>CM068370.1:481755121-482955121 GCA_034769895.1 Magicicada septendecula | reverse complement strand
GTCATTGAGACCTCTACAATTCAGGGACGTATGCAAAAAATTATTTGATTCTCTTTCAATTTGCGGCTGTTATCGTTTGCCATAGAAAATACGCTTGATAAAAAAATGTTGCAGGTAAACTACCCCTTCCCCTCAACCGATCTTTACCAAAAACAATAGGTCTTGAGTACTCTACAAATCAGGGCTGTATGCAAAACATTATTTGATTCTGTTTGAATTTACGGCTGTTATCGTTTGCCATAGAAAATACCCTTGTTAAAAAAACGTTGCAGGTAAACTACCCCTTTTCCTCAACTGATCTTCACCAAAAACAATAGGTCTTGAGAACTCTACAATTTAGGGCTGTATGCAAATAATCGTTTGATTCTGTTTGAATATACGGCTGTTATCGTTTGCCATAGGAAATACCCTTGTTAAAACATAAAACGTTACAGGTAAACTAACCCTTTCCCTTAACCGATCTTCACCAAAAGCAATAGGTCTTGTGAACTCTACAATTCAGGGCTGTATGCGAAACATTATTTGATTCTGTTTGAATTTGCGGCTGTTATCGTTTGCCAAAAAAAAAAAATTTCCATTGATAAAAAAAACCGTTGCAGGTAAACTACCCCTTTCCCTCAACCGATCTTCACCAAAAACAATAGGTCTTGAGTACTCTACAAATCAGGGCTGTATGCAAAAAATTATTTGATTCTGTTTGAATTTGCGGCAGTTATCGTTTGCCATAGAAAAAAAATCTACAGACGCACACAGACAGACAGACAGACAGCCAGACAGCCAGACACACACACAGACACTTTTCGGAAAACGACTTTTTTTCATGTTTTGAGTGTAGTAGAATCAGAATCTGCAATAATCTCGAACACGATTTTTTTTGCCATCACCATACTTCCATTCCTTAAGGAATATGGAAGTAAAAGTGCTGCACGGTTATACCCAAAACGTAAGTGAAAGTTTCAACTGTGTTTTCTGGTCAAGAATACATCAACTTTTTTGGACTGAAGACTTTGAAATGTTGGATATTTGACGCAATTATGACATTCAATCAAGGAAACAATATTAGGATTAAGAGATTAAACTGTCTAGGTATCAACCATACCAGTAACTTTAGGACAATTCTTCGTGAGATCGATGAAGAGAGAGAGAGAGGGAGAGAGGGAGAGAGAGAGAGAGAGAGAGAGAGAGAGAGAGAGAGAGAGAGAGAGAGAGAGAGAGAGAGAGAGAGAGAAAAGCTGATAAAGAGTGCCTGTTGCTGTCAAAGATTGCCAGACAAAAAGCTAAAAATTAAAAAAAAAACGTTAAGAGTTGAAAAAAAGCTGAAGGGATCTTTTAATACGTAAGTAAATATCATATTATTTTTGAAATATACAAGCGTATCTTTCATTTGCGCTTAACTCAAAACTCACTTTTGTACCATAAAGGACCCATTCATTATCTCAGACCTACTTACAATTAGAAGCCTGAATTTTTACCACAATTGAACGTAAGTATTCTACAGATGCTCTACCACTTTCACCGATGTTTCATGAAAAATGTTAATTTAAAAATAATTAAGTTTAAAAAAATGCGGAGTTAAATTAATTGAACAAAATCAGTAGAGGGAAAATGAGGATTCAAACTCACAAAGGAATGCCGCCTTTCTTAAAAAACAATAAAAAACACTAAAAAACATGATCTAAGAGATGACGCCGCCACCGCTGGACCCGCAGCATCCCGATGGACCACAGCACCGTGAATTTCCGCGAATAAATTTTTTTATTTTTTTTATTTGGTTTTTTATTTTTTTAATTAAATTGATTTGCATATCAAGGGGGTGGGATGAGGTTCAATGGACCACCAGCATCCGTGAATATAATTTTTTATTTTTTTAAGAAAGCTGATTTGGATATCAGGGGGTGGTGTTGGGTGGTGGTTATTTTATTTCATATCAGTGGGTGGTGGTGGGTGGGGGTGGTTCCAACTCGATGTATTATAGTGTATATTAAAATATATGATCAGGTGTACCAACCTTTGCATGAGTTCAAATTTGTCGTGTGTTATAATGTATATTAAATCTATATGATCAGGTGTACCAACCTTTGTATTATTATTATAGTGTATAGATATTTTATATGAGCAGGGTTGTCAACATTTTCTGCGGCGGGGGGGGAGGGAAATTCAAATATGTGTTATATAGTGTATATATTAAAATATATGATCAGGGTTACCAATCTTACATTATTGTGTGTGTGTATAGAGCAGATCTGCCAACATTTTTTTCTCTTCTGTAGTGGGAAATTCAAACTATATGATCATAATTGTTACTCTCTCTCTCTCTCTCTCTCTCACATTTGAATGTAAGTAAAACTATCTCTCTCTTGTTGTCAAACGTTATGTTCAAACCGTTTTCTCCTCTCCCTCTCTCTCTTTCTCTCTATCTCTCTCTCTCTCTCTCTCTCACTGTGTACATTGAGTAAATAATTTTAGCTCTCTCTCTCTCTCACACACGTTGTGTATGTCTCTCTCTCTCTCTGTGGTCAGTACCGCGCGCATGTTAATGAAATTAGAAAGTTTATATTTATTCGACAAATATTAACGCCCTCTCTCTCTCTCTCTCTCTCTCTCTCTCTCTCTCTCTCTCTCTCTCTCTCTCTCTCTCTCACGCGTGTCAACTGTGTCAACAAATAGTAACGTCTCTCTCTCTCTCTCTCTCTCTCTCTCTCTCTCTCTCTCTCTCTCTCTCTCTCTCTCTCTCTCACTCTCACGCGTTTCAACTATGCAAGGTTTCATACCCTTTCTCCTGTCTCTCTCTCGTACATTGAGTAGTCGGTGTGATGAGTAAATAATTTTAGCTCTCTCTCTCGTTGTCAAACGTCGTCTTCATTTTTCATGTATCAAATAATTAATTAATAGTTTATAATGCAGTCAGTGTGATTGATCCTTGTTAGAAATATATATATTTGGCAAATATTAACTATGTATGTGTGTTGTTGTCAATGAACTACTTACCTGTGTGCTGTTACAGATGACAAATCCATACGTTAACGGCGTAGCATCTCTCTCTCTCTCTCACTCTCACGCGTTTCAACTGTACAAGCTCTCTCTCTCTCTTACCGTGTACATTGAGTAGTCGGTGTGATGAGTAAATAATTTTAGCTCGCTCTCTCGTTGTCAAACGTCGTCTTCATTTTTCATGTATCAAATAATTAATTAATAGTTTTATAATGCAGTCAGTGTGATTGATCCTTGTTAGAAATATATATATTTGGCAAATATTAACTATGTATGTGTGTTGTTGTCAATGAACTACTTACCTGTGTGCTGTTACAGATGACAAATCCATACGTTAACGGCTTAGCAATCTTCAATACGCTCTTCTTCATGTGGTACAATACTTCTGTTTAATGGGTACAGTTTACACACGCACATAGGTTCAGTGGTGTATAGCGAAATAAATTAAAATTATACACACACATGAAAACGGTGGTTGAAATTCATACAAATCTTCTGATGTAACAGTTCCCACAAGTAATACAGTTCACAAAAATAAATCAATTGTACACATGTTCAGAGGTGTAGAGTGAAATAAAATAAAGTCATAATTTGTTTAAATGATTAAATATATTTTAACATTCACAATATAAAATTCACAATTCATAATTAAATAAATACATGTAAAATTGATATTTTTTCGAAAGTTTATATATAATTGTGTCGTACTTGTAGGAGAAGCAACCTGCAACATAACAGTACAACAACATTAAAATCACGTTAAATATCACACACACACTACGTGCACACGCAACGCGCGCGCGCGCGCACACACACACACACACACACACACAAGGTCCAATAAAACAGATAACAGATTTAAATATCCTATAGTCATTGTAAGACGTTACAATCCTTGAAGTGTTTAATAAGTAAATTGTATGTATATATCACTGAATAATAATAATATAATCGTTCTAGTGTTATCGTTTGCTGCAACAGGTAACGCAGTTTACAAATAATTACATATAGGTTCAGAGGCGTATAGTGAAATAAATTAAAAATAGAAATTAATTTCCTCATAAGTTAATGTCCTTTCATCAAAACTTTGTAAATTAGAATCTGCACTACATTCAAACACACGCACACACAGTAATAATACAAAATCACTGTTTTATTAATTTAAAATACTGTATGAAAGAGTGGTATGTAATTTTCATCCAAAATATGTAAAACAAAAATACAAATTATATGATAAGTAAATTGTATGTATATATCACTGAATAATAATATAATCGTTCTAGTGTTAACGTTTGCTGCAACAGGTAACGCAGTTTACAAATAATTACATATAGGTTCAGAGGTGTATAGTGAAATAAATTAAAAATAGAAATTAATTCCTCATAAGTTAATGTCCTTTCAAATAGTATTCATCAAAACTTTGTAAATTAGAATCTGCACTACAGTCAAACATACGCACACACAGTGATAAAAATTGTTTATTAAAAGTAGTTTGTTACCTTAACAAGTACTGTTATCCTTCGCCGTTGGGGGTCCTCATGCCTCGAAACACGTGATGTAGGTCGCTGGGGTTTTATAAATTGTTTATCAAGTCTTTTAGAAATGGTCTTATAGTCGATCTTGGCCTGTTGACTATTGCTTTTAATTTCGTAATTTCTACAGGTGTTAACCGTTTCGGAGAAAAAAACCATTTATGGAGAAGGTCCTCCTCCTCCTGTTTTGATGTGGTGTTTAGTCTATGATCCATCCTTCTTGTTCCTATAATAATAATAATAACAGTACCTGCTTCATTATCATATACATTATGTGCTATATATAAATATATACATAAGGCTTTCAACACACACACACACACACACACACACACACACACACACACACACACACACACACACACACACACACACACACACACACAGCACAGCACATACCATAAATCCAGAACAGGAAAGGTATTATAACAAACATTACGAAAACAAGTACGTATGGTCACGTACGTAGATCAACGTTTAAACAAACAGATTAATACCTGAATAATTTTTTTTTAAAACAGGACAGCGTATTATCTATATAACGTTCTGTTTCAGATAAGAATAGTTTGAATATAAAATGAAAGGGTACGTTGTATTTTGTTATGAGAAAATGCATTTCTAAATTTCGTTACATTTGTCAAAAGATCTTATTGATCAGACGTATGAGTAATTATATTAATCCTTATGTAGCAAATACGCACGGATTCGTAAAATACAGCACTCAGGTGTAGGGCAATTAATCCTTTTTGTATTGAACGTATTTAAGTAGGCCTACTCATGATATCAGTAAATTCTATCTAAACGTCATCTCAACGGAATCATTAAGTTTTACAAAAGATCTTATTGATCAGACGTATGAGTATAAAATTGGAAATCTACAAACACATCAAAAATATCTGTCAAACCCCTATCAAACAAAAACCCCGTTCTTATCGAGAGACAACAGTAACTGACAACAGTAACCAAGGATCAATCACACTGACTGCATTATAAAACTATTAATTAATTATTTGATACATGAAAAATGAAGACGACGTTTGACAACGAGAGAGCGAGCTAAAATTATTTACTCATCACACCGACTATTCAATGTACGAGAGGGAGACAGGAGAAAGGGTATGAAACCTTGCATAGTTGAAACGCGTGAGAGTGAGAGAGAGAGAGAGAGAGAGAGAGAGAGAGAGAGAGAGAGAGAGAGAGGACGTTACTATTTGTTGACACAGTTGACACGCGTGAGAGAGAGAGAGAGAGAGAGAGAGAGGGCGTTAATATTTGTCGAATAAATATAAACTTTCTAATTTCATATACATGCGCGCGGTACTGACCACAGAGAGAGAGAGAGACATACACAACGTGTGTGAGAGAGAGAGAGAGAGCTAAAATTATTTACTCAATGTACACAGTGAGAGAGAGAGAGAGAGAGAGAGAGAGAGAGAGAGAGAGAGAGAGGGAGAGGAGAAAACGGTTTGAACATAACGTTTGACAACAAGAGAGAGATAGTTTTACTTACATTCAAATGTGAGAGAGAGAGAGAGTAACAATTATGATCATATAGTTTGAATTTCCCACTACAGAAGAGAAAAAAATGTTGGCAGATCTGCTCTATACACACACACAATAATGTAAGATTGGTAACCCTGATCATATATTTTAATATATACACTATATAACACATATTTGAATTTCCCTCCCCCCCCCGCCGCAGAAAATGTTGACAACCCTGCTCATATAAAATATCTATACACTATAATAATAATACAAAGGTTGGTACACCTGATCATATAGATTTAATATACATTATAACACACGACAAATTTGAACTCATGCAAAGGTTGGTACACCTGATCATATATTTTAATATACACTATAATACATCGAGTTGGAACCACCCCCACCCACCACCACCCACTGATATGAAATAAAAAAAACCACCACCCAACACCACCCCCTGATATCCAAATCAGCTTTCTTAAAAAAATAAAAAATTATATTCACGGATGCTGGTGGTCCATTGAACCTCATCCCACCCCCTTGATATGCAAATCAATTTAATTAAAAAAATAAAAAACCAAATAAAAAAAATAAAAAAATTTATTCGCGGAAATTCACGGTGCTGTGGTCCATCGGGATGCTGCGGGTCCAGCGGTGGCGGCGTCATCTCTTAGATCATGTTTTTTAGTGTTTTTTATTGTTTTTTAAGAAAGGCGGCATTCCTTTGTGAGTTTGAATCCTCATTTTCCCTCTACTAAAATCATAATTTTTACTTCCATGTTCCGTAAGATAACGGAAGTATGGTGGTAGCGAAAGAAACCTTGTTCGAAATAAGGGCTGATTCTGATTGTACTACCCTCAAAACATGAAGAAAAGTCATTTTCCGAAAAGTGTCTCTGCGTGTCTGTGTGCATAATTGTTTCTATGGCGAACGATAACTGCCGCCATATGGTAGTTGATGATGGAGGAAGTAAATTTTATAAGTTTTATATGTGTAATATGTTATTGACAACAAAGAAATAGTTTCTATGGAAACATTTAATTTCACTTTAACAAAATTCTATATTTTTTTTCATTTTAATTTAAATCATGTATGAGAGAAAATATATCGTTCGTGGCAGGCAAGCATATCTCAATTATGTAATGTTTACGTTTCCATTTTATTATTATGATTACCGCAATAAAAAGGCAGGCAAGACACACACACCATTCGCGTTATTTCTGGCCTCATTCATTTTTATTTTCTTACGTTTGCACGCTTTTTAAATGGAAAGTGCCGAAACCCACACCAACACAACGCGTGAAAGCCGAAAAGGTGTCCAGCGTGGACAGCGATTTGCTTCATGTGGATCGCTGGCCAGTGTAACTGCTCGTGTTTACAGAGGAACGGTTCACAGACAGACTTTTCGTCTTTAGGGAATGAACCCTCTGCAAGATGCTCAGGGTCCATGAGAGACTTCGGAGCTCCTTCTATTCCGCGTGTTTGTTCTGTGAAACGTACACTGTAGATTCGCAGATTTACTCTGAGCAACGCTCCACAGGGAATGTTGAAAATTTTTGTCTACGGTATACCCTCATACACACTAAAACCTCCTCTGATGTTTTGATTACGGACATCATAACATTAAAACTTTGGAAACTTGAGCAGTACTTAATGGAGATCAAACATTAACTTTTACAAGCCATTAATTTTATACATATTTTGAAGCAATAAATGTTTTAATAAATTAATACAATCTGTGTACCTATTTTTATTATGATATAAGAATTACAAACTAATATATGCATGTGTGTATGTATGAAAAAATATATAAATATTTATCTCCTCTGGAAAATTGTTTGCCCCTCCTGGAAAATACTTTGACCTCTCTGATGGCTAGTTATTTACAAGCCTGTGTGGAATGTAGTGTTATGACATGGATCTAAACGGTGGGTGTTAAACAGAAGACACAAACGTATTAAGGAATAAATGTTTTGGTGAGAAATTTATAATTATACGGGTGAACAGAATCGTCGTTCAGGAAATCAGAAGACGAATGGAAAGAAAGAAAGAAAGACTAGATTTTAAAAAAGAAAAATGACTATTATATTATTGTCAGGAAAGACTTTGATAACACTAAAGACATCATTGACCCTCGGCCGATAACTCGCACCAAAAGTCCAATTTCATTACAGGAGTCAGTTCACAGCTCCCTTTGGCCAGCTCTTCGTTCGACCTACACACATTTTATCCAAAAGTACAGTTCTTCCTCAGGGAGGTTGAGGATAGTCTTCACCCACCTGATATGGGGGTACCATTTTAGCTGATACGTCATTTCTTCAGAACTCAAGCATCCGCTTATTTAATTAATATTTAAATGATTTTAAATATAAATTTTAGGACATGGAAGTCATGTATGGTTCTCCATACAGATTTTTTTATTTATCGTTGCACCTAACAATAAAAATGAATGGAAAACAAAGCTACACTCTTCATATGATAATCATGAACTTCAATTTGTTCACGACAATCTTTAAATCCTCTGAAATGCTTGTTCGTGCATAGCAGGCTTGCCAGAAGTCTTCCTCTTGCAACACTTTCCCCACGACAGAACAGTCTATCTAATTCTTTCCATAAAATTATTTTATAAATATTTCAATATCGCGTAGTAGAATGTAGAAACAAATCGCCAAATATCCCAAAACATAACGTACTCAATTAGCTGTCAAACCTAAACTATTAGTTCAACAGCGTCACAATGTTAGACTATGATGGGTACAAACATCACTCAAAAACAATTTTTTAATCGGACATTTATAGCGCACGAAATCCAAAAATTGCACGAACTTTTTGATCAAACCTCGTGTATAGGCCTACAGTTGTTTTCAAACAGTACAAGAAGGTTGTCTATGGATAACGGGAAGGTTGGTTGGCTATGGATAAAAATGACCTTTCCTCGGGCAAAGGTCATAGCTTCCTAACCCGCAGAACTCGCTTAATATTTTGGAAGAAATACATTATTTATTATTATTAAAATTTCAATATTAGATAAATTTTTAATTATCAGAAAAAATATGTGTACCCCGATTAAAATAACAATTTGTTAAAATGAAGGTAGATTACCAGGCCCTGAGTTCGTTTCCCGGCTGTAAATACGTACTTTATTTAACAAGCGTTGACTTCTCGTCATTATTAAAAAGACTCTAATTTTATTTTATCAATTTACAAATAGGCCTACTGTAATTCCCGTTATTTCTGCAATTATTTATAAGGCTTATTTTGACACATGCAACTGGCTTAGAGACAGGCCTAAAAGTCCGGTTACACGAGCGTTTTTTCCTGCCGTGCACGTACGGTTGGGAAACGCATTGAATTTAATACACAGGCGCCAATGAAATTGGTCACATGACGTGCAAAAAACGAACTGGTCGTCAACTCTGCTGCGTTTTCAAGGTCTTCCTCATCGAAACGCAACCTGCTCCGTTTTAACATGATAATGTTTTTAGGCTGGAGGTCATTCCACAAAATATAACGTCATCGAAAAATGTAACGCTTCCACACTTTCGATTCCCCACAGTCTAGAAATCTTCGGTCTCTGTCGTTTTAACATGATAATGTTTGTTATATAGTAAATATATTTGTTATATAGTGAATATTTGTTATACAGATTTTTTTATTGATGAAAAAATTTTATAAAATGGTAGGGGACCTTCACAACACACTAAGCAAAACCGCAAAGTTTCAATCGCCTACTGTTAGTTAATACGTACTGAGATAAAGGGAAATTTTTATTCATACTTTTAATAACCGATAAGTTATAGGTAGTGACGCGCGTCTCCACTGAGTGTATGAAAACTGATTAGTCAAAACAGTCGTTCGGTCAGAAAATCGTGAAACTGGTGTGTATCAGTAAATGAGTCCGCAGAAATGTACTCGAGATGTTCTTAACGTATGTGCGGTCCGTGTTGTATTGACAGCTTACGGTAAGTGCATTTCCGTGTATTTGCCAGCGTACACGTTACTGCTTCTTATTTGCATACCCAGTGTCGCACGCCACACAGCTTTCAAGAAATCATCAGCTGACGTAAGAATATGTAGGTGACTGTAACAGCTTCCGCCATTCCTGGTCAGTGGCGTAACCGGGGGAAGGGAATCAGTGAATCAATCCCCCCGGAGCTGTTTTCACATTCGTCAGATATCGCAATCGTTTGATAAAGTTAATCGGAGAAAGTTGTAATACAAAGCGTCTTAAAAAATATACACACGCTTGGTAAGTTTCAGAGTTTACTATTTACCTCTGACAGCTGTATGTATTAATATGTTTCACCATCAATCAATATTGGAGAAACTTGTGGTTAATAACGATGAAACGAGGTTACCAAAAACATCTAATAAATATCATTAAAGGTGTTTATGCTGTATCAGTGTCATTAATTGAGATGGACAACGGGCAGCCAGAAACAAATATTTACGGATGAAGGAGTTCTTCAGGGTTGCGGTCCATTGCCGACACATTACTTCCATGTCTCTTAAAGAAATGGAAGTATGGTAATCGCGAATAAATCGTGTTCGACATAAGGGCTGATTCTGAATGTACTACCCTCAAAACATGAAGAAAAGTCATTTTCCGAAAAAAGTGTCTGTGTGAAGAATAGTTTCTATGGCGAACGATAACTGCCGCAAATTCAAACTGAATCAAATAATTTTTTGCATATGTGCCCGAGTTGTAAATGACACAAGGCCTACTGATTTTGGTGAAGATCGGTTAAGGGTAAGGGGTAGTTTACCAGCAACGTTTTACGTTTTAACAAGAATAAATTATTTAATTTTGATAAATAAATTATCCTGAAAAGTAGATCATAATAAGCCACTGTAGAAAGGTAGATAAAATATCTCTAAATGAAAAATTTAGTTGAATGGAGAGGGGGTAATTTTTTATAAATAGAAATGGTAGTTGATGGAGGAGGGGTTAATTTTTTGAAAATTACCTTCCCGATGCCGAATAAACTAATTCATTATGAAGGATACGATACCTTAGTAATTACATATGATGAAACTATTACTCAATAAAAGTGCAAATATAAAAAATGGAGTTGTTCGGTTAAGGGGAGGGGTACTTTACCTATATTGTTTTGTGTTTCAACAAGAGTAAAGTACTCAATTTTGATACATGCAAGTGCCCGAAAAGTAAAGTCAGATTAATCCACTGTAAAATGGTAAATGAGATATGTATAAAAAGAGAGGGTAGTTGAAGAGGAGGGGGTGACTTTTTAAAAATTACTTTGCTGATATCAAGTAAAGTACGAGTGTTTAATTTTGAAGGATAAGATACTTTACCAATTGCATATGATGAAAACTATTTCTCCATGAAAGTGGAAGGGATCTATTGTCATTAGTGGTGGGGATCGGTTGAGGAGGAGAGATGATTATCTGCGTAGTTCAGTTTCTTTATAGGAATAGAGTACCTAATTTTTATAGATAAAATGACTCAAAAATAACATTATATTAAACGACTATCCCATAATAACAAAAGTATCTATAAATAGTGAAAATAGTTTGAGGTTGGGGGATATATTTTTAGAAATTATCGAACCGAATTCAAGTAAATGATTTTAAATATAAATCTTAGAACATGGAAGTCATGTATGTTTCTCCATACCGATGTTTTATATGTGTACTACGTTATCGGCAACAAAGACGTAGTTTCTATGGAAATATTTAATTTCCATTTGTCAGTTTTTTAATTTATATTTCAACATTTAAAATATAAATCTTAGAACATGGAAGTCATGTATGGTTCTCCATACCGATGTTTTATATGTGTACTACGTTATCGGCAACAAAGAAGTAGTTTCTATGGAAATATTTAATTTCCATTTGTCAGTTTTTCAATTTATATTTCAACATTTTAAATATAAATCTTAGAACATGGAAGTGATGTATGGTTCTCCATACCAATTTTATAATATACATATAGACGATTTGATTAACAAAATGGAGAGATATTGTTCACGGAGAGATAAAATTAAGTGCAGTGTTTCTGTTCATACTGTGTTCTTCGACGATAATCAAATTATGTTATAAGAAACAGAAGATGAATCGTAATGTGATTTATTTCAATTGGACCGGATTTTTTCTCTTAGTAAAAAATAAGAACTTTCCTATCATCAACCAAAGTGATGGCATTCTGTGACTGTTATCCAGTGCGGATGACAGTAGTGGCAGGTGGATGGAGAAAACGTTGTTCCAATCCTTTTCATGGAAAAGGACTCCATAGAGCCACATATTTTCCTGTTCCATAAGATAGTCGTAACTTAAGAAGACCCAGAAAATTATTGTCTGATTTTTAATTTAAATTTAAATATTTGTAAATAATAACAAGTTAAATTTACAATGTATATAAGGCTTCTAAAACCTCGGGGAGGGGAAGAGGTGATACGTGTGGGGCCCAAAAGTGTGCCTTGCGTGCACAGTAGGCCTGCAGAAGTCTACGTGACCTTCGAGAAGTCTTGGGGAACAGTTTTACAACCTTTTCTCCTACCTGTAAGTATTGCCTTACACTAACCATTTTTAAAACGGAAGAACTAGTTCCTTATAACTGACCCGATACGTCTGAATATAGGTCATTGTTCAAATTGCGTACAAAGACACACACTTTGCCGTTTACAATGCACAAACTTACGTGCCTACCTCTCCTCTCTCTAGCGCTCTCTCTCTCTCTCTCTCTCTCTCTCTCTCTCTCTCTCTCTCTCTCCCTCTGTCTGTGTAATGTACCCACTACTTCTCACGTCTACCTTCAACCGCCCTGTCACCAAGACCGTAATATATATGTAAAGAAAAACATTGATTTCAAGCACTTACTTCACGTTAATTGCATTGACAACAGAAAAATATTTGTACTGTTGCCATTTAGTTTTGATATGACACGAATGCATGTGTGTTTGTAGGTACGCGAGCTCCCGGTGTGATTCGTGTAGATGGGAGTTTCGCTTCGTCTATACTGTACATTTATATATAAAATGAAACGCGGATGTGTGTATACTGTTCGTGTGTGCGTATATTGTGTAAGCCAATAGAACAATTTTGGATCTAGGTTCGGATCTAGGTTCTTTTCTTACGGCAAAGTCAATCTTCCGTCTCCGCGTTTGTACTTTATTTCGGTGTCCGATGTGTACTACAACTGTTTTCTTCACAAGTAACTAATGCCATGTTATGGAGGTTATATATATATATATATATATATATATATATATATATAACCCGGCATGTCGTATTCGTATAAACTTTGTATATATGAATCTACATATTGCACTCAGAATCTTGAGGGCTTATCTTAATATAAATAAGTCATTGTATGCATGTATGTTTCACATCTCCTCCTAAACCACTCGACCGATTTCAACCAAACTTGGCACAAATATTTTACGCAACGGGAGAACCAACATAGGACAGGTGTTTTTTTCGATACGATCCTTTGGGGTCTTAAAAACTATTAGATCTGGTTACCATGGCAACCCAATAGAATACATTCTGGTTGCCATAGCATCGGTGGAAGCATCCCAAGTAGGGAATAGCGCTGGAGTCGTCCGACAGGCCTTCCCCGGAGTCCGTCCACGGAACCCGGGGAGTCTTAGATCGGATCTCGCGAAAAACGGCCAGGTCAGAGTTCCAGCGCCTCGCTCGGCATGTCGACGGCTTTTCCGGGCTTCGGAGAACCTTTCGTACCCCGGGGAGGTCTCTGACCAAGTCCTCGCGCGGGAGTTCGACTGGCCTGGATGCCGGAAAAAGCAGGCGGTGTCCCGGCATAGGTAGAAGCCTCCCGCGTAGGGAATAGCGCGGGAGTCGTCCGACGGCCTTCCCCGGAGTCCGTTCACGGAACCCGTGGGTCTTAGGTCGGATCTCGCGAAAAACGGCCTGGCAAAAGTTCCAGCGCCTCGCCCGGCATGTCGTCGGCTTTTTCAGGCTTCGGAGAACTTTCCGTACCATGGGGAGGTCTCTGACAAAGTCCTAGCGCGGGAGTTCGACCGGCCTGGATGCCGGAAAAAGCAGGCGGTGTCCCGGCATAGGGAGAAGCCTCCCGCGTAGGGAATAGCGTGAGAGTCGACAATATTTAAAGTAAACAACGAAAACACTGAGGATAAAGGGGAAGAACCTGAGACTACTGGAGCATCTCATGCGAAAGCCTTTGAGACCCTTAAGGTAGGATGTAAATGGTTTAAAAAGCTAAAGGAACCCGACGGCATCCAATGTTTGAGCACAAAGAAATTCGCGATTTAGCGGAGGTAGTAAGAATTGTTTGCGCCAAACGACAATTGATAACTTTTTCACGAGTCAAAATGTATAATGATACTGCCGCCACTGTTATTTACAGACTTTAAGCCCACAAATCGTTATAGTTATTATTATTATATTACTACTATAAAACATCTGTATTATTTTAATATGGTTTCCGTAAGGAATGAATACAAACAACCTTCGAATGAATTAGTAGTACGAACACGTCAGTCTATCAACACGTTTGGTAGAAACGTAAAAACTGACAGCTGATGAGTTCAGACGTTAGCTTTGTATATGTTTCAGCAAAAACAATAGTACTTTTTGTAAACATTCACTGCTGTGTCATTAAAACATTAAGAATATTGTTGGCGGGAATTTGATTAATGAGAAATCTTATCTCTATGCTGGAGACCTGTTGCTGAATATTGGTAGACACAACACATTATCACTACACATTCTTATAAACAAATTCCTGTTTCGAATTACGTAGTACATGTCATCTTGCGGCGATTGCACGTAGTTCTCCGACAATTATCTTATCTTCACACACACACACACACACACACACACACACACACACACACACACACAGTCCGACAATTATCTTATCTCTCTCTTCACACACACACGCGCGCGCTCGCGCGTCTGTCAGCATTAGTGGTACAAGTTCATACACACGTACAAGTGGCAACATCAGAGTTAAACACGCTACAGCATAGATCTTTTACCTCTGATTTTGACAATTTCATTAGTTTTTGTATACACACCAACTTATTATGGATACACTCGACATCCATTATTGTGGCAACCGTGCCACGCTTATTATAATTCGTGAACTCCATACACACGTTGCCACGATACGTTCATATCCATGTCGTGTGTATACAGCGTTGCCAATTTTCTTCGGGCAATGCGCGCCAAAACTCACTCATAGAAACAGGACACTTGCAGCTTGTTTACTGCAGACACTATGTTGACCTGGCATAAACGCGCGAATACACACACATACACACACACGCGTGCGCGCGTATACTTTTTAGACTTTGGTATTGTGGAAAACATTGTCCAGAATACCGTAACGTTAAATGCAATCTATTTACTTTATTCAGCTGTTAAAATAAGATACTTAAATTGGATTGCGTTTTGTAATGTATTTTTATTTGTATTAAGCATGAACTACAAAGTTTAATTTAAATTGAGATTAAAAGTATGGTTGATTCACAAGAATTTTCTGTCATGTGTTCTTCTCTGATACGCTTTAAATAACGAAAATTCATATCTTAAAATTTACACTTCAGGTCAAATCAGGTAGTAATCCAGTCCAGTTCTCGATGTACCACTATTAAAGAAGGAACATAATTCTTATTACAAATAACGAAGCTTTTTAGACCTGGTATTACTGTAACCCCACTTTATCTTGAGCAGTAAAAAAAAAGAATGTTTTTTTTTTATTGAGAAAATTTTTGAGAATTTTTTGTTTGTTTTTTTTTTTGTAAAGAGGGGCCACGAGTTAATTAAAACTAGGCTAAGGCCTAGAGAAGCCAAAAATGCGCTGGATCCAGTGAGATGGGACTTGCAATGAAAACTCAAGAATTAAATAATTAACAAATCCCTTTTTATTATTCTATCTCATAACAATTTAATAATAAATAAAATACAACAGTAATCTTTAATTCCCCTTTAAAATAGTTAAATAAATAAGTATACTCTCTCAACAAGGCCACCTGAAAACTATTTACTGAAACTAAGAAAATAATTTGCTATGTCACTCTATCAATGAATTGAAATTTAAAATAATAATTAACCTTGAAATAAAGCTCCCATTAAACTATTTAATAAAATATAAAAATTTATATTATATTTTCCTTTTAGAATACTGTATATAAATTAATGAAGATAAATGATTTCCTTCCTTGTTACTATTAATAATAAAATAATTACTCAACAAATTAAATAAATTTTAAAGGTGACAATTCCCATACTTGTTATAAGGTTAAATAAAATAAATAATTTCTTTAAAGAAATGATCAGCAACGATTATTGAGATAGAATACCTCCCTTAAAAACAAATGAAAAGGATATACCCACATGACTACATGTGTTAACTTTCTGTTGTAAGAGACATTGAACAATAAATCCCTATATCCCAAGTTCCCACCAAAAGTACAGAAAATGTATAATAGTTATAACCCCCAAAATGTACACAGAAATATACACACATAACATGTTCCACAAGACAAAAATACGTTATACAATAGTATACATAAAATACATAAAGGTCTCTTGCCACGCCCCTTTTTTTTTATTACTGTTCTGGTGTATATAAATTCTAACTCTTTCTTTATACGAATCCCAATTAGGATTAGAAATTTACTTTTATAATTGTACCCACATGGTGTGGGTTAATTGCACGTCATGTGTATAAGAGAATGCTAAAGCCCACAGTGGTCCCCAGGACATAAAAATTTAAAACTAAGTGCCTAAGTGGCTAAGTGCTTAAGTACTTAATTACGGGAGAAATAAAAATTGTTTAAAATAATTAACGCCCCCCAGTTATCATAATTAGTATAAAGAATTTATATATACTTAAATAGGGCCAATTAATAAAAAGAGAAAATTGCACAATATTAGCACCTTATAAAAAAATACACTTGGGTCAGAGACGGACATGTTCATTCAACATTCGGCTTGTCTCGAGAAACTTGTCTCGACAAACAAGTCTCGACAAACAAGTTGAAAAGTGTTTCGACATGCATAGCTTGGTTGAAACTAGTTAAAAATTCACCTACCTCCCCAGTAATCTTTTTATACAAATGAAAAAAACTGATTTTAAAATAAGAGAATATATATATTTTTTTATACCTAGTGAATTGAACATGAGAAATTACTAATAGCAAAAACTGGCTTAAAATCTGTAGAGAAACCCCTATAATGAAATGAGTGGAAATCTATGTTGGATGCTGTCTTGTAACCATCTCAGTCTCTGAACTGACAATCTACTATAAATATACTGAAATTTTACAATTAAATTTTTTATTCAGTGTACACACTAAACTGTCCCCTCAATTGGGGATCCAAATGAATGTTTAACTTGAAATGTCGAAACTGATGGTTATGTATAACTGGTCACTGTATGATGGTTGACTATGTGTGTAAATAATAATTGGATAGTTATCACCTGATTTCAGTCATGAAGGGTTTTTTGGAGTGACAAACTTGTGGCCGACATTATTAGGTGTTAGTGTGGTGGTGATCTAATTCTCTCTGGTATCGAGTGGAGCTTCTTGATGTTCAACGTTCAGCCATGTAGCAGGACTGTCTTCTCTGTTCGGCGGACCCTGCTTACACATTATATTTTTAGTCAGAGACCACACACAAATGCCCCCACTGTTTGGACACCCTCCAAAATACATATATAAAGACAACACCTAGTTATGTGCTACATAATTAACTGGATCAAATTTATTTGGCCAACATGGCTTATTCAAAAATCTCTATACAATAATTCTTTATAATTTTGCACCTCACCTAATGTGAGTTACTTGTTTGCAATATAACAATTTATTTTGGCTCTGTAACCTCTCATAAACTTATTACTTAGAGTGAATATATATAGTTACCACGTGGTGAAGGATTTGTTTAAAACACATAATTTGATAGGGACATCATTTATATTTAACGTGCCTGAGTAAGTTCTCATATATATGTATAAGGTTTTACTGCTAAGTGCAGCAAAACCTTATAGCACCTAACTAACAACGCATTGTGCAATAGGTTACGTGTGCAACCCGATCTCTTTACATCGGTGTTAATTAAAGTTTAAACTCAAATATTTTGTGGTCAATGTACATTAGGTTTTAGGGCCGAGATTCTGACACTCCAATAATCTAGTTTTATTAGCTTTAAAAAACTTTACGAACAATTTGCGTATTTCACCAAACACGATGGAACAAGTGGGCAGGCTTACTCAAGCTTACTTAAAAACACTGTTTTCTTCCGTAAAATACAGAATTTAATTAATATAAGGTAATCAAGACTTACCGCAGCCATTTACAAATTATCTCTTCATAGTTAGAAGAAGCTGTAGTTGGAAATTATTCATCTCTCCACCAGAGAGAATAAAATGTCGATCGTCACCCACGCGGTATGTAGCCAGACAACCCTTAACAGAAATTTCAGCTCCTTGTCCGTTTGGGTAAGGAAAATCTCACCAGGACGCAGCACCGCCTTTTAATACTGCTGGAAAAACTCAGCAGATGCCGACACCGATCGGAAGTGGAGAGTAGAAAACGGTAGTTTCTCCTATCCGCGGGTAGAGCGCAGCACTAATTATGGCTTTAATTCTGTACTGCCCTTAACTACCAGCGGTATTTCATTAGTTTCGCATTGTTTTACCGCTAGATAGCAGCCCAGTTTAGGATCGTCAATTACTTCTCTCCAATTGTAAATAAGTGAACTAGCGCTGAAACTTTTGACTCAGCACACCCTCACCCCAAAAGGGCAACATAGTTGCCCCAACGTTAGAGGCCAGGAGGGTACCCTGCAGTGTACCTCTCCCCAAAAGAAACCGGTGGACGTCGTGGTTGTGTTGGCTCAGCTGAGCTTGCTCTCAGGAGAACAGAATTCAAAAGGAAAACGAAAGAGACGAAAGAAGATATGTATTATGTAAGTGTGCGGGTGCTGCATGCTGACCTGATCAGAGTCCGCATACAGCACAAGAGAGAGAGAGACAGCAAAAAACAAAAGAAAGATTCCTAGCTAGGTAGATCTTCCGATCTCCTGAGGCTCGCCCCCTTCGCCCGAACACGACTTCCACATTTAACAAGGACCTCCGTCCTATCTTTACGGGGACTATCCCCCTTCGAACGTTTTCGATAGCCCTCGACAACGTTTGAGTTTGGAAATGTGGCTTGTCACCAATTTTTGTTTGTCTCCCGGTACGCCCAGCCGGGCCGTCACCGGTGACGTAAATCCTATGATTCGGTATGGCCCCGACCAACGGTAGCATAGCTTCGCAGCACGTTTGTCGGCGGCAGAGCTGAGTGGGTGGCTTTGGCAATAGACCCAGTCACCAATCCGGAAGGGGTTTGGAATACGCCCCTGATTATAACGCCGACGGACCCGCTCGTGCACTCGCAGCAAATTCTTCCGAGCCATTTTCCATCTCTCCGCAGTTTTATTATTGGGCTCCCGCGGCAGAAGATCTTCGATATCCCATAGGTTGGTCAACGGGAGTGCGGGCGAAAATCCAAACAAAATTTCAAATGGCACGGCCTGATGACTATCGTGTCTGGCCGTGTTGAACGCTAATTGTAACCACTTCAAATTCTGATCCCAGGTGGTTTGTTGCTCAGCGTGATAAGCAATCAATGCGGACCGGAGATTCCGATTGAATCTCTCCGCATGGGACGGTTGTGGGTAATAAGGGGAAGTGGTTACGTGTTTGATGCCACTGGCGAAACACATACGCCTGAATTCGTTTGAAATAAATTGCGGGCCATTGTCCGAAACAATGATGGTCGGAAGACCGAAATGCTGAAAAACGTGGTTCTGTAAAGCGTTGATGGTCAAACGAGCGGTTGCCTGCCGTAAGGGCAGTAGCCAGGCAAACTTTGAAAAAGCATCTACACAAACAAGCAGGTAAGCATTACCTGACTTGCTACGGGGGAACGGCCCCACGTAGTCAATAAACAACTTTTCCATTGGTCTGCTCGCCACCTCAGAAGATAACAACCCTAGTTTGGTACTCTGGGCAGGCTTGCTCAAGCCACACAGATGACAGTTTTTAACTCTCGTCGCGATGTCTCTATCCATGCCCTTCCAGATAAAATGTTTCCTAATACTGGAAATGGTCTTCGAAATTCCCTTGTGGCCTCCGATTGGGGAATCATGGTAATAGCTGAAGACCATGGGCACTAATTTGCTAGGCAGCACGATTTTAGGTGCTCGTCCTTTTCTCTCTCGACAACAGAGGACTCCCTTGGACAAGAAATAAGGGGCCTGTACGTTACCCTGCTTAATATTTTGGATGACTTGACGCAGCACTTCGTCGTTTAACTGATGGGGTAACACATCAGTGAAGGCTAATGGAAAATCAAGAAGAGCGGAACAGGGTTGCTCAGCTTGGGCATCACTGGGTTGGGAAAACATGCGGGATAAGGCATCTGCAACCACATTCTGGGATCCCCTGATGTGTTGCACGGTGAACTTAAAGGATGAGATTTTCACCACCCATCTACCAATTTTACCCAGTTGCCGGGGATGAGCTAGAAGCCATGAGAGAGCCTGATTGTCGGTCTCGAGCAGGAACTCAGCATGTTCCAGGAAACGCCTGAACTTATCTAGAGCGTAGACAACAGCTAAACACTCTAGCTCATAAACGGATGATTTACGTTCTTGCTGGGTCAACGTGCGTGAGATAAAAGCCACAGGCTGCCTAGCGTCGTCAATAACTTGGGAAAGGACCGCTCCGAGCGCAACCGAACTCGCGTCCGTCTGCAAAATGAACGGCTTTGAAAAGTCGGGCATCCGCAACACCGGTGGGGAAATGATGGCTTCCTTTAAGGTAGCGAAAGCCTTCTGTTGGTTTTCCCCCCATGTAAACTTTACCCCCTTCTTCCTCAGTTCATTCAAGGGAGCGGCAATTTCAGCGATGTTCGGTATGAAACGCCTATAAAAATTTATCATACCGACGAATCTCGCTATGCCCTTCGCATCCCTAGGCGGAGGAAAGTCACGGATGCCCTGTGTCCTCTCTGGGTCTACCGTCACGCCCTTGTGTGAAATTAAGTGGCCCAAGAAAGAAATACTCTCTTGGGCGAAACGAACCTTTTCGGGATTGACAGTGAGGCCAGCCTCTCTTAAGCGACCCAACACCTCTCTTAAATGCCTCAGATGATCTTCGAAAGTCTCGCTATATACCAAAAGATCGTCAAGATAATTATAGACGAAACGGAATTTGACGTCGTGAAAGACAGTGTCGAGAAGGCGAGTAAGTGTCTGGGCCCCCACAGCCAAACCCATGGGAACCCTTGTGTACTGGTACAAATTCCAGGGTACACAAAAAGCCGTATATGGTTTACTTTCTTGGGCAAGAGGTATCTGATGATAGGCCGCGTTCAGATCGATAATGGTATAAAATCTGGCCCCACTGAACCAATCAAAGGCCGAATGTAAATCCGGGAGGGGAACAGAATCCACCTCGATATTGGCGTTCAACTTCCTGTAATCAATAACCATTCTTTGTTTGCCACCAGGCTTTGGCACTAAAAATGCTGGACTGGCATAGCTGGAATGAGAAGGTTCAATCACCCCTTGGTCCAATAATACTTCAACCTTCTCTCGTAGAATGGTCATCTTTGGAGGGGCAAACTTGTAAGGGTGTGACCTCACTATTTTCGAATCTGTAAGTCTGATTTTGTATTCCAGCAGGTGTGTGAGTCCCAAAGTAGGAGTTAACACCTCGGGAAATTCCTCACACAAATGATCTAACGCCGTCTGCTGGGATGGAGTGAGATGGTCTCGTGCAAAATCGGGACAGGCTACTTCTTGGATACCCGGCTTAGCGCCCTGGTACCCAAGGAACGGAATTAAAACCTCCCGATTAAATTTAAAAAAACATTGGTGCGCTTGGATGTCCAGCACGAGACCACTTTTTGCGATGAAATCGGCACCAATGATACAATCCACTCCCAGAGCAGGAGAAACCAGAAAAGACCACACCCAAGAAAACCCATCGATTTTGATCTTAAAGGAAGTAACCCGGGAGATAGGCAAGATTTCCCGGGATGCCGTCCAGCATATTGCAGATGACTTTTCTGACCTTTTAATTAAACCTTGTCGTTCAAGGTCCGCATGTACCCGAGATGAAATGATGGATCGGGCTGAACCAGAGTCAACTAAGGCTCTGAGCTGACCCCCCTTTACCTCGAGCGACAGAAAGGGGCATACAGAAAGTTGTTGCGAGGTAGCGGACTGGACCTTGATATTAGAAGATTGGGCTTTTAACGACTGCCTGGAGGTCGGCGGAAGTTGAACAGAATTGAAGCGGGGGGAAGACATCCTCCGAAATATCTTCCCCTGTCTACTTAGTTTTTTGGCGCTGGTCTAGACATAGGTGGTGCTGGTCGCGCGCGCCCTCGCGTACAATTTCTCGCCACGTGTCCCGGGCGGTTACAATTGTAACAAATCACTGAATTTGAATTCGTTTGCTGACGATTTCGAGCTGGCTGGGCCTGTCGGGGGAAGGTAGGCTCTCTGGTCCCTTCCGATGTCTGAGGTCTTGGTTCGGCTCGTCTACTGTCTCCGCTCGCCTGGTCGGTCATCTGCATGGTCTCCGTCATAACGCAGAGTCGCTCCAGGTCGGCAAACCACTGCGGCCGCTGGGCAAAAACTAATCGCAGACGGTCGTCGGCAGAGACGCCGTCGAGAATGTGTTGTACTACCTCTTCCTCCGACATGCCCATCCCCAGAATACGAGCTACCTGGCGCATTCGCAGCACGTACTGGGCCAACGTTTCGCCCCGTGCCTGAACTCTATAAAAATGACGATGGCGCAATTGCTCCATCAGCTTACTAGGGACGAACGCCCTCAGCACCACCCGGTGGAACTCATCCACACCTTCTTTGCGTCGCATCACCTCCGCCACCCTGTCAGCCATGGTACCGCGACAGTAGGGGAAGATGAGTTCGAGCACCGTTCGCTCCAGCATACCCGGGTAGTCTTTTAACTCAAAGACTATTTTGAAAAAAGGTATTAATTTGTCTGCCTCCAGTCCGTCCACGACTGGAAGTTGTTGTATTATATGGGCAAGTGGGTTGGGCAGGTGGTTGTACTTTGCCGCCCCCGAACCAGTTTGTACAGGCTCTACTTCTCTGTATAAAGAAGTGTTCACAGCTGAGACTACGGACTCCTCAACAACCGGAAGCGGGGTGGATGCTCTTACTGGTGGTGACCCTTGGAGGGTCGAGGTAATCTCTTGTATTATGTCTGGTATATTATATGGTGGCGGTATATTATATGGCGGTTCACTGACTTGTGCCTGTAAATTCTGCAGCCGATGAATTAAGTGCTGCATACGTTGCCGGATCCGCCGGACACCGAGCGAGCATCCCGGCCCCTCCTCCAAACTTTCGATGGATTGAGCCAACTCCTGCAGCTCACCCCACTTTTCCGTACACCGTTCCCACTCACTCTCGGGGTCAGTGATAGTGACCCTGGAGAGCGCATCACCCGCGGCCAGCGCTTCACGGAGCAGCCGCCGTAAGGCTTGGACATTGCCTCTGGGTTCTTTACCCCGGGCCCGGAGCTCGAACTCAATTTCCTCCCTTAAAAACAACTCAGGATTTATTGAACTCATCCTCACTTCGCGGTCGGCACACTTAACATAAAACTTTAAAAACTTATTCTAAATAAAATCAGAATCTGAAAAACCCAAGTACTGTTCTTCCAAAGAGTAGACTGCGGGTCCACCTACCGATGCGAGAACTAGCCCACTACCTGAACTGCTCACACTCGATTACACCAGACAAAAGGAACGCGACACACACACAACACGAAAACAAAACACCGACCAACGAAAATTTATTTAACAATTTCATGTTATTCCGGCTACCATCTATCGGAAGAAACCGACTGCCGATCGGGCCATACCGCATAATCAAAAAAAAAAAAAAAAACAGCAACACCTCCCCAAACATGGGCAAGGTAAACTCAAACTAACCAAGCACCGAACTGCGATAAGTCTTGCCCAGGGAGTTCCCCTTCTAAAATTTCCTACCACGTGGCACTATTCACTATTCAAGGCGGGCAAGTACATATACATATATTACAAACCTTAAAGCTAACAAAAAATATTTTCAACTGGGGATATAGGGCCTTTAAAATTTTTCTAAGTTCTATTTGAACTTAACATTGTGAAAGTTCCAAAATATTTCCTAAGTTTGCAAGCCCCGTCACACCCACAGGACCCACGGGTTGACCCTCATCGTAAGCGCGCTCTGCTACTAAATGTAACCCCACTTTATCTTGAGCAGTAAAAAAAAAGAATGTTTTTTTTTTATTGAGAAAATTTTTGAGAATTTTTTGTTTGTTTTTTTTTTTTGTAAAGAGGGGCCACGAGTTAATTAAAACTAGGCTAAGGCCTAGAGAAGCCAAAAATGCGCTGGATCCAGTGAGATGGGACTTGCAATGAAAACTCAAGAATTAAATAATTAACAAATCCCTTTTTATTATTCTATCTCATAACAATTTAATAATAAATAAAATACAACAGTAATCTTTAATTCCCCTTTAAAATAGTTAAATAAATAAGTATACTCTCTCAACAAGGCCACCTGAAAACTATTTACTGAAACTAAGAAAATAATTTGCTATGTCACTCTATCAATGAATTGAAATTTAAAATAATAATTAACCTTGAAATAAAGCTCCCATTAAACTATTTAATAAAATATAAAAATTTATATTATATTTTCCTTTTAGAATACTGTATATAAATTAATGAAGATAAATGATTTCCTTCCTTGTTACTATTAATAATAAAATAATTACTCAACAAATTAAATAAATTTTAAAGGTGACAATTCCCATACTTGTTATAAGGTTAAATAAAATAAATAATTTCTTTAAAGAAATGATCAGCAACGATTATTGAGATAGAATACCTCCCTTAAAAACAAATGAAAAGGATATACCCACATGACTACATGTGTTAACTTTCTGTTGTAAGAGACATTGAACAATAAATCCCTATATCCCAAGTTCCCACCAAAAGTACAGAAAATGTATAATAGTTATAACCCCCAAAATGTACACAGAAATATACACACATAACATGTTCCACAAGACAAAAATACATTATACAATAGTATACATAAAATACATAAAGGTCTCTTGCCACGCCCTTTTTTTTTTAATTACCCTTCTGGTGTATATAAATTCTAACTCTTTCTTTATACGAATCCCAATTAGGATTAGAAATTTACTTTTATAATTGTACCCACATGGTGTGGGTTAATTGCACGTCATGTGTATAAGAGAATGCTAAAGCCCACAGTGGTCCCCAGGACATAAAAATTTAAAACTAAGTGCCTAAGTGGCTAAGTGCTTAAGTACTTAATTACGGGAGAAATAAAAATTGTTTAAAATAATTAACGCCCCCCAGTTATCATAATTAGTATAAAGAATTTATATATACTTAAATAGGGCCAATTAATAAAAAGAGAAAAATTGCACAATATTAGCACCTTATAAAAAAATACACTTGGGTCAGAGACGGACATGTTCATTCAACATTCGGCTTGTCTCGAGAAACTTGTCTCGACAAACAAGTCTCGACAAATAAGTTGAAAAGTGTTTCGACATGCATAGCTTGGTTGAAACTAGTTAAAAATTCACCTACCTCCCCAGTAATCTTTTTATACAAATGAAAAAAACTGATTTTAAAATAAGAGAATATACATATTTTTTTATACCTAGTGAATTGAACATGAGAAGTTACTAATAGCAAAAACTGGCTTAAAATCTGTAGAGAAACCCCTATAATGAAATGAGTGGAAATCTATGTTGGATGCTGTCTTGTAACCATCTCAGTCTCTGAACTGACAATCTACTATAAATATACTGAAATTTTACAATTAAATTTTTTATTCAGTGTACACACTAAACTGTCCCCTCAATTGGGGATCCAAATGAATGTTTAACTTGAAATGTCGAAACTGATGGTTATGTATAACTGGTCACTGTATGATGGTTGACTATGTGTGTAAATAATAATTGGATAGTTATCACCTGATTTCAGTCATGAAGGGTTTTTTGGAGTGACAAACTTGTGGCCGACATTATTAGGTGTTAGTGTGGTGGTGATCTAATTCTCTCTGGTATCGAGTGGAGCTTCTTGATGTTCAACGTTCAGCCATGTAGCAGGACTGTCTTCTCTGTTCGGCGGACCCTGCTTACACATTATATTTTTAGTCAGAGACCACACACAAATGCCCCCACTGTTTGGACACCCTCCAAAATACATATATAAAGACAACACCTAGTTATGTGCTACATAATTAACTGGATCAAATTTATTTGGCCAACATGCCTTATTCAAAAATCTCTATACAATAATTCTTTATAATTTTGCACCTCACCTAATGTGAGTTACTTGTTTGCAATATAACAATTTATTTTGGCTCTGTAACCTCTCATAAACTTATTACTTAGAGTGAATATATATAGTTACCACGTGGTGAAGGATTTGTTTAAAACACATAATTTGATAGGGACATCATTTATATTTAACGTGCCTGAGTAAGTTCTCATATATATGTATAAGGTTTTACTGCTAAGTGCAGCAAAACCTTATAGCACCTAACTAACAACGCATTGTGCAATAGGTTAAGTGCGCAACCCGATCTCGTTACATCGGTGTTAATTAAAGTTTAAACTCAAATATTTTGTGGTCAATGTACATTAGGTTTTAGGGCCGAGATTCTGACACTCTAATAATCTAGTTTTATTAGCTTTAAAAAACTTTACGAACAATTTGCGTATTTCACCAAACACGATGGAACAAGTGGGCAGGCTTACTCAAGCTTACTTAAAAACACTGTTTTCTTCCGTAAAATATAGAATTTAATTAATATAAGGTAATCAAGACTTACCGCAGCCGTTTACAAATTATCTCTTCATAGTTAGAAGAAGCTGTAGTTGGAAATTATTCATCTCTTCACCAGAGAGAATAAAATGTCGATCGTCACCCACGCGGTATGTAGCCAGACAACCCTTAACAGAAATTTCAGCTCCTTGTCCGTTTGGGTAAGGAAAATCTCACCAGGACGCAGCACCGCCTTTTAATACTGCTGGAAAAACTCAGCAGATGCCGACACCGATCGGAAGTGGAGAGTAGAAAACGGTAGTTTCTCCTATCCGCGGGTAGAGCGCAGCACTAATTATGGCTTTAATTCTGTACTGCCCTTAACTACCAGCGGTATTTCATTAGTTTCGCATTGTTTTACCGCTAGATAGCAGCCCAGTTTAGGATCGTCAATTACTTCTCTCCAATTGTAAATAAGTGAACTAGCGCTGAAACTTTTGACTCAGCACATTACTAGATGGTAAATAAATAATCAAAATGTTTTATACAATTTGTAGGTTCCTTGTTATTCAGTTCATTCTATTTATAATCAAGTTAAAAACATTCGCTAGCATTTTGTATTCAATTCCTTCAAAAAGAGAACACTCGAGAGGAAATTTTTAAAACGGTTCGAATAGTTTTCAACATTGTTCCTATGGAAAATAAGGGCATTACATTCTGTGTTATGAATACCAATTTGTGTTACGCCCTCAAAAAAACAATACTGTGTATTCATTAGATGTGTTTGTAATACTGGCAGAAGCATGACAAGCAGAAGCCTCTGATGTAATAACGTATTTAATTACGCAGCACTGTCCGACACTATATATGTGAGCCAATCAGATTATACCTTCAGTAAGACAAGATTACCGTTTTGAGTACACTTTGACGCTGTGTAGTCACAATTAGTATTCATGAATCCCAGCTTTAAGTGAATCGGCCTATCGTCTCGTCGTCATTTTGCTGTCAGTATAGTCGTTGTTTAATGATGTACAGTAACATGACAACAACGTAACTATACACATAAATAAATAACAATTGATCCCGACTGCCATCCTTTTGACCGAGGGTGTATTAGATTTTTAACTCTTTACACATAGGCAGTGGCGGCGATAAGGCCCCCGCAGACACCGCGGCGCGGGGGGGGGACCCTCTGGGGGCCCCGCCCCCTGGCCCCTAGAAAAAAATATGAAACGAGCTATAATAGGAAAAAAAGTTTTAATGGGATCCGACTACCGGCAAATTTGTATTTAAAATACGAAATATACGCTTTATTTAAGTGTATAGACATGCAAAAAAACTACGTTTTCCGAAATGACATTACTGTTTGTAGTTTGTAAGCGAAGCTTATCTTATCTCTTGTGGTGCCCGTACGTCCGGTGCGATGAGTCACTCGGCACTGAGGAGACGTAAACAAACACAACACAATGTAGTTCAGTACTCAGTAAGTGCGTCGCATCTCCTGCGCGATAGTACTGTATTGCATTCATTTCGTAATTTAGTGCCGTTTTGTTTAATGACTTAATATTTGATTTTAGTTTTTGTATTTTGTGTAGAATTAGAGTGTTAGAGACAGAGTTTATAAAATGAAAAGTAAGCGTGAATATTTAAGTGGTGCTAAGAAAAGGAAACTGCAAAAACAACGAGAAGAATCTAAAAGTAAACTTTAAAAACTCGACCAGTTTTTAAAAAATTCGTCAAAATGTGAAGTTAATGAAAAAGAAACAAAAATCGGACTTGAAGTTGATTGTGACAGTGACAATAAACCTGATTTAAACATTAGTCCGTCGGATACAAGTGATACAACTACGGAAACAAATAAGCAACTGCAACATGAACAAGAAGAACAACTGCTAGGCATTGAATGTGTTCGCCAGTCTGAAGACATACCTGGATCAGAAAATCAGTTTGAACCAACTGAAGTTGTAAGTAATCACGCAAATAAAACTAGTTTAGCAGGCCCTTCCGATCCAAACTGCCAAAGTTTTGAGACAGATATTGCATTCTATAAAAATCAAGCTACAATGATAAACGAGGTGAAATAGTTAATAACGTTAAGTGAACCTTGTCAACCAAAGGGTCCTTTCCCGAATTGTTCACAGGTTTTGGCTTTGTTACTCTCGTAATCTAGATGGAGTCTAATGTTTACCATGTTGGCTTTTCAGCCAAAGTGCCCAAGGCTGGCGTGAAGGCGATATTAGAGATTGGAAAGGTCTCAGTAAAAAAATTAAAGTTCATGAAAGTAGCAATGCTCATTTACAATCTTGTCTCACGTATGCCACTTGGAAAAAGAGTAAAACGGTAGCTGATCAAATTTCCGATGAGCGGAAAGAATGGAAAGATATTTTCATACGGATTGTGGATGTCATTCGAACCATGGCACTGTGTTCATTGCCGTTTCGTGGCCATAGAGGATCATTACATGAAATAAATCCTGAAAGTGGAAATTTTTTGAACATACTATCTTTAGTTTCTCGCTACGATTCTCTCCTTAGTGCACACTTAGAAAATGAAAAAACCAGATCAAAATACCTGCACCATGGCATTCAAAATGAAATCATTAACTTGCTAGGAAAATCAGTATTGACTGCCTTACTAAAACAAATTCACTCGTCTCCTTTTTTTTCTATAATTGTTGATAGCACACACGACATTTCTAAGATTGACCAAATGAGTGTTGTAATCAGATACATTACCATAGTAGAAAATTATAAAACTGTGATTAGTGAGTCCTTTTTGGGATTTCAAGAAACAAAGGATCCCAACAGTGAGGGGTTTCAAAGTAAGATTTTATACTTTTTGAAAACAAATAAAATTGACATTAGTAAGTGTAGAGATCAAGGTTATGACTGTGCAGCAACAATGAGCGGGAAATACTCTGGGTTACAGAAAAGAATTATGGATATAGTCCCAAACGCGGATTACGTACACTGTGCTGCACATAACCTGAACTTGGTGATCAATGATTCAGTATCAAATATTTCTGAAATAAGACAATTTTATGACATAGTTCAGAAAACTTATGTGTTTTTCAGTGAAAGCTTACATAGATAGCAAGAACTTAACACTGCCGTTAAAGAAGACAGCTCTGCCAAAAATGTAACTTTAAAAAGGCTATCTCCAACAAGGTGGTCTTCTAGACACGACTGTCTGTTAGCTTTAAGAAATGATTTCAAAAATGTGATTAAGTGTTTGACAGAAATTATTCTGTACAGCTCAAAAACCCGAGGCAGAAGAAGCATTAGCAATTAGAAACCACCTGGAAAACTTTGAATTTATTCTTGTGCTCTGCCTTGAAACTAAGATTTTAGAGAATGTAAATATAACTTCAAAAGCACTACAGAGACCTAGGCAGAGCGTGGCAGTTTCTAAGCCGCGCTTGTGACGAGTTAAAAGTTTTAAGAAAGGACTTTGCCGGCTTTCTTGCTGGTGCTAAACAGTTGGCCCAGTCATGGGACATAACTTGTAACATGAAAAATAAGCGTAAGCGAGTTGTAAAACACTTCTTTGTTGAATTATCAGTTGACCGTAGAATTGACGACCCACTGAAATCATTTGAAGTAAAAGTTTTCAATGCAACACTAGATATTGTAATAGCTCAGCAACAAATTAGATTCGAAGGATTGCGTTACATGGTGATAGGTTTTCATTCCTGACGCCTCAGAATTTAGTAAACTTCTCACAAGAGACAATAGTGGAGAAAAGTAAGGCTCTGGTAAGGTAAATGTGTATCCTGGTGACCTTTCCACATCACTGCCTGACCAAGTAATATCCTTCAAAGCTCTGATGGCCAAAGAAATTGTACACAAGAAAAGCATTCGAGAAATGATGAATTTACTGGTTGAAGAAAACAGCTGCCTTATGAATTGCTTCCCAGACTTAACTACAGCTTTTCAGCTTTATTTAACCATACCTGTCACAACAGCTACAGCGGAAAGAAGCTTTTCAAAACTAAAATTAATTAAGTCATACTTAAGAAGTACCATGGCCCAAACTCGGTTGAGTGACTTGGCACTGTTAAGCATTGAGCATGAAGAGACACAGAAAACTAATATCAACGAAGTGGTTGAAAAGTTCTTAGCTATTAAAAAAAGAAGACTAGGCTTAGGAAAACAGTGAACTTTGGTTGATCCTCATCTGTAAATATTGTACATTACTTGAGTTCGAGTGTTATTGAATTGGATTAGACTTAAGGAGAACTTGTATAGAGTATATTCAAGAATTTTACAAATTCAGTTACAAACTAATTTAAATGTTTGAAAAAAGCTAGAATGTTACTTTGATATTCGTTTTTAAATAATAAATTTTTAACACTCTGTGTGCGGTACTTTTTCATAGTCAGAATTTAGATCTTTGACGTAAAAATAAATGATTATTTTTATTTTGGTTTTTTAATAGTTTGTATAGAACTTTGTCTATTTAGCAACAATGAATTTTAAGAGTTTGTACACGTGTAAAACGTCCTTTGCAAATTGCAAACGCTTTGTGATAGACGAGAAAGTATTCACAAACCATTGTTGTGAAACACACGTAAATAGAAATTCATTTGAGTGTTTTCCCCTATTACGTATACAAAATGTAACCATTTTTATAGGGCCCCCTAATTAGTTTCGCGGGGGGGCCCGTTTCGTTAGCGCCACCACTGCACATAGGCCTACACAATGATCTTTTTTACTTACTTATTTGGAAATTAAACTACTGTAATTGATAATTAAGTTCTTGGATTTCGTTGTCCATGACGTGTCCGTTATATAATAATATCCGTTAATACACAACACCTCCAATCACCCAATACAACACAAACTAGCTGCTTTTAGAACCATGATACATAGACTTAACAACATCCCCTTAGATGAAATAGACTACAAAGACGAACTAAACACGATAAAATATCTAGCAGAATCTAACGGTTATGACAGAACAATAGTCAGTAAACTCCTACACAAAACACAAAACAAACAACAGACAAAGACAGAAAACAACAAATTCATAACACTAACATACATCAACAAACAAACAGAAAAAATTGCCCACAAATTCAAAAAAGCAGGATACAGAATCGCTTACAAAACTACTAACAAAACAGAACACACACTATCAAAACGCATGCCCAAAGCACAAAACAAATTCGATCTACCCGGTGTATATAAACTAAATTGTTCAAATTGCAGTAAATTCTACATAGGCCAGACAGGACGTAGCTTCAAACAGAGATACATTGAACACACAAAAGCACTCCACACCACTACAGAATCTACCTTCGCAAACCACCTCATTGAAGCAAACCACACATATAAAAACATCGACAATAACATGAACATACTACACGTACACACAAAAGGCCGAAAACTAGACACTCTAGAACAATTAGAAATATACAAACACACAAAAACAAATAAGAACGACATCCTAAACTAACAGACACAATTCAAATCGCACGCATTATTCGAACACATCTCACCACACACACACAGCTTCAATCTTTCGAAACACTTTCTCGTCGCCAACAACAAGCCGAGCAGCGCTACTAACGACAGCCTCTGATGAAGCCTTCTATAGGTGAAAGCCGGTTTAGGCTGTAAGGTAAAACTTTACGTTTTTACTTATAAAAAACTTTGTGTTCCGAGTCGTCAATATTATAGTGATATTCTGATAATTAAGTTCTTTATTTGGGATCAGATTGTAATTTCGTGTAGACCTAATTACGTAGCTGTGCCCTCTATTAATATACGTCCAAAATGTTTTATTTCAAAATATGTAGCATGCACAGAATTAGCACCAAATGAATACCAAAATTATTAGCTTATTATAACTTTATATTTTGTAACAATTTGTTCGTATGCTTGTTATGTACTAACATTAAAAGTTATAAATACATTTTTAAAACAGTGATTTCAGTAAAAGAGTGTAGAAATAGATAAATAAAGATACGTATAACACAATACATACAGAAAACGGGACTACACAATTAAGAGACAAGTATCCTTAAATAAGCAAAGTCAAAATACAGCAATGTAGGTACGACACGAATAAATACGTAAATAAAATCTCAAAGGATTAAAAACACAGAAACAAAATAACAATTATAATCTGTTCAAACTTAAAACATTACAAGAAAATTTGTAACAAATAAAAGAATATATGATGCCAATATAAAAGAACGACGGAGAAGCTACTGCATAAAAACCTATTCAAAGATAAATGCATAGAGAGAGAATACAGGCAACTTTGCGTTTGACCTGGAAATCAACATTACCATGCAATATTAATAACTACATTAGAAAAAATAAAACAAAAGGAAGCTGCTGGGAAAGACTACATAGTAATAGAAATAATCATGATTCTCGCTGAAATGGAAATGTGAGTGATGCTAACAATTTTGACGCAAACAGGGCAATTCTGAAACTGGCTACATGATTGAAGAAGTTCAGTATATGTCCCAATACATAAAACACATAAAGATCACTGTGACAGAATAAACTTATTTTTCACCTACTATTACGGTTTAGTTACAATAATTCTATAACAATTAAAGTATACCTACTACTCCAAATACAACGTGAACAAGCAATCGTTTTAACATATTATTGCATAATAGCAAAATTTAAAAAAAATGTAGATAATCCCACTTTGTTTTTCAAAGTACAATAAAACTTAGATTATTTTAGAGGCCAGAAAATGTAGACAATTCTACCCGACATAAGGACACTGTAACAAATAATCACATTACGTAAACATGCAAGGGTAACAGGAAATCAGTATCGCAATCGTCACAACATGAAAGGTAAAGTCGGGGTTAAGTCCCTGCTCACGGAATTTTTCATCGTAAAGAATGGGTATGACAAGGATGCATTCTCAGTCTTATACGATTTAAATTCTAGGATTTAAATTGACACGAGCCACGGATAGATGGGAAGGAGGTATCGCAATGTTAAGTAAGAAGGTTTACAATCTATAGGCTAATATGCTGATGACATAGTACTTCCAGATGCAAGCGAAGAAGAATTTCATTTATCCGCAGAATGAAAAAGCCAACAACGACGGAGCGTTTGAAAGTAAAGAAATATAAGCCAAAGTAACGACTGAAGACAGATCAGATAATAAACTGGTAATCTACTCCGGACATGTACAACAAATGAGCAGAGATTCCAAAAACACATGTTAGAGTAGAAACACAAGGAAGGAAGAATAAAAGGCAGTCCAAGAAGTAGCTGCAGAGAGAGTATAGACTCGGAACTGAAAGAGCCCTTGAGACCACTGCGATAGGTGATTGGACATTGGACATCAGACAATAATGTAGACTATTACGTATTTTATTTGTGTGTGTGTATGTGTGTGTGTGAAAGAGAGAGAGAGAGAGAGAGAGAGAGAGAGAGAGAGAGAGATAGCGTGTGTCTTAGGAGGGAGGGGGAGAAAGGAACGTTGAAAAACTCTTTTATGTTATGAATGCTTAAGCTTACAAATTGGTATTGTTATTATTATTATTATTATTATTATTATTATTATGGTTTTACTATAAAATGTTCGTATCATTTTAACAGATTTTCTGGAACATGTTTGGTGGAAACGTAAACACAGACAGCTGATGTACAGTTGCATGAGTTCGGACGTAGATGTATATATATGTGTCAGCCAAAACAGTAGTATGTTTTGTAAACACACCCTGTGCCATTAAAACATTACGAATGTTATTTGACCTTGAGTAGGTACTCTTGTTGGCGGGTTTCTGATGAATCTTGTCTCTGTGCTGGAGACCTGTGGTGTTACGCTGAATAGACACAACACATTATCAGTCTGCACAGCAGTGGCTGATGTGTATTAACCATTTCTGAGTTCGCGATACCACAACTCAGATTAAACGGTGCACAAAGTTTGTAGAAAAGACGAACGTGTGTGACGTAGATGCCAGTTTGCAAAATGCATCATCTGTTCCCGCCAGAAATGTAATCAGGTTTCTCGTTTATCTTGTATCAGCCAAATAAACATTACTATGCGTTTATCATGTTCCAGTGTCCTTCATATTTCATAAACACTTGAGAAATTGTATTGTTTCTAATGGGGGCCCTACACGTACATACTTGTGCGTTTGACTTGTCTGCACAAACATGCTGTTCATACATAAAAAGCCAGTACACCTTGAGCATTATCAAAGACTTGTATGAACGGACAAGTTTTTACAAACATTACTGAGTGTGTGGGGCTGTAACATGTTTTTGAAATACTCAACCAAGACAGTCATACATGTAATGCCCTCAAACGTTCAAACAAAATTACTCTTATTTGTTGTTAACAATGTCTGTACAAACACATCTTACAGTGTAGGCTACACACATGTTTGTCATACAAGTGTGAGTGCGTTGAATGTTGGTGCATACAAGTCAAAGCCCTACATTGTCATACCCTACATTGTTTTGTGCTACCTGCTAACCATGTAACACAGACAAGCTGCTGGTGCAGCGGTACATCATTTTAACAAAAAAAATAAACGTCGTTTGTGGTGTAAAGAGTGCTTTAAAGAACAGTACAGTCAGTCGCATATTAATTTATTGAATGAATTAAGAACGTCTTCATAAAACGATCTAACAAATTTTTTGCGCATTGACGAAATATATTTTAAAATTTTATTAGAAAAAATTAAACCAATTTAAGCTTCGTTTCTCAGATTTCTGTTGCTATATTCTTTAGCTTTTATCTTCCATAAACAAGGATAGTTTCTGTAGAGTTCGATAAATTCTTGTATGAACGTTTTCGAATAATTTCGCATGTCACATATGATATCTGATTTAAAACAGTAGTGTGGTACCGCAGACTACGCGTAAACATTCAGCATTCACACTGACATGTTGAACAAAAATGAAACTCTGTCAGACAACCACAGACATGCATGATGTGCATGCATGTTTGCCATGCATGTGTAGTCCCTAAATGAAGAAACCTGTTTGTACATGCATGTTAGAAGCAACAAGTGTGATAAATTTGTTCAGTGTGTAGAGGCAATATATGTATGTGCAAACATGTTGTAAGAAAAATGTATGTACATACAAGTAAAAGTTACTCTGACATGTTGGTGAACTTGTACAGTATGTACATACAAGTCTTTCAAACATGTCAATACGTGTAGTTCCAATTTATGTTGACACCAACAAATTTTAGTCAGCTTTTCTGTTAAACTTGTTTGCACGGCTAGGGCCATGATATTTTTTGTTTGCACATACATGTTAGACACATATGTCTGTACGTGTAGGGCCCCCTTACAGAGGCACCCTTAGAGGTGTCCGGCAGGTGTAAATGTACATAATCTCCTTGGGTCATTCTTGAATAAAAATGAGGGAAAGAACTAGAACGAATAAGGAGAGAGTGAGAGGGGGTGAGAGGAGGGAGTGAGAGAGAGCAAGAAAATGAGAGAGAGGTACACAGACAGAGGGGAGTTGTATACATTTTTTACCATACTTCATTTAGTTTAGAAGTCACATGACATAATTTGTATAAAAGATCGATTGAACCCGCGGCTAGTACATCGCACTCTACATATAATGCGACACAATACGTTAAAGTTTGTACAGTTCACATACGTTTCTATTTGATAACTACTATATTACTTTTTGTAATATTTACTTGAGTACTTTATAATTTATAACAAATGTGTTCAATCGCGTTAAAATCGTTTATTTAAGTACTAAGTAGGCATGTAATGTGAGCCCTGATGTTGCTTGGTATAAGTCTATGTAGGCCTATTGTGCTTCGCATTAGGTTACTAATTAATGATGGCTACATGTTCATAATAGTTATGTTATATCTTATAATGTGTATTTTATAATCATTTAAGGAATTTCGTATTCTGTTAAATAACCGTATTTAACTACTTTTGTACGCAAATTGTGTGTTAATGCTCGTTAGGTTGTTTGTTCCCTTATAACACTAAAACAGCTGGACCAGTTTTGATGCACGAGATATGAAGTCACTTGTCTTGATTTTAGAAGTGTCAACAAAGGTAATACAATTTTGAATAACGAAATGGAGGATGCTACAAGTCATATTATGTAAAATTTAGGCAAACCTGTCAGGCTGTGAGTTATTTTTATTACAATTAACAATGGCTGTGAGCGCGTTAAAAGATTATTACAACAAATGCGTTGCGTTAAGTAATGTGCGTTACACTGATTTTCGTAAGTACGTTACAATTGTTAGACTGTGTCTTATTGTTAATGACGTTCACGTTAGTAATTTATTGTTTAAATTGGACAAGATGAATCTATACGCAACAGGTTATACGAATAATTCTTGCTACAGGTTGCATTACGGTACTCAGTACTAATTCATTCTATAGGGTTGACTTCACAGTGGTATTGATGGAATAAGCCAGCGCACAAGACACTCATTTTCTTCAGTTACGAGCCATCATTAATTAGTAACCTAATACGAAGCACAAGTAGGCCTACATAGACTTATACCTAGTAACATCAGCGCTCACATTACAGGCCTACTTAGTACTTAAATGAACGATTATAACGCGATGTACCACATTTGTTATAAATTATGAAGTAGGCTTATTATAAAATATAAAGTGCCCTGAGATTGTGTGACAGTTGCGATGAAACAAGACCTTCGCTTTAAACTAAGGGAAAAAAGGGAAACGAAAAAACTTGAATTAACATTCATTCATCAGCGTTGTGCACATCCGTATCTTACTGAAATGGAATACTAAAGTGTTAATAATTTTCGTTGTTTCATTAAAAAAAAAGGGTATGAGAAAATGTGTTTGTGACTAAAATATTCTTCCGTTTTCAATACAATGTGTAAAGTGTGATGGTAATATGTTAACAAATGTAAAAGGATAAAGAAACGTCACTTTCAGATGTGGTAGAAGGAATTGCAGAGCTACAAAAAACATACACGATTACACTTTTTCGGAATAGCGCGTGTTCCTGCATTATCTGTATTGTGTGTGTTAGTCACTTGGATTTTGAAATATCAAATTTCAATCATTTCAAAAGGGATCGACAAACAGGAAAACTACGCAAAAATTAATAAACGAGTTCAGGGAGATCCTTACTGTCTGGTTGATAGACAACAGCTCAAAAATTGGCGACCTGGGAGATACTGAAATTGATGAAAGTGCGTTTGCTTGAAGGAAGTACAACAGAGGCCGAATAACCAAAACTCGGTGGGTACTTGGGAGAATTTGCAGGAGAATAAAGAAGTTGTTCCTAAAGGTGGTGGATAAACGTGATGCAAACTCACTAAATTGTGTAATTTTAAATAATATGGAACCAGGAACCACTATAGTTGCAGATATGTGGCACGGGTACAACTCGCGAGTACCCATACATACCCAAATGTATGGGTATATACTTCTGTCTGTGAACTACTCGCTTAATTTTGTATGTCCTCGCAATTCTGCTGTTCACACACAAACGATCGAGAACTAATGGTCCAAAATTAAGCGTGATATGCGGAGAAGAGTCAGCAGTACATTTCAGATGTATTTGATTGAATATATTTGGAGAAAAGTGTTTTTTTTTTTCAGAAGAATTGTTTAATGAATTTTTAGCAGCTATTCATTAAATTTACACACAATTTTTAAATTGAATATACAGTAATTTGTGGTCAATAAATTTAGCTATATTACAAGTAAATTAGAAAAAATCTAAAAAATAAATAAAATTAAAAAAATAAAAATTAATGTAAAGCAGGTATCCGACGACTTCTAATACCCACAACCCAAAATATTTTAATATTGTGTGTGTCTCTCTCTCTGTCCCTGCCTGCGTCTCGCATCATCTTGCTATTATCTCTAACACAATTAGAACTAATATTATAAAAACGTTTATCCTATCTCACAACCCTCTGTCTCCCTCCTCTCCGCCAGTCTCTAACACAAGAAGTAATTATTATTATGTACATTTTTGACATCTGTTCGCTCTCCTTTCTTCTATATTTCTCTCTTTTCTCCCCCTTCTTTATATCTCTTACTAATAGAAATAGAACTCTTATTACCAAAAAAATACGTACAGTAGCTTTCTGTCTTTGTCTGTGTGTGTAACTCTTGACTCCCATTTAGCTCTCTCTCTCTTAGTCTCTTAATTACGCACTTTTATCATTTTACTCTCTCTCTCTCTCTCTCTCTCTCTCTCTATATATATATATATATATATATATATATATATATATATCTATGTATCTACCTACCTATATATCTTGTGCCGGTTCGAAGCCGGCGGTTACAAAATTCTAGAAAGTTTTTGTAATTGTAACATAACGTGAGCCGAGGCAGCGGGGCGAACTTTGTTCGACGGTGTGAGGGGAGCGGCAGTGTGGCGGTTGCGCGCGCAACTCGGATATGTGCCATGACGATTGTGTGCCGGCGTGTGCAATCCACGCTTGGCCTCGCTCCGAGAATCGTCTCCGTCTCCGCCTTTGTATTGTTCTACGCAGTTTGTATCTCTCTACATGATGGGCTAAAGAATAAACGACTCCCGGTAAGAATTTAATTATTTTGCATTATTTGTTTGGATATTTAATAACAAGATATATGCTATCGTGTGAAGTACGTATTTATGTGTGTGCGACCTGACAAAGTTATGTAAGAGAAACTCATTCTTTACTGTTGTACGTAACGCCCTTTACATAGCCATGCCTTATTATTTTCTGTAATAATGCGAGAAGTTTTCAAGAGTCATTCTCATAGTAAAAGTGCACTACATTAAAAATTAATCACTAAAAAAACTTGGTGCGCAGTCAAGTAGTGAACTGTGTCTGTGCGTGTTGTAAGCGGCCACTGAGTTTGTTAATTAACTTCACAAATAGAGAATGAAGTGTGAGAGCTTCTATGTATGAAACTTAATTGAAGGTAAAACATTCTCAATGCTGTGAGTGACTTGCTGTTAAATTTTTTTGGTCAAATAATGATTACTGCTCTCCACGTGGCCGGTTTAACCTGCAAAGTTTTGTCGAAGCATGTAGACTGAGTACAGTTCACTTTATATTAAGCCACAATTTATTAAGTTCTGTTCATGATTCAAATTTACTTATTCCATGGCAGATTTTTGGACTCTTTAAGCAGGTTGTAAAAACTTTAATAATGAATATTGTGCTTTTGGTGAGAGTTAGCTGGCGGCCCGTTAAGAGGTTAATTACCTTAACTCGGGTGTAAATTTTTAATAGACTGTTCTCTAATTTACTTGAATTCGTAGGGTTCTCGCACTAAGCCGGTTTCCTGGTCTGCTGATGGCTGAACATCTGCCCAAGCGGTGAACCATGTCAAGATCGTCTACGAGGAGGGAGATGGAGACGGAATTTCTATGTTGCACTCGCCAGCACTTATGAGGTGATATTTATGCTTTTTCTTTTCTGGGGGCCGATCCGGCAGTGTGCCCGTTTACTGAAAATAGCCTAGTGGCCACGCGACCCCGTGTCCAGACTGTTTACCGGGAAGTTGAGCTGTGATCATGACTCTGAACACTATTACTTAAATTTCATAAGCCTTTTTATAACTCTGTTACATAACGCTAAATGCAATGGCTGTAAGTGCGGGCTGCACTGGGGAGCGCGCCAGAGAGATTTTAATCCTGTACCATTTTATTGTTGCATCTAATTTTTTTTTACTCCTTACAAAATTTAATTATTGCTCGATAGATCTGTTCCGGCTGGAACAGCTGTGTATAATTTTAATTTGACTATGGGTTTCACATTTAAGGGCTGGGGACTTTCCGGAGGTTTTTCTTTGGGACTTTTCTGGGATTACAAAATGGGACTTAGTTTTTCTGACACGCTGGTGCAACTTCAGACAGGTTGTATGCCTGTCAACTTTTGTCAACTACATGTGGGCGCGCTCCCACAGATGCCAGAGCACAACCACCTTATTGTATTCTTTTCTTTTAATTGTTTTATATAGTCATTTGAGGCCAATAGAAATATTTACTAATGCAATGGAAATACTTTAGCTGATTTTTGCCCCTTGCACAAGGGCTAAACTGATTGTTTTCTTAACTGGCCAACACATATGGGTTGACTTCCCATTTATAGCTTTTGCTGTGTAATTTTGACTATAAAACATGTATTCATCATTTTCTTTTTGAGTAAATTATGTATTGTCAAAATCTTCAGAAATAGTAATGCCTCAAACAATTAATTTTGTTTACTAATGTAAATAGAGATTGATTCTTTTTTTGGAATTTTTTTTTTGAAGTCAAATAACTGTTTAGAATTTTATAAACACCTTCTGAAGGTAGGGGACGTAGTTTTGTCAGTTTCAATTAATGATGTGGAAGGAACTTAAGGTTCACACACTCATCTTGGGTCATTGATCAATGGAATGCTAGCTAAAGGGGTGGTCCGGTTATTTGTGCCTCATGAATTATTATCATTCTTCCTGGGGGGTTTTGGCCTTATGTTATTCTACGGAACGGGTTGCCGAAGGGCGTAGATTTTATCACCGCGAGGTTATAAGATTGTAGTTACTCTACCTGGTAGGTGGGTGAATTCCAGGGGCATGTGTGTTAAGATTAATGTAATTGTGAGTTCGTGTACCTTATGTTCTGTGTGTGTTGTTATGTGTCTAGCTAGCCACGAGATGAAAGGGAATTCTATAATTATATATGCATGTGTCCACTGATGTATATACACTTGTGATGTTTTATATTTATACACACTTGTTATTTTTTACTTGTATTCATACTTGTGATTGGGCACATATGTTATTCTGATTTAATGATGTTAAAGCAGAGCAGGAAGGAAAATAAATTGTTATCGTTCTGTTACAGCTGAGTTTTATTGCAAGTCCCGTCATACTGGACCCAGCATAATTTTTGCTTCTCTAGGCTCCTGCCTAGTTCTAAATAACTTGTAACCTTTCTTTTAAAACTAACAAGCAAGGAGATAGAAATTTAAAGAGAAATAAAATAAATACTAAAAGCATAGAGAGGTTACAATCTGTCTGCCTGTCTATCTATCTATCTACCTATCTATTTACCAATCTCAATCCCAAACAGAACTATAGACTATTAAGAACTACAGAACTACAAACTAAAATTATAAAATTTTGTTAACCGCAAAACTGATACAAATAAATGTTTTATAGCATTACTTCAAAATACTGTATGTATAATGATGAATATTGACAAAAAGTATAACTGATTATATTTTTTATATAACTAGTATAAGTTCATAACGTTTGGCATTACATTTATTATTTCTGACTGCCAATATGCATAGGAAATTTCTCTAATCAATGAGATCAATGTTCATTAGCCTATCGCCCGGTGTCAATGCATCTGAGAAAATATTAACATCCCCGTTAATTACGTTATTTGGTCCGACAAGAAGTGGTCAATTTATACATAATTCGAAAGGCCAGTACGCTACGTTGGCATGCTTCGTAAAACACAATAATTATATTACCACGGTTAATAGAATTGGATAGTGAAGTTTAAAAATTGTTGATAAATATTTGACACTACTAGTTAAAATTATGATGTAAAGTTAGCGGGTGAACGAAGGAAAAAAAATAACTGCCCGGTCATTCGCCTGCAGTTAGTCACTCTTTCATAAAAATAAATAAGCGTCAACGAAAACTGTGCAATACCCGGGGTTGAAAACTGGCAAACGTCGCTGGAAGCAAATACGGCGAAAATTGGAAAAAAGTATACATTTCAGATACTTAATTGTTGGGAAATTGAAAAGACGCCCTATTGTCGTAATTATGAAAAGATGCCATAATGACAGCGTTTTGTACAACAAAATTATTTGCTTATTTTAAGAGTATATTGAAATATAAAATGCAAAACAAATAACATATTCACAAGAACATAATGTTACAATAAAATTTCAATATACTCTTCGTTTTCAGGTAGACGCCAAAACGTATTCATTTTGAAAAGACGCCATTCTGATAGAAAAATGCACACACACACACACACACACACACACACACACACACACACACACACACACACACACACACACACACACACACACACACACACATATGTGTACCATTTATAAATATAAAACATATAAATCATATAGCCTTATATAAAAAACAGCTTGTATAAACAATAGATTTTAAATTTGTATAACTATTTCTTTGCATATTCTGTTCCTGAAGATGACAGTAATGTATAATAAAACTGTTGAAACAGTGTAATAAATAGTAAAAAACATATTCTTGTTGAAAACAAAATATTATTTATTTTTTAATGTAAAACTATAAATCTGGTGTTTACGTTTGACATAATGATATGTTCAACACTACAGGGTATCTACGTACTGTGAAATATGATAACTATTTTATATTTAATTAAAATTGATACTTTAAGAAAAACTGTATTTTTACTGAGGTCCTGGAAATATGACATGAAGAATGAGCCACTTCCGAAGGTCGTACGAAGTACATAACTATACATAACAGTGAATAAATCATTTTCTTGCTCCAACATTTCCGTGGAAGGACGTGCCGGTATCTATCACCAACAGCACTTTCCCATTTTCTTTGCCGACATTTTTGCGAAATTCTTCACTTGGGGTATTAAGGTGTTGTCATACCAGTCGACAAACACTTCGGTGTTCATCCACGCCTCTCTGAATTTTGTAAATTAAAAGGATTTTTGCATTTTTAAAAAATCGAGGTTTTTTACTTCCATGTTCCTTAAGGAAATGGAAGTATGCTGATGGCAAAAAAAACCGTGTTCGAGATTATTGCAGATTCTGATTGCACTACACTCAAAACATGAAAAAAGTAATTTTTCGAAAAGTGTCTGTGTCTATAGATTTTTTTTATGGCAAACGGTAACAGTCGTAAATTCAATCAGAATCAAATATTTTTTGCATACAGCCCTGAATTGTAGAGTGCCCAAGATCTATTGTTTTTGGTGAAGATCGGTTAAGGGAAAGGGGTACTTTACCTGCAACGTTTTATGTTTTAACAAGGGTATTTTCTATGGCAAACGATAACAGCCGCAAATTCAAACAGAATGAAATGATTATTTGCATACAGTCCTAAATTGTAGAGTTCTCAAGATCTATTGGTTTTGGTGAAGATCGGTTAAGGGAAAGGGGTAGTTTACCGGCAACGCTTTTTTATCAAGGGTAATTTTTTCTATGGCAAACTATAACAACCGCAAATTCAAACAGAATCAAATAATGTTTTGCAAACGTTCCTGAATTGTAGAGAAATCAAGGCTCGTTGAATTTGGTGAAGATCGGTTAAGGGAAAGGGATAGTTTACCTGCAACATTTTATGTTGTAACAAGAGAAATGTTTCCATGACGAACGATAACTGCCGCACATTCAAACAGAATCAAATATTTTTTTGCATGCATCCCTGAATTGTAGAGGACTGAAGGTCTATTGGTTTTGGTGAAGATCGGTTAAGAGAAAGGGGTAGTTTACCTGCAACGTTTTATGTTTTAACAAGAGTAAAGTACTTAATTTTAATAAATAAAGTATCCTGATAAGAAGCTCATAATAATCCACTATAGAAACGTAGATGAAATATCTATAAATTAAGAGGTTAGGTGAACGGGGTGGGGGTAATTTTCTATAAATGAAAATTATAGTTGAAGGGGGAGGGGAGAATTTTTTATATGTGTACTACGTTATCGGCAACAAAGAAGTAGTTCTTTGTTAAAATTCCTTCCCGGGCTGTTTAGCCGTAGTCCAATGTTTTCTGCAAAACCAGACTTTTCGGCAGTGCCATCGACTGCCATCATCGGTGAAAATCGAGTGCGAAAACGTGAGGTGGTATACGTCAGTGACCACAGTACTGTGGTTAAGGCTGAAGCAATAAGTAGAAAGAAATAGTTTCTATGGAAATATTTCATTTCGAATATGATTTTAAATATAAATCTTAGAACATGGAAGTCATGTATGGTTCTCCATACCGATATTTTAATTACCCATTAGGAACATTTGGAATTTTGTGTGTTCCTTGGGCAATAGCACAAACCATCAGTGACCCGGTCCTTACTTACTTTATACCCTGGGCCCTAATGTTCACGTTTAGATTCCAATGTTTTAGATGATAGGAATTTTCAGAAAAAGATTTGAAAATCTTCGCCCGCGTTGTACAGAACGTCTAAATCGTACTTGGCGTCTTTAAGAATTTCTGCGAAATTTTCGACAAATAAAGTCGTACTTGGAACATCCGCGGTTATTTCTTCGCCTTGACTTTCGGCTTGACTAGGCAGCCCCGCGCTCAGCTTGCCTTGCGAAATGTTGGTAGTGTATCTAAGGGAAACTTATATTACTCGCAAGCTCCAAAGGGGAATTAATAGCCGGACGGATATTACGGATAATGACCAGGCAAAGAAGAAGGCATTAGGAAAATTAATTTAAAAGTTGTTTCCTTCAGGAAAATAAAAATTGCTACCTGGAACGTGAGAGATATACAACATGAAACAGACGAATTGGAAGAAGAACTAAAAGAAAGGAAAGTGGATGTATCAGTATTAACAGAAACCAAAAATAAAAACAGAAAGGAAGTACGAACTTAAAATACTATACAATGTTATATAGTGGTGTCAACAAAAATATGCGAGGAGCTCAAGCAGGAGTAGCCACTTAATAAATGAAGAATTTAAAAGGACTATAAGATGCTATAAATGGATAAGCCAAAGAATAATTTCAGTAAAATTAAGAGTGGAAAGAGCGAGTCTAACAGTGGTGGGAGTTTTTGCACCGGAGGAAGGAAGGGAAAAGAATGTGATGAATTCTACCAACAGCTGCAAAGAGTAAATGATAAGGTAAATAAAAATGACTTCCTTGTCCTTGCAGGAGAACTTAAACGCCCGTATTGAAAATGTACCCAATTCCCGACGTCTATGGTAATAATACAGAAAAAAAATATAATATACAATGGAAATAGCTTACTTTATTTTGCAAGCGTTAATAATCTCAGGATTACCAATATATTTTTTAGACATAAGGAGATACACAAATACATCTGGACTGAAAGATGTGCCTGTTCTAGGCCTATAATAGATTATATTATTGTTAATCAAAAAATTGTAAACCTAGTTCTGGACACAAGAGTGTTTAGAGGAAGTGACGTCCATACTAACCATCTACTGATTAGTAAGATTAATTTGTTAAGAAAATGGTACAGGCACTCGAATAAGAAAACGAAAAGACAGAGCAAGGAAGATCAATTCAAAGTAGGGCATTTGGAAGAGGACTCCATAAAAGATTTGTATCAAAGAAGAATATAAATATACCACAATCCTGAAATTGAGACTGAGTGGGAATTTATAAAAGGTGTAGTACAAAACCCCGCAAGAGAAGTGTTAGGAGCAAAGAAAATATCAAATCCTAAGCGTGGTCTACGACATCGGATCCTGAATTATAAACATTAGTGAAAGAGAAGAAGGACTCCTACTTAAAATTCATTAACAATAGAACGGAGCAGAACAGAATTGATTCTCTTCAACTTGTTTTTGGACGGAATTGTTAGAATTTGTCTTAACAGTGTAAATGGAGGAATCATAATTGCGGGCAAAATGCTTAAGACTGATGTTTCCAGATAATCAGATTTATTGGCCACAAATGAAGTTGACCTGCAAAGGATACTCCTTAAATAACACTGCGAAAGAATTTAATATGGAAATATCTGATGAAAAAAAATGTATGATTTTTAAAGGAACATAGTCGGTTAGACCAAAAATTGTTTTGGACAGTAAAATTGTAGAACAAGTCTCAGAATTTAACTGTTTACGCTGTAACCTCTCGTATACAAAGAATATATTAATAGGAAAATTAATAAATTTAACCAGATAACAGGAACTCTGCGACGTGCTCTAAAACACAAGGCAAGGAAAGAGTCCATAATAAAATTATACAAAGCCATGGCAGTTTCTACCCTTACTTATGGCACAGAAACGTGGACAATTTCTGCTAGACGAATATCAAGAATTCAGGCTACAGAAATGAAATTTTTGCGTTCCATAGCTGGGTACACAAAATTAGATATGAAAAGAAACCATCAGATAAGAGAGGAACTGAAAGATGAAGAAGTAAACGAAATTATCAATAAGTATCGAGAAAGTTGGAAACAACACATTAGCAGAATGGCTAGTGACAGAGTCCCCAAAATAGCCTTATTGAATCAGCCTATAGGGAAGAGAAGCCTGGGAAGACCCAAAAAGAGATGGTCCGACCAGTTTGAAGCTGGAACAGGCTAAACAGTGTAAGGCGTGAAGAAGAAGTAGAAAAGACTTTCGAGCTCACGTACCCCGTATCATTTAGTAAACTTGCCTAACCACCCAGCACTTGCTATAAAAGTAGAGTCTCCGCCAAGTTTTTGGTTAAAATCCAAAAGTTTTTTGAATAATAGAGGGTCAGATACTACTTCACCGCTTGCTCGTTTCTATAGGAACCGTGTAAAAACACAGCGTCATATTTTGTTTTTTCCATAATATTTCGATGTACACTTACATCCTTACTGTCAAAATTGCATCAACTAATCGGAATTTTTCGTTACATCTGAAATGGTGGAGGTCCCAACTGTGTCCCTACGTCGTATCGATCAACTAAAACACGACCGGATTCACAATTTTTTTATCACTTTACAATTTCCAGTTTGTTTTTAAGTGACAAAACAGACAAAGCAATTTTCTTTCTATTCGGCATTCTCGCGAGATCCGACCTAAGACCCCCGGGATCCGTGAACGGACTCCGGGGAAGGCCCGTCGGACGACTCCCGCGCTATTCCCTAAGCGGGAGGCTTCTACCTACGCCGGGATACCACCTGCTTTTTCCGGCATCCAGGCCGGTCGAACTCCCGCGCTAGGACGTTGTCAGAAACCTCCCGCGGGTACGGAAGGTTCTCCGAAGCCCGGAAAAGCTGTCGACATGCCGGGCGAGGTGCTGGAACTCTGGCCCGGCCGTTTTTCGCGAGATCCGACCTAAGGCTCCCCGGGTTCCGTGAACGGACTCCGGGGAAGGCCCGTCGGACGACTCCCGCGCTATTCCCTACGCGGGAGGCTTATACCTATGCCGGGACACCACCTGCTTTTTCCGGCATCCAGGCCGGTCGAACTCCCGCGCTAGGACTTTGTCAGAGACCTCCCCGGGATACGGAAGGTTCTCTGAAGCCCGGGAAAGCCGTCGACTAATTTTTAATCCACTTTATTATTTAGCCGTCGTTTCGTTTTTATTGAAACGTTCGTTGAATTGTTCTGAGTAAACTGTTCCTTTTTACTTGAATGTTCGTTGAATTGCGTTCGGTTATTGTACTGTCCTCGTTCTGTTTAACCTTTTATAGGGCAAAATGTTCAACTAGTTTTATTGACCTGATATTTTAGGTCACTAAATATCATAATAATAAAATTATAATTTTTGAAAATGATGATAAAGTAATATCCAAGAGTCCATTTAGGAGGAAGATTTCAGCTAAGTGGTCAAGAGGAATTGGTCGTATAATACGTAGTTTGCCAGTAACAATTTTTAAATTTTATATTATTTTTTATTGAACACAAATAGTACCACAGTAGGTAAACGTGATAAGGATAACACAATGTAAACTGTTATAAGTATACTGGGAACGCTTACTGGCATACTAGTTTACCACTTGTAAGGCTTTCTCTCCATATTTAAAACCAGCTCGGTTTACTGACCATGAAAAGTAGAATGGCTACTACAGACATATTCAACTATCATACTATCCAATTGCTAAATTATTATGGCACTAAAAGTTTAGGAAAAACCCTTTTTTATAGCTGGTAACTTGTCATACCACCATCCTGTAAAGGGTTAACGCAGAATTAGGCTATATTCAGTTTTATTTCAGTTACTACAAAAATATTCTTCAGATATTCACCATAAGTTTCTATGAAACAATTTAAAACAAAAAACGCCTTTTAAGATACTGATAAATAATAGAAATATTGGACTTAATCCCATTGTTTACGTTACATGACGACCCATTTAAGCAAAAAAACTAAAATGGACGGTTTTATTTTGTAAATGATCAAAACCAAACGTTTTAACAAGTCATTGTACATAGCACCAGTTCATTAAATCAACCAGTTTTTTAACTGTTTTTAAAAATCAATATTTTTTGTTTTCGTTTTGCAAAAACAACAAAAACGCCCACCAGTAGTGGGCACTAGCCTAAATATTTTTGCGTTAGCCCAGCACGCAACCGACACTGACGATCTGGGGGCTGTGCGGGACGATGGGCACGCTCGTATGCTGCGTCCCGAGCTTCAAGTAGAGCTCCTGCCGCAGGGACAATAGATATGGCTGAATGTTTACGGTATGGCCTGCTACCGGCCGTGATAACCGAGACTGGACGTAATGTCTATTTCGACGCGACTGGACAACCGGATACCGCTGAACTGTTGCTAAAACGCATCATAAGAGAGGCAACTGAGAAAGAAAAACGAGACGACGGCAGCCTGCGACTTCATCGAGCCCAGCCTTGAAGCCGAAACTTCACACTTCTTACAACACAAGGTCACTATCAGTAGGCATGACGACCGCTTATCAGATATTAGTTCGGCCGCAAACTAGCTGGAACGAGCCTCTTAATTCGCACAGGAGTTTAACAATACGAGTTTAGACTCAGTGGCGTATCTATAGTTTGGCCTTGAGGGGGCGCTCCGTGGTCGGATCGGCTTCATACAAAATAAAAAACAAGTTAAGATGAATCAACATTACTATCTTTAAAGTGGCTGAAATCAGGTCCATTAAAGTAAACGGCACTAACATAATAAACATATGCGTTATTGGAACATTGTTTACAACATATACTTATTGACTGTATTGATTTTCCTATATTGGAAAATATTAAATTAAACGCGAATGCTGTGTAATAAACCTGTTTGTATATTTAACAAATAGTTACTACTATATTAGCGTACACAATTGAAAAAATAATAAAAGAGCGTAATTAAGAAGTTATCAAAAATTCGTCAACTTTTTTGACCTTCTGGAAGGTCCGGTCCCGTTAGTCCCCCTCGTCGGTCCCGGATTAAGGGGACGCTAGGGAGGCTAAACCCCCGGGCTCCGCTTGTCGGGGGCCCCATGCCCGACCATTTAAAAATTCTCATTTTTAAACGAATAAATTAAATTTTCCGACAAGGAGATTACCTGAAGTGCGGATCACGGATTTAAATGAAACTTGGGGACATGTTTAGGTACAAAAGGTTATGGTAAAAGCCAAAGCAGTAAAGTTTAACGCTCAAAATTTCCCCTGTTATAAGCTATCACAATTGATTCATGATGATTTTTGGAAAAGGCTCGAGAAAAATATACGTCCCTTTGAAACCAAATAATTCAGATTTTAATGTGCTTAGAAATAGTTACTAAGCACAAAAAGAAAGTAGAAAAGATAAGCTTATTTTATCTGTTTAATCAGTATAAAATGTAAAAATATATGAGTAAAAATACGGTTTAAGAACAATATTTTGTTTATTATATTTATTAAATGATCGTCTGAATAAAGTAAAGTATTGTGCAAAACGCGAAAATTTCATACGTGGGCCTCTGTTCTTAAATAGCTCCGGGGCCATGATAGCCTTAATCCGGCAATGCCCTTCGTAAATACTCTCTCGTTTAGACCAAGATGAAAAGGTAAAAGAGATTAAATAAATTTAACATTAACAACAACCACTTATTTATAGTTTTTAAGACCGCTTATAATAGCATAAGTAAAGACCAACTTTTCTTGGCAATGATGGATGTCAATATCCCCTTAAAAGTGATCCACCTGGTGAGAATGACAATGGGGGAAGTGCACGGCAGAGTTGAAATTGAGGCTGAGCTGAGTGCTTACTTTGACTGTAGTACGTGTGTGTGGGTGTTGGTGTTGCCGATCTGTGAATTAGAGGTGGGACGATATACCTGTAACAGGTATTTTGGAACGATTATTTTTGTGGAACGGACATAACAGTGACTGAAAAGTTGAAATACCTGTTCCGATTCAACGACAACTGAAAACTGAAAAGTCGAAATACCCTTTCCGATTACTCGCGGTTCCGAGTCGCGGGACCCCCCTACGCACTAACGAATAAACAAGTAAACGAGTATTAAGAGTACACGAGTACAAAGCCACTTTTTGGTGCTGAATATTTCATTCTTCGCATGTGCCGATTGCCATTCAAGTACAAAACGAAGCAAAACAGAGAGGTTCAGAATATCTCTATGCTAAAGAGACAACAATTTTTAATAAATGAAAAAAATTCATACTGATGTTACATTTATTCTCGTGTGTTAAGCAGATATATAATACAGATTATAATAACAAATTATATATTATACTACTCACCAACTTGGTAAATTTTGAAAAAGCAAATTATATTGTATTATAACCTACAGACTGGCGATAGGCCATATAGTACATTATGTTAGTGTGATTTCGGTGATGATTTTAATTTCACTGCACATCTCACGTAAATTTTTTTTACATTATTTGTTGTGCTATTTACGTTTTAAATTTCATTGTCTGAGTTTCGAAACTGATTTGTCTAACCAAAATGGAATCAATAATTTAATATTAAATCTACATCAGTTTATATACTCCTAGTAAAAACTTAAATTGGGGTCCAAATGGGGGTGTGATGCGAATATATGCTTTCATAGAAGATAAATGCACCACCCTCTCCACCGCAACTCCACTCTCACCTACACGTCGGTGGGCCATGTTACGCCGAGCAATCCACTCCAAGGTTGTTGTAACCAATCCCTTCGGCGGAGTGGATCGGTAAGCAAACGAGAGATGGAGGTTCTGTCAGGACAGCCTGGGTCCTGACCGGGCAGGATGGTGCACATCGGCAGCAGGGTGTGCATCTAGTGTGGGGGCGGAGGAGGCTGTAGTAGCCCAACGGTTGCACACATGGGCTGAGTCAGTTAGCCTACTGCGACCGGGCACAGAGAGCTCGTCAGCTGAGGTGAAAGCAACTCTCTAGGGGAAGAGCACCCCGATATCAAAGTTCCTGGTCCTCCAGGTTGGGGGTTGGATCGGAGAACTCACATAGCCCATCTGTAAAACTTTTATGTGCAGAAACCTGTCACCTTCTTTCGCCAGCCAGTTTTTACCGGGACAACTGGCGGAGGCTGTTAAAGGAAGCCTTGACTCAGTAATGGGTTGTTGCACCGCTGAAGAAGAAGAAGAAGAAGAAGAAGAAGAAGAAGAAGAAGAAGAAGAAGAAGAAGAAGAAGAAGAAGAAGAAGAAGAAGAAGAAGAACTTAAATTAGTATTACCAAAGGGAGATAAGCATATAAATTCAATTGTTTCTTATTTTCTTATAAACAGTAATAGCTCAATAAATTCACAGTGCAAAGTAACACTGTTAATACTTTTAGTTTGAATTTATTTCTTATAACAAATTATATAATAACAGGTATTTGTACGTGTTATTTTTTGGAACGGTTTCGTTCGTACCTGTTATTTTAAAAAACTAGTTTAGCACACCTCTAGTAGTAGAGTTTCTTGGAAATAAACGAAACCCTGTGTCGCTACGGATAATATCGAATACGTAAGGCTTTAAATTAAGTACTTTGTACACTACGAGTTGATTTTGTCTTTCGCGTAGTATCGTTTCGTCTTACACGCATGCTTGTCTGTCTTACGTAAGCATTCCTCTGATCCCCCCCCCCCACTTGTCAGCAAAGTAAGCAAAGCTTGAACTTTCTCATCGCCTTGGATGCACGTACTACTTGTACGGACAGCATCCTGTTTGTCAGTCACTGATAACGAAAGTGTACAGGTTTCTAATTCTGCAAGTCCGCACCTTCTTGGATGCCGCTGCATCAGTTTAATTAGGTGTTATGTTAACACAGCGACTAGGGCAGGCGGGTTTCACAGCTAATCAAGTTGAGCTTGTTCCGCATCCGGTCACCACAGTCGTAAGTGTTCATTACACCCGGCGGTTAATGTGTGTTTTTTTCCACTAACTTAGCAACACATTTCTCAAGGTCGGATTGATCTAGTACCCAGCTGTTGTCAATGCTAAACAGTGTAGACGGATTGACCATGGAATCGATTCCATGCGACCAGTTTGTATATCCAACGCGATTCGTTGTGCATGCTGTCGTAAAGAAATTCTTTTACAATATAATATATATAATAAAATCTGTGTATATTGTCTAAAGTATTCAGAATTAGATACTCGCGCATTCTACAACTTAAATAACAGGGTTAGCACTAATTAAACATACGAACAGTATTGACCTGTACTTTACGTAAAATTAGGCAATATTGTGAGACGTTTTGGTTTACTTTTAGATCATTTGTAGGCAAACGAAATATCCACGACATGGCGCAGAAGAATTATAAACAGAAAAAAGATGTAAAATTGTGATAAGATTTAGAAAATAAAGATAACTAAATAAAGGTAGATTGAAATAATAATACATAACAACCACCCGACAAGCTTTTATTGTAACCACGCGAAACTTTGAAAATGTGTTTGTCACGTGAACGCAGAAAGTGAAAGCGTATTTGATCCGATGAAGACAAGCGATGCTGGAACACATTATAGGAAGATTCGTGAAAGAAGAGACTCCAAGACGAGTGGAATGCACAGCTACAGTTAAACGGTAGTCTCACTAGAACATGATGTACCATGGAAAAAGTGAAGAGAATTCGGTGGATCAGCGAACAGGAAAACGACTATACCAGAAGACAGCCGAAGTGATATGGGATTTCATAGTGCAGTGACAAAATGTGCTGTGATAGTGTTGATAAATAGTGAGTAAGTGATAAGTGATTAAAAGAAAGAAGCAATGTGAAGAAGTGGTAAATACGAGAGAGAGAGAGAGAGAGAGAGAGAGAGAGAGAGAGAGAGAGAGAGAGAGAGAGAGAGAGAGATTCATATGGTAGAACAAGGGGACTATTGGATTACAAAATTAAGAGGTGAGTGTTTTATACCTTTGTAATAATTGTAGTTTACCTATACTTGATAAGGGCAGATACAGGAAACTAGTGAAAGAATATTAATTTTTCTAGCTTTTAAATTTTGCTATGACGTATTTGGTTATATCTATTACACCGATGCTACAAACATTAATTGAAATGTTTATATAGGCACGCAATATTTATATTTTTGCACAACAAATATTTAAAATTATTTTTGTTGTTTATTTAAAAAGAATTTGAAATATAGGCATTTTAGAAAAACTGTAATTCTGTCTTTATAAATATAATTAGTTTTTTAAAAAAATTATTTTTTAATAAATTTCATATTATTAAAATATAAATTATATGAGAGTTCCTATCCGTTTTGGATATTGGATATCATACAGACTATTTTAACTTTCTGTTCTGCTGCACGGAATAAGCCAGTTGTATTCATGCCAAACCTTAAATTTCTCAGCCATGAGATTCTCGGTCGCCCAACTCTTCTCTTTCCAAGAAGTACTTTTTCCTGTAGTATGTACTGCAATAAGTAAAAATCTTTGTTCATTTCTCATGAGATGTCCAAGATACTGAAGCTTTCTTATCTTCATTGTGTTAAATAACTTCCCTATCTTTCTTAATTTTTCTAAAAACTTCAACATTAGTTATATGTGCTGTCCATGGAATGCTCAGTATTCTACGGTAATGAAACATTTTGAAAGATACCAATTTTTTTAGTTGTAGCTTCAGTCAAAGTCCAAGATTCTACACCGTAGAAGACGACCAAGAATACGTAGAAGCGTACAAGTCTTATCTTTTTGTTTATTATTAAATTGTGACTTTTGAATAAACTGCTCATTCTAGTGCACACTGCTCTTGCCTTTTCAATATTACTATATTAAGCTTTACTAAATGCAATTTCCTAAAACACACACACACACACACACAATATGAGGCCTTATTATTTCAAGGTTCAACCAAATTTTTAAAGTGTAAAATTCAAAGAATAGCGTGAAAAACAGAAGAGTATAAAAGGGAATACGCAGGAATAAATGAAGGTTTTGCAGTGAGCAAAAAAAAAAAAAAAAAATGCACCTGCAATGGGAGCGATGAACAAAAATAAAAAGTCGGATTGATGACGCAAACAAAAATCCATAATCAAAGTCACTACCGCTAAGCGAAGAAACGAAAGAGAGAGAGAGTGTGTGAGCGGGGGAGGGAGAGGAGATTCCACCATTTCAGTTACACTATACTCTCACACAGGTATGTGTGTAGAGTAGTAAGTATATTACTGGAGACTAAAATAAAAACTACACTAAGAATTGTACAATTAAACCTCGTATCCTGAATTAAATTGTATGTGAAATGCAACATTTTTATGAAGCTGCGCTTCTTGTATAGGTTCAAATTCAGTTTAATTCAATTTTTGTTTTTTCAAATTAAATTTATTTTCCTTTTCCTGTTTTAATATTTAAGCCTGCTAAAACAAACGTGCGCGCTCAAACACACACACACAGAATAGTATAACTAAGTACGGATGCTCTATACCGCGGATATGTCGCACTACACTCTTTTTCAACATAGGATACCAAAATTTATGGAGTAAAATTAAAAACAACCCGTCTATAAACTAATTAAAAGAATTTTCTGACTTAACAGAATGTATCAAAACAGTAAACTTATGCAGGAAAAATTTTTTTAAATCTTTTAGGTGAAGGTTTTTCTAAATTCTTTCTAATTTAAAGCGCGCGTGTGAACACACACACACACACACACGCGCGCGCGCGCGCGCGCGCGCGCGTACGCATATACAAATTTATTTAATATTTTAATTTAATTTATTTAATATAATTTATTTATTTCAAGATTTTCTCCCTTATTTGGAACATGTTTCGAGAATCATATTGTTCTCATCCTCAGCTTTCTTAATTTTGTCCAAAACAGCCTTCTTAAGTAACTCCAAAACATCTTGAGGTAAAGAAATTATAAATATTAAATAAATTATATATGCATCAAGAAATAGACTGTAGTAAAACGTGTTTGAACACACACACGCACACACACACACACACAGTTTACGACTTTGTATGTACAGTATTTAATAGTTTGAATGCACTTTCAAGTATCGGTATTAACCAAAATATTGCTAGCGTACAATGTGAAAAAACCTTTGTAATGACATAAAAACTAAAGATATGTTGTTAAACTTTGAATCTTAATATCTTAGGTAGGTCTGATGAAGCGGCCCTACAATAATGGCATTGCAGGCCCGTTAGTTTTGTTGCCACTGCTCTCTCTCTCTCTCTCTCTCTCTCTCTCTCTCTCTCTCTCTCTCTCTCTCTCTCTCTCTCTCTCTCACACACACACACACACACACATCGTATACGTCTAACGGTGCAGACGACAAAAAGACCTCGTCGTCTAACAATGTGCGTACATACAAAACATAGTTACAGAAAATTTTCGCAGTACCTCACTGTGTCGCTTATCAGCGTGTCGACCTTGATCACCTTTGAAAACCCGAAAACAGTATTGGGCAAAAATTATCTGTATGTGTCCGGTTTTGTAATGTTAATACTCGCTTTATATTCCAAGTAGGGAATCCGTGTTATTTAACCGCGTGATCCATCACCTTTTGTTAGACGTCGAGGTAATTTTGTCCTCTGTTAGAAGCTATTGTAACGGTACCATACTGATTGTGTTTACGGGATAAGGGACACATTTTGTCGGACAAAAGTTCATGGCTCAAGACGGTATTTCAGTGAGACAATAAACTGAGATGATGAGTAGAATTCGCAGTAGGCAGCGTATACCGCCACGAAGACGGTACGGCATGCCACCTTGATCGCAAATATAGAAAATAGAATTAGTTGTTCGGTATACGAGGGGCAGTTGAAAAGTTCGCGGCTTCGACATCTGTAGCTTAGCGGTAAAGCTAAAATTTGTCTGTGGTATTTTATATAAACGCCTGTTAATTTCCAAATCTGTCTATCAATTTATTCATTGTTTTGAAGTTGTTTAAAACTGACGTGTCGTGCGTGCGTGTTTTGGAAAAAGGACAAAATCAAATATCGTGGTGTGATTCTTTGTTAAAAATTGTTTAGCGCCTACGGAAATTCAGAATGAAATTGGCAACGGCTTCTAAATAGGCACTTCAGTTTAAACGTAGTCGTACGAGCAATGAAGATGTCCCCTGCTGATGATGTATCCATGCACGAGGGTCAGTTGAAAAGTTCACGGAGCGACAGCTGTAGCTTAGCGGTAAAACTAAAATTTTTCGTCTGCTCCAAGACTTGTATTTTATGTAAACGCCTGTTAATTTTCAAATCTATCTATCAATTTATTCATTGTTTAGAAGCTGTTTAAAACTGACGTGTCATGCGTGTTTTGAAAAACGGACGAAATCAAACATCGTGGTGTGATTCTTTGTTAAAAATTGTTTAGCGCCAACAGAAATTCAAAACGAAATTGTAAATGTGTCAGGAGATACTGCGAATTCAAAGCCAACGGTTTGTAAGTAGACACTTCAGTTTAAACCTCGTCGCACTGGACACCCGAAAAATGTAACAACTCCAGATGCAGCCATCTTGCACAACCCATTTTCACACCAAATTCTTGAGTAAAAGTATGATGCACACACTCATATGAGATGACATCATTCACTCCTTAATCTGCGGTCTTCCAACAACCTATGAAATTTTTTCAATAATGCCATTTTTGTTGTACTTTTTGGACGTCCACTGCTGGGATCGTCTTCAGTGCTTGTACGGCCACGTTTAAACTCCAGTGTGCCCCACTTAGAGTTGTTTCTGAAGGCGCAGCATTTCCTAACACATTTACAATTTCGTTTTGTTTTTCCGTTGGCGCTAAAAGGTTTTGAACAGAGAATTCATCACAACACGATGTTTGATTTTGTGCGTTTTAAAAACACGTTTGACAGGAAAATTTCTAACAGCTAGTAAAAAGTGAATATATTGACAGATATATCTGAAAATTAACAGGTGTTCATGCGAAATATATGTCTTGCAGCACACAGAAGATTTTAGTACTACCACTGAGCTGTAGATGTCGCTCCGAGAACTTCTCAACTGACGCTCGTACTTCTCTACCTACCAGAAGACTATATACGTGCCCAACAGCAATAAGCGTATTTTATGCCAAAGTTTAAAGAACATGGAAGTGGAAATAAGAATTCAATGAAACGTCTTTATTGATTAAATTTTTTAAACTACTGTTGCTATCAGGGGATCCATCCCAGAGGTATTAAAAATTTCAGCAAAATTCTGTAATCACTTATCATACGCTTATTTCTAAATCAATTGTACGTGTTAAAATATTTGAAACAATTCCAGTACGTATTTGATATTAGATATAATCAAATTAATAAATTTTAATTTTTTTAAAGCTCTGACTTCTTCGTATGTATGACTTTTAGCGTTAACCGAGAAACATAATGACCACCGTACACAAACATACATGCATTTATTTATGCATGTTTCCATGGAGATCTTACAGGCCCTTATTAAATACTTTTAACAAACGTATAAAAGTGGTGACAGCATTTAAACTTTTCTTTCAAATATAGCTACAAACGTTTTGAAGGTGAACAGAAATCTGCATCGAATGTTGACAAATATTAGTTTCCTCGAATTATTAAAGTTTTGAAAATTTTTTAATTTGTATAAACAATTGTAAAAATAAAAAGGCTTTTGATGTTTGTAAATTAATAAAAGTAAAGGGGACTCCGAGCTTCAGGCTAGTCTCATCTCCCCCAGAAAATAGCCTCATTCCCCCCCCCCCCCCGAGCAAATCCTACTTACTCCACTGATGGGTACTCCTGAGTTCACTTACCTGAATTCCAGTAATAAATCTGCTGGCTGATACTGTTTTAATACCCGCACTTCAGTGTTGTGACGACTGTACTTACCCTTGCATTGACGAACCACATTTTTGACAATGACAATAGTAAATCACACTGAATGACATTGTCAAAAACACAAAGGTCATATCAGCAAGGTGGTATGGTAAAGAAGTATTCTTTCTTGAAGTTGTTTACAGTACCTGATAATTACCAACAGATTCTACACGTTCAGGCGGACTTAAGAACTGCTTTGTTTTTGCGAGATCTTCTTTTCAAAGACAGTTGTTGTAATTTCCATGGATGTCTGATGCCACTGTGTGTTCAACTGAAAACAATCTCCAGACATCAAACTGCAGCATGAAGACTGGCGTCACCAGGCTGCGTTTAGTTCATTCAATCCCTATCACTGCGCCAAAGTACCAGCCACGATAAGGACCTCTTTTGGTTCTGGACGCGGCGGGAGAGGCTTGACGTAGGGTGGTGACAACCCCATACCAATGAAGAACCCGCTTCTTCAGTTATTACAACAGGAATGTTGCTAAGTCTACTAACATTCGTGTTGCAAAGCCTATATTTAACAATACTTCACGCCCACCCCATTAATTTGAAAATGAAAAAATTAGTCAGCTTTCCCACTGGCTTTACATGAACAACGGATGTTACAAACATTAGAAGAGACAAACAGAGAACCATACAAAATAGAAGGTTCTCTGTTTGTTTGTTTACTATAATAAAAAGCATGTGTGTGTGTGTTTGTGTATGTGTGAACTTAACTATTAAGTGATAAAAACAAACTACGCTAAACTAACACTAAACATATCACAACATAGCATAAAAACATAGCATAAACACAACAGTAAGAAGAAAAAATTAGTTTACTTTTTTGCTTACATTATTGTAGTTAAGTAGCTGGTCTTCTTTCTTCTGTTTTTGTAAATCCACTCCACGATATCTGAGTAATTTTGAAATTCGAAAAAGTATTTCCGAAAGACGTGTTTTAAAATATCGGTCTTAAGCGCTTAAACGATAAAAGGGTTTGAGTTTTTTTTAATTTAAAAAAAAGCATCAAGAGTTTTTCGTTTACACAAATGGTACAAATACATAATTAACAATAACAGAAATAACGTTTCATTTATACACATAAATATGACAGAGCCTGAAAAAAATCACACTTACATACGAATAAAAGCCTAACCAAAATCTAATCACCGCGAATTTCACACATATTGACGATAAAAAAATGGTTTTGCCTCAGGTACGTGTTTGAGGACTTAATGTCCCCTCAACGAAGTGCAATGTTGAGGGGTTGTGTAAGGTGTGTATTGTTATTGTGTGGTGTGTGACCAGCGTGACAACGGCAAGTGTGGCCTTCAACCGTGAGAAGGTCAGACATTTTCATTGGCTAGGTTAGTCTAAAAATGGTACCTCCGGGTTAATGAAACCTCACTAGCACAATGCCACGCTGTATACAGTACAAACGTGAACCTGAAAGAGAAAATTCATTAAATAAATCTGAAGATCTGAAGACTCTCCGACGAGGGCCTACCTGAAAGACAGTGTAAGTCCTAACATTAACGCGAGTGTTTATTGATGTATATAGGACCATAGAAACACATGAAGAATCTTTATGTAAAAATCCAGTTTCTTATAAATTAAATCAAGGCGATAGACTTAGATTCATGTTGGACATGTTATACATAAGACAGAAGAGAGGTGTTCGAAGAAGGACTCTAATGATAATTTGTGGGGATGGAAACAGAAGAGCAGATGGAGCGAAAAATGGATCAATAATAAGGAGAAAAAAATGGGAATCATAAAATATAGGAGACAGGCGGTTTACAAGCAGTAACTGACTGTTGTCTTTTGGGAGACCATGACCCTGCAGCCAAGGACTAAATTAAATAATCACAAGCCCTTAGGAAGATATCGCATTATAAATGAAACGATCAGACGAAATGTCGCTAATGGGTTTGCTGGATAAGAGGCTATAAAAAAGGGTGTTTGGTGCATGTAAGTACGAGAGATGAAGGTGAATAATACAGAGCCGTAAATAACTCCGAAGGGGCAGAAGTCAAGTATTGAGCGATTGGTACAGTTTACGGGAAATAGAGGCATGGACAGGAACATACGAGATATGTATGTACATGATATATAATTTAATAATTACCCCCATGTTTTTAAATAAAAGTGTTGTTTTATTGTTTAACTTTAATGAACGGAAACAGGTGGAGTGTTTTCTTCTTTCTTGAAGATATTCTTAAAAACTAAAGAGTTTTTGGAAATTAAATATAAACAAAAAAAATCGTGTTACAAAATACAAACACAATTTATACTTTTAAAACTTTTGAATATTCCAATTACTCGTCTTATACAGTACCAAATAAATTCATTGATTATGTTTTGAAGTGAAACAAAATATAAAGACTGACACACCCACTTCCTTATACCTACCTAATCTTTTGGATAGTGATAAAACTTACATCAAAAACTACTACACAAATTACAAAATAATTGCAAGCTGTGCGTGTGTGAGTGGGCTTCTCATGATGATCTTGAAGACCTGCAACAAAACACCGAGTAAAACTTATCTCCCTAAGAAAAAAAAAGGTTAAACGTTATTTCGCGATGACGAGATTACAGGAAACCGAACCGAACCGACCCGACCCTTAACCACCAAGGGACATTGTGAGTGTGTCAGCTTTTATAAAATTTAGTTGGCACTGTTAACGAAATGAAATTTGACTCACCAATGACGGCTGCAAAAACTGCTACTCCGACGACTGCTACTACCTCACTTACCTTGAGGGTCTGAAATACACAAGAACAAATATCTTTTTACAAACAAACAAAAAACTATATATATATATATATATATATATATATGTATATATACACACACACACACACACACAAGAACAAATACCTTTTTACAAAAAAACAAAAAACTATATATATATATATATACAATCACTTTCTGCTACAGTTCGTTTCCTGATGTATATAAAATATTTAAAATTTTGCATTTACTTTACCTCAAGATGTTATTTTTCCCTCATTTGAACATGTTTCTAGACATATTGTGCTCTCATCCTCAGCCTTCGCGATTCTGCGTCTAGTGAAGTACCTGCGTGTTGTTTGTCGCATTGTGGTCTCCTGTTGGTTTCTGGTACCTCTAAGTGGTATTTTTGTGTGTGATTGTGGTGTATGTATTAGTATTTTGTGTATTTTCGATGTTGAGTGCTTTGAAAATTGTGTCGTGTTTTGTATTGATTTGTTTTTGTTCGGGTAATAGTTTGTTTTGTGTTTTATGTTTGTATATTTGTAAATTTTCCCAAATGTTCATTATGGTCTCTTTGTGTGGTATGTGTTTTATTAGTGTCATATTGGTTATGTCTGGGAATTCATGACCCGTGATTATTGCATGTGTGGCCAAATTGGATTTATATATTTCTGTTTTTTTTTGTATGTATTTAGATGATCAAAATAAAGTTTTTTCAGCTGTTTTTTTGTTTCTTCTATGTAACATTTATTGCAATCTTGGCATTTAATTTTGTATATACCGTTAGTTGTTGTATTATTTTTGTTGTGTGGGTTATTTAGTTTTGTAAATTATTTTTATTAGTTTTGTATGCTACTTTGATATCTTGTGTTTTTAAATAATTTTGTTAGCTTTGTCATTTTATTATTTATGTATGTGAATGTGGCCCATTTTTTGTTGTTGTTATTACTTATGTGTTGTTAATTTTTATTAATTCTTAATTGTTCAGTTTTTATTTTATATTTGTTTTTTTTTCTATTTTCTTTATAGTATTAAAGGAGGTTATTTTGTTTACAGGTTATTTTGTCTTGCTCTGTTTCTATGTTTGCCATTTTTCCTCCTCTCAGTTAGCAGTAAACAATGCTATTTATGTTTCACATATTTTATTAAAGTTAATATAAAAGTTATAAGAAAAACTGTTACGCAGTAAAATACTGGTGTGTGTGTGTGTGTGTGTGATCTGGGTCTTATCTGTGCTGTACTGCCTTGGTGTAAAGGAGTGTATTTCGCATAGGAGTGTATTATGTATGTATTTCGCGCGCGCGCACACACACACAATTTCCGCTCAATTAATTGGTCGGTTTGTTTTATTGTTTCTGTATTGTCCGTACACAGGTACTGATGGTGGCAATAAATATAATCAAATATTTGTAGATGCAAGTGATCCATACTTATAGGAATGTATGATGACTTTATTGGATTGTGATCCATACTTACAGACCAATCCTCACTAAATCTTCCATCATTTTAAAATTTTAATATTTTCAGTACAGAAAATATCTCTGAGAATTGGTAATCCTCGTAATTACCTTCTCATGATGATCCTGTTGCAATCCGAGGCCTCTTGATGACTGCAGAGCCGCCCTTGTTTGATTCCAGTACGTGTTGTTATCACTTGCATGCTGTCTGTTGGAAACCTTATCTCTTGGAACAAACCTTATCTTCTAAGGCAAGAAACAGACCAAGAATATTTGTATTTTATTTGTATTTTAAAATCTATACACTTCAATGTGTTTTGTGTTTGCATAGGCTATGTAAATAAATATAGATATGTTAACACAAAGTATGTAACCCATAGGTATTTATGTATGAAGCTTATTCTGTGTCTTCAGGCGCTCATCTGTTTGAATAATTAACTTTTTGTAACCTGTTTGATTAAGACATTTGAGAGTCTAATATTTCCAAACAAAAATTAAGTAAACAATTTTCTTTAAAAAATGTAAATATATATATATTTATTTAATATTTCATATTTATTTATTTAATATTTATAATATCTTTACCTCAAGACGTTTTTTCCATATTTGAAACATGTTTCGGGGCACTTAGTGTCCCATCATCAGCCTTCCTAATTTTGAATCTTGTGGAGTACCTGTGTGCTGGTTGGCTGTTGTTATCGCTTCCCGTTGGTTTTTGGTATTTTTAGTTGGTATTATTGTGTGTGATTGTGGTGTATGTATTAGTGTATATTAGTATTTTGTGTATTTTCGATGTTGAGTGCTTTGAAAATTGTGTCATGTTTTGTATTGATTTGTATTTCTTTAGGCATTAGTTTGTTTTGTGTTTGTATATTTGTAAATTTTCCCAAATGTTCATTATGGTGCCTTCGTGTGGTATGTGTTTTATTAGTGTCATGTTAGTTATGTTTGGGAATTAATGTCCAGTGTCCCGAGACTTGTTCCAAATAAGGAAAAAACATCTTGAGGTAAAGATATAAATATTAAATATACTAAATAATCAAGAAATAGACTGTAGCAAAAAGTGTTTTGAATATATATATTCCTCTGTAATATATATAGTTTATATAGTGTAATATATATATGTATATATATATATATATCGTTCAGTTTCCTGCAGGTCTCCCATGTAATATCATCAAATAAATTCAACTGAAGACAAATAAATAATATATAATAAATAAATACAATTCATAAAAACCTCTGAAGATACAGAATAATTTCTGTGAAACATGTGTCAGGCGTAAATAAAGGTACTTGCAGCTGTATTTATTGGAAGATATATATATATATATATATATATAATGATAAATAAACTTCATCCAAGTTATTATTTTTAAATATAACTAAAAGTATATGAACATTAAGAATTTATTATAAAACAATGTTTGAAATTGTTTTTTAAACAACACGTGTTCCAGTCCTAGCATGTTTTTTCAGTTTATAAACACTCATATTTTTACTTACATGTTCCATAAGGAAATGGAAGTATGGTCATGGCGAAAAAAAATCGTGTTCGAGATAACGGCAGATTCAGATTGTTCTACCATCAAAACATGAAAAAAAGTCATTTTTCGAAAAGTGTCTCTGTGTGTGTCTGTCTGTCTATCTGTAGAATGTTTTCTATGGAAAACGATAACAACGGTAAATTCAAACAGAATTAAATAATTTTTTGCATACAGTCCTGAATTGTAGAGGACTCAGGGCCTATTGATTTTGGTGAAGATCGGTTAAGGGAAAGGGGTAGTTTACCTGCAACGTTGTACGTTTTAAAAAGAGTAAATTGCTTAATTTTTATTAATAAAGTATATCCTGAAAAGAGCCATAATTATCCACTGTAGAAAGGTAGATGAAATATCTAAATAAAAAGGGTAGTTGAAGGGCGAGGGGGTAATTTTTTTAAAATGAAATTGGTAGTTGATGATGGAGTAAGTAAATGTTATAAGTTTTATATGTGTAATACGTTACTGACAACAAAAAAGTACTTTTTATGGAAACATTTCATTTCACTTTAACACAATTCTATATTTTTCATTTTAATTTAAATCACGTATGAGTGAAACTATATCGTTCCTGGCAGGACACACACACACACACACAATTCGCGTTATTTCTGGCCTCAATAACGCCTTGTTTATTTTATTAAATAACGCCAAAATTTATTTCCTTGTTTGCACTCTCTTTAAATAAAAAGTGCCGAAACCCACACCAACACAACGCGTGCAAGCCGAAAAGGTGGACAGCGATTTGCTTCCTGTGTATCGCTGGGCAGTGTTGTTGTATTAAAGCAATTAATACAATCAATACAATCTGTGTACTTATTTCTATTATGATATGAAAATTATAAACTAATATGTGCATGTGTGTATGTATGAAAAATATATAAATATTTTTCTCCTTTGGAAAATTGTTTGCCCCTCCTTGAAAATATATTGACTTCCCTGATGGCTAGTTATTTACTAGCCTGTGTGGAATATAGCGTTATGACATGGATCAGAATGGTGGGTGTTAAACAGGAGATACAAACGTATTGAGGAAGAAATGTTTTGCTGAGAAGTTTATAATTATACGGGTGAACAGAATAGTCGTTCAGGAAATTAGAACAAATGGAAAGAAAGAAATCAAGACTCGATTTTAAAAAAGAAAAGTGACTAGCAGTATAGTATTGACAGGAAAGACTTTGATAACACTAGACATCCCTCGGCCCCTCGCAGCGAGAGTCCAATTTCATTACAGGAATCAAATCGCAGCTACCTTTAGCTAGCTCTGTGTTCGACCTACATACATTTTATCCAAAAGTACAGTCCTTCCTCACGAAGATTGAGGATAGTCTTAATCCACCTGACATGTTTGTACCATTTTAGCTGATACGTACTTTCTTCAGAACTCAAGCATCCATACCACACAATGTAATTTTCTTTTACATTTTTCATACCACACAATTTGTTATTTTAGTACTTAAATAAAATAACAAAACAAGTAAGTAAATGATATGAGTTTATTTATAATAATAATAATAATAATAATAATAATAATAATAATAATAATAATAATAGGTATTTAGCAACGTAGAAGAAATTCTTTTTTGCATAATTTTGATACAAATACCCGTCTAATTACATTCTGTGTATAAAATAGGTATGATTATAGTGTGGTGGTCAGTATGTTGGAGTGCTATGGCCAATTACACGGGTTCGATCTCTTTCACAAGCTATGGCTTCATTGTCATAAGGCAGTGGCAACTCTGGATGCAACATCTTAACTAGTAAACTGTCTACTTAGCTATTTAGATCTAATATTAAACTGTAGTCTTTATATACCCGTTATAGTCCCTGTGGGTACATGCCAAGGAAATACGCAGAGGCCTTTACCAGGGGTAACTCCAGAAATCGGTGAAGTAAAAGTAAAAAATACAAAATGAATCGATAAGAAAACATGAAGGACAATTTTAAACAAGTGTAGAAACATTGGTGTGATTACAGCATAAAAAAAATTGAAAAAATTATTAAACCATTAGTGTTTGTTTTGAAAAGGTACATAAAACTTCTTTTATGTATGTGACTGGTTTCTACGTGTACTTTACTTCAAAACTTTCTGAGTTCAAAATCTTGGAATTAGAAGAGCAAATATTGATCAGGAAGAACAAAACAAATTTCCCATTTTTATCATTTTTGTAAACTGACAAAAGTTATAAACTCATCAAAAGAAAAGTTGATTTAGGCTGTACTTAAGTTACAGGTAGTAAATAACGATATTTAGAGAAAAAGAAACTGGGATTAAATATGTAGGCCTACAGTGGAAAGAAAAACAAGATTAAATATAGAGATACAGTATATAACTAGTTATAAAAATGTGCAGCTGAGGTCAACAAAGGTTGGCTTGGGCTCCATGGACGTGCTATCTTTATGTTATCTTGAGAATCTAATAAATATGATGACAAAAAATAGCCTGTCTATGTTTTTCTAGATGCACAATTTAACATTGGAAATACCCAATGGAAAATAGACACAAAATAAGATAAACAATTAACTTTATATTTGAACACAATATTATCTTAAATGGCATTCTTTTCACTAACTTTTTTTGTAAATATTAAATTTTATTCAGAAGAAATCTTGAAACTATAAGGTACAAAATCTAAGACTAGATGAGCTTGTATTATCACAGGTTCTATGAAATCCCCAAGTTATGTAATTTCTCTTTGTAAATCTATAAACATGAAAATTTACATACAAAACACACACACACACACACACACACACACACACACACACACACACACACACACACACACACACATTAGCGTACATCCCATGTTTCTAAATCTCAAAGAAGAACCTGTATTCTACAAAAATGTACTGTTTTATTTTAGGTACATAAACAAATCTAGTACTGTTATAAGGAAAACAATTATATGATTAAAAATAATTAAATTTTGAAAATAATTTTACTCTAACAATCTAATAATTATGAATTTTTATTTGTTTGAAATATTTAAAAGTTTTAATTTAAGTTTAGATTAAAATGTTTTCTTCAAAATCTCAGTAACAAGCGTCTAATTGGCAACCGTAATTTGAATAAAAAAAATATAATAAAAAAACAAGAACTTCCTATCATTTTCCATATACAAAATTTGTACCATATAAAAATTGAATACTGTGAAGAATACAAAATAATTGAAAAGAAATAACCAACCAAGAATTGATCGTAGGCCATTTTAACTACTTCAGTAACTTTAACAGACATCTCTTGGTCTCCACTTTGGACTGCATTCTTGTCTCTCAAAACAGAGAAATCTGGAACAGAAGAAAAATGTATAATTTATCACAATAGATAAAGTTTATCACACACACACACACACACACACACACACACACACACACACACACACACACACACACACACACACACACACACACACACACACACACACACACACACACACACACACACACACACACACACACACACACACACACACACACACACACACACACACACACACACACACACACACACACACACACACACACACACACACACAGAGAGAGAGAGAGAGAGAGAGAGAGAGAGAGAGAGAGAGAGAGAGAGAGAGAGAGAGAGAGAGAGAGAGAGAGAGAGAGTGACCCCTCTCCTGTTTTGAATTGTGTGTGTGTGTTGTTTTCCTTGTATTTGTAAACGAACATGTAGGCCTACATAATGTTAAATACATGTACATGCTACACAAGCTGGTGACCTATGTAATATAAATATTACAAATAAAAATAAAAATTTATATTAAATAATGGAATTGTGTAGAAAGATATTGTGTGTGTATCTTTGGTGATAACAAAGGTATTGTGCTCTTCTTTTAGCCCCACTAGTTGGGCAAGTCAATTTGTAATATAAATTAGAAATATTACAAATATAAAAAATAAAAATATAATTGAAATTGAAATATGTGTTGATATGTATCAATATTTTGTTTTTCACTGGGTTAGTCTGACTCCTTAAAGTCCCACTGGTTAGGCTAGTCAAATAGTAATATAATTTCAAGTATAATGATAAACAAGATATAAAGATATTGATGATAAGAATATGTTATAACTAAGTGTGTTGGATTGATAAATAACAAATATATCAAACTTTAAAAATTTTGCAAATATTTTTTCTTGTGCTTGTATCGAATTTGACTGAATAATTTAATTTAATTAATTGATAATTAATTAATTATTTGAGGTTGTAATTTCCTCCTATATCTATTCTCTCAAGGTGAATTATGGTTTTGCTTAATAAAAAATAATAATAACATTAATGGTAGAAATAAAAACAATGCTGGTAACTGAATACTGATTTGCGTTTATTCATTCAAAATTGTGCGCCAGTCAGACTGCGCATGTCCCAGGCACTGGCAAATATTCGCCACAGTCGGCAATGAGAAAAATCAACAGATATATTTTTTACAAGTTTAAATTTATGGTTCTTTTAACGAGTCGAAATGGTCAGAGGGCAAGGAACAAGATACATTTAACAGGTATTCTTAAACTAAATGTTAACATCTGAAATAGAACAGAATTATTATTACAATTGTCAATTAGAAAGAAATTATTTAAAATTCGAACCAAGTCGAAGAAATGACGTCACTCTGCTCCAGTCAGCACTGGTCCGTTGTCTTCATAGAAATTCAGCAATGGCCGCCGTCTGCTTGGTTTTAATCTGCTATGACGCCGTTGGAATTGAAGATCTTCTCCCACAGAAATAAAACGATGTTCCCTTTTCCTGCGAAGTGGTGTTGTTCCAAAATATAGTGTTGAATGTCCCCTCGTCGTCTGCGATGTCGAATTCTGGATGGATCTCTTGTGTAGTGTAGTGTTCAAATATGCGTGTTGGTTTTGTGAATTCGTTCCAAAAATTGTTCAAAATGGCTGTCGATTTCTGGCGTTAAGTTTTATGGTGTTATTCTGTGTTTTTGGAAACTTGTGAAGTGTTAGACATAGATAAATAATGTTATTTCACTTGTTAGTTCATCTCCGTTACACGCCACATAACCACACTTGGTTTTAATATAAATTATTTGGTTTTCAAAACTCCACTAATACATTTTTCAACTGTTCAGCTTTGCGATTAACAATAGACTAAACGACGCAACGTCGTCGTTTTAGGGCAATTTGTGGTATGTCTTTTTCCTCTTCATATTGTTTAATTATAAAATATCTGTCTAAGACTTGTTTCACTATCTAACTATACATAACAAGTTTTCTTATTTTTTTACTGTATTTTAAATATTTCTTAATTTTACATGAATCTAACTATTCAGTAATATTGATTATTTAATTTTACATCTTTTGATATATAGCTGGGTTTGTTTCAAACTCATTTAAGCCCAAAAATTACAATTTTGCATAATAATTGTATGTCTCATATTTTGTACAAATTCAGTGTTTTAAAGGTTTTTATTTGTTTTTTTCGGTATAATATTTCCATGGAATACACCTAATAACTCCGTAATTACTTTGTTGTTAATAATTTGTTTATTAAAACATTTCAATATTGATAAATTTGCTATTTAGTCTGATTTGATTACTATCATAAGCCTATTTTTGACTGTTTCCAAAAGAAGTTAGTTTTCTTTCTTTTGTCATTCTATTTGCTATTAACTGTATCTGCATTAATTATATTCTCAATTTCTGTATTGTATGTATTGAATTCTATTCCTATTACATAGATTAATTCTTTGATAGATAGTTTTTTTTTTGGTTTATAGGCCATTCTGTGTTTACAAACATAGTGTCTTGGTGGGTCTGTTTGTACATTATTCATGGTTTACTGATTTGAATAAAACTATTACATTTTTATGCCCTACTTGCCTCTCTGACTTACACAATGGAAAATTAAATGACATGATTTTAATTACAATAGAATATCTTGTATCTACTAAACTTTCTTTATACTAATAACATCATTGAACCATAACATGAACATCTTATGCCTAATTTTAACAAAAACATCTTATTATCCACTATTTTCCATATATCACCTAATTTTAACAAAAGCATCTTATTCCTATTATTTTTTCCTGTATCATCAAATGATAACAACATAGCTTATCCTAGACATAATTTAATTAGAAAACATAAAAAACTCCTATTACTAGTAACACTGTCAGTCACTAACTGTCTTGTGTATGTATTATTCTTATGAAAACACTTTAACTGTGATAATAAAAAAAAAACCTCGTGTATCTATTTACACCTTACATCTAAAATATTATTTAATTAATAATAAATAATAAATATCTTAATATTAGGCATACCTTCAGTTATGAACCGTCCTTTGGTATTTTTGTCCTCTCCATTTATTTAGTTATAATTAAAGAAAACATTTTATATGTAATAGTCCTTATATCTAATTTAAAACTCTTATTACTAGTAATGTTGTCAGTCCTTAGACCGTCTTTCATTTCAATGGTTTTATTATTATTATTCTACACTCATGGTAGTCTTTTTATAATACTTAAACCTCATTGAAGATTTTTTCATAGATTTTTTAACTATGTTTCTCACTGTACACTCTGTAGTTCCTTAATTTTGTTATCTCACTTCACTTTATTGTATTCTACACTCTGGTAGTCTTTTTAGTGAGTTCTACTCTATGGTAGTCTCTTTTGGTATATTTTTTGACATGTTACACTTACAACTAATATACAATTTGTTTTTATAGTATTGTATCTTGTAACTTGTTTGGGGTTTACCTATATCGGTTTCAATTTTGTCTCATGGTATTTAATATATGATTAACATTTTGTTTTGGCATATCTCTTCCTGTTTCTAGTCTCTGTTGGAATCTTGATATGTTTCGTCCCTTCTTCAAATATCACATTAGTAGTTTCCTTATTAAAATGGTTTCATGACAGATTATTTCCTTTTTTATGGTCCTTCCCTTTTTTGTACTGCTTCCCCAATCTACTGGGTATACTGCTGGTTTAACTGGTTTTTTCATAGTAGGTTATTTTAATTAATGGTTTTCTTTATTATCTTCCATTTTTATTAACATTTTATAGACTTAATTATACAGTTTCTAGGGTAATCCTTAAACAATTTACTTCTCTCACTCACTATGGAACTTTTTCTTTTATTTATGTAACATTAATTCAAATGTTTAGTGTGATAATTTTGTTATGTTACATATGCTCTCCTGTAAAAGTGATTAGTTCAGATCATACTCTGTATGGATGAAATAATTACTACTAATTCTTTTGTATTTATATTTCTCCGTGATTACATGTTTTCACTTTATATACCTTCTTTTTCCACCATTGCTTCCTCTCAGCTGATGTGTATCTCCTTCATTAGTTTCTTTTTTCATTGATAAGTGATCTTCAATCTTGTGTATAACATTATCATTTTATATTCCTTCTTATTTGGTGCTTCCTCACCAGTATGTTTACTCCCTAACATTCCCTAACAAATTAATTGGAACAGTTCAGAGTGGCACTTTTGGCTTCAATCCCTGCTGTCCAATACTTCAATTGAGTCCAGAGGTATTATCATCTCTGCTCAACACATAAGACTGATGGCATTTTCTACATCCAGTCATAAAAATAAATAAACAGTAAAAGTAGTCATTTTTGACTAAAATAAACATCTTTAGATTCTTCACTTCATAATACGTTATATTAATTAATACTTTTATACACTTGACTCTTCTTCTCTTTTAAAGCTTATTCCATATTAGGTGGTTTAGGTATGTGGTATCATATACATTTCATCATGTTTACATAGTAAGTAGTATTTATATTTACTCTTTCTACCATCTGGTATCCATTGAGTTACTTTTATTGCTCATGGTATAACATGAATTAATTCTTTATCACTTTCACTATAACAGTGGTTGTTGTAACAGCATTATCATTATTAATATCAGGTTTTTTTGTTTTTTGGTTTCTGGTCTCACTATTTGGTCTTTAGTGAGCTGGTCCTTCTTCATTGTTCCATTTTTATTAAATTATTTTCTTTGTGAGTTTGGTTAATTTGTTCGATTAAGTCATATGACATTCTGGTTTCCTTTCTCTCTTAGAATTTTGTATCTCTTTCTTACAAAATCTTTTTTCATATTTCAGAGTTATTTCCCATCATTTGTATGAGTAATGATGTGAGTTTACTGTCTTTTAATTTTAGACATTTTTATTCAACTACATTCTTTCTTATTCATAGTTGTTTTTCAAATATTTTGGTATAAGTTGTACTTATTATTGTTTTGAATTTTGAAATTATTATTCCTCAAAATTCTTTTTTCATTCATTCATAATAGTCTTTGAATGTTTGTGTAAGTGGTACTTACTAATTATTTTGAATTTGGACAATTATTATCTGCATCCAAATTCTTTTTACTTGCATAATAGTCTTTGAATATTTGTGTAGCTTGTACTTACTATTGCTTTTGAATTTTGAAGCTTATTATGTTCAAAATTCCTTTTATTTATTCACAATAATCTTTCAAGTGTTTTGTGGTAAGTTGTACTTACTGATTTTTGAATTTTGTAATTATTTATTTATCAAAATTCTTATTTCATCATTCACAATTGTTCGAATACTTGTTGTAAGTTGTGCTTACGATATTTTTGAATTTGGTAATTTTCTATTTATCAAAATTCTTTTTTCGTTCACAATATTCTTTCTGATACTTGGTGTAAGATGTTCTTACTATATTTTTGAATTTGGTAATTTTTTATTCTTACCAAAATTCTTTTTTCATCATTCACAATTGTTCGAATATTTGGTGTAAGTTGTACTTACTATATTTTTTTTGAATTTTGTAATTTTCTATTTATTTTTACCAAAATTCTTATTTTGTTCACAATATTCTTTCAGATATTTAGTGTAAGTTGTGCTTACGGATTTTTGAATTTGGTAATTTTTTATTCTTACCAAAATTCTTTTTTCATCATTCACAATTGTTCGAATATTTGGTGTAAGTTGTACTTACTATATTTTTTGAATTTTGTAGTTATCCATTTATCAAAATTCTTATTTCGTTCACAATATTCTTTCTGATACTTGGTGTAAGATGTTCTTACTATATTTTTGAATTTTGTAATTATATTCTTATCAAAATTCTTTTTTCATCATTCACAATTGTTCGATTATTTGGTGTAAGTTGTACTTACTCATTTTTTGAATTTGGTAGTTATATTCTTATCAAAATTCTTTTTTCGTTCATAATAGTTTTAACTCACAACTATGAGTCCTCCAAATATTTTTTAATAGACAACTGATTATAAGTTCCTTTTACTTTATTCGAAATGATATCCTTTAGTACATATGTATTATTATTATTGTTTTTAATAATCAGGTATGGGCCGGTATACAGCAGTAATAACTTTTTGGTAATGCCTTCCAAAGTACTGGGTAATTCCCTGTTTTTTAGCAGTACCTTTTCTCCGACTTCATATCTTATTATTTTCTTAACAGCCTTTTGATATTTGTTCTTGCGCCTTTCCTGGTCTTCAGCCAATTTATTGTAGAATCTAATTCGATTGAATTTGTATTCTTGACTCCTGGGGAACTCTATTATGTCTTGTATTTCTCTCGGAGGTGGTCTTTCATACATTGCCGTGTATGGCGTGGTACCAATAGCGGTGTGATATGACAAATTAAGGAATTCTTCAGTCGCTAATAAATATTCTTGCCACTTCTTTTGTTGATTATAGCAATAAGTTCGTAATATTCTTCCGACCTCTCGCAGTACCCTCTCCGCTGGATTGCTGCTGGGGTGGTAGACAGACGTCTTGTATGTCTTAATGCCCAATGTATTCAGAGTGTTTCTCCACCGCCAACCCTTAAATTGCGTTCCATGGTCGGTGATTATGGATGTCGGGCTTCCTACCTCTGGAATGTAATGATTTGTTATTATTTCTAGAGTCTTCAGAGTGGTGGCTCTGTTCACAGGGTATAGTTTTGTAAATTTTGTAAAATGATCCATCATAATAACAATATACTTGTATCGATGGCGTCCGCCACTGCGGGGAAATGGACCACATATGTCCAGAAAGACCTTTTCCAGTTTGGCTTGTGAGGTAATCGGTATCATCATACCTTCCTTTTTCTCATTGTTGGTTTTCACCAATTGACATATCATACAGGTTTTAAGGTAGTTTCTAGTTTTTCTATTGATACTTTTGATGTGACAATTCTCTTCTATTGCCTTGATCACCTTCATGGCTCCCATGTGACCGTATCGTAGGTGATAGTCCAGGATGATATCCTTTTCGATTGTAGTAGGGATCATGATCTTCCAAACGTCTTCGTCAAGGGATGTCTTGATGAATAAAATCCCATTATGTATACAATAAAATTTGTTTATTGTGTCATCTTGGTTGGAGAGACGAAGTTTAATAGAGTTTAACTTCGGATCGGACTGCTGGTGTTTGCTGATGTCCTGCACTATCTTCTTCAAATCAGATCTGTCCTTAATGATGTTATAGATTTTCAAAATGCTCTCCTTTTCGCCTTCGAATGTTTGTTCTTCCAGATTCACTCTTGACAATACGTCGGCTACTACATTTTTACTTCCAGGAACATACTCCCACTGTATATCGTATTCCTGTAGGGCGAGTACCCATCTGGTCAATCTACCATGGCTTAATTTGCATCTTCTTAGAAATGATATTGACTTGTGATCTGTTCGGACGGTCACTGGATATCCGAGGATATACGTCCGAAACTTCCCGCAGGCAAAGACTACACTTAGCAGTTCTTTTTCCGTCACATTATAGTTCTTCTCACACTGGTTAAGGGTTCTGCTAGCAAAGCTCACTACTAGATGGTTTCCACTTTCATCTTCTTGGTACAGTGTTGAACCCAAGCTAATGTTACTAGCGTCACAGTTTAGAAAGAAGGGTCGGTTAAAATCTGGATGGTTGAGCATTACTGCATCTAAAAATTTCTCTTTAATTGATTTGAAGGTCTCGTCTTGTTCTTGACCCCATCGCCATTTATTCTTGGACGATAACTGGTACTGAAACTGGGCTGTTAGTTCGGAATAATTATTCTGGAACTTCCTATAATAGTTACATAGGCCCAAAAATGATTGTAGTTGCCTTCTGTTTTTTGGTGTAGGGAATCGTTGTATGGCGTCTACCTTTTCTGTTGATGGTGTTATTCCTTGACTGTTTAGCTGGAAACCCAGGAATTGAACTTCTTTAGCTATAAGCTTGGACTTGTCCAGTTTAAGGGTGACATTATTTTCAGCAAGCTTCTTCAAAACATACTCCACACGATAACAGTGTTCCTCCCAGCTGGTTGATGTTATTAGGAGATCATCCACATAGACAGTTGTGAATTGGAGCGCTTCTGGTCCTAGTATATGATCCATACAGGCGACAAAAACAGCTACTGAATTAACCAACCCGAAGGGCAATCTCTTAAACTGATAATTGCGCCCTTCGAAGATGAACGCCATGTATTGCCGGCTTGCTGGGTGCAACTCCACTTGCCAATAGCCGCATACCGTATCCCAAGTGGTAATGAATCGTGTTCCGTGGAACCTCTTCAAAATTTCATCAATTTCGCCAGGTGAGGTACGATCGTTTATTATCATCTTATTTATCTCCCGAGCGTCAAGGCAAAGTCTTACCTTCCCATTTTTCTTTTGTATGGCCACAATTGGGCTTGTGTATGGCGATTGACTGCTCTCGATGATATCTCTACGGATCATATTCTGGATCTCTGATCGTACGGCTTCTTTCAAAGATTGTGCTATTGGGTATGACTTTCGGTTGAATTCTACCGGTTCTCTGAATCGTATTGAGCATTGGTAGTTCCGGATCTTTCCAGGTTCGTCAGAAAATACAGCTCGATATTTGTCATATATTTCTACCAATTGATTCCGCTGGTCTTCCGTTAGTTGCTCGTTAGTATTGTGGCACTGGAAGTTACGTATCTCTTGGATCTTTTGTTTCCATAGGTCTTCCTCCGAATCTTGATGTACTGGCTTGTTGTTTGTTGGGTGGTTGGATAAGTAATTCACCTTATTTTGGTGGTCGAGAAGTTGTCTGGAGTCTAAAGGCTTGTTATCAGTTAAATTGGCTATCCAGGTTGAACCTTCAGCAAAGAGCGATACCCTTCCTCGGCACAAGTCGATAATTGCTGAGTTTCGGCGCAATATGTCGCATCCTATCATGATGTTGAAAGGTAATCCGGCTGCAACAAGAAATATCATATCCACACTAATGCCCTGACTTTTGACATTGAGGGATACCTGCTTTCTTATGGTCTTGTTCTGTCGGCCGGTAGCTCCTACAAGTACAATGTTATTAATAGGTAGTACCGGTAAGTTTTTGTGGCATTCCTGCTGTATCCGGTCCAATTCATTTCGATTTATTATGGAGACATTGGCTCCAGTGTCTATCATTATAGGAACAGAAATACCTTCAATTTCTGCGATTATGTATCTTATTTCATTATCATTATTTTTAATATTAAGCTCACTTTCTTCTAATAGGTCCTTACGGATATCCTTTAAATAATTGCTGTATATTATGGTAAAATTTTTTCTGTTTTTCTTCACATTCATACCTACTTGATTAAACCCAGCAGATTGGAGCAGTAAAGGGTCATTGGATTTTATTACTGCCTCCGTTCGTTTAAATGTTCCGCTTCATTACGGATCAGGCCGTTGGAAGCGTCAGCTTGAAGTCCTGAGGCTGGTTCGTTTGGTTCTGCTCGATCGTCTGGTTGGGCTTCTGTTACAGGTAGTCTGCGCTGATTATCCAAGCTGGAACTACGTCTGGGCTCGTACTCTCTGTACCGATTACTTCCCTGGCTCCCTTGGAAAGTCTCGTACTCGTAGTATCGGCTCCTTCTTTGAGGCTGGTACCTCCTGTGTCCACTGCCTTCTGCTCGGATGTAATTAACATTAGGTCGATATGCCCTGTAATTGTGGTTACCTCCACTTGGGTAATTTCGGTTATAATTACCATGATAATTATTATTATTAGAAAGGTTGGGGTTCCTCTGACCATTTTGAACATAGTTACTATTATTATTGTAATAACCGTTGTTATTTTGTGGACGGCTATTATTATTATGATTATTATTGTTGTGGTTGTTGTTACTATTATTTATGCGAGGAATATTACTATTATTATTATTATTATGGTTAGGCCTCGGCAAATTATTGTTATTTCTAGGGTTATAATTGTACTCGGCATTATTCCGATTTGTGGGATTATAATTATTATTATTACCCACATTCTGCCGATTATTATTACTATTCAAATTACTATTGTTATTCCTTGGTTCCGGCTTTTCATACCTCCTGCGACTTTGACGGTAATAGTCTTCGTGCTCGTACATCTCTAAAAGCTCGGTCATGGCTTGCACCGTCTTCATTTGACTATTTCGTCTGGCCCTGATAATATCCTCCTCGTAGTGGTATGAGAGTTTGCTGACCAGGCATTCTTCCGGTATTCGGGGCTCTAGATGTTTGGCCACGCACACCTTTCCTAAAAAGTACGCCGTTAAAGTTTGGTTTCCATATGGGTTGTACTTCCCATGGCATATCCCGTCTCTGGCGATATTTTGCGTTGATTCCGACCAATATTTGGCTTTGAATAGCCTTCTGAATTGTTGATAGTCGGTCACCTCGTCTCTTATTGCCATCCACCAATTGTCTGCTATTTCCTTGAATGATTCGTCCAGCACCTCTTTATTCTCCCTCCAGCGATTACCTCTGTGTTTGGCAAAGTATTCCTCGATTCTTGCTAGGAATTCCATGGGTTTATTTTTATAAAACCTGAAGTTAATCCCTTCACGATTTTCACTGTTGGGACAACTGGTAATGGTTGTCGGTCGACTATGGAATAGGTCTATATCGGTCTGGTTCTGTCGTACCTGACTGTTGATACTGGTCACAGCAGCTTCTATGCCGTCACATTTTTCTGTGAATCGGTCCTGCACTCGCTCCCAGTCTTCCCGTGTTTCCTTTAGTTTTTCCTCCAACGTCTTCCTAGTCGTTTCTTCAATGGTGTTAACCTTCGTATTTATTTCTGTTCTGATACCCCGTACTTCTTGTTCGGTTTGACTCCATTTTTCGTCAGCTCTGGCAACCCTTTGTTCGATTACCGTTATTTCCTCTTCTACTTTCTTGCTGATTGTCTCATTGTTTTCAGCTATCTTCTGGCTTAATTCATCCTTCAATATTTCCATTTTTCCGTCTAACCGGTTCATGTTCTCCTGATTCGTCTCCTTCAATTCTTCTCTCAATTGCTGACTATTATTCTCCATCTTTTTATTGGTTTCTTCCAGTTTCTGGCTTATCTGGGTCAATTCCTCCTTTGATTGTTTATTGTCAGTTTTTATTTCCTCCATTTTCTCCTCCATCTTCTGGATATTCTCCTCCATCTTCTCCTCGATCTTCTTAATATTTTCCTCCATTAGTAATTTATTTTCGTTCTTTATTTCGTCCACCTTCTCCTCCATCTTCTTACTGTTTTCTTCCATTTTCTCCTCCATCTTCTTACTGTTTTCTTCCATTTTCTCCTCCATCTTCTTACTATTTTCTCTTAATTCTTCTTTCAATTGCCGGTTATCATTCTTCATTTCCTCCTCCATCTTCTTGCTGCTTTCTCTTAATTCCTCCTTCAACCGTAGGTTATCGTTCTTCATTTCCTTACTATTTTCTTCGATTTTCTTGTTGGTATCTCCGATTTTATTACCCAATTCTTCTTTGGTCGTTTTAAATTCTCGGAGTAACATCTCCATCATTTGATCAAGTTTTGTATTTTCCTTTGCGGTGGATTCCTCCGGCTGTTCCTTCTGTGGTGCAGGCTTATTTGGTTCTGCTGGCGGTAACATTAACTCCACATCTTCCACTGGTGTCGCTTCTTTATCCTCCATGTCTATCTCCTGTTCGGCCTCCATAGCCCTTTTTCTTGATGTAGCTCTCCTGTGCATCTCGCTCCCTCTTCTGACCTGTTGATCGTTGCCAAGCTAAAAATAGGAAATTGGACAATCGTCCTTATTTTACAACACTATTACTTCCTATTTAAAGCCCCACGTTGGGCGCCAATTTGTAATATAAATATTACAAATAAAAATAAAAATTTATATTAAATAATGGAATTGTGTAGAAAGATATTGTGTGTGTATCTTTGGTGATAACAAAAGTATTGTGCTCTTCTTTTAGCCCCACTAGTTGGGCAAGTCAATTTGTAATGTAAATTAGAAATATTACAAATATAAAAAATAAAAATATAATTGAAATTGAAATATGTGTTGATATGTATCAATATTTTGTTTTTCACTGGGTTAGTCTGACTCCTTAAAGTCCCACTGGTTAGGCTAGTCAAATAGTAATATAATTTCAAGTATAATGATAAACAAGATATAAAGATATTGATGATAAGAATATGTTATAACTAAGTGTGTTGGATTGATAAATAACAAATATATCAAACTTTAAAAATTTTGCAAATATTTTTTCTTGTGCTTGTATCGAATTTGACTGAATAATTTAATTTAATTAATTGATAATTAATTAATTATTTGAGGTTGTAATTTCCTCCTATATCTATTCTCTCAAGGTGAATTATGGTTTTGCTTAATAAAAAATAATAATAACATTAATGGTAGAAATAAAAACAATGCTGGTAACTGAATACTGATTTGCGTTTATTCATTCAAAATTGTGCGCCAGTCAGACTGCGCATGTCCCAGGCACTGGCAAATATTCGCCACAGTCGGCAATGAGAAAAATCAACAGATATATTTTTTACAAGTTTAAATTTATGGTTCTTTTAACGAGTCGAAATGGTCAGAGGGCAAGGAACAAGATACATTTAACAGGTATTCTTAAACTAAATGTTAACATCTGAAATAGAACAGAATTATTATTACAATTGTCAATTAGAAAGAAATTATTTAAAATTCGAACCAAGTCGAAGAAATGACGTCACTCTGCTCCAGTCAGCACTGGTCCGTTGTCTTCATAGAAATTCAGCAATGGCCGCCGTCTGCTTGGTTTTAATCTGCTATGACGCCGTTGGAATTGAAGATCTTCTCCCACAGAAATAAAACGATGTTCCCTTTTCCTGCGAAGTGGTGTTGTTCCAAAATATAGTGTTGAATGTCCCCTCGTCGTCTGCGATGTCGAATTCTGGCTGGATCTCTTGTGTAGTGTAGTGTTCAAATATGCGTGTTGGTTTTGTGAATTCGTTCCAAAAATTGTTCAAAATGGCTGTCGATTTCTGGCGTTAAGTTTTATGGTGTTATTCTGTGTTTTTGGAAACTTGTGAAGTGTTAGACATAGATAAATAATGTTATTTCACTTGTTAGTTCATCTCCGTTACACGCCACATAACCACACTTGGTTTTAATATAAATTATTTGGTTTTCAAAACTCCACTAATACATTTTTCAACTGTTCAGCTTTGCGATTAACAATAGACTAAACGACGCAACGTCGTCGTTTTAGGGCAATTTGTGGTATGTCTTTTTCCTCTTCATATTGTTTAATTATAAAATATCTGTCTAAGACTTGTTTCACTACCTAACTATACATAACAAGTTTTCTTATTTTTTTACTGTATTTTAAATATTTCTTAATTTTACATGAATCTAACTATTCAGTAATATTGATTATTTAATTTTACATCTTTTGATATATAGCTGGGTTTGTTTCAAACTCATTTAAGCCCAAAAATTACAATTTTGCATAATAATTGTATGTCTCATATTTTGTACAAATTCAGTGTTTTAAAGGTTTTTATTTGTTTTTTTTCGGTATAATATTTCCATGGAATACACCTAATAACTCCGTAATTACTTTGTTGTTAATAATTTGTTTATTAAAACATTTCAATATTGATAAATTTGCTATTTAGTCTGATTTGATTACTATCATAAGCCTATTTTTGACTGTTTCCAAAAGAAGTTAGTTTTCTTTCTTTTGTCATTCTATTTGCTATTAACTGTATCTGCATTAATTATATTCTCAATTTCTGTATTGTATGTATTGAATTCTATTCCTATTACATAGATTAATTCTTTGATAGATAGTTTTTTTTTTGGTTTATAGGCCATTCTGTGTTTACAAACATAGTGTCTTGGTGGGTCTGTTTGTACATTATTCATGGTTTACTGATTTGAATAAAACTATTACATTTTTATGCCCTACTTGCCTCTCTGACTTACACAATGGAAAATTAAATGACATGATTTTAATTACAATAGAATATCTTGTATCTACTAAACTTTCTTTATACTAATAACATCATTGAACCATAACATGAACATCTTATGCCTAATTTTAACAAAAACATCTTATTATCCACTATTTTCCATATATCACCTAATTTTAACAAAAGCATCTTATTCCTATTATTTTTTCCTGTATCATCAAATGATAACAACATAGCTTATCCTAGACATAATTTAATTAGAAAACATAAAAAACTCCTATTACTAGTAACACTGTCAGTCACTAACTGTCTTGTGTATGTATTATTCTTATGAAAACACTTTAACTGTGATAATAAAAAAAAAAAACCTCGTGTATCTATTTACACCTTACATCTAAAATATTATTTAATTAATAATAAATAATAAATATCTTAATATTAGGCATACCTTCAGTTATGAACCGTCCTTTGGTATTTTTGTCCTCACCATTTATTTAGTTATAATTAAAGAAAACATTTTATATGTAATAGTCCTTATATCTAATTTAAAACTCTTATTACTAGTAATGTTGTCAGTCCTTAGACCGTCTTTCATTTCAATGGTTTTATTATTATTATTCTACACTCATGGTAGTCTTTTTATAATACTTAAACCTCATTGAAGATTTTTTCATCGATTTTTTAACTATGTTTCTCACTGTACACTCTGTAGTTCCTTAATTTTGTTATCTCACTTCACTTTATTGTATTCTACACTCTGGTAGTCTTTTTAGTGAGTTCTACTCTATGGTAGTCTCTTTTGGTATATTTTTTGACATGTTACACTTACAACTAATATACAATTTGTTTTTATAGTATTGTATCTTGTAACTTGTTTGGGGTTTACCTATATCGGTTTCAATTTTGTCTCATGGTATTTAATATATGATTAACATTTTGTTTTGGCATATCTCTTCCTGTTTCTAGTCTCTGTTGGAATCTTGATATGTTTCGTCCCTTCTTCAAATATCACATTAGTAGTTTCCTTATTAAAATGGTTTCATGACAGATTATTTCCTTTTTTATGGTCCTTCCCTTTTTTGTACTGCTTCCCCAATCTACTGGGTATACTGCTGGTTTAACTGGTTTTTTCATAGTAGGTTATTTTAATTAATGGTTTTCTTTATTATCTTCCATTTTTATTAACATTTTATAGACTTAATTATACAGTTTCTAGGGTAATCCTTAAACAATTTACTTCTCTCACTCACTATGGAACTTTTTCTTTTATTTATGTAACATTAATTCAAATGTTTAGTGTGATAATTTTGTTATGTTACACCTATAAAAACTGAAAAAAAAAAAATTATTCCAAATCTGTCTTCGTTGTTTTCAAAACAGCATAATAAATGTAATAATTATTATTTATGTCAATAATAACGAATAATAATAAATGAATTATTAATTATGTGACTATGTACGTAAAATATTGAAATGTACAAGCTCAGTACATTCGAAACAGCTGATTCTCGTGTGCTGTATCACGTGACCGACTGTCGTTATGTGATTGGCTCTATGTTACGAGTCCAACATGGCTTCCTTACAACGAAGCGATTAAAACAGTAACAGAAATGTACAACTGTATTTTTATATTTTGTTATAAGTATAAATTAACGCTGTGTGTTTGAGAGTTCTGTAGATAACCATTATATTATTGTTTTAAGGTTGGAATCCTTAAAGTTTAAATTATGTAAAAGTTGAGTGTGGTAGAAATTAATCAATGTAAGTAGCCCTACAAATTAAACCAATTAGAAGCAAACTAGTTTACAGATGCCAGCATAAGCATTATTATTTATTAGATAGCGTTATAAATGAACAAACAGTAATTATCTATATTTAGGAAACCGTTTCATAACTTCAACAGAGCATATCATAATATTGTACTTTAGTTCTAATAGTTATATAACAAGCTGATTTTATGTAGGCCTACGTAAAACTTTCAAATTTATTAATGAGAACACATGCCAAGTGTTTTTCATGTATGAAATTATTGCACTGAATTTTTGTAAATCATGATAAGTAAATTAGTTATTTATCGTTAAATTTTGTTTAATAAAAACGTATATACATAAAAGGCATATTTGGGTTTGCTTAACAAACCGAAGATAGTCGCAAATAAGCCTGTTTATCACCAATAAATCTCGTTATTCATTATAAAATTCAAAAAGTAGTTAAAATAGTATGTTTTAGAGTGTGTTACAAATGTGTGTGTTCGTTTTAAAATAATCAATTTGAAAATAGTTTAAACAGTAGATACAAAGATGCTTACCGTATAGTCACAGAAGGGAAGACGAGATGACGCTTAAAAATCTACAACGCTAGCTTATCCAATACCTACTCGATTAGAGCTGATAATTTCGGTAAAACATCAAATGCATTACAGTCCGCGTATGAAGTGCAAACGTATTATATATTGTATTTATTTAAGATTCACGCCTCTTGGCTAATTAATGACCCCCATAATATTTATTATAATAATAATTATAATATTAATAGTCATTATTTTGTATTATTTTTTACAATGTAAGCCAAATTACTTATGTATTTAGAATGTGTGTGTAATTATTACAACCTTAATAATTATTACAAATATATTTTAATACAGTCATGTGTCTAAAACATGATTATAGATAGATTAATAAAATTACTATTATTAGAATTATTTACATTAATTTGTGTCCGTTACAAACTTGTAGTGAGTAGTTTGATACCTTGATGCAACATTCTATGTGAAGAATATGCACATGATAATAGTTCTGTAAAATGAATCAAACCTTAGGTTATTTTTCAAATACCGTACATTAGCATTAAAATAACAAAAGAATAAATTTAAAAAATCACAATGAATTGTAACAAAAATAAATAAATAATTAACAAAGAACAGAAAAGATTCTATGATATTTCTATTGATTCAGTAGCATATTTCAAGGTAGAAAGACACTCCAGAAAAATTCTGGAATGCATATATTCTCGGAAGCTCCCAATCAGTTCTGTCTTTCATGTAGTTTTAATTTTTAAGCAAATTTTTTAATTTCATTTTCACCATAGGCTATTGTGACATTTTTGAATAATAGTAGTTAAGATAAAATTAGTGCTGGTGTTTGATTTTGACAAATGTTTAGTTTTGTAGTCGGGCTGATGAGGGGCACAATTTAAAATGTAGTAGTAAGTTTTTGTAATAATCAGGTTTTCTTTTCATATATATATATTTTTTTTTTGTAATTTATTTTTGCATCCATGAGGTTCCAGAATGCTGTTCCAGCCCGTTCCCCTTGAAATCAAGCCCTGTCTAATAATTATACTTTTTCCAAATAAATTTGTGTAAGGTAGCATTTTGTAGTTTGTGACCAGTTTTTAATTTTGGTTTTCAATGCTCTTCTTTTTATTAAGTCATGTACTAGACTCTCAGAACACTGAATATACAATTAATAAACATCTAAAAACAATATGGCACCAAATCCTTTCACAATTAATCACCATGATTGCCAGTGAAGTACCTCACCTGCTAAGTACCTCACCCCTGCTCTTTGTTAGCCGCTGTATGTTGTAATAGTATATATCTTATATACATTGTAACGTTATGTTTTCACCTTACATAAAATGAGTCCCAAAGGAAACTATTTCATGACCATGATACATGAACAACAATATACCAGGTTATTAACTTAATTGTGTACAATAAATATTGTCTGAGAAATTAAAAAGAGATAAGAACAATGTATTGAAATCAATAAGAACTAGAATACTATACCTGTTCACAATAACAATAATAAGATTGTACTCCAGTAAACTGCATTAAACAATGGTAAAAAAGTAAAACTTATACTCCATATAGCAGCAATAAACTGGATAATTAATAAAGAAAGTTAATAATACAATAATTAGTTCCCAAGGACGAAACGAATGAAATCAAATAATAAATTTCATTTATGATTATGAATAATATAATGTAAATCCAGGAGAGTATTAAAACTAGTGAGTTAAAAATGTAATAATAAAACAGCAATGAAACAAAATGTAAACCTACAAGTAAGGTTATGTACCATTATAACGTTTTAAGCAAAAGAAAGAACAAAAAAGCATTGTAAACTATATGAATTATATATAGAAAGTGAAAACTACTTATAAAGTAGTAAATAAAATCATAACAACTAGATAATAAGTATTATAATTAGAATTATAACAAAAAAAGAAGAAATATGAGACACTAAAACTAGTCAATAATTGTGTGTAAAAGAGAACAATTTTTAATGAAATCCAATTAAACAAACGATATTGTATAAATAATACTGGAATTAGAACAATATTCTAGTAATGGAAAAATGATTAACCAAGATGTACAAACAAAAGAAATAATAAAACTAGGTACACATGGACTAGACTTTCAGAATACTAATTCTGAAGCTAAGAACTCTTAGCATAAGTAAGAAAAACAATATTAAATGACAAACTGTGTTGTCAGAGTTTCAGTGAGTTATGTAGGATGTTTTAGAATAATCACATAATAGGAAGGAACATGTATTTTTAATATAAGAATGATACTAAGGGTCACTATCCCAGGCCAGAGAGTCTAAAACACTCATTTATGTTATTTACAGCAAATAATGGTTAAATTATGTCATGATTATTATGTAGAAAGTTGAATGAGAATCAAGAACAATGCAGAGTAATTGTGTTGTATTAAAAGTAAAAATTGTTAAAATAGGAAAAGAAGAATGTTATAACTACTTTGGGCCAGAATGGCTACACAAATTATTTATGTTAATTGTAAGAAATAATTATTGAATTTAGTCATTAGTATTGTTGTAAAAGTTATAGGTATTTATAAGGAACAATTGTGACAAGTTATATCACCATAAAGTTAAATAACATTAATATAAGAAAAAGAATTAAGATGTCAGTACCCAAGGTTGAGTTAGGCCTAGTTAGCCAAACATGATTTTTGTTAAGTGGGACATTATTAATTATTTAAACAATGTTACCCTAAGTGGTTTGTAAATAAATGTCATTTATTAGTCATAAATAAGTAAATAAGGCAGGAAATTTAACATTTTTATGTGAAAATCTTAAATAATGCAAATATTAAGATTAGTAGTTTGTGAATAGAAATGAATAGAAACCTATCGTATGGAGCATCAAAATTTTCGTCTCAAAGAATGCAGATGAATGGCATTAATGGATTGTTAATTAGATGTCATATAAGGGAATAATGTCAATTATAAAAGTTTTAATTAATTATGAATAACTGTAAATATTTTAGTGAACCCCTACAGACCTTACTTGAAAGCGTCTATTTTCACGAGAGTTCCCGAATAATTACGGAAATTAGGTAAAGTGAACCAATCAGAACTCATCATCTGTCAGTCAAAGCGAAAATTGGATCAAGGTAGGAAGGGAGTCTACAGTGAACACGCGGAGACACAACGCTGCTCCTGTAACCGAATTTCCGCGGTAAACCTGTTAAATTCGATCATATGTTCGTTCTAACCTGAAAGTGCGAGTGAGGTTGTGTGATGTTAACAATAGTCATCATAACCTCGAATCGTGTGTCCATGTGGTGTAGTGAATAATAAGTATCAATTAATCAATATAGTGAATAAAAATAAAAGTGCAATAAATAAAGGAATATACCCATATTATCAAGCAAGTATGGTGTTAATTAACCAGTAATATACCATATCGGACTTATGAATTTTGTATTCCATTTCAATTATTAAAGACGCTTAGAACTTTGCAAATCACTATAACGATATCTAACCACTGTCATTTTCATTTTTTTATTCAATTCAAATTAAATATTTTTTTTCAATATAATAAACTTTGCAATGAACAATATAACCCCACTTATTTCCATTATCACACGGACTTAGTCTGACATATGATTGATCACAACCATAGTTATAAGTATTTATTTTAATAATTCCATTGTTATAACTCTGTTGTCATATTTTGTTGTTCATCTCAGACATTTCTTTATTTCTATATCATGGTCAAAAGAACCGAAAGAATTTAATAATTGTATAATAATGAATGCTACTGTTCTCATTTATTAACAAATCTAATGTTACCAACTGTAAAACGATAGATTGTCTTTAGCCGGGTCAATCAGTTTCTATCATGAGAATTGTTGTGTGTATTGAAGTCAGAAGAAAGATAATGTGGAGATCAAACGAACAATAAAAGCATGTTAAAGGAAAATACTGGTGTATGAACTATCATTATTAATATTAGCGACCGTCTTGCCTTACTTGAAAACTCGTAATAGTCGATCGTCACAGGTTATGTTGGCGGCAGTTCTTTTGGTAAATTATGTGCACGAAATTCAAAGGAGTCAATGAGTTCAAATTACTTTTAACTTTAATTATTCACCTTACATTATTTACAGAAGAAGTTAACCAGGCAGGTCAACGGCAACTACTACAGTACTACTACTATATAGAGGTTCATCATCATTATTATATAACCTTTTAAACAGTGTAACACCTCATCATTGTTTACATTACAAACCAAGATTAATTACAGTGCTTTTAAATAAATAAAACTTTTAATAAAAAATTTAAATGAATTTTATATATGATAAAACTATATTTATCAAAATTGGCATCCACAACGAGAGACTTGTATTGTCCAACTTACCATGATTCATAATTAATAAGATAATTAAATTTTAAAACCAAAAATAATTAAATGTTTATGAAAACGTGATTTTACAACATACGTATTATATAACTTTACTGGTTTTGAGTAATTCTTCAAAAACATGGTTTAATCACCTAATAAATCCATGATGAATAACGACCACTTTTGGGCATGCTATGTTACACGTCTAAAGTTATTCAAAGGGAACGGCAAGATTAGTGAAAAGACTATCTATGGAAATTACACCACAATAATGCATCAGTCCACACATCTTTGCATGTTATGGTTAATTCGGTGTTTGTGCATAAATATTGTTAGTATATACGTGACATAAGGTTTAGCCCCTCAATATTTTTGTTGAACCCCGCCCGAAATAATAATCTGCGTACCCCCATTAGGGATACGGCAACACTGATTGGTTTGTTACAGATTATAAGCTCACAGCGTCCGTTTGTTAAAGTATTGTTTTATTATCACCAGTTTACAACAGGTTTAAAAATCAATTTAAAATGAATGGCCCATTGTCTGACTACGTCACGCAAGAAATGTGATACATTTCCTGCAAAAATTATTCATAGAATGCAGGAACAATATGGAGACTGTTTTTTGAATGAGCGCGTAGATTCCGAAAAGTTCGAACCTTGTACGATCGCACCCGAAGCACATCTAAGGGCGCCTCTGGTTACATCAGACGTCACGCGTCTCATTATGTCAATTCGGTTGATGATGATGATAATCTTGACCATGAGTATTACGTGCATTTATTATACACAAATTACGCGAGCGCGTGCGCTGAGTGGTACGACACCGAATAAAACTCCACATCTAATCTTATGTACACATTAGAACCTCCATTAACCAAAATAAATGGAGGTACACAATGTGGTTTTATAAGGTCTCGTACACTATTCTAGATTTAAAGAATATTATAGTTCATTTAAAGTATAATAATAAATTAATCAAATTAATATTCTATGTATAAAATTTGAGTTTCTAATTAATTACCAAAGTAATTAATTAATTACAGTAATAATTGATCTGTTGTGTTTGACATTTCTTTTGTATTCATACACAGGTCCTGATGATGACAATAAATATTGTATAATATAATTTAATACTAATGTTACTTTAATTATTATTATATAATTTGCATTATTACATGGGTCATCAATCGTTTAACACGAACATCAATCGGTAACACAAGTAGTTATGTCGAGTTTATTAATGACTATGACTCAAGAAGCGATTAAAGGTTTTGTCACGTTCGTTTATTTACCAGACATTTGAGTTGACGTTTAGACAAAATTTACTGTCATCACGAGTAGGCCTACTTAAATACGCTTAATACAAAAGGGATTAATTGCCCTACACCTGAGTGCTGTATTTTGTGAATGTGTGCGTATTTGCTACATAAAGATTAATATAATTACTCATACGTAATGGGTTACTCATACCATTGTTATTATGCGTATTCATATTGTACAATTATAACATCCGACACATGTTAATGGTCATTATAGGCTACATATTAATTAATTCTGTATTGCCTGTATACGTGACCCCGCACATGGTGGTGATGGTGATGATGATGACGATGATAATGATGGTTGTAAATGTTGCCAAAACGTTGAGACTGTTTATTCGGTCCCGTGGCCAGAGCGCCCATGCTATGAAAGCTGTAAATGGACTACTACTTCAGCTTACTAATCCAGCATTAATTGATCCCCTTTGTGTTTTTAATTGACATAGACAATACACATTTGTAGCTGAAAATCACATACAACATCGTAAGCTGTCTGTTTACATTAATGAGACAAGTCTTTTTAAAAAGAGTGTGATGTAGAAATGCACCAAGATTATTTTGATAATTAAACATATATTACTAAGTAGTTGTCTTGATTGTTCATCTCTTCTTTCACAGCACTATCACTTTACTAAAAATGAACTTTATCTTGTGAAAAACTTACTTTTTTCGTCGGACGCGTTTCGGCTTAGTATCCGCCTTCTTCAGCTTTTAGTCAGACTGCCATCATTTCGTAACGGTTTTTGTGTTACACCACCCCCACTACACCTTCCACACAAAAACCGTTACGAAATGATGGCAGTCTGACTAAAAGCTGAAGAAGGCGGATACTAAGCCGAAACGCGTCCGACGAAAAAAGTAAGTTTTTCACAAGATAAAGTTCATTTTTAGTAAAGTGATTACTAAGTACTTACATATTTTTGCGTTACACACAGGTTGGTCTACGGGTTCTTAAAAATACGTGTTTAAGGGCATATATTGTGTATTTACATAACCGTAAATAACATTACTTCAATTTGTGTAAATTTAGGCTAATGGTTTATAACTCTAAACTCGAGTCAGTAGTGTTATAGGCCTAGTTGTTCGGTCACTGATCTCTACCACACTACCTGAGTGGAGTCGTAGAGTGCTGAAGAGTATTGACTAACCGCTTTCCTTATTGTTATTCGCACTCTTTCATTAGTTGTAATTTGACATTTTGTTGTACGCACAGTACTGTTACTTGTGGTCAGTTTTGAAGTTTTTTATCTAAATGGAGGTTATTACATCAACTAAAGGGAAACCTCTGATTCATCGTGAGGGCTATTAATACAGAGCTAAGTTCAAACAAGCATATTGCATTCTAGTTGTGTACGAAATAAAAAACATCAGGTTAACGAGGGCTCATCAGAACAAGGAACGGAATCATCGTGGCTTCACAGGAGCAGTCGTTGTGCGCCAAATTTAACAGAACTAGAAGTAGCAAATGCATTAAAAAAACAGCGCAAGAAGATGTTCATCAGGTTCCGGCAGAATTTCCAATCAGTTTCTAATGAGGATCTCGATATGGTAAAAAAAGTACCGAAACACAATACCGCAATGTGAATCGTTGTAAAAAAATTGAGAAAAGCTCTAGGAACTATGCAGAATCAGGATAACAGTCAAGAATTCTTCCTCAACGACTCTTACGAAACCTCTTACGAACACAATTTTGATCACCAATTTTGAAAGTAACAATAAGATTGGAAAGGGACAGAACTTTTTTTTTTAAATATAAACTTTTCATTACCTTGCCGGAACTTATAAAATTTTATCGAAACTGAACACCCAATGTATAAAGGATACTAGAGTTAAGCCACTGAAACGACTATTTATCTCATAGTGTGTTAGTTTACAAAATAAAAAATACGAAACTTATCTTCAAAAATTTACTATTCTGAAAGAACTGGTATAATGTCAACTATAACGAATGTTTCTGCAGCAAAATTCAAAATGTACGCTTCGTCGGTAATTATAAAGAAAGTGAAGAAATACTTTCGACATGCAGGATGGTTGCAGCCATAGCTGTCAAGTCTGTTTAGATATTTCAGTACTGCTGTCTGTGATTGTGGAAATGTGTCCGAATTACGCATGTTGGTTTTGGCCTATGTCGTATCGTAAGTGAACAATCAAGATGTATTGCTTTATTTATAGAATGTTTTTACAGAAAGATAGAAAGTGTTCTACGTACTAGTAAGAAGACATTTCTACGCCCTCTACTATATATTTATTAGAGGAAAACTTAAAACTGCTAAAAACTGAAGCAGAGAATTACACTTCAAATCGCGACTTTTGAGGTAGGTCTTGCGGACAGAAAAGAACTTGACTAACTGAAATTCTCTTTATCAAATCAGAAAAGAATTAGAAAGAAAGAAAACACGACGTTACAACTAGCTGCCTAATATTTAAAATTGATAATAAATAATTTAAAAAACTAAAAACTGAAAGCAATATTTAAAAACTTATTTGGATATTTAATTTTAGAATTAAAACAATATTTCAAACACACCTGCGCTTAAGAACTTGTTTAGCTTGAGCGAGATGTTCTATACAATGATCTTTGTAACAAGACGCTCAAACCTATCCAGCACCGGTACAGAATATTAGAACAATGTTTAGATTTGCGTGAACTACAGAATAGACAGAAACTTATAAATTCCCTTTCAACGTCCATTTCCATTCCTAGAAGTAAGTCGAGTAACCATGCCTTAATTTGTATGTAATTGGACGAGAGAAGTAGGTCCTCAGCTTAAAGTCGACCGTTTGGCATTTGTCTGCCTGCAGAAATGTAAGATCTTGCCGAATTTAGCCTGAATGGAATGTTAACCATAATTCTAATGCAACCTTTACTACGACAAATGTCTTGATTTGGAGCACCAAGAGCCAAAAATTGAACTCAAAGTCGTAATAAAATTTTAAAAGTTAAAATTTTAACTGAGAAATTTTTTTCAGAATATAGAATGCGATCTGTAATAGATCTGTTTGACAGAATTAATATATCTCAACACTCCTTACAAATTTTGGATCGCTTTCAAAAGTTTGTAAGCTGTTTAAAAAAAAATTATATATTGCTATCAGTTACGTAGGCCTATATCTGCGAAAAGTAAATTTGCGGGAGCCTACTAGTGCTGTGATAATGTCTTTAGCAATGATTTGTAGAAATTTTCATAGGACCGATAGTGTTGGTTACGGAGTTGACGAACAGCGAATAGACAGATATATAGCCAGGTGTTATCGCGTCTAATGTTGCATAGATAAGCTCGGCGCTCAGAACACGGGTTTATCAGTCTCGGCGCACAGAGCACGATTGCAGCGTTGGCGCTCAGAACAGGGCGTTCTGAGCACGCTACGATATAAAGAATGAGTCCATAAGAGGAGATTTACAAGTTTTTACCTTGAATTAAAAAATTAAAAGATCACAAAAAACCGTGGAAAGAACGTTTAGAAAGAATTTCAGAATTCCAGACTGGACAAGCAAGTCTGGAAATACAAACCTATAGGACACCGGCGTGTGGGTAGACACAGGCTGGAGGATCTCTGAAGGCGGAACGGGCAGCACCTTGGCTATGCCGTGTTGACAAAATAATGATGATAATAATTACTTAAAATATAAAAAATAATGATAAATGAAAAACTTAGAAAAGCTGATTTGTACAATTGACTGCGCAAAGTCTAATTGTTTTTTTTTTTTTTTTTTTTTTTTTAAATTCGATATTTCTCTAATGTCTAAATCGGGGAAAACGCTGGGTTATAAGTTTAATTTTTTAAATATTGTCATAAAATATAGCGTGTGTTACTATGTTTTCAGTGTATTTAGAATGTAAAAGTATTAAAATATTTTATTCAGTCTTATTATTTTAACAAACTTCTAAAACGTTCATTCTGTACTACAATGTCACGCTTGGTTGACAATTATGTCGAATAAAATTCTATCCAACGAACTGTGCCGTTAACTTACAAGTTGTACACAGAAGCTTTCAGTAAGCTCAATTTATGTGTTTCTTTAATTAATATACTTGTGTCAGTGGTTATAATCACACACAGAAGTAACACTGTTGCACATGACTATAAATGATGATAAACAGCTTATCATCAGATCGGAAATGTGATAAGCTGTGTAGCTTGAAAGCGCTAATCGGGAATTTTTATTTATAGTCGTGAGCAACAGTGTTATTTCTGTTTACAAATTTCTTGTTTAAAAGACTAAAAAAAGTCAAACAAAAAAAAACTACAACAGGCAAGACGATATGAATTTTGAGGTTTTCTACTATTTTATCAAAAATCCGTGCTCAAATAAAATGTTAAAACAAACATATACGCAGGAAATTACTTCGTATCACAGTGCCGGCATCTAGTGTCTCAAACATCGGTAACATATGACGTCACCAACCATTTACAAATGTAACACAGACTGACCGCTTTGTGTTACCAGATTAATAATAATCACGTAACGATCCCCGACATGTAATAATTTTGAATAACGTTTTCAGAGTACAGACTAGAGCTAACCAGTGGCCTACAAACAATAAACGTTATAAGATTATCCATCTTCGTAAACAGCACACATTCAAAGCAGTCGGCGTTAAGAATAAAGTAATTTACTCTCTCAAATTCGTAAACTACACCGTAAGTTGATAAACTACACCGCAACAAATAATGCAAGTTGCTTCCTTCAACTTAATGTTTATTCTACTTTATGGTAGAAAAAATCGGACCGATTTTTGTTTTTTAAGGAAAGTGTGGTAATAATTCTTAAAGTGAAACAATCACATACTATACTGTTTCCGTTCTTAGCTTAATCCTTATGTAAACAAACAGGCGTGGCACATCTGAAACGCTATTTGCTGCTTGAATTAGAGGCGTGTCACTCTGACAGAAGCAGTACAGACAGGGTACGTATAATATTGATACTGTATAAACACATGTAATTTGTAATAATTTGTCCCTGACTAAAGTAAAATTTCTGTGTAAGACCGACAGTGAAATATTTTATAAAACCAGTTAATGACTTTTTTATTAACCGTTTAAATATCGCAACAAACAAAAAAGTAATGTCACATCAGTTGCTGTCCGAGATTAATTCAATGCCTTTCATAACTGTGTCTGAACTTGTATCATCATGATTCACCTTTATTATTGATAACATTGTTCACTGTCCACAACGACGTCGGTAATGTGGGTCAGTTGCCATAGCTTATCATCTTCCTTGATTATATGCTGTATACAATGATTTCACCTGGCCGCCGTTGTTTCATTTACTGCCTCAATAAATTGTTGTACATCAAGCAGCTAATGTTGTGTTGTGACGGGCGAAATATCCTTTCATCTGGCTCCATATTAATTAAATACGATTCATAATACAGTGATAAGGAGGAAGTCTTAAAAAGACGTGCCCCGTTTTAAGTGCAAGATAACTCTTACATGCCTATACAGACATTCTGCACATGCGCGTAATACATTACTGTGTGAACAGCGTCAACGCCCCTGACCTATAGCGTTTCAGATTTGCCATGTGGGTTTGTTTACATCAGGATGGAACTAAGAACGGAAACGGTATACATTGATTACACTACACACTTCTACATACTGTTACGACAATCCTCGATGATCTTCGCATCGCAAAGGGACAGAATGTTAAACAAACAAGTACGGGAGATCTTGGCCGAACGATACCCAACAACTTTTCCGGGTGAGAGTAATTTACCCGGGTATGGGTTTCTCTTACCCGGAAAAAGTTGTCGGCTATTGGTAGGCAAAGATCTGCCGTACACGTTTGTTTAATACTCTGTCACTTTGCGGCCTAAAGAAGATCCCTGACGGGACTAACGGCCTAACAGCCCGGTTTATTTAATTAATATTTAATTATATTGAATATTATATAATATTGAATTATATTATTGAATTATTATTGAATTATTATATTATATATTATTATATTGAATTTAATTATATAATTTAATTATATTGACACCGGCCGTGTAAGAGTACGGTATAAATTAGTCCATAGTCCAAATAAATTTACTAGCCATAGCAGACGGGTATACATCTGTTAAATCGAATCTGGGAAGATTCTGGATTGCAAATATCTACACTTAAAACCAAGGTGACGGCTTTTCGTGGAACTGATCTCGTACAGGCAAAAATTGTTATAGATGGTACTGTCCTGGAAGAAGTTAGCAATTTTGAATACCTGGGATACAGCGTGTCTTATAATGCAAGCAACGACGTTCTGAATAAGTTGCATAAGTTCAACCTTATGTGCGGGACCATTAGGCAAACCCTTAAGTCAGCAAGTAAAGGAACACGCCTAAAATTTTACAAGGTGTATTATTCTACTCTTCCCACACTTTTTTATGGGTCTGGAAATTGGACTTTAACGAAAGGCCAGACCAGTCGTATCCAGCGGCTGAAATGAGTTTTCTCAGGCACGTGGCAGGGTATAATCTCCATGATCATAGAAGAAACACAGATATACGGCAGGAACTGAATATTATCGGGTGAAGTAGTGGGAACATCTTTGCCGAATGGATGATTGCTGCATCCCCAAACAACTTTGGAACTATTGGCCGAGGGGACGGAGTGGTGTGGGATGTCCGAGGAAGCGCTGGCGTGACCAGAGATTAGATTAGAGATTAGGCTCTAATCTTTGCCTATTTGAGACCGGAACAAACCATCCTTGGTTTAATCCTTGAAGATGATGATGATGATGAATACATTTTTTCCTTGCAAAATAAAAGAATAATAATTTAGCAAATGTAATAAAAACGTGAATTAATAATAAACTATTTCACAAATGGACCAAAATTTTCTAGTTACTAATTAATTTCCTTTAAGCTCAGTAACCTTATACTCTTTTCCTTGATAAATTTGTATTCTGGTATAAGTGAAAATTTATTCTGATAATAAATTTTTCTCTAATGCACTGTTAGAATATTAGTGACAAGGCTTTACACAATATTTTCCTCTTTAGCCTAAGTATCACAAACTTTAACTAATGACAGTTCGAATCTCAAACAAAGACTAAACATTTGCAAGAACGAGTATTTTCATTTTTAGAATAAATTTAATGTAAGATTATTTCAATGTCGACATCAGTTTTTCAAATATCCGAATATACGAGTCTCATACACAAATGTCCGAATATATTTGTGCGTAATAACTATAGTTTAAGTCATAAGCAGTTAGTGATTATTACTAAAATTATGTGTAAATTTGTACTTGGTTTTAATAGTAATTTACATGGCATGTCTATAAAAATTTACCTAATTGGCATCTTTGTAAGTCAGATATTTTAACAGTGGAGGGAAAAAGGTTATAATTTGTAGTAAAATCAATTTACTCTTCTTCTTCTAATTCTTCTTCTTTCCCAACAAGGATTAGGCCTTGGGCCTGTTCCGGTTTCATAGGATTTATTCCCATCTTTTCTTGAGTCTCCCTACGCTTCTTCTTCCAGCTGGTTTGTATCTACTTGCTGCTATTGGTAGTCTTCGTTCCAGATGGTCGTTCCAATTTCAATTTCAATTTATTTGCTAGACAATTATTACAAATCCAAGCTGAGGTATGTAAGACTTTTGTGCAATCTTTATTATTTTAAATTAGGTCCTCAAAAAAATTGCGCTGCAGTAAAGCGTTATCCTGTTGCAAAATATGTTGAGAAATGATTATTAAAACTTTTCTGAAAGTTTAGTGAAACTTTACCAAACTCATAAGTTTGAACATTTTTGTTTGTTAACAGTCCAAGTCACGTGTTTTAATTTCTTATTTTCTTACCTTTGTTAGGTCCGTCTTGTGACTTTTATCTTTAGAATAAAATTAGTGTGACGCGTGTCGGGTCATCCGACCCATCCTCAGACACTTGCTCGAAAAGAGGTCGTCATATATTAAAATTCAATAAAAATAAAAATAAAAACACACATATGTAAATTCATTGGCAATAATTAAATGATCAAAAACATGAATAACACTATTGTCGTGGTGCACCACGCGATTACCGATCGATACTGAGTAGTGTAACTTTTCAACGTTTTGTTTTTGGGAGCGCTAGTATTGCTGTATCATATAGCGGGTTGCTATTGAAATTCAATTTATCATTCAATATGTTGTTCTTATATATAGGGTTGTTATGACCCCTGTATATTTCAAATTCTTCAAGTGCATTCATCCTGAGTCCTTTGTCACAAAAATGTAGGGGTATGAAGTTTGTGTCAAAACTTGATTTTGTTTCCTTTCCATTATAACACAGCATACGAGTTGTACGTTCCATTATTTTAGTAGAATAAGTCGTGGGGTTACTGCAGAAAGTCACTAACTAACAAAATGATGTTTTGTGGAATTGTTTGAATATTTTTTTGCAAATTTGTTAGACATTTATCAGGATAATGTTTAATCATGATGTGTAATGCGTTATTTGAAAAGAACCTAGATCCACAATTTTCGTGCTGCTATCGTTTATTCTTTTGTTAGAAGTTGTGTGTTTGCACGTGTGTGAATCCCAAACGTATTATTGAGCGTGAATTGTGAACTTATAGTTTGCAAAGGCTCAATCCTAGAACTGTTTCTTACAACGACTGTGGCCAGATGTGTCAGGTATAGAGAAGATTGTAAAATAACCTTCTTGGGTTTATTTTTATTGCACCATAATTGCTAACTCCAGATATTCTTTCTGGCCCTACACATAGGGTTGCCAACTTTTTTTGAGGAAAATAGCGTAACTTGTCTGTTGGGAGAGGAAAAAAAGTATTTGTAAGAAAAAAAGTATTATTTAAATTTAAGTTTTTATTGCCTTAAATACATATTTTTTGTGATTTTAGCACAAGCTAACAAGTTTTGGTTATCTTTGAGAGTTTGATAGCTAGTATTACACCTAAATCTAGATTTAAATAAGTAAATAACTAATTTTTTGTTAAATTTATGGACGCTCTGTTTCTCTCTTCTCGCCACTTTACATTCATCACCGAGAAAACCCTTTCAGTGAAAGCTGAGGTTGCGGGAACAGAGAGCAGATAAGAAATAATTTTTTTTATATTTGGTAAGTTATCACACGCATTCTTAAGTATATATTGCCACTTTTCAGCAGTATTTTTTTCTGAAAATTCTTTGTCATTATTTGTTGATTGTCTTTGGATATCTTTAAGTCTTATTGACTCGGAATATAAATCATCCATTTTAATATTTAATCTTTTTTATAACAACGTATAAATAATGATCTAGAAAGGAAACCGATATGGACTGCCATCTGCCGTTTCGTTCAATAATAAATAATCATTGTTAGTCGTGTGTGCTCCGTTCTGTTTTATCTTAGGCATCGATAAATCGTTCGGAAATTTCGTATGAGAGTGTTTTGTTTCGTGCATTACAGTAAAGACTCAAAATAAAGTATTTTCCCATACTTTATTTTTTTGCAAAAGTATAAAGTATATTCACCAAAAATAAAGTAGGATACTTTATTATAAAGTATGGTTGGCAGCCCTACCTACACGTGTCACTTTTACCCCAAGGCGAGTGTCCACACTTACTCCAGGATGAAAGAAGAAGTTGATTATTTTTGGGTACGACCACCGGCAGGCAAACTGCCAACGCCAAGCCTTTGCATTCAGTGTGGAGAGACGAACAATAAGAAGCCCATACGTAAGTGTTGGAAATGCCAGATATGTCTATAGACGTGGGTCTTGAATTTCTGCACTATTGAAAAGTCGTTGTAGCAGCGAATACTATACAGACCAAACAATCAGAGTACTGAAGGGAAATACCAATAAAAATAAGACTGCAAACGACCTGCCTATTCAGTTTATCTACGATCTGAAAATTGATTTCCTTATGAGCATTACAAAAACAATTGATTTAACTGGCTGGTATGAGGACGCCTTGGGTGCAGCGGCCAATCGGATTCCGGACCGGAAGGCAGTCTCCATCAAAAGCTACGGTGTTGCTCGCGGTTTTATTTGCGCGAAACGTGACAGGTTTACAATAATAGGCTGCTATTTTACAGCAAATGATGTTATACAAAAATTTTAACATAAATTTGGCTATTCTGAAAATCACATATTACAGCTTGATGATTCTGTTTTGGTAGCCAGCGATTTTGACACCAGGTCAACCGTATAAATAGGCCTAATAATTTTTTTTTTTTTTATTATTCCGGCTGTACATTGTTTACATATTTTCCGGAACCAAAGATTACAGAAGCAATTGAATTCTCATTCCATACTCCAATTTTCATAGTCTGTTTACGCAGCTTTTGTCGTTTACCTTTATTGAATTCATCCGGTTGCAATCTATTTGGTTTTTTAACATTTTCTTTTTTTGCAATGAATGGGGAGTTGGCCCATTGCATTAACCCCTCAACCTGGAAGACCAGCGAATTTTTAATCAAGGTTTATTTCCTTTAGCCTTTGATAAACCAATATCCAACTACAAGGCAGCAGCTGCTAATTTTGGTCCGCCCCGGGTATTTTATTTCCCCGGTACCCACCATATCTGGTGAGCATACCCCTATCCACCACCTGGGCAGACGCCCGATGGGAGACTAGCAACTCCACACGAGGTAAATAATAATTAATTACCACAAATTAAATAGGATAAAATATTGTGGCGGCCACAATAGGGTTTCGTGTTATGAATATATGTAAAATACCACCGACCTTCAGTCGTCCAAGGTACAATGAAACAATTCCGAATGTTACTGTCGCGTCAGATTCCTTACACCCGACGTGATGTATTGGTGGGAGGGTCATAGATGATATGATTAGCAGTGTCATGGCCGGCTCTAGTAGAAGGCCGGAACATTAAACGTGGCAACACTGGAACCAGCTAATATTTTTAGCCGACTAGACGATCTGTAATTTAAGTATTTCAGTAATAAAATCGCATCATTTTTAATTTCCGGTTAACAGCAGTTTTATAATTCTTCGTTAATTGCAAATTAAAAGTTTATTATGTAAAATACTGTTATATTATTTAAGAAAAATAATAATTAACTCATTCGTATGATACGAATTCAATAATTTGAACAAAATTAATTATTTAGGCCTAACACTAATTCACTAATTTCTTCAACTTAAACGTATAGTACTAAGTGCGCACAGATCTATAATTTAGATTTAGCTATAAATAGGCCTACTCATTATTTTAGTAATGCAACGAAATTAAGTCAACATACAACAAGTTCACTTTAGCTATTATATTACATAAGTGCTTATAGGCCTCAGACGCAACGTTGCTAAGTTTAATGTTCCGGCCTTCTAAAGCCGGCCATGGCAGTGTTCACCAATATATAGTCGATGGCCTTCACAGAGACGAGCGGAAATTTTGAGATATTTGAAGACGCACCTGATAGAATTCGGCTGGACCTGAACACATCTGCAGTAGACGGACGGAAGGATGCCATCCTGGAGATAACATGATAATCAACAGAGTCAGCACCATGACGAGGCTCATTTGGAGGACGTGTGATCCCTTGAAAACGTAGACTATCCGGTCACAGGCGGTAGACGCATGAAAATGCTGCTCTTAGAAAAAATGTCAACGTCTCAGGCGCCAGGTTACCACAATAGCAACATCCACTACGTGCATGCATACACGTCCACACTACGTGTACTTAGATATCGCTGGAAGTACGGGGTAGTCTGAATATATCAGCTGATCATATTTGTTGTATCTACTTTAAATTTCTTCAAAACCCTTTGAAGATTGTCCTTTTACCATAACGTTGTAGCATATAATGTTCACTTTATCATTACCTATCTTATGTCCTTAGGCCTACTAGTGACAGTTCTTCATTCTTCTTCAGTTCTTCAATCACAGTTCTTTTTATTAAAAAGCGACGTTTCGGCTGAACAGAGAAATCGGTATCCGTCTTCAGGAAAAAATAAAACTAAAACATACAAATAAAAGATAAACAATACCCTGTCCCAAAAAACAGAGAGTCAAAACACACTAAATTATTTACAAAATACATATGTTACAAGAAATAATAAATAAACAAAACTTCCCACGTTTCTTCAAAACACTTTAAATTATACATTGCAAGATAGAAAAGGAATGATGAAAGCAGAGTAGAATTCAAAGTAAAGAACATAAATTAAATTATTTGAATTTACAGAAGACAGTGGTGGGATCATCTGCAAAGGATGACAGAGGATCGATTGCCGAAAGCGGCACTGAACTATAAACCCATTAGTAGAAGAGACGTGCGTCGTCCGAGGATGAGATGGGTGCCGGAACAGGTTAATATAACCTAATTCTTGAAGAGGAGAATAAGAAGAACAACTTACTAGCCATAAATTATAACACACACACACACACACACACACACACACACACACACACACACACACACACACACACACACTGAATACACCACAAAAGACGCACAAACTCGAATTTACCCGCACGCCTCAAGGTCACCCAAAAATTGCGACCGGCGGCACTAAGTCACACCACTTTATACAGTCACCTGGAAGATACTCCCCCCTCCAACCACACAAATTACGCCCGAACAATAGTACCAGCGGTATGTGACTTAGTCTGATAAGAGCTATTTATTCAAGTTATCACAATATTATGGATAGTTACAACTCATTTTGGCTTAACCAAGTCTTTTAATAAAAACCAGTGCTGGAAGCAGTCCCCCAGACTAGTAAGAACATCAGTAACTTATCACTGACGTTTTTTAAAGAAACGCCATATGTCTTCTCATGCCTTTGAGATTATTGTTATGTCACGCATGAGTAAGTTAAAAACAGTGAATTTGAATCATCTTCCTGATTCTACATTAACCATCATCATCATCATCATCATCATCACCACTCCAAGGTCTAGGACTTAGACCTGTTCCTGAACCCATCTCCGCCTTGATCTACCGACATCTCTCTTCCCAGTGGGGTGATAACCCAAGGCAGCCACAGGGTAGACAGATATCAGGCATGCGATTCAAGTATTCACACAATCTCCTTCTGTGGTCTTCAATCTTCTGGTGAAATGATACAATGTTTAAATCGTTCCTTCTCCGATCCAAGAGAGAATAACCTTGCGTCCCTCTTAGAAATTTCATTTCGGCCTGAATCGTCTGCACGTCCTTTTTACCAAGTTTAAATACGAATTAGTTTTAGCAATTAATTTCTTGAAGAAGTAAGTTCATCTACTAATTCAGGACATAGGTAGGAAATTGAACATAGATCAAAGTAGAGTTGCCCAAGCGTTCAGCCCCTTTAACAAAAACAATAGGATCTTACCTTTGTAAATAACCCCCTAGTCTTTCCCGCCCAATTTAACATGGTCTCAAGCTCCTGTTTGCTCTCAGCTAGGATAGCAATGTCGTCAACATATTGCCCGACAATTACGTGGCACTCGGCAGGCGCAGTTACGTAAACGTTCTACGCGTTTATCGGCTAGCCAAGAAGGCACAATGTCTCTGTCAAGGTCGTGCGCTAAAGTATCTTGTTGTGATAATTCCACAATACATTTAAGCTAAGTCTTAACGTTAAATTAATTGAGCGTAAATATTGTAACTTTTCCATCAAGTGTTTAAGGTGAAAACAGCTCAACTCGAACACACTCTAATAACCAAACTTTGTCCACTTGAACAAGTCAAGGTTTGTCCATTAAAATAAGCTAACACTGCAAGACAAGAGCTGTTATCCGAGTTATCACAGCGTTACGAGTGGTTACAACTCGTTTTGGCTTAACCAAGTACCATCATGACATCAATTAGTTTCAACCGCGTTACAATACATAGTATTCAAATTACTGGCAACTTGAAGTACGCATGCACGGCTTTGATTACTGTGTCGTGCCGTCCCTCATGCACCCGTCGTTTCATCAGTGTTGTAAGAGTAAGTGGTGGAAACGCCTCAACTTGCTAAATACAAATAATAATGTTTAGCCAAATAATATATATTGTAATAGATCGGATACGTACGGTCTAAATTCCCACTGTTGTATTCGTCAATTTGTGTTGTATTAATTTAATTGTATAAATTCTCGGAAATATTTGGAGTTGTGGAATATATGGATGTACTTAATTAATGTTAACTTAATTCTTTAATAATTATCAGTGTTAGTGTGCCTAGAACTTAAATAACTTAAGATTTATTCTACAATTTCATCCAACCCTATTATGCCTTGAAGAGAGTTCTGTCTAATTTTATATTTTTACGCTCCCTCTTTGGTGTCAAATAATTCCGCTATAAGCGCTGTAGTATCGGCTCAACGAAACTTATAGGTTATTCGATGTTTATATTAACCATTTATTCTCTACTTATTCAGTTACTTTTGTTCCAGTTCACTAAACCATACTCCAAATAACAAGGTGTGACAAATATATAAAGGTTCTTTATTTGTGTATTCAATTCACATTAACTAAGATATATCCTAATTAATATATGTTGGGACTATAGATTCAGGTATCGATTGTTGATTATTTGATACTTTGTTTATATTTGGTTATATATTATATTTGATTTGTATTTTATTTATTTCAGGGTGTGAAGGTTCTTGTAACTGTGGGGAAGACTAAAAATACATAATAAGAATGCAAGATTTACAAAAATTATGTGTTGTGTATTTAGTATGATTAATATAATATAACTTTACCAGTCTCTAACGAAGCAAATCACGTAAGCGGTTGATCGCTGAATTCGTTGTTCTGGTCAATTATGAAGTACAGTTTTCTTTCTTCAGTTTAATAAAAGTAATTCTTGTCCTGTCCACTTCGGAATACAGCTTCTGACTTGTTTTACAGCCCGATGGATGTTTCTTCTACACCGCCAGGATCCAAATAGGTTCTTCCTTCGGTTGAAGCAGTTAGTGTTGTTCCGTATTTTTACAAGGTTATAATTTCTGGTGTTGTGAATATTATGAGTTGTGTTACTATTAATGCTTTACATTTGATTAATTTTTCATTAATTCCCTTCGGACATGGGACAGTCCAAGTTTCTTCTTGTAGAATTTGGTTATTTGTTCTCGATTATTATTTCATAATGTATCGTTATTTTATTAATCTGTGTTAGTGATAGATGTAAGTATTATCATTGGAATTTTATCTTTTTTATAATCGTATCTCTTGATTTCGAATATTACGATTCAATATATTCTTCTTGGGTTTTTTTAAATCATCACGTTCAGTTTTTTCAAAAAAATTCTTGTTATTTTTTAAATCAACAACCTTCTTCTTAATTTTTTCCCTAGCAACCTATATTAATTTCCGCTTCCACATGTTTTGACTATATAGTGTTTCTTTCATATATTTTTTTGTCTATTCTTTGTCAATTTGCTGTCCTATCGGAATGTAATTTTACCGATAGCTGGTTTATTATTTTATACACATCTTCTACTGGTTTTTTGATAAAATTCCGTTTTTTTCCTTTTTTATTATATTTAATCCACCTTCGATATTATTTTTTACCAATCGATATTATGGCATTATGGTATTATTATAATTTGTATAAATTTTATTAAATATTATTATTAACTTAATGTTTTTTCTTCTTTCTAGCTCTTCATAGTGCATTTATTAATTATTATTAATTGATGCATCTAACCTTTAAGTTATAAGTGTTTATTTAGTATTTTTGGCTGTTAGGCCTTTTATTGTAAATTGATCTACCTGTGGTTATGTTTGTTAGGCATCTATAGTCCCTTTTATATAAATTCGTACATACAATCAAAACTTAATTATTAACATTTGTATAACCAATTATTTTTCTACATCTAATAACAAATTTATCTTGATCTCTTGATCACATACAACAAAATTCGAATTTATGAACATTGGTTAACTGCCTCACACTTCATTCTAGACAGTCATTGAATAACACTATTTGTTTCATTATTTTTCATGAACTCAACACATATTTGATATAACATCACATAAACTTTATCATAACACTTTTGTCATAATATAATACTTTTTTAACGCAAAATTCTTATCTGTTATTACCATAAATTAAGTCATTGTTTCATTTTTCTGTTTTGCTTTTCATTAAACATATATCATTAGCTATTATTTATTTTACAGGTTCGTTTATTCTATTCAACACTACCTTGCATTCTTATTTAATTTTGTCTATGACTATAATTGTCATAATTGGGTCTCTGTTCTATTATGGGATTAAGTATCAATTTATTTATCAATCTGTGAATCTTCTTTTATGTAACATAAATGCTATCATTTTTGTTGCGTCACAATATTCATATTGTCACCGGACAGAACGCTTGCCGCATGACAAATGGCGCCAATCGTACACTCTAGTGTTTTTCGTGGCCCTAAAAAGGACCGTGTGGCGAGAAGGCTGATGTTGGTTGTGCCGCGCTGAGATGTTCGGCGGCTGCGCTCGCTGTTCGTGGCGTACTACAGTCCTCCTCTTCTTCCGGCATCGGTTTTAGAGTCGGTTGCCGGCCCAGCGAAATCCATCGCCGGCGCGGAACTGGAGGACGAAGACGCAAGAACGCCGGTTCTATTCTTCGGCCGTTCCTGCCGGCTGAGTCCGCGTCCATGTCGTCCGAGAGAGGAGAGGAGATGAAGTGCGTCCGATGGAGTGCTCATAATTTTTTTTTTTCGCTCTGGGCTTTGCGGTTGTGCGTCGCAGAGACGAACCGCACGGTAACTGAGTTCCGAGCTGCCTTCTGGAGCTCCTGCCTCGTGGCCCTGCCCAAGTAGGGCGTGTGCTCTATAGCAGGCCGATTCTCGGCTGTTGTGCTAGCCTACACTAGCGCAGTATACACCGAGGGCGTTTCCACGAATCACCTGGACGTATACGGTACCTTCCCAGCCCAGTCACTAGAGGATTGCCTGTGAACCTCGCCGCACGTGCATAAAATTTGCGTGCAAGCCGCCTGAATGTGTCGTCTAAGGAGCGGACGCCAAGTCCTCTCCTTAGAAGGCGGGATGAAAAGCGACGGGGGACTTTGGCCGCTAGCCGAAGCCCCCTGTCGAGGACGCTCTGCAACTTCTTTTTATGCATTGCGGCGAGGTAACCCCAGACCGGGCAGGCGTAGGTAATGACCGGCAGCAGATACGCGCCGACGATCATCCTACCCAATTTCCTGGTCATGGCTGAGCTGATCAGGAGTGGAAACAGTGCGCACAGGCGAGTGGATGCTCGCTTAAGAACTGTCTGTGCGTGGGTACGCCAGGTGAGCCGACGGTCAAGGTGTAAGCCGAGATACTTGACCTCGTTGGACCAGCGCAAGTACGTTCTGCCGATACGTAGCTCCCTAACGGGGTTCTTCCGTCGCTTAGAGAATTCGACGGCTACACTCTTGGTAGCGTTGAGTTGCACTCTCCAACTCTCGGTCCAGTCCACGAGCGTGTCGAGCTGGCGCTGCAGTCGTAGGACGGCCCTTTCCTCATGACGATCGGCCGTAAATACGGCCGTGTCGTCAGCGAAGAGGGCCATCTGGACTCCAGGCTGTCTCGGCACGTCGTTGACGTAGATCGAGAACAGAAGGGGGCCTAGAACACTACCTTGAGGGACGCTGGCTGTGATTCGCCTCTCGGAAGAGACTGAATCGCCAACTCTCACGCAGAAGGTCCTCTCCGTCAGAAAGCTAGCAACCAGATGGAGGAAGCAGTCCGGGAGCTGGACTTCCCTAAGTTTGAATAACAGGCCATCATGCCATACGCTGTCGAAGGCTTTCTCAACATCTAAGAAACAGCCAACGGTCCGTTCTCTCCGACACCCGGCTTCCGTGATGCTTTCCACCAGTCTCATCAGTTGATGAGTGGTCGAATGCCCCACACGAAAGCCGAAATGTTCGGGGACCAGCACGTCAAAGTTGGTTAGATGTTCTCGTACACGACGCTGTACGAGGCGCTCAAAAACCTTGGACGTAGCGGAGAGTAGGCTGATAGGCCGGAGGTTTTCCGAGCGGGTGGTATCCTTTCCCTGCTTCAGGATCACGATAACCGTCGTCTTTCTCCATTTCTTGGGAAAGTAGGCCAGTCTAAGACACGCGTTGAACAAATCAGTCAAGAATTGAACTCCAGGCTCGGGAAGAAGTCGTAGAGCGGTGTTGGTAACACCGTCCGGGCCTGGAGCTTTTCTTGGCTGAAGTTCAGCGAGCCGATCTGAGACCTCTTCCAAAGAGATGGGTTCGGGCTCCGTCGTGATCGGAAGAGACAGAAAGTCTTCCACAGCCATCTCGACTTGTTCGTCGAAGTCCCAGTCCATGGGCGGGTTGGGAGCGAACTGTCGCTCGAAACACAAGCCCAAGTACTCGGCCTTCTCCTCCGGGCGACCCAGGAGTCGACCGAACGGTCCAACAATGGCGGGAAGTGGAGGTCGGCGCCTCCGTCCCGTCAATGCGGTAGGTATTCTGTACGGGTGACTTTGCGGGTCCGCATCCCCCGTTCGGGCCACGTCGAGTTTCCAACAGCTACGTCGGAACGCCTTCAGACTGCCACGCAGTCGTCCGGTGAGCCGATTGTATGCTGCCTTATCGGCCGGATCACGGGTCCTCTGCCAACGTTTCCGGAAGTAATTCCTCTCGCGAGCGAGAAAAGAGACTTCCTCAGGGATGCGTTGGTAGTCAGGCGTGAAACCAGCTCGCGTACGTGAAGACACGCCTATAGCCGAGATGATTGCCTCTTCGATTCCCGCAACTGCTTCGTCTAGGAGGCGAACGGACTCGAGTGGGGCCGCTGGCGGCAATCTACGGCACAAGGCCGGGCCGTAGCGATCCCAATCGATAACCTTCTTCTGGTCAGAACGTGCATAGGCGTGCTGGGTAGCGACGTGGACCAAGATAGGGTTGTGGTCGGATGTCAGCTCCGTAAGTGAGAATACCTCGACCGGACAGACAATTCCTTGGGTCACCGCGATATCCAGAACATCGGGAGCCGCGTTAGCCCTTGACGGAAAGAACGTGGGTTGCGCTGGACCAAACACCATCGCCCGGCGCGATTCAACAAAACTGAGCAAGCGCCTCCCGTTCGGAGTAGTCAGGCGACTATTCCAAACGCGATGCTTGCAATTCAGATCGCCGGCCAAAATTACCCTTCGATGGGAATCGAAGATGACGTCCAGGTCGCCGACAAGGAGTTCAGCTTGTGGGGGCTTGTATGCTGAAACCACGAGGACGCCGCCAAGAGCTCCGTGGACCTCAATGGCGGTGGCCTCTAGGTTGGTAAGCTGCGGCAAAGCGACACGATGATGACCTATGGAGGTCCTCACCGCGATCGCCGTGCCGCCTCCTCGTCGGCCAACTCGGTCATCCCGATAGACCACGTAATTTGGTAATCGAAAGCGGTTCGCCGGGGTCAGGTGGGTTTCCCCGAGGAGAAGTACGTCGGGTTTGAACCGAGCCAGGAATTCAAGAAGGTCGGAATGCTTGGAACCGATGTTATTAGCATTCCAGGCTACGAGCGAGAGATCTCGTCTAAGGGCTCGGTTCATAGAAGACCTATTACTTCGCAGGCTTCCACCAAGAGCATGAATCTCTCAGTTGGATCGGCAGTTTCCAGGCGGTCTCGGATGGACCTGAAGGTGGATGCAACTTTCTTGAGGTCGTAGCCAGACAGAAAGTCGCGGACGAACTGTGCGTCATCGGAAATGTCGGACGGGGCGGTTTGCCTGGAAACTGAGGCCGCGTAAGAGCGACCAGGTTTAACGGCAGATCGGGTCGTGGTGGAAGCCACAGGACCAGGGGCAGACGGTTTTGAATCAGCGGCAGGAAAAGTACGCTGTTGCGCGTCGTCGGACTTATACCGGGAAGCAGGACTTTTCTTGGGCTGTGGGCCGGCAGGAGCTCGGGGCGAGCATCCGGTGTGGTTATCCCTTTGTTCCTGGGTTTTGTGATGCCTGCTCGAGGAAATCGCGGAGGTGGCAGTGGTGGCGAGGCTACCTCTGGTTCAGAGGTGGGAGTGGGAGGGTCCGCGGAGGTGGAGGGTTGATTCTCCTGCTCCATAACCGAGATGACGGCTACTGGGCTTGTCTCTGCTTCGGAAGGAGACGCGGTTCGTTTGTTTGCCTTTGCAGGGGCTGTAGGTGGAGCCGGAGAGGGCGCGCGCCGTGCCGGTTGTGCCTTTGGTTGGGGCCTTGCCTGAGTTTTAGGCTGTCTCTGAGGTTGGGGCTGCATAGCTGGCTGCCTTGGCTTCGGGAGGGGTCCCTGCGGCTTTTGCTTCCGCAGGAGCTCCGCCTTGTAGACCGGGCAGTTTACGTTACTGGCTGCATGGCCTTGGCCACAATTAATGCAGCGGAACTTGGACTTGTCTGCCACAGTGCAGGCCTGAGTTGAATGTCCCAACGAACAACGTAGACAGGCCGGGGCATTGCGGCAGACGTCGGTATGATGGCCGAACCTCTGGCACCTGTGGCACTGCGCGAGCTTGCCCTGGGGACGACTGGATTCCACCCTGACGCGGAAGCCAAACAGCCGCGTCAGTTGGAATATTTTGTCTGCAGCCTCGCCCTTCTCGAGCTGGAGACGGACGAGCGGGAGAGGTACTCGGGTTTCTGAGTGCGTGAACAGGCGGAAAATTGCCTGCACTGGGTACCCGAGGTCTCGGAGTTCCATGAGGATCTCCTGTGGATCGGTGTGCGCGTCAAGCCCTCGCAAAATTACAGATAAGGGCTTGACTCGCTTAGGAGAGAAGGTATGGTACTGGAGGTTGTGCGCTTGGAGGAAGGCCTCGACCAAGCGATGGTCCTCGAGCTGGCGGACGACAATCTTGACCGTATCACCGCCAAGCAGCTTCAGGTCAAGCTTGTCGGCCGACAGGCCGTGGGCCGCGATCAGCCGTCTGTATAAGGCGGCGACATTGGACACACTGTGGACATACAGGGGCGGCGCACGACCAACAGCGGCAGCAGCCGGAGCTGTTGCCGAAGCAGTCGGAACCGCGTCCTGTGGGCCCTGAGAAGGTCCGATGTCCATGGCCGAGGTCTGAGAGGAAGTGGATCCGGGTGTGTGGGTCCTCTTCGGCTTCTTAGCCGGACGATTACGCCGACCAACGGTCGCGAATTCGCACGACTCGTCCGCCGGGAGAGGGGGTAGTGGGTTCGGGAGAGGATCGTCCGTCTCCATCGCCCGAGGCGATTCAGGCGAGTCGCCCAGATGGTGCAAGGCAGAGCCGAGCGACTCGGCACTTGAGCCGTTGCCTGTAGAAGGCATGCTGGCCAGGTGCGGCGGCTGCCGGGCAGAGACTGCTAGGCAGTCACTGCCAGACGCCAGGGATCTCGGGTCCGGCCGAAGCCGGATTACCCGCGCGTCTTCCTTGCTCACGACGATGCGGGAGGAGCTGGGCTAACGACCAGCTTCGTTGAATACCAGTCCTTACCAAGACTGGTGTCCACTGGCCCCTTTACCCCGGCGATATCCTAGCTCGCTTACCACTGATGGGGGCTTGCAAGGATCGTCCGGGGCAGCGCTACCTAACAGTCGTGAACAGGTTAGGATTTACACACTGATATACGGCACTCACCAGGTGAGCCCAGAGCAGTCCTCTTCTATCCTGCCGGCCAAGATGTTTTCCGGCGCAGGTGGTCCTTAGAAGGGCAAACTTCGGCCAGCTGCTTCTTCTACCAGCTACTAAGTTCACTGGTAACAGCTGGCTCCTGGGTCTTCTTTCCCTCGAAGAAAGCAGTGGTATTCCTCGTCCTGCGAGGAGGGCGAATGCAGCCAAAAACTGAAGCGACGTCCAGAGTAGAGAGAGCAGTCCAAGAGCGTCCTGTTCAGTCGAGGTCTCTCTCGCTCTGTGCCTGTCGTCTCGTCGTGCTCATAATTTTCTGCCGGCCCGGGTTTTATTCAACTAATCGGGATCGCTGATTGACTCGCTCCGAGCACGTAGTTGGTCACGTCTCGGCTGCTGATCCCGGATTGGCTCGCCTCGTATTCTTCAGGTGTCACGCGCCGTGTCGCTGGTACCAGAGAGCAGACGTAACGAATCGCTGTTGCCACAATATACATAGGATATGAAGTTTATTTAAGTGAAATACTAATGCTATATAACATTTTCTGATGACCATAGACATGTTTTAAATTGATTTTGTTCTTTCTTTGTAAAGTAAGAACCAAGAACCAAGTTACAGTATGTTTAAAAAAGTATGTTATGTCATAATGTTTACAATTTTATTCTCTTTTATGTCATGTAAAATATTTGTGTGTAAGTGCACGGGTGCGCGTGTGATTTACACTTTATTTAATAACTTCGAGGAAAATTAACATTTCGTTCTGAAACTTTGAGAGAATATTCTCATGGTTATAAGCTACATTTTCCATATAATCAATTCCCCACATCTTTAATTTTTATATATTTTTTTTAATGAAACCAACCTTCTTTAATTCTCATTATCTCCTAGTAAGTAATACAATTTGTAGATTAAATCTAGACAGGCCTTTGCAGAATCGGTCAGAGTTTAACCCTGATTTCAGTCTATCTGTGTTCTCATCTGTGACGTTGCTACAGTTTCAACCAATCAGAAGGTCTAAAAATTATTTGAGTCGGTGCTTTGCAGAGAGCACATCGCCCAGTTTCTTCCAAGACTCGTCATAGAAAGACGTACTCGCTGTCACGAGTTTTTCGTGACAAGACAGGTCGTTTTCCTTTAGACTTAAAAGTTGGTTCACGGTTCGAGTTCTTCGTAACCATTACCACTTATAGGACTCAATTAATAAATAGATCATTCTAGTGCTTTTTGCGTACAGTGGAAGATTTTCCGGATTAGGGCCAAAATATCTGCCGAGATATTTTGATAGTAACACGAGAACACTTCAAGAAGCCGGAGTTTGTGTAAGCTCAATACAGGATCTATTTTACCCAGTTTTAATCCCTGAGATTAAGTGAATTTTAATTATAAACAATAACAGTTCATATCGCAGTGTGCGTGTGTGCAAAGACGTGAATTTTCAGCGTAGTAGTCATCGGTCGACGTAGAGAGTTGCAGCGATCTATAAGAGCAGCAAGAGGAGTGCATGGTGTCTACGCAAACAGTTGGAATTCAACGCAACAAGTAATATAGTTGTAAAATAAGCCCATAGGCTCATTTATTGAAAGACAATTTTTTTAAATAAACAATTTTATATTATAAAGTAATAAGACAGTAGTAAATTTTAATATGTTAATGAATAAATTTTCCTACCTCCAGATATAGACTCTGTTGTAATAATTTCAATATAACCTATCTATGCAGTTTTAATTTGTATCGTTGCAATATATATAATTGTGATGCTATTCAATCTTTTTATTCTGCAAGTGGTGTAATTTCGTATTTTATTTTATAAATCAAAATAAAATTTTGTGTTAAAAATAAAATACGAGATTACACTACTTGCAGAAGAAACAAATTGAATAACATCTCAAATTATATAATTACTGCAAGAAACGTCGAGTTACTTATATAGAAAATTATATATATATATATATATATTACATTTAATATTTACAATTAAATTTACCTCAAGATGTTATTTTTCTATTTGGTACAAGTTTCGAGAGTTCCTGTTCTCTCATCTTCAGCCTTCGCGATCTTGGTTCTGGTGAAGTATTTGTGTTTTGGTTTTCGTTTTTTCCCCTTTCACTGTAGGCTTATTTACCTACCTATTTACCTAAAGTGATTGAATATATATATATATATATATATATATATATATATAGACAAATTAGGAGTAGTATTTAATATATTTCAATTATTTATTGATTGCATTATCAGAAATACGTATAAACACAAATTTTATAATCGTTTAAGATATTTACAAAATATATAGACGTATCTGCATTTTCAAATTATGTCAACACAAGTACCCGTTAACTCAAAAACGTTAGGTTGTTTAATGTAAGTATTATTGTGTTATAAGCAATAATAAAGTTACGCAGTAATTATAATACAATAATCCCGTTCCACTAATTCCCAACAACCACTTATTCCGCATTCCACAATATCGCCACACTCTACTAACGTCTAATCCGGCCGTAGACCCTTATATATTCCGGCAGACGTTCCAGAACAATTTTCCAACCTTTTGGCTGCACGCCGGCATAATTTGCATATTTGAGAGTGCTCAAACTGTCTTTAAGATACTTTAGTGCACGACCTTGACAGAGACATTGTGCCTACTCGGCTAGCCGAGAACGTTTACGTAACTGCGCCTGCCGAGTGTCACGTAATTGCCGTAGCAATATGTTGACGTGTAGAACGGTTACGTAACTGCGCCTGGCGAGTGTCACGTAATTGCCGTAGCAATATGTTGACGTGTAGAACGTTTACGTAACTGCGCCTGCCGAGTGTCACGTAATTGCCGTAGCAATATGTTGACGTGTAGAACGTTTACGTAACTGTGCCTGCCGAGTGTCACGTAATTGCTGTAGCAATATGTTGACGCGCCTGCCGAGTGTCACGTAATTGCCGTAGCAATATGTTGACGTGTAGAACGTTTACGTAACTGCGCCTGCCGAGTGTCACGTAATTGCCGTAGCAATATGTTGACGTGTAGAACGTTTACGTAACTGCGCCTGCCGAGTGTCACGTAATTGCCGTAGCAATATGTTGACGCGCCTGCCGAGTGTCACGTAATTGCCGTAGCAATATGTTGACGTGTAGAACGTTTACGTAACTGCGCCTGCCGAGTGTCACGTAATTGCCGTAGCAATATGTTGACGTGTAGAACGTTTACGTAACTGCGCCTGCCGAGTGTCACGTAATTGCCGTAGCAATATGTTGACGTGTAGAACGTTTACGTAACTGCGCCTGCCGAGTGTCACGTAATTGCCGTAGCAATATGTTGACGTGTAGAACGTTTACGTAACTGCGCCTGCCGAGTGTCACGTAATTGTCGTAGCAATATGTTGACGTGTAGAACGTTTACGTAACTGCGCCTGCCGAGTGTCACGTAATTGCCGTAGCAATATGTTGACGCGCCTGCCGAGTGTCACGTAATTGCCGTAGCAATATGTTGACGTGTAGAACGTTTACGTAACTGCGCCTGCCGAGTGTCACGTAATTGCCGTAGCAATATGTTGACGTGTAGAACGTTTACGTAACTGCGCCTGCCGAGTGTCACGTAATTGCCGTAGCAATATGTTGACGTGTAGAACGTTTACGTAACTGCGCCTGCCGAGTGTCACGTAATTGCCGTAGCAATATGTTGACGCGCCTGCCGAGTGTCACGTAATTGCCGTAGCAATATGTTGACGTGTAGAACGTTTACGTAACTGCGCCTGCCGAGTGTCACGTAATTGCCGTAGCAATATGTTGACGTGTAGAACGTTTACGTAACTGCGCCTGCCGAGTGTCACGTAATTGTCGTAGCAATATGTTGACGTGTAGAACGTTTACGTAACTGCGCCTGCCGAGTGTCACGTAATTGCCGTAGCAATATGTTGACGCGCCTGCCGAGTGTCACGTAATTGCCGTAGCAATATGTTAACGTGTAGAACGTTTACGTAACTGCGGCTGCCGAGTGTCACGTAATTGCCGTAGCAATATGTTGTCGTGTAGAACGTTTACGTAACTGCGCCTGCCGAGTGTCACGTAATTGCCGTAGCAATATGTTGACGTGTAGAACGTTTACGTAACTGCGCCTGCCGAGTGTCACGTAATTGCCGTAGCAATATGTTGTCGTGTAGAACGTTTACGTAACTGCGCCTGCCGAGTGTCACGTAATTGCCGTAGCAATATGTTGACGTGTAGAACGTTTACGTAACTGCGCCTGCCGAGTGTCACGTAATTGCCGTAGCAATATGTTGACGTGTAGAACGTTTACGTAACTGCGCCTGCCGAGTGTCACGTAATTGCCGTAGACTACATTGCTATCCTAGCTGAGAGCAAACAGGAGCTTGAGCCATGTTAAATTGGATGAACAAGATTATAGGGTTAGTATACAATATAAAAATAACTAGATCTAAATCAAATTTAATTATCTGCGACAAAGAAGGACAAGTTTAAATTCGAATTATTTTAACAATGAATTTCTTAATCAGAATGATCACTGTTGCACACCACGATATAAAAATTATCCCGATTAGCGCTTTCAAGCTTCACAGCCCATCGTCAGATCGGAATAGACAGGAAATATGTGATCTTCATTATCCAAATATGGGGTCTTCATTATCCCCTATTCTTGCTGAAATATACATGAATGATTTTGAAAAGCAATTAATAACTTCCACTAAGTATAAAGACAATATAAAATTATGGTCTAGATACGTTGATGATGTATTAGTAATTTGGGAAGGAAGCATAGAAGAAGTGCATGAGTTTATAAATGAGGTAAATAATAACGATAAAAACTTACAATTTAAAGAAGAGATAGTAGGTAAGAAAATAAATTACTTAGATTTAAACATAGAAATTAAAGATAATGAGAAACTGCAGTTTGGGATATTTAGGAAAGAGTCGTATTCTGATATAATTATACCAAGAGAGTCTTACCACCAATATAGATATAAAATGGCGGCAATCAATTCATTTTGTTACAGAGCTCAGAAGTGTTTAAAAGAGACCGAATCAAAAGATAGGGAGTTAAAAACGATAAAGGGAATTGTAAGGAATAATAATTAAAACACCAACATAGTGGATAAAGTTATGAAAAGGGTTAACATACAAAAAGCTAAAATAGAACCAGAACAAAAGAATTATGCAGGGTCATTGACATACGTAGGTTCACATACTAGAAAAATTATAAAGTGTTTTAATAAATATGGAGTAGATATGGATATTAAAAAATGTGAAACGGTATTTGATAAGATAAGGAATGAGAATATAGAAAAAATTCCAGTATTACAGAAAAGCGGAATTTATAAATTAAAATGTAAAGACTGCAACAAAGTGTACCTAGGTGAGACAGGACGAAAATTCGTATGCAGGTTGTCTGACCACAAACGTGGAGAAGGTAATAGAACAACCAATCCGTTATATGCAAGACATTTCATAGAAGACAACCATAAGTTTGTTAATCCTTTGGAAGAATACGAAATTGTAAAAGTAGTAAATAACACAGTTAAAAGGAAGCTTAGAGAGGAGTTAGAAATATTGAAAGAAAGAAAAAGGGTTAGACAATTTAATTAATATTAAAATTATATTTGATAATGAAGAAATATTTTATAACAAGATTAAGAAGTAAATGATAGAGGACAGATAGATAAGATTAAGAATTATATTGCATAGTACTAATTGGATGTTTTAAAATAAGGGTGTGTGACTGACCCACGTGTGTGGAGAGGAAGAGGGTAAGTTTAAAAGGACACACACACACACACACACACACACAACACTGAAACACAAGGAATTTGCTAGAAAAATATGTAACTGTACAGATGGTGTGACAGGGTTTAGGGGGTGGGGAAGGGTCATTTATATTATAGCTTGTTGTGTGTGAGCAGGGTGGTGGAGAGGGGTGAAGGGTTTGTTTTCACATATTTCCTGTCTATTCCGATCTGACGATGGGCTGTGAAGCTTGAAAGCGCTAATCGGGATAATTTTTATATAGTGGTGTGCAACAGTGATCATTCTGATTGTGATTTCAACCACTAACACAAATTTCTTCATTAAATGAATTTCTTGAAGAAGAAGAAGATTCATTTACTAATTTAGGACATAGGAAAAAAGATCACTTGAATTGGCTAGAGTAAAGTAGAATTGCCCAGCGTAAAGCACCTTTAACAGCCTTAAAGTTGTAAACGTAACAGTCATATAACATTCTTAAAATAATGAAAATATTTCCGAAATCACAGGTAGGGTTTTATGTTTCTGGAAATCTGTATATGTTTGTAGAACGTGGGGTCTGGGGACTGAGGAACAGAGGAAGCTGAGGTCATCTAAGTTATGGTGCCACTGGCGCATTCTCAAAACTAAACAAACCCATACGATTACTACAAGTGAGGAAATTCTTAGAAGAATGGGTGGAAAGGAAAGCCTGCTGAAATTCGTTATAAACAGAAGAGTCAAGGTCAGTGGGCATTTAATGAGATATGAGGGACTAATAAAAACAATAATAGAGGGATACGTAAACAGGAAAGATATTATATGGGAAGATCACGACCACGACTTCGATATATGGAACAGATTGTGACAGAGGTGAGAAGCAAGAGCTAAAAGGAAAATGAGAAAGAAGGAGGAAACACGAAGACTAGAGAACTGTTGCTAACTTAACTGCTACCAGTTATTCTTCGGATTGGTCACAAAAGAAGAACTTTAAACGTATTGCCGTTATATATGCAAAGAAAAGTACCAATCCCTCTCCAAGTCTTATTAACTTTAGTCAGAAGCATCAGTGTGTACACCAGACCCCATTACGTAGGTCTACTGTGCTGCAATAGAAATCAAGTCTACTAACTCTCAATAAACAGCAATACTTTTCGTGCGGTGGGTAAATTGACCAAACGAATGATGGCAATAACAGAGTGATTTACAGAAAAATTACAGTTCACTAAAATTTGTAGAAAAATGAAATTCTATGATATATAATTACCTTAATTTCCACTTTAGTGATACACAGTTTCGTCACTGATGACGCGTTTCGGGACTAAGTCCCATCCTCAGATATATAAGTAATACGGTAATACTCAATAATAAGTGATACGGTACGCAAAAATAAATAATTGAAATTCTATGTACAGAAATATATGTTCAGTGACCAGTACAATGTGTATTCAGGAATGTTGGAAATTGGGACGATAGGAAACTTGGGTTTTGTATAAAGGAAGACGGTTACAAGTTACCTAGAATCCGGTTGATTTCAGAAGGACGAACTGAAAAAGTAAACATTATAGTAATTGAGTCGTATACTTTTTGGACAGTACAAAGTTTATACTTGTCCTAGAAGAAAATAGAATACCTTGTGCGCTTGACAAAGAAGGATTTAGGAGAGAAAAAAATGTAAAAGAAATGTGTAAAGTAAAATGGAGATGGCAGAGAACATACGTGTCTACGAAGACGTGGAAGAGAAAGTGTTTTCTTGTTTGTTCATTTGTATTCTGTAGCGTTACGTACTTCTGTATGCAAAAATGCACGTATACCTGGAAGATTAAACGCAAAAACGTGCTAAGCAAGCGAAACGTGGGCTTAGTTTGTTGACTTGTACAGTAATGTCCCATCAAATGATACACAGTCTCAACAAATAACGCATAATCTCACTTCTGCTCTGCCTCCTTCTCTGTCTCTCCGCTCCACCACCGTCTTTCCATATACCTATTTATCTGTCTATCTATCTGTTAGTCTGGCTGTCCATCTCTCTCTCTCTCTCTCTCTCTCTCTCTCTCTCTCTCTCTCTCTCTCTCTCTCTCTCTCTCTCTCTCTCTCTCTCTCTCTCTCTCTCTCTCTCTCTCTCTCTCTCATCATCATCATCATCATCATCATCATCAGTCATCTGAGTGGTTTGTTGTGGTCCTTCCGTGTTCTCCTATCAGAGCTAACTCTCCCCTCCGCCACTCTCTGACCATCTATCTGTCTGTCTTTGTCTGTCTGGCTCTGTCACTCTGACTGACTGTCTATCTATCTCTCAGTCTCTCTGTCTCTGTCTCTCCCTCCCTCTCTCTGTCCCTGCCTCAATCTGTCTATCTGACTGTCTATCTCTCTGTCTCTGTCTCTGTCTGTCTGTCTGTCTGTCTGACTGTCTCTCTGTCTACCTCTGTCTCTATCTATCTCCCTATCCCTGTCTCTGTATGTCTGTTTGTCTGTCTCTCTCTCTCTTTCATCATCATCAGTCACATGAGTGAATATTACACTATTTACATCTCCTCCTACCTGAGCCAATCTCTGCGTTTACGAATTACCTACAATGACCCACATCTTCACAGTCTTCCTCAAATACTGACTGCGCCCTGCGTCAACCACTTGCCACACAACGTTTCTCGTCCTCTCGTTATCTTTTTCTTTTATGAAGTGTCCTGCCTAATCAGGCGTTGACGACTTCCAGTTCAATTTTGCCTTTAAATATTTCTCAGTTTCTTGCAGAGTGAATAGTTTTCAGCGATTAGTCCTGACCCTGTCGATGCTAACGGGGCCAAGACAGTTTTCTCCGACCAATCCACATTCAATTTTTCTATTCATAACGAGTCATATAAGGGCATATCGGGTGTATACGTCTTAAGTATACAAGTTGTCTTCTTTTGATAGTCGCAAGTAATTAGGGTTCATATCTCATTCGGCATCATTTCTAGTATGACTTGCCGAAGAGATTCCCAATAGGCGTCGAAGATGACCTGTTCAGCCTGAGTGTAGATCTAGTGTCCTAAGCCACTGGAGTACTTCTTTCTAAGGCCCCTCATTTATAATCCACGGCCTTCTTGAGTCGCTGCCGCTGCAATTGCTGTCCATGCTGTTTGGAGTTCAATTTGCGACTTCCAGCTGCGTGGTGTGGCATTGACGCCAGGTACAACGGACGCTTCTCGTTGTAATATGAATATATACCTAATAATAAACTTATCATTATACGTTTTTTTAATATCTATAAACACTTTATGGGGTATGGTTGTAAGGTAGATTTCAAAATAATATGAAAAAATGTTATAAAATCTATTGATTAAATCCTGGACGTCTCCTAGTGTTGCGTTCAGACGTGACAGTAGAACATTTGCAAATAAATTAAAACATTTACCAAAAAAAATTAATTTTTCAAATCTGGAGGCCCCATAGTACGTGGGGCCCGGGGCGGTCCGGGCCTATATTATACATTTCCAAAGCATTAATATGATCTACAATATTTGTTTTAGTGTCATGTTTCACATACGTATAGGAGCAAGTTTGACACACACAGCGTGTGGTCTGTTAGTACAACTGACTTAAGTTTGCGGAATGCAGACCGAGCAATTTAAATTTTTGCTTTGACCTCCACATCGGGATCCAAGGATTGATCGATTCAGCAGCCAAGCTATTTGAAGAGCTTTATTCTTCTCGCACGTTCATGGTCTAGGTGAAGGTGAACTGACCCTACATTCATTCTCCTCATTACATCGTTAGAGCTAACTCCCATTATTCCCCGAAACCGGCCATTTGGTGCTTTTTCCACCCATTTTATTTTTAACTTCAAATACTTCTATCACCCGTTCGTCAAGGTTTAACATTAATATCATGTTATTAACCAGACAACAGGAACTTTCCGACGTGCTCTAAAACACAAGGCAAGAAAAGAGTCAATAATAAAATTATACAAATCCATGGCAGTTCCTACCATTACTTATGGGTCAGAAATATGAACAATGTCTGGTAGATAAACATCAAGAATTCAGGCTACAGAAATGAAATTTTTGCGTTCTAAAGCTGGGTACACAAAATTAGATATGAAAAGAAACAATCAGATAAAACAACTGAAAGTGGAAGAAGAAACGGAATCATTAATAAGTATACAGCAAGCTGAAATAATACATTAGCAGAATGGGCAGTGACAGATTCTCCAAGGTATCCTTGTTGTATCAGCCAAAAGAGAAGAGAAGCCTGGAAAGAACCAAGAAGAGATTGTCCGACCAGCTTGGAGCCGGAAGAGACTAAAGAGTCTAAGCTGTGACGAAGAAGAAGAAGAACTTATATCACCCGTTCGCCAAGGTTTCACATTAATATCATGCGACTGTGACGATATATATCCAAATCGAATATTAGCGATTACCTTTGACTTGTAACATTCTCCTTGAGTTATTTGTTATGCTCTCTCTCTCACTCTCTCTCTCTCTTTCTCTTTTTCTCTGCCGCATTATTGGTTTCCCCACTGGTTGTTTTCCTTCTCCTTCACCCCACTTTTCTTCTCCTTCCCCTCATCTCAGCGGGGAAAGCTGTTATTTTTGAGCTCAACGTCGCATATTCATAAATAAAAACAATTTAAATTCACAGCGCATGGTAGGCTTCTGACAATGGAACGAGTGTTTACACGTTCTTCTTCTGGTGAAGAAGGAGAAGGAGAAGGAGAAGAAGAAGAAGAAGAAGAAGAAGATGATGATGATGATGATGATGATGATGATGATGATGATGATGATGAAGGAGGGGGAGGAGGAGGAGGAGGAGGAGGAGGAGGAGGAGGGGAGGAGGAGGAGGAGAAAATGATTATGATGATAATGATGATGATGAGGGAGGAGGAAGAGGCGAAGAAGAAGATGATGGTGGTGGTGAAGATGATGATGATGAGGGAGGAGGAGGAGGAGGAGGAGGAGAAGATGATGATGATGATGATGATATGAAGGAGGGGGGAAGAAGAAGAAGAAGAAGAAGAAGAAGAAGAAGAAGAAGAAGAAGAAGAAGAAGAAGAAGAAGAAGAAGATGATGATGATGAATATTGTGGCCGGAGTGTGCTCTGCACGTGTGAGAAATCTTCACCAGTGAACATCTTAGCTTGAGTTTACTGAACTGGTTTTTAACAGTTGTTAAAAGTCACAATGTACACTTGAAGCGTTATGTATTATGATCATTACAGGTAGTTAGTAAACTTTGTACTGCTGCAGTTACCGGTACAAACAGTTTATATAATCTCATGACATAGTAACGGGGTAGTTAACAAATTACCTGACGCAGGTGTGCAATGTTCAGTCACTAATAAATAATTACTTGTATATACTGTATAGAACAAAGCAATAAGCGTTAAATTATTACTTAATAAATCACAATCTTTTACGTAATTAATAGTAATTAACTTTTCTGCGCATATTTTACTCTCAAAGCACGTCTTGTAACTTATTAAAGTTTACAGATAATGACGTCACTTGCGTTGCACAGCAACTGACGACTGAGTTTTACGTCTTGCTTTTAAATCTTTGTGCGTCAGAAAACTTGAGCTGCAGTTTTTTCGTGACGAACGTGCAACGGGAATAACTCATAGCAAAATTGTTACCAAAAATAGCAAAATCAGAATTTTATATTACATTCAAAAATAGAGATGTTTAATGTTGTTAACATTCATTCCCGGGCGCTTTGGCCGTGGTCCATTGTTTTTAACAAAATCAGACGTTTTGGCAGTGCATCATCAGTATAAATTCGAGGTTTTTGCTAACGTAGGGTGGTGAACGTTTGTGACCACAGTACTGAGGTTGGTGAAAACAATGGACCACGGCCAAGTACCTCGGGAATTAATTTTAACAACATTTACTCCGGCAGTGCAAGCCTACGAAGTATATTAGAGATATTTAAATTAAGAAACAAGAACGAAAAAGTATTAATAAATCTGTAAGCATTATTTAAATGTGAAAATATCTTCTTTTCCTTTCGCAGGTGTAAACACCTGTTCCGGTTCCAGAATGATTGTATGCATTGTAAATTTAAATTATTGATTTACAAATATTTTATATTAAATTTACAAATATTTTGACTTTAGTTGAAAACCTATCCATGGTTTTTTGGGCCTTGCTATCGCATTCCGGTCTTACTGTCAGCAGCAATGTTTGTTCAGCTTCCGGCAGTCTACTCAGAACAGTACCCCTTCGTCCTTCTTCGCCACCAGTACTATCAGGGAATACTTAAGCACTTGACGAAAGCTTGCTAATTTCCTCTGTCAGGATGTTCTCTCATAGCCGAAGTATTTTCTCCTGCTTAGATAACTGATGTCTTCTAGGAAGTTGGCGTATTGGTGTTATATCAATTAGGCCTCTACAGTAGAACCTCACTAATTTCTCACCCATTAATTCGTCTCCCTCTAATTCGTCAAGCATTTTTTTCTATTTCTTTATTAACAAACGAGTAACATATACGCTCTAATTATAGCCAGGGTAAACCAGAAACGTGCTGATTGTGGCCGGCGTTCTAATAATAGCCAGGAGAATGGATTGCGGAAGATATTGGTTTCGAGAATGGGTATTTCGTACTTGTGTACATGACACAATAAGTGTTGTGTTGTGTCGTTCAACTTAATACGTTTCAGAAAATTCAGCCGGATTGCTGATGCCTGGCAAAGTATTCCGGAAAACACTGTAAACTCTGCCTGGAATAAGCTACGGCCATCTGAATTACAACCAGCGTCTACAGAACCAGAAGGTCTTGACACCACATCAGAATTGTTAGATATCTGGCAATCCCTATCATCATTTAACAGTTTGAATGAAGAAGACTTCAAAAATTAGTGTAAAAACACTTACCGATGTAGGCTACGAGGACCTACAGAAGCTAATGATAAAGAAGATCACCAGCCAATAAAACCTCCAATCTCTCACAAGGAGGCCATTCAATCACTGACTACAGCAATCAAGTGTTGAAAAGGCCAAAATCAAGCAGTACTGCCTAAAATAATTTCACTGCAGATAATACACTGATTGGCTAATCAGTACGGTCGACAGAAAAAACAAAAGAAGATTACAGATTTTTTTTCACAATCATTATACAAATTTTGTTGCAATTACAGTGCTTAACTTGACTGAGTTTGAATACTTCCAGCAATAAATATGTTCGAGCATAACATTAGTACTGTACATTGTTAGTGTTGTAATAAAACAATTTATAGTGTCTTTAATGGGTTTGTTTCTTACTCCATGACTAATTCGTCAATTTCACTAATTCGTCACCCCTTCGGTCCCGTAGGAGACGAATTAGTGAGGTTCTACTGTACTGATGAAATGTTGTATAATGGAGGATCTTCCTAATGAGCCAATCCAAACCCCCAAAGCAATTTTAATTCATGTAAAAACTCTGATTTCTTCAACACCATGTTTTAAGAGATCGTCAAAAAATCTGTTCAAATATTCGTCAGTTTCTCCGCCAATTTTAAAATGTTTGAAAATCTTTTTGGAGTCATTCCGGCTACCCAAGCCACAGCAGACGTTTTACCCAGGCGGGTACTGCTTTGTAAAGTGACATCCTGGTCTAGAATATTTGCCATTCTAATAGGAACATTTCTGGATGCGTCAGATTTACTAAACTTCTTTCAATCAGTGTTCCAGGTGATTTAGCTGCCTGCGATTGAAATATAGATCACCTGTTCAGCTTCACATCTACCTCAGATTTAATCGTGTTATTTTTTTCGTAGTTTGGCGGAAGGGTTACGGCCACTTGATTCATCACGTCCTTTGATGTTTCTTACATATCTGTTGTAGACAGCATTGCGATTTCTTGCCCAATTTTTAGAACATTGTCCTTTAAGTCGTCTAGAAACTCATACGCGGTCATAATGTCTACACCAAAAATTGAAGCAGAATTTATTTGAAGTTACCTGATTATGATGCATATGCTCCGAAACGCGTAGTATCAATATTAAAGCTAAAAGCTAGTTTGCTAAACCAAGAATTGTTTCAACCACAATGTCTGCGATCAGTATTTGGTGATAACATTCACTAGATCAGGGGCACAACGAAAACTGTTGCATTTCTTTGACGAATCCGTTAAATACCAAGCTTCCGCTGTTTCTTCTGAAGTGTAGAAACTGCGTATTGTCCAGGAACTTAGTTCATCCAGTTAGTCCATCCAATTCATTCACGCCCTGTTGTAACGACTTCTACTCTTTTTCTTGCTGAATGCAACTGCGGGTGCACAGTCTCTGTGTAGTGGTTCGGAGTTTCCACAATTATAAAACTTTGGTCTTTTATTCTTTCTTCCCAGTGCTGTGGAGTCGATCGTTGAGTCTATTTTTCCTGTTCTTCCTCTTAATCCTCTGTACGTCGCGGTCTGTCAGTTCGCAAACATAGAGATTTGCCCAACCAGAACCTGACTTGGCGCCCTCAAACTATAGTCTGTACTTGTAAGATTAAAGGTATCTGGACTGTTTGGCCGTGGTCCATGGTTTATTTCCAAACCAAACGTTTCGGCAGCTCCAATGGCTGCCATCATCAGTGGAATAATAAAATCCTGAACGTAGGCTGTTCACGTACAGGCCCGCAGTACTGTGGTATACAGCGTATATATATATATATGATATATATATATATAAGATTAAAGATATCCGGGCTATATATATATATATATATATATATATATATACACATACAGCCCGGATACTTTAATCTTACAACTGACACCGGCCGTGAAAGCCTGAGGACAATGCTATAGTCTGTATTATTCGATATTTTGCCATACGTAACTGTAGTTCACAACATCGAACCTTATCCGAAAATCGTCTAGTGCTTTAGAATACGCTAGTCTAAATTGTCTTTCAATAGACCTAAAACCTATCTGCTTCAGACTCTCCCCGGAACTCTGTCGCCTTTTTTCTCAATTGAGTGCAAAAGGCTATCACCGTACCGTAATTTTAGAGATTTTATCAATTCGGCGTAGGCGTTCTGGCTATCGGGTGCGACTTCCTGTAGTAGCTCTGCGGCAGGTCCGCAGATTGCCAAAAATACGTCGTCCAGTGAGTGTTACTACCCAAACATTGGAGTCTTGACATGGACTGGTCCAATTACAGGGAAATCCACTTTCTCCATTTTTATTTTTTCTGCAAAAGTTTCGTCTTTATTAACAGCTTATTTTGCATTATTAATATAAATATACTTGAAAATTACTTTTAAAACACGTACAATTCATATCAGTAGTTAATTGAAATTCATTACTGTCCTATAAGTTGTATGTTAAGTAAAGTATTAAAAAAAATAATGAGCAAAGAATACTAACCAGTGAAATGATGTTCTTGAGAAGAAACAAAGATTGCACACTTTGAGATCAAAAACGAAATGAAGATGTAAGAACCAAGTTGAATGTATATTCTATGGGCAGCAGAATAAGGTAAGGACAAATAAAATGGAGATAGTAGCATATCGAGAGATTGGAAATTATGAGACTACCAAAACAAGTAATAAGATACAGACCTCAAGGAAGCGAGATATCGGCAGACCAAGGAAGTGATGGCTTCAGTGAAGGCGGAACAGGCTGCAACCCTGCACCTTAATGTGGGGAAGAAGAAAAAAAAGATTTAAAAAATTATTCCACAAACAGTTCATATGTACTTCTGTAGTCCTGGGTCTGAATGGTAGATTCTCAGGTGACATTTCAATGTATAAATAAGGGAGTTAAGCAGGGATGCTGTGTTTCTACAACCTAGTTTAATATATACATTGATGACATGTTGATATCATGGAAATCCAGAGTGAGTCCGGGAATACAGCTTAACAAATCAATTTGTATGGATTCCCCGCTGTATGCGGGTAACAGTTCTTATTCAAGAAAATGAGGATGATTTACATAGAGCTATGTTTCAATTACAAGACGTAGCAAGAGAGTACTCATTGACAATTTCAGTAAGAAACACCAAAACCATGGCCTTTAATGGTAAATATCCAGTGAGGACTACGATAGTTATAAACAACAGGACTTAAGAACACGTGAGCCGTTTCAAATATCTCGGCTATGCAGTAAGATATGAATCTGAATGCGATATAAGAGAGAAGATAAATACATTTAGGAATATTTGTGGTACGATTCATAGCAATGTTAGAAATAAAACAAGACACAGCACAAGGATTAAATTTTATAAGACAATTGCAATACCCACATTGATTTATGCGAGTGAGGCGTGGGTCATGACATAAAAGGAAAGCGGCAAAATTCAGAGTGCTGAAATGGAGTTTATTCGAAATACTTTAAACTACACATTGCAAGATAGAATAAGGAATAAAGACATTAGAGAAGAACTCGAAGTAAAGGACATAAATGAAATTATTTAAATTTACAGAAGACAATGGGATCATCTGCAAAGGATGACAGAGGATCGATTCCTGAAAGCGGCACTGAACTATAAAGCCATTGGTAGAAGAGACGTGGGTCGTCCGAGGATGAGATGGGTGCCAGAACAGGTTCATATAACCTAATCCTTGAAGAGAAGAAGAATAAGAAGAAGAGGAAAGGGAAGTTTTAGTTTTATTAGAGACGATACACGTTATAGTCTATAACTGGGAGGAGGAGGAGAAGGAGAAGAGTTCAGATAAATTGCTTTAATTAAACTTAAATGAGTTGAGTATTTCCGGTTGTCTGGAAAGTAATAATCCCTTTTGAAGAAAGTCGAATGAGCATACGAAACTGCAATTCATTATATACACGGTTGGCAAGAGATTCGGTACTTTTATATTTTTGTGATATTTCCGTGAGTATAGGCCAAGGCGTCAGTAAAAACGTACCAGTCAGTAGAGCATTGCGCTTGATAGAATATTGGATATTGAAGCTTGCACTCTACCCTGTAACATTACAAAGTAGTATAGTATTAACATATGAAATGTTAAAGTACGTACTCATTCATCGTTTATTTCGAATTCAGATCAGAGACAGAATAATGTATAGGAAGATGAAATATATAACAATGTAATGCACTTAACGGAGGTAGGGTCAGATGCACATCCAGCTAGATATGTCTGTGCTAGATGCAGGTCGTTGAAATAGCAGCGCAGCGCGACCTACATGCAGACTAAGGTACTAAAGCGTGCATTTCCCTCTCCAGGATAAGCCACAGCGATACAGACTCTGCTCAACAATACAGATAACAGGAAATAATAAGAGTTTCGAAAACTTTATTATTCAAATAGAGATAGTGCACAGTTTACCACATAATTACATGTAATTCAACCATTTTACTTCCATATTCCTTAAGGAATGGAAGTATGGTGATGGCAAAAAAAATCGTGTTCGAGATTATTGCAGATTCTGATTCTACTACACTCAAAACATGAAAAAAAGTCGTTTTCCGAAAAGTGTCTGTGTGTGTGTCTGTCTGTCTGTCTATCTGTCTGTCTGTGTGTCTGTAGATTTTTTTTCTATGGCAAACGATAACTGCCGCAAATTCAAACAGAATCAAATAATTTTTTGCATGCAGCCCTGATTTGCAGAGTACTCGCGACCTATTGTTTTTGGTGAAGATCGGTTGAGGAAAAGGGGTAGTTTACCTGCAACGGTTTTTTTTTAGCTAGGGTAATTTTGTTTGTTTGGCAAACGATAACAGCCGCAAATTCAAAGAGAATCAAATAATGTTTCGCATACAGCCCTAAATTGTAGAGTTCTCAAGATCTGTTGATTTTGGTGAAGATCGGTTAAGGGAAAGGGGTAGTTTACCAGTAACGTTTTATGTTTTAACAAGGGTATTTCCTATGGCAAACGATAACAGCCGCAAATTCAAACAGAATCAAAAGATTATTTGCATACAGCCCTAAATTGTAGAGTTCTCAAGACCTATTGTTTTTGGTGAAGTTCGGTTGAGGGAAAGGGGTAGTTTACCGGCAACGGTTTTTTAACAAGGGTATTTTCTATGGCAAACGATAACAGCCGCAAATTCAAACAGAATCAAATAATGTTTTGCATACAGCCCTGATTTGTAGAGTACTCAAGACTTATTGTTTTTAGTGAAGATCGGTTAAGGGAAAGGGGTAGTTTACCTGTAACGTTTTATGTTTTAACAAGGGTATTTCTTATGGCAAACGATAACAGCCGCAAATTCAAACAGAATCAAAAGATTATTTGCATACGGCCCTAAATTGTAGAGTTCTCAAGACGTATTGTTTTTGGTGAAGATCGGTTGAGGGAAAGGGGTAGTTTACCTGCAACGTTTTTTTAACAAGGGTATTTTCTATGGCAAACGATAACAGCCGCAAATTCAAACAGAATCAAATAATATTTTGCATGCAGCCCTGATTTGCAGAGTACTCGCGACCTGTTGTTTTTGGTGAAGATCGGTTGAGGGAAAGGGGTAGTTTACCTGCAACGGTTTTTTTTAGGAAGGGTAATTTTGTTTGTTTGGCAAACGATAACAGCCGCAAATTCAAACAGAATCAAATAATGTTTTGCATACAGCCCTGATTTGTAGAGTACTCAAGACCTATTGTTTTTGGTGAAGATCGGTTAAGGGAAAGGGGTAGTTTACCTGTAACGTTTTATGTTTTAACAAGGGTATTTCTTATGGCAAACGATAACAGCCGCAAATTCAAACAGAATCAAAAGATTATTTGCATACGGCCCTAAATTGTAGAGTTCTCAAGACGTATTGTTTTTGGTGAAGATCGGTTGAGGGAAAGGGGTAGTTTACCTGCACCGTTTTTTTAACAAGGGTATTTTCTATGGCAAACGATAACAGCCGCAAATTCAAACAGAATCAAATAATATTTTGCATGCAGCCCTGATTTGCAGAGTACTCGCGACCTATTGTTTTTGGTGAAGATCGGTTGAGGGAAAGGGGTAGTTTACCTGCAACGGTTTTTTTTTAGGAAGGGTAATTTTGTTTGTTTGGCAAACGATAACAGCCGCAAATTCAAACAGAATCAAATAATGTTTCGCATACAGCCCTGAATTGTAGAGTTCTCAAGATCTGTTGATTTTGGTGAAGATCGGTTAAGGGAAAGGGGTAGTTTACCTGTAACGTTTTATGTTTTAACAAGGGTATTTCCTATGGCAAACGATAACAGCCGCAAATTCAAACAGAATCAAAAGATTATTTGCATACAGCCCTAAATTGTGGAGTTCTCAAGACCTATTGTTTTTGGTGAAGTTCGGTTGAGGGAAAGGGGTAGTTTACCTGCAACGTTTTTTTAACAAGGGTATTTTCTATGGCAAACGATAACAGCCGCAAATTCAAACAGAATCAAATAATGTTTTGCATACAGCCCTGATTTGTAGAGTACTCAAGACCTGTTGTTTTTGGTGAAGATCGGTTAAGGGGAAGGGGTAGTTTACCAGCAACGTTTTTTTATCAAGCGTATTTTCTATGGCAAACGATAACAGCCGCAAATTCAAACAGAATCAAATAATTTTTTGCATACGTCCCTGAATTGTAGAGGTCTCAATGACTTTCGATTTTGGTGAAGATCGGTAAGGGGAAGGGGTAGTTTACTTGCAACCTTTTACGTTTTAACAAGAGTAAAGTACTTGAAAATTTATTTAAACTTTTTGAAACAATGGTAATTGTTAAAAATAAAATAATTTTGTTGCCAGGCAATAAAATTATAATTTTTTCATTTTAATGTAATATAATATTTTTCATTTAATACAGCAATAAAAAGGCAGGTAAGACACAGCCTGGCTGTTTGGCTGAAAATGATTTTAAATATAAATCTTAGAATATGGAAGTCATGTATGGTTCTCCATACCGATATTACTTCCATATTCCTTAAGGAATGGAAGTATGGTGATGGCAAAAAAAATCGTGTTCGAGATTATTGCAGATTCTGATTCTACTACACTCAAAACATGAAAAAAAGTCGTTTTCCGAAAAGTGTCTGTGTGTCTGTCTGTCTGTGTGTGTGTCTGTCTGTCTGTCTGTCTGTGTGTCTGTCTGTCTGTCTATAGATTTTTTTTCTATGGCAAACGATAACTGCCGCAAATTCAAACAGAATCAAATAATTTTTAGCATACAGCCCTGATTTGCAGAGTATTCGCGACCTATTGTTTTTGGTGAAGATCGGTTGAGGGAAAGGGGTAGTTTACCGGCAACGGTTTTTTTTTAGCAAGGGTAATTTTGTTTGTTTGGCAAACGATAACAGCCGCAAATTCAAACAGAATCAAATAATGTTTCGCATACAGCCCTGAATTGTAGAGGTCTCAAGATCTGTTAATTTTAGTGAAGATCGGTTAAGGGAAAGGGGTAGTTTACCTGTAACGTTTTATGTTTTAACAAGGGTATTTCCTATGGCAAACGATAACAGCCGCAAATTCAAACAGAATCAAATGATTATTTGTATACAGCCCTAAATTGTAGAGTTCTCAAGACCTATTTTTTTGGTGAAGATCGGTTAAGGGGAAGGGGTAGTTTACCTACAACGTTTTTTTAACAAGGTTATTTTCTATGGCAAACGATAACAGCCGCAAATTCAAACATAATCAAATAATTTTCTGCATACAGCCCTGGTTTGTAGAGTACTCAAGACCTATTGTTTTTGGTGAAGATCGGTTGAGGGGAAGGGGTAGTTTACCAGCAACGTTTGTTATAAAGCGTATTTTCTATGGCAAACGATAACTGCCGCAAATTCAAACAGAATCAAATAATTTTTTGCATACGTCAGTGAATTGTAGAGGACTCAAGGCCAATAGATTTTGGTGAAGATCGGTTAAGGGGAAGGGGTAGTTTACCTGCAACCTTTTACGTTTTAACAAGAGTAAAGTACTTGAAAATTCATTTAATCTTTTTCAAACAATGGTAATTGTTAAAAATAAAATAATTTTGTTGCCAGGCAATAAAATTATAATTTTTTCATTTTAATGTAAATTATGTATATATTAGAAAATATATCGTGCTTGGCAGGAAAGCATATTTCAGATTATAAGTCTTAGAATATGGAAGTCATGTATGGTTCTCCATACCGATATTTTTGTTACTTGTTCCGTAAGGATATGGAAGTACGGTGATAGCAAAAAACAACGTGTTCGAGATAAAGGCTGATTCTGATTGTACTACCCTCAAAACGTGAAGAAAAGTCAATTTCCGTAAAGTGTCTGTGTGTAGAATTTTTTCTATGGCGAACGATAACTGCCGCAAATTCAAAGAGAATCGATAATTCTTTTTGCATATGTACCGGAGTTGTAGAGGACTCGTGGCTTATTGATTTTGGTGACTGTCGGTTAAGAAAGAGGGGTAGTTTACCTGCACCGTTTTACGTTTTAACAAGAGTAAAGTAGTTAATTTTGATAAATGAAGTATCCTGAAAGGAATTCGTAATAATCCACTGTAGAAAGGTAGATGAAATATTTATAAATGAAAAGGGTAGGTAAATCGGGAGGGGGTAATTTTTTCACGGTTGTTATTGATTTAGTGAGTTTGACGAAATTAAATAAAAATACACTTAATATTTTTTAATAATTTAACTCTTAAAAATAAAATAATTTTGTTTCCGGGCAATAGAATTATTTTTTTGTTATTTTAATTTAAATCATCTATGCGTGATGATTCGCAATCACGGTCCAGCAGGCTACAAAATAATTTGTGGCCACATAATTTAATAATTATATCAATATGTAATTAATGCTTGATTATCTGCGTGGCTCAGTTTTTTTATAAGAATAAAGTACCTAATGTTTTAAAGTGACTCAAAAAAAGCATTGTATTAAACAACTACCCCATAATAACAAAAATATCTAAAAATAGTGAAAACAAATGTGAGGGTCGGGGATATTTTTTTTAGAAATTATCAAACTCAATTCTAGTAAATTATTTTAAATATGAATCTTAGAACATGGAAGTCGTGTATGTTGTCAATACCGATTTTTTGTTTGTTTGTTTGTTTGAAGTTCGGATTTGTCTAAGAGCATGTACACAGAAATCAAGTTAACACTCTTTTTTAACTAGCGTAACATATCTGCTTCGATAAAGTTATTATTAAAATTATATAATTATCTTGTAATATTCATTTACTATTCATTATTTTTCCATCTATCTAATAAGTCTATGTCTTTTTTTATTCAAGTGCTATTATTTATTAATTTGACACGTGCATAAATCAGCGTTAATATTTATATTAATGGCGCACCTTGACACAAATTATTCCTCTTTAATATTAGTAATGTTAGAACATTTACCACTGAAAAAATAATGTCGGCGAAACTAAGATATTATACGGAGTTCATAATGGAAAAGTCGTCTTAACGTAGGAATACTACATAAACAGTCCGTTACAATTTTCAACACAAAAGAAATTTCTTCTGAGTTTGCAAATTACTCATCAACATCATCACAACTCCAAGGACTGGGCCTTAGGTCTGTTCCAGAAACCATCTCCTCCTCGGTCTACCGACATCTCTCTTCCCAGTAGGGTGATAACCCAAGGCAGCCACAGATAGACGGATGTCAGGCATGTGATTTAAGTGTTCACACCTGAATAACTATTGAATTAGTGTGCCGAATTTGTGAATTACTACCTTATAAAATTAACTTACAACTTATAATCTATAACAATTTATCATTATCCTCCTCCATACTCAGCGCTGAGTAATCATCAGCGGATAGAAAGGAATTGTACTACCCGTTTGCGCATATTGTCCCAACCGTCAGTTCTAAAAATATCTGTAGACCAGATCAGTGTTCCGACACATCTGATAATGTTGTCAGAGAATGATTTCTGCTGTCGGAGACAGATGATTTCTGTTACATTTACAGTTCTGCAGTAGAAAACAAATTTAACACATATGGCCCTATATTCAAACAGTACATACTTCGCAAAACGATAGCGCTGACCAATACGACCAATTGTTGAGTGTTCGTATTGGGTTCAGAAAAACTTTCAACGCTACAAATTTCATGCTTTTAATTTGCCTACAAATTAATGACTCCTTTCCTCTACAGGTGTCAAACGTGAACTGTACCTAACGAATTCTAGCATTCTCAGGACGAGGAATGAGGTTTCTGTGACCTGTCGCTGGATATAAGCTGATCGACCAGACCAGAGGAAGAATGTAGATATCAGAGCTGATGTAGTAAAGAATACGGACAAAGGTACAACGACAACAACCCACCTACAGCGACAACCGTCAACTAACGTAGCGAGTCCTGTGTTGTATTACGTTGGTAGAGTACGGTACAGTATGGGATGGCCAAGAACAAAGTTGATCAAACAGGTCGAGTAAAACCGGAAAAGGCGTTTGAGTGTAAACCTTGGAGTAGATGATCATCATCGTCATCTTCACTAGGCATACATCCTCCAGCCATCTCTTCCTGTGTCCTATAGGTTTGTACCTCCAAAATTGTGTGGGTAGTCTGGAATCTGACATTCTTTCTAAGCGTTCTTTCCACCGTTGTTTGTCATCGTCATCAACACAACTCCAAGGACTAGGCTTTAGACCTGTTCCAGAACCCATCTCCTCCTCGGTGTACCTACATCTCTTTCCCCAGTAGGGTGATAACCTAAGGCAGCCACAGGTAGACGGATATCAGACATGCGATTCAAGTGTTCACACCATTTCCTTCTGTTGTCTTCAGTCTTCTGGTGCAATGATACAATGTTTAAACGCGTCTAATATCCTCGTTATTTCTCCGATCCAAAAGAGAACAACCTTGCGTCCCTCTTAGAAATTTCGTTTTGGCAGCCTGAATCCTCGAAGTTTTATAAATCTTCATTCAGGTATCCTTCCGTGATTTATTTTTCAGGCACCTATGAATCGTTCCACAGATGCGTCTAAATTTTGTTAGCTTACTATCCCAATCACTATAAATTCCATGTGAGATAGTAAAACCCAGGTAATAAAAATTGTTAACCTGATCCAAAATCTGATTATTCACGACTATCTTAGTTTTTATAGGATACCTGCCCTGAAATGCCATCGTTTTAAATTTTGTAGCAGAGACCTGTAGGCCATAGACTTGTATGATGCTATTGAACGTAAATATCGCCCGCTGTAACTGGCCTTCTGTTTTCTGTATCATTACCTTGTCAACTGGGTAAAGTAATGCATTTACATGAATATTTCGCTGAAGTGATATTTCCGAGTCAACTTTAGTTGCCCACCGTTGTTTGTAATATTTTAATTTTTCATTCAAGTTAAAAACTTTTAACTCTTCTCTTATGGGCTCATTTCTTATACGGTCAAGTTTAGAACACCTTTTAACTCCTCTTAAGAATGCCATTTCAAAGGCCTGTACTTTACTGTCTTGTTTTTTGGCTGTTGTCCACAATTCAACGGCTCACCTTTGCAATATTACAGGCGGGAATCTAATTGGATATAGTGGACTGTACTGTAATACCGCGTACAATTGGCATAGGGTTACATTTTGGTGCAATTAGGTGTTGGGGAAGACGACTCTGAAGGATTCATAGCCCGTATGGCGGTAGTCGCTCTACACGACTAACCCATCTGTAGGCTGGTACCTTATAATGGAAAATTAATTTAATTTCACTATATCGATTGATGACTCGTTGGGAACTTGGTGAAACATATTAATAAAAGGTTTAAAAAAATAAAACACACAATCACTTGGTAAGTTTCACAGTTTATTATTTACCTATGACAGCTGTTCCAGCTTATTTCCGCTCTTTCTGAAACAGTTGCCAGAGTTAAATAATAAACTGTGGAACTTACCAAGTGTTTGTATGTTTTTTTTTTCGAAGGTTTATAATAATTTAATTTACTCACAACTTTCAAAAAACACAGCCGGACGGAGTATATGATAACGATGATAATTTGGCAACGTATGCAAATTAAAAAATTTGCATGTGCCTGGCGAGAAGATTTTTAAATTGTAGTCCAATGACTTTTCCATCGCCCGACACAACATTGTTAGGTAATACGGAACATTCTACAAGTATCTCGGCTATCCTAGCAGACCCGAGACTGTAATGTTTGTGTGCGTACATATTGCTGCTACTTGGAGATGAAAGACACCTATTACGCGTCAACAATCGAGGCTATTCCACACCTTATCGGTCGGCGCACTGTGTTCAAGGCCAGACACGACACTGTTTCTAGTGGATTCAAGGGCGCCCGCAAGAGGCAATTGTTTAACACGCCATCCAAAAGTGACATCTTATTCTGGCATCTCAGCTGGGTATAAATATAGGCATCCAGCGACGGTCAGTTCAGTTTATGTCGGGCGATTAGTCAGTGCGTTTGAGTGGCGGTTAATTCAAGCGAGGTTCGAAGTATTGTGGGGAAGTGTTATTGTGTTAAAATTGTGCGGGGCTCTATTAGTTGGCATTATTATTGCGTGTGGACAAATTTTGCTCGGATTATTGTACAAGTTGATTATAAACTGTATTTGTGATTAATTAAAACTGGTGATTAGTAACTTGATTGGTGTCTGTAATTTGTTTTCCACTGTATCATACGATGATCAGTGAGACCGTCGTAACAATGTGTGTGTGTGTGTGTGTGTGTAAAGGACTTAAAGTCTTACTGTATGTTGCTAACGTTGAGTTGAAATTGTTCTTGTTGTTAGAATCACTTGAACACCGGTTGTTTTTGTCTAGCAATTAGTGTTACAGTTACAGTAAGTGGGGGGGCACAATGTACACTAGTTAGGTTGTAATGTGCGTTGGCGTCGTCATTACGCTGGCTGAATTTGCAAACGTTGTAATTGCCACGTGTTAATTGCCACCAAATTTCGCATTATTAGTGGGTGGCGCTTTCCCAGCATCTCAATTGTCTTTGCTTATCTGCACGCTTCTATGAATACACAGAACTATGGTTTATGACAATACACACTTACTTGTATTCTACGTTAATAACCTGGTTACTGGAGATAGCATAATTTGATTATTATCTGAAGTGTGATACAAACTGTTATTAGAAGGACAAAGATATATTTTTTAATAAGGCGAACAGATAGCAAAGGGGAGCTTAGTGGGAGAGTTCAAAACCTCTGCTCACTTTATAAAATCGAGGCGAGTTTTTGTTCACCCCCTTAAAGTTTCAATAACAACACTGGTAAACGAAGATTTTGTCCTAGAGCAAGTAAACGCGTATTTTATATGTATGTTCCCCCTGAATTCAAAAATGTTAACAGAATTGTTCTATCGCCCTCAGTTTTCGAGTTACGCCCTCTAAAGTGTCATATTTGTTATGGATATTAAGAACTTATTTTATAATATTATTTATAATACAAAAATAAATAAAACATTTGTGTTGATTAAGCATTTAAGAATGATCAGTTGATATGAAAGAAATTCTGAAATGGCATAGAACAATAAACAATATTAGTCATAACTGCTGGATGATCCAATTCCAAAATAATGAGTCGCAGATGATGGGTAATGATGCTGTAAGGGTTGATCCAAACTTTGAAGCTTCGTGTTCGTCTCCTAAACCACATTTACTAACACAAGGAGACCTCAATGGCCTTGTAACCTTGTAAGAGATCTGAATTGATCAAAAAGGCAGGCAGAACCTTTAGGCTTACGATTAAAAGGTTGGATCCTCCTCCACCATGAAATAAAAGTACGTGTTTTTAGAAATAGGCATAATGACTTCAAGAATTTTGTTTTCAGTTGAAGGTGGACTTGTTTTTGTAACAATGTTTTTTCCATAATGAAATCACTTGGTCATGAGAATAAAACAAAGGAGTGGCATTTGTTTTTTGATTCTTCTAAAATTAGTCTGAAAGCCGTGCTTCTGCACATTGGGAATGCGTTTCCATCAGTGACACTAGCTTATGCTACGAATTTGAAAGAAACTTACGAGAACATGAAACTTCTGCTGGATAATATAAAGTATGAAGAATTTAAGTGAGATATTTTTGGTGACTTAAAAGTAATTGCTCTCTTGCTAGGTCTTCAAGTTGGTTTCACCAAATACTGTTGTTTTCTTTGCGAGTGTAACAGCAGAGATCGAAAAAATCATTACGTATAGAGATAGTGGCCAAATCGGACATCAGTAACTCCAGGAAAGAAGAATGTTGTTAATGCACCACTTGTTGATTCAAAAAAGTTTATTTACCTCCACTACATATAAACCTGAGGCTTGTGAAAAATTTCGTGAAAGCAGTGGATCGAAATGGGCTTGGATTTGCGTACTTACATAACAAGACCCAAAGATCAGTGATGCGAAAATCAAAGAACAAATTTCTTTAGGACCTCAAATAAGAGACTTAATTAAAGATGACAACTTTGATAATACGTTAAACGAGGTGGAAAAAGTTGCATGTAAGTCTTTTAAGAGAATTCGCCAGAACTTCTTACAAAACCATAAATCGGAAAATTACAAAGAAATAGTGGATGATCTTTTGAAGTCTTATAAAATCATGGAAGGCAACATGTCACTGGACATTCTTGGACTCACACTTAGATTTCTCCCCACCAAATCTAGGAGCAGTCAGCGACGAAAATGGTGAAAGGTTCCATCAGGATATTTCCAAGATGGAAAACCATTACCAGAGCAAGTGGAGTCCAAACTGACTATTGTTGGACCCTAAAGAGAGATGTTCATGAGGCAAAATATCGTAGAAAATCCAACATTACTACTTTTTAGGTAAGATAACATTGTATTGAGTATGCATTTTAAATACGTAATGTTGTAAAATTAAAATAGGTGTCTATAAAAATTTTTAGAGGTTACGTGATAATCTAAAAATTTAAAAATCTTCTTACGTGATAGAAAAATTCTGAAACCATACCTGAATTCAGCGCGAAAAATGCTATTACATTCACCTATTTTTACATTTGGGACAAAAAAAAATTTTTTAATTTTGTATCACAGTGTGTTAATTATCTGAAGTGTGTTAAAACTATCAGGAGGATAAAGATATTTTTTAATAAGGCGAACAGATAACAATTGGGAGCTTAGTGGGACAGTGGATGTGGGGCGCCTGTCTACTGATATGGAGATCCCTGGTTCAAAACGCGTGTTCACTATAAAAACAAGGTGCGTTTTCAATCACCCCTAAGATCTCAATAATAATTTATTTTCAATAATAATTTATGTTATATTATGTGTAAATATTATGACAATGGTTATTGTAGGAAAATACTCCTTGCGAACTGAAATTGTATTAGATAATAAGAGTGTTAGCACAATAACACAATCAGTCTTAACCACAGTAATGTGGTCACTAACGCATACCACCTCACGTTAGCGCACTCGATTTTCACTGAAGATGGCAGTCAGTGTCACTGCCGAAACGTCTAGTTTTGAAGCAAACTTTGGACCACGGCCAAACAGCGCGGGAAGTAATTTTAACCAAAATAAGAGTATTAATCAGGCATCACATTTCCGTTGTCATGATTGCGTCATCACTTATAACGTAGATCGTGATAAACTCGTCAAGTTTCAGTTAATATGTGGAACAACTCGTCAAGTGTGATTAACGAAAACAAGGACAAAGACTCGGTTAAAATTTTTCTAAGTTAAGAAAACATTGACTGAAACATGGGTTCCGTTCCGAAAACATCTAAATAGGATGTCATGTGTAACATTTTCTAGGTTATATTCTATGTAAATATTTCTTAATGCTTAACGAGCTTAAACAAGCAAAGTTTATCTAAAACTTTAGGACAAATGACCTAAAACGCGTAATTGGAGTAACATTAAAAAATATATAGGAATACAGTGATCAGGAAAAACAATTCGTCGTCGTCTGCACTACAAGGATTAGGCATTTGCCTGTTCCGTCCTCACAAACTTACGAACACGGTTTTCGTGGTCTTCCTATATCTCTTTTCCCTCTTGGGTTGCAGATAAGTATTTTATTGGGTATTCTCCCATTTCCCATTCTATTTACGTGGTGTTTCCATCTTTCTTTATATTCAGTTATTTTTTCATTTATTGCATATACATTTACTTCATTTCGCACGTCTTCATTTCTTACTAAATCTCTTCTTGTGCAGCCTTTGACCGGTCTCAAAAATCTCATTTCTGCTGCCTCTATTTTGCTGTCTCCTTTTCTGGAATTTATCCAACTTTCACTCCCATACATAAGTACAGTTATAGCTATCGTTTTATAAAATTTTATCCTCGTGTCCTTTCGTGTTTTGTTATTAATTTAATGTTCTATTTATTGCGCCACATATTGTCTGTAACTTGTTTACTTTATTTTCCATGTCATTGTCATGGAAAAACAATTATTTATTCAAATTAAAAAATACAAGCATCTGTGTGAGAAACAGGCATCGGAGATAGATTCTCGCGATCTGTTAAAGGCTGCATACGACTGGATAGACTCTACAATAAATCCATACGTAAAGAGTTGAAAACTTTTAATATCCAAGACCGCAATGTGGAAAGAAAGAGGAGAAGAATAAAGAGAAAGTAAAGGAGAAGAAGAAGGTGAAAAAGGAGAAGGAGAAGGAAGGAGGCAGAGGGTGAGGAGGGGTGTGGAAGGGGAGGGTTGAGGTGGGGAGGGGAGGGTTGAGGTGGCGAGGGAAGGGTAGGGGGGGAGGAGGAGGAGGAGGAGGAGGAGGAGGAAGAGGAGAAGAAGAAGAAGAAGAAGAAGAAGAAGAAGAAGAAGAAGAAGAAGAAGAAGAAGAAGAAGAAGAAGAAGAAGAAGTAAACTATTCCACTACCTCAACTTTTCCACTTATATCATCATCTTCACGTCATAGCATGGTCAAGTTGCTGCCTGTCTCGCCTTCAAATATCCTCCAGCCATGTCTTCCTGGATTTGCCCACACACCTGTGTCCTACAGGTTTATATTTCCAAACTTGTTTGGACAGTCTTCACTCTTGACATTCTTTCTAAGTGTTCTTCCCACCACTGATTATAATCTTTTAATCTTTCGTTCTAATCAAAAACGTTTAATTCTACTCTTATTGCCTTATTTTTTATAAGATAAAGTTCATAACACATTTGAACTGCAATTAACAAAACCATTTCTGAAGCGTGTATTTTACTTTCTTGTTTCTCGGTTGTCGTTCATAATTCACGTTCATGAAACAGCAGAGGGACCGCCGCCATTACCTTGTAAAACTTTAATGTTTACCTCGACGTGCGTTGTTTCTAAAAATACGAAGTTATTGTCTCACAAATCGCCAACTGAAATCTTCACCATAAAATATATTGTCAACTTCAAAACTGGAATAAACAAAATCGTTTGAAAATGTCTGAGAGAACCAGTCTATATTTAATTACGTGCAGAGACAAGCTATAGTGTGGGAAAGGGTGTTGTATAAGTGTATACACGTTAAATGTCGTCGCGTTGATGCTGACTGAGGCCCGTTCAAATTAGGCACACTATCGAATTGTTCCTGTAGGAATCGGTAGACGGAATTGCATTGAAAACATCACGGGATCGCATAAACCGAACCGAACCTGACGGCACAACGAATACTCGAATGAACGCTATGCCAAGAAAGTTCTTTACCACTGAACTTCTGAGCTAAATTTTATTTAAAATAGATTGAAATACGTTGTTTAATTAGTCAGAGTTTCTTTCAAATAGTAACATTTGAGACCGTGTTGTTCTTTATTATTATTAATTTTTTTTTTTTTGCCACGAAGGTAGGTGAAAATCTCTATAGACACTAGGAACCCCGTAGTTCCTAGTAGTGTGGGAGTCTAACCCACTTAAATCGCCTCCCTTAATGCTACAATTGAGCAAGCTCATCCAGCAGCTTCTCCTTCATGTTTCCTGCACGGGTGATGGGGTGACGCCCAGTGGCTAATCCCAAGATTATTCTGTCTTTCTCTCACGTAAAGTTTTATGGATCTATACGTATTAATCGCTTTCTTTTGCAATACCAGATCATGTGGCTTCTGAATTGTGAGTCGCCTCAAGACATGTGGAGCTTCTTCCAACACCTATCACCTTATTGGGTTATCGTAGATCTGAATCCTCTGATTATGTTTGTCTCCAAATTTTGTTACATTATGTTATATTATATGTAAATATTACGGTTTACCCACATACCGGTGTCCAGCAAGTTTATGTTTCCAAACTTGTTTGTGAAGTCTTGAATCTGACATTCTTTTTAAGTGTTTTTTTTTTTACACCGTTAACGTTTAGAACGCCTTTAAACTCTTCTTAAGAACGCTATTCCCGAGGTTTCTATTTTACTTTCTTGTTTCTTGGTTGTCGTCTATAAATCGGACATACAGGGTCCGCCAGTGAAGCGGGAAATTTTTAAAGTCCAATAGTTCATTTTCTGCTTACGAGAGGGCGTGGAGGTTTTCGATTGTTGTTTTACATTTAATGCCATTTGTTAAACATGGAGCAGTGGTCCGGTGCACAGCGTGCTTTCTGCGTAAAATCGTTTTATAAGAATGGTGACTGTGTGACTTCTGTACAACGATTGTTTCGTAATCATTTCAATATTCCACGACATGGAAGAGTGCCGTCCGCTCATGCAATTATGTCATGGGTGAAAAAGTGTGAAGAAACTGGTTCCACATTAAACTTAAAGCATAGAGGAGCCACAAGGTCTGTAAGAACAGAGGAAAACATTGAAAGTGTTCGAGTAGCATTGACGCGTAGTCCACAACGTTCTGCAATGAAACATGCATCCGCACTAAACATTAGTGACACATCGTTACGACGAATTTTGTATAAAGACTTATTTTTTCATCCTTACAAAATTCAAGTAATCCAGGAGTTGGGCTATCGTAGATCTGAATCCTCTGATTATGTTTGTCTGCATATTTTGTTACATTATGTTATATTATATGTAAATATTACAGTTTACCCACGTACCGGTGTCCAGCAAGTTTATGTTTCCAAACTTGTTTGGGAAGTCTTGAATCTGACATTCTTTTTAAGTGTTTTTTTTTTTACACCGTTAACGTTTAGAACGCCTTTAAACTCTTCTTAAGAACGCTATTCCCGAGGTTTCTATTTTACTTTCTTGTTTCTTAGTTGTCGTCCATAATTCGTACATATAGGACAATCCAGGGACCGTCATAACTTAGTAAAATTTTAATTTTTTATCTCGACGTAACGTTTTTAAAAATACGATTGATTGAGCCACAGATCGTCCACTAAAACACGAAACATAAATAATATTATTATCTTCAAAACTAGAATAAACAGAAATCGTTTGAAAATGTCTGTTGCTCTTTTTTCTGCGGTAAAAGTCCTACTACGTCACCTACAAAGAGAAACACCCTATATTTAACTGAGTGCAGATACGAGCTATGCTGTATGAGAGGGTGTTGTGTGTGTGTGTTCACGTTAAATATCGTCGCGTTGTTACTGATTGAGGCCCGCTTACATGAGACATACGGTCGGATTGTCCCTAAGGATCGGTTGGTAGACCGAAAGAATCGGATTGTCCCTAAGGATCAGATTGCATTGAGAAGACCGAAAAACGAACCCACATCACGACACGACGAATAAACGCTATGCCTAGCGAGTTCTTTGCCACTGAACTATTAAGCTAGATTTTATTTAAAATAAATTTAAATAAGTTGTTTAATTCTACGTAGGCTTACACGGGCGGAGTCAATGTTGTTAAAATTCATTCCCGGGCTGTTTGGCCATGGTCCATGTTTCTCGCTAAAACAGACGTTTCGGTAGTATCATCGACTACCATAATCAGTATTGTGGTCTCCAACGTGGCGACAGCTACCGTTAGTACAGCTAGAATTTTTACACCGATGATGGCAGTCGATGGTACTGTCGAAACGTCTGTTTTAATGAGAAACAATGGACCACGGCCAAACAGCCCGAGAATGAATTTTAACAAGTTAATATTTAAGGCACTTTCACTTGTGAAAAACTTACTTTTTGTTATTTCCTCAAACGTCGTTTCGGAGTGGTTTTCTCCTTCCTCAGTGAGGTTTAAATGCGGAAATGCGGAGGTTTAAATGAGGTTTGATTCCGCATTTAAACCTCACTGAGGAAGGTGGAAACCACTCCGAAACGACGTTTGAGGAAATAACAAAAAGTAAGTTTTTCACAAGTGAAAGTGCCTTAAACAATAATTGTTAAAGTGCTGTGAAAGAAGTGATGAACATTCAAAATAATTTTAACAAGTTGCTTAATTAGTCACTGTTTCTTTTCAATTATAACATTTGAGACCGTGCTATTCTTCATTGTGTTAAATTTATGTAAGTAAAGTAATTAGGCCATGGCACCTGGCCTTTTTAGAATCCCGGATTCGATTCCCTGGTGTATAGTAAGATCAAGGTACGTTTTTATCCCCATGTGGAAATGAGTACCCAGGTAACTTCCTGTACATTAAAAACAAGTTGAGAGGAGTGGCTGATAACAGTACCTTCATTGTATGCCGAACAGCTCGCACGAAGCAACCTACCTTCCCCTAACGTCTAGACTGTTATGCTCCTGGCCAGTCATAGGCAACCTTTGAATTTATGTGGGCGCATATATAACTGAGAACCAGTTCGATAGACGCACCCTCCCCGCCACGTCAATGGTGCGGAGCTGCACGTTGGACATCGATGGTCAATAGATGGTCGTTACAAACATTAACTGTCGTCGAACAATTAGCGACGTGGAACACCGAATCAAGAAAAACGCTTTTCAGTATTTTTTATGTAACTTTTTGAAAATTTCTCACATTAGGAGTAGGTCATTAACAGTCTGTCATCGTGTACACGCACGTTAAAACTAACAAAACTTTAAACAAAATGCTTAAACAGGAAAACATTTTAATAAAAATAAATTAAAGAACTTACCAAAATAACACTATTTATTTTTATAAAGGGTACAGAAATGAAAAACTTGAAAAAATCACATTTAAAACGTAAATGAAGATTTCAGTTTCTTTTTTTCTTGAAAAACTAACAGTAATATTATTGTATTAGAAAAAAAGTAAAACTTGAAACGACTTGTACTATTTTATAATAAAGTACTTCGAAAGAGTACAGCCTGGTGTGTTCTTTAGTTCAAAATAAAATAAAATTACAAATTAGTTTGCCGGCGCGTCTAACCTTATCGACGGGCGTAATTGCGCCCGTGGGGGCACGGTTTGTTTAGACTGTTGGCTTAGACGGTAAGAAAAGGTTTCATTATCATAATTTAACAATTTATTTCTAATGTAAATAAAGGACACGCACAATAATAATCAAATACGTATTAAGTCACTTGGCTTCTGCTACTGGGAATTTAGTGAAAATATAATAATATGTTATTGCCACTTAATGTGACTCGATACGATTTAACGAGAGAATAAACGACTAACGATAACGTGGTGGGCCTGTTTAGGGTCGATATTACGTAATATCAACTAAACGATGTTCCACGTTGGTAATGGGGCAGGCCTAGTTAACACAGTTAATGCATTATTGTTTTGTTTAGGACCTGGATAGTTGTCTGAGAAGATAACTTGTCCAGTTCTACTGCGCATACGATTCATATTGACATACTTAATCAAGTTAGTCAAGTGAACTGAAGTCGTGACATTTAGTTAAATAGAGGACGTAGTCACAACTGTTTCTTGTGTGCTCTGTTGGTTGTCTACTGTAGTGTCAGGACACACGTTTTGCTAACACAGTGGTCGTCGACGTCATCATCATCTTCATCGTCGTCGTCGTCGCTGCCATCATCATCATCTTCATCGTCGTCGTCGTCGCTGCCATCATCATCATCTTCACAACACGGCATAAGCAAGGTGCTGCCTGTTCCGCCTTCGAAGATCCTCCAGCCGTCTCTTCATGGGTCTACCCACACACACCTGTGTCCTATGGGTTTGTATTTCCAGACTTGTTTGGCTAGTCTGGAATCTGACATTTTTTCCAAGTGTTCTTTTCACTGTTGTTTTTAATCTTTAAATTCTTCATTCAAGTTAAACATTTGTAACTCTTTTCTTATGGCTTCATTCTTTATACAGTCAAGTTTACAACAAATTTAATTCCTCTTAAGAACGTCATTTCAGAAGCCTATATTTTATTGTTTTTTGGTCGTTGTCCATGCTTCATACCTATAGGACAGTACAGGTAGTGCCATAATCGCCATAACTTTATAAAACTTTAATTTTGTCTCTCGACGTAAAATGTCGTTTAGTTTTGTCCTTGTTTCTAAAAATACGGTAGATTGTCCTACAGCTCCTCTGGATTGTAATCTTTTATTCAAGTTGAAACTTGTAAGTTTTCTCTTATGGCCTCATTCTATATACGGTCAAGTTAACAACACATTTCCTCTTAAGAACGCCATTTCAAGACCTATATTTTACTGTCTTTTTGACATGATAATGTCTTATGGCTGGGGGTCATTTGAAAATTTCTGTAACGCATCACGCTGCATGACGTCATCATTTACCAGCCGGGAATCGTTAACTAAAACCGCGACCGCTAACGTGCTAACGTCCGTCGCAGATTAAAGACCTAACAAGCAAACAACACTGCATAGCTGTAGATAGGTATGTAACCAATCAGTCAGTCAGTAACCATAATAATGTTGCGTTTAGCTGGCGGCTGAAAGACAGTATCATGCTCTTAAGCTTTTACCATTTGGTAAACGGTACTTTACATTTTTTGGTTGTTGTCTATAATTCATACCTATTGGACACTATAGGGACTGCCATAAGTTTGTAGAATTTTAATTTTGTATCTCGACGTATCTTGTTTCTGAAAATACTGTAGATTATCCCACAAATCCTTTGGAGCTTACCAAACTTAACAAAACACAGGTTAAAGATATTTTAACCACAGTTTATTTTCAAACATGAACTGTTTTCTTACTGTGTACAGTTCGGTCAAATATCTGGGAAAATTCAACGCGTTTCCGTATTCACTGGACACCCCGCGTCTAGCCAGATCTTTGCTTACACAAATACCTATAGTTTTTACAACTACAGCTAGCGTTTTAGGTTTCTACGAAGGCAGTACTAAACATTACGACGCCAAATACATTGCATCGTCGTCTGCTGGGATAATCGCCATATTCGACTCGTGTTACTATCTACTGCGCAAACGCGAACTCCATTCTCTGTTAAACAGCTTGGACACGCTGTCTGCTGACATGGTTCAAAGTAATATTTTTCGCGAATCTGACTTGAAACTATCGTTGGAAAAAGCTAGAAAACTGAACGCTTTTATAAAGTACTACTTAACAACGACTACTGTAGGCATCGTTCTCAATTATTTTGCGTTGTTCTGTCGTAGATATTTCTTGGCAGATAACAGCGCACAACTTTTCGCTCTAAATCACCCAGTTTTCGAGCAGATCTGGTATTTTTCTCTGATCCTAGAGTTAACGTCGTTTATGTTCGTCTACACCAAAGTGCTTTGTTCTATAATTTTCTTTACTCTAGTCATACTTCAGTTGAACATTTATTTGAAGGTGCTGCGTGACTGTTTTAAATATGTCTCCTTTGATGAAAAGAATGATAATGCACTAAAAAATCACCGTGATGTCAAGGAAAACTATTTCATTAATAATGTCGGGAAAGAAAATGATACACATTATACGTCAACATACGATGTTGGTAAATTCAGAAGTGTAGGTGAGAATGAGGGGCTAAACATCAGATCGTGGATACGTGTGCATCAACATTTATTAAGGTGAGTAGGGCCTACTATAAAGGCGTTTCTATACTGATTCACAGTAGGCCTACTGAAGAACATTTTTATTAACGATTGTTGTAAAATGTGACATTTCTCCCCCTCCTCCCCTCTCCTCCCCTCCCCACCTCTCCCCTCCAATCACCACCATACCACACCTCCCCTCCCCAACACCTCCTCCTCGTCCTCCAAGATTTACTTTAATTATGAATGTCATCGCTAAGTCGGACCGATACGTATTTTTTGTCTCATCGCAACAATCAAACTAGTAACAATAGGCGTTTTAAACGTTATGGTACACCATCTGACGGATCGAACTCGCGACCAATCATAGCCACTTGATGCTGTTGGCGCTATCTCTGTGTCAGCCCGTGAACATTTTGAACTGCCCTTCTGCTTGTTGCTCACATCATTGCCTGAAGACAACGTCTGATTAATTTATTTTCATACAGGTTCACTAGACAGCTGAATGACTTTTACACTCCAGTGCTCACACTGTACTTATTGTTTATCTACGGGAACGGCATAATTTCTGTTATTTACATTTTTCTGGTAATTATCAGCAGACGTAAATGTAAGGAAATCATTTAATACTAAAGAAAACATGGTTTTTAAAGTTTAAAAATTGTCTTAAATTTTCCAGCAACGAGAAGGACAGTACTTCTTCACTATTGCCGGATATTTACTTAAAAAACTCACAAATTTCTTCATCCTCAGCATTTGTGGTAACGAGCTCTCTTCCCGGGTAAGCATGTGTTTTTATTTTAGATTTACCTAAATGTTAATTCCTATTTTGTTATCGAATCGTATACAACGAAGCTGCCAGGGTTTCCTTCTAGGACGTTCTGGCGGGTTTTGGTCGACTAGACGTTTGTCAATAAAACTAAACAAAAGTTGAAAGAAAGAAAAACTTGTATTTACTATTTATTTTGTTGTAATCAAGAAAGATAAGCATTACGTTAGTGGATGTCTAAAAAAAAAAGTAAAAAAAGTAAAATCAAATAAACAACTTTAAAATTTAATTAATACAAATTTTATAAATTTGTCTTAAGAAAAGTAGAGTAAATGTTAATGTACGTTTTCTTCTGTATCCGTTTTAGAGTGCTAATGTACTCGACTTTGGTTACGACAGAACGCATCTGTCCAGAAGTAAGAAAGGTACAAGCTGTGCACTCATCATTGGTCCCATGGCCAACAAATCGCTACGCATCTCTGTGTATGGGCCCAGTTACTTTGACCTGTCCCTGCACACATTTCTTTGGGTAAGTTGTAAAAATGTCCTGCTATATTATCAAAATAAAGCATTGGTATTCATATTTTGATATATTTATATTTATAAATTCATTTATAGATCTCTGAAGGCACTGATATAGATTGTGCAACGTGAGTCAGGTCAAAGGAAAACGATAAAAATAAGATCAACTACTTGCAGAAATAATTATAATATAATAGTCTAATATATAATATTATACAATAATACTGAAAGAAACTCATCAAGTTACTTATCAAGAAAAATATGTAGGATATGTATTGCGGGGAGCCTACGAAATTCGGCGTATCTCGCATTTCAATCGCCAGTAACCTCTGTTTTTTCTCAGTCTCCTGTAAATGCTTGCTCGTCTCTAAGTTCTCCGAGGTCTGTCTCTTTTACTGCAATACTCGAGCATAATTCTAGGCCGTCTCTTGTTGCTAATTTGTGTATGCGTCTATACCGTACTAACCTACGTTATTCAGTTTTTTTCATTCATATTTTTTCTGACATTAGCTCGCTACCTCACAGGCTTATTTCTTGCATAGTACAGTCGGCGTATCCGACAAGATCTTCTCAAACAGTCTATTTCAATCACTGCCAATTTTTCTTTACTTCATTTTGTCATCTGCCAACACTCTGATGTACAATTTTTATATATAAATTAAATTTAAAATTCATTCCAAAGCAATTTTAATTAGCCAGAGCAAACAGTTTAGCTTTTGGATAGCCAGTCATCTTTGAGTGAGTCTGTAGTCAGCATTTTTATTGCAAGTTCCGTCTTGGCTAATTATGCACCCCAGATATTTGTATTCATGGCTGTGTTTTATAATTCCACAGGCTCGCACTATGTCATTCATCTATGCGCATTTTGTTCTTTGCACATAAACATTATGTTTACTGTAAATCAATTTTATTAAGTTAAAGTGTATGAGTTAAATTGACTTTAACTTAATTTGAGATATGCAAATCATCATAGTGTACAGTATGAAGTTCAAAGTTAGTCGTAGTCAGTGCCCGGAGGCATCCGAAGACCGGGAGATTCAGCGATGACCCAGTTACTGTAGGGAAGAGTAAATGTGAGTGTGTTTACCTAAATAGAGCAAAGCATATTGGACACTCTTTGTGACTTCGTGAAATAGGCGTATAATACTATCAATCACTGAGGCATAAGGAAAAGGCTTTCACTATCATCAGCGCTACTAGCCGAAAGTCCCCGTATACCTCTCCCCACACCTCTCAACTCAACCAGTAGTGATACTGTATTCAATACACATTCTCTTATTCTAATTGATGTTCCCTTGTTGCCTTTTGTAAGTTTATCTTATGTGTTCTTATTAACGATATCGCCTTCAGATCCGTTCTAAAGAGGCAATTTAAAAATGTACATTAGCCTAACTTACTCTCTAGCAATAGTCAACGTATTTTACTAAAAATCTTATGTATTTAAACATGATCCGTTCGTATAAGCTTTAGTTCACGATTAGAATTAGTGTTTTGAAGTGTTATGACACCGAGCTGGCTGTTAGTCAATAAATTAATTATTCTGTTTGTTTCAGATGGTGGAAAGTATGGTTTCCGTTTACATCGCTCTGACTCAAATGGAGAAAATAAAGCAAAATTAGGAAAATCTTGTAATAAAAATTAATAAAATTTAAAAACAATTTATTTTGTACTAGTTTAAGAACATTTTTTTTTACAATAAGCCAATCGAACAAGGTATCAAATTTTACATACTTGGGCTGCGACGCAAGCTACAATTATGACAATGACATGGAAAATAAAATAATTAAATTCCAGGCAGTATGTGGCACAATAAATAGAACATTAAATAACAAAACACGAAAAGACACAAAGATAAAATTTTATAAAACGATGACTGTACCTGTACTTATGTATGGGAGTGAAAGTTGGATAAATACCAAAAAAGTGGACAGCAAAATACAGGCAGCAGAAATGAGATTTTTGAGACGGGTCAATGGCTGCACAAGAAGAGATTTTGTAAGAAATGAAGACGTGCGAAATGAACTAAATGTATATGCAATATATGAAAAGATAACTGAATACAAGGAAAGATGTAAACACCACGTAAATAGAATGGGAAATGGGAGAATACCTAAAAAATATTTAACTACAACCCAAGAGGGAGAAGAGATATATGAAGACCACGAAAACTGTGGTCGTAAGTTTGTGAGGACGGAACAGGCAAATGCCTAATCCTTGTAGTGCAGAAGAAGAAGAAGAAGATTTTTGGCAAATACTTTTCGATCATAATCGCCATCTTCCTAACGGTTTTAGGCTTTAGCAGCCTGTACCTTTTCCACAGTCCACCTTTACAGTCCACGGTCTACCAACATTTCTTTTGCATCTAAGATTGTAACCTTTTGCTATCTTCGGGTTTCTACATTCTTTCATTCTACTGATGTCTTGAATCTATTTCCTTCTGTATTCTTTAATCCTTTCATTAACTACAAAAATATGTAAAACACTTCTTGTCTCTTCATTTCTTATATGATTTCGTCGACTACACCTTTTAACTGATTTCAGAAATTTACTTTCTGCTGTTTGTATCTTCTACTCATCTTTTTTCTTTATGGCTCAAGTTTCAAAGCCATACAGTAGTGTAGGTATTGCCATTGTTTTATAAAATTTTATTTGATTTCTTAGGATGTTTGCACATCCAGGAGTAGGATATGCGGAGTATAGAGCCGTTTAGACCAGAACTTCTACCTACTCAAGACCGTCGGGCGTGGTCAAGAGCCACACCTTTTCGAGGTGGTCCTATAACAGAACACGAATAATCTAGACCAGAGAAGGTCAATAAAAAATCTTATCTGGTTTAGGGTTGGTTGCCCTATACGATGGTCTCAATCAACAACTCAGAATTTCAACTTTTGTAGCCTCCGAAACCAGGACAGATAAAGACATTCGAAAACGAAAACGGACACGAGATTGGATTTCAAAATACTTATCAATAAACGGCGTAACTGTACATTACTAGTGTGTGTGTGTGTATATATATATATATATATATATATATATAAGTAGAAATAAAATGAGAGCATGAGCCCACTTGTATCAAAATCACAATTTCTAAAATTTACTAAGAAGTTTCAACGTTTTACCTCAAATACCTTCAAAAACTATCAAAAATTCAAAACCTGAAAATTCAGCTCTTTTATAACGTTCTGAAACACACTTTATAAAAAATAGCTGCGTGTTTAACGTTCGCGTTTTATTTTTCGATTCATTATTTTTGAAATCTTCAATTTCATGTATTTCACCTTCCTTTTTAAATTTTATTCTTTATTAAATCGAGTCCAACAAAAACGAATTGGTGATAGACAGAAACAACAAAACTCTCGACCTTATTAACACTCATGAACAAAATTTTAGAACACTAAAAGAAGAATTAATTAATCCCTAGACGATGAATTTACACCAAATTTTATAGAAGTTATAATTCCAAGAATTGGTATAGGTGAAATTAATTTGTATAGTACAAACAAATTAAAATATTTTACAATATATCCCAAAGATAAAACTTGCATTTTACATTGCTTACATAAAATTATTACAAATAAAGATGATTTTGAAGATCAAGTTGAGGAAAAGCTTTCAAATATTAGTGGCGGAAATTTAAGAATGTATCAACCTAGAGGAAGAATTGGTTTAAAATTCTAAAAGTTATTTTTAAATTCCGGAATACACGTTTGGAATTTGTCTTTAGAATATATGTTCTTAAATTCGAGATGAAAAGTGTAATTTATTAAAACGAGGGGGGCAAGAATGCGAAGTCTATAATATCGATGCGAAAACTATATTTATTAACGAGTTTGGATTTTATTCTTTAATTTTTCTTCCAAATTTAAAACAAATCCAACTAAGCTCATGAGAAAAATATCATAAAATACATGAAGTTATAAAGATTAACTCCTAGTTACACTTCGAAAATTGAAAAAATTTTAACAATTAAAAATTTAAACGTATAAACGCTAAAACTAAATTGTTGTGAAGAGAATTTACGCCATTACACCGATAGTTACACTTTAAGAATTTTACAGCTATTAAATTACCCATTATAGATTTAACTTAATTAGAGGAAGACATGGGGAAGATTTTATATACAGAGAAATACAAGTATTTAGGAGTAAAAATTACGGCCAATGGGCAGTAAAACAAAGAAATAAACAGGTTTGTTTAAGACCTGAAGATGTCAGTGACGACGAAAAGCTTTGTCTAAACAATAAAAATTATAGCAGTTTAGCAATTTTATAAAAGAAAAGGTAAGAATGGCTGCTAATTTAAACAATACGAAGAATAAAGAAATAAAGTCCAGAATCAATTTGAAAAAGATGGCTATACCTACAATAAGTGGAATCCTGTAGGATAAGCAAATTACAGCAGAAACTAAAACCAACATATTTAAAACCACCGTTAGAAGTATCATAACTTACGGCTCAGAAGTTTGGACTACCAATAAACACACAAGAACAAAATTAATGATTTTTGGAGACGCAGAGGTAGACTTTTGGAGACGTTCAGCAAGAGAATCCAGACGTGTGAAAATTAGAAATGAAGTCATTAAGAACAAAATGAATGTAAAAATTGTAATTGTTGACTTTATCAAAACAAAAAAATTACAATGGTATGGACACAGGAAAAGAATGGGACAGGAAAGTTTCCCAAGGAGAGTTATGGAATGGTCCCCATCAGGAAGAAGAAAAAGAGGAAGACCACCTATCACCTGGATAGAAGAAATTCAGGCTATATTGAGGGAACGAGAAATTGAAGAAAATCTTTGGATGGACAAGCAACAGTAGAAGATGAGAATTCAATCAATTCGGTAATCTTCGTTTCAGAAAATGTGGAAACATTATAGAGCCGGAATAATAATAATAAAAAGATTTAACTCAAAAATCTAGTTTTATAATTTCTGTTAAAGTTAACAGGCGCAAAAACAGTTAGTTAACTTAACGGAGGGATTCACTCAAGAACCTGTACAAATCATCGATCTTAATGAAGTAAACAATAAAATGATTAAAAACAGTAGACCTGCTGTTTACTGAAAAACATTTTATTATAACACTTGGTATTAGATGCGATCGTATACAACTCAAAAACCATTTATGTGCTGCAGTCAGAACAATGACTTGAACGGAGTGAGCCATGGGCGGCTCTAGTAGACGGCCGGAATATTAACCGTGGCAACATTGCGTCTGAGGCCTATAGCATTAGTGTAATAAAATAGCTAAAGTGAACATGTTATATTTTGATTTAATTACATAGCATTACTAAAATTATAAGAGGCCTATTTATAGCTAAATCTAAATTATAGGTCTGTGTGCACTTAGTACTATGCGTTTAAGTTGAATAAATTAGTTAATTAGTTTTAGGCCTAATGAATTAATTTTGTTCGAATTATTGAATTCGTATCATATGAATGAGTTAATTATTATATTTCCAAAATAATATAACAGCAGTTTATATAATAAGCTTTTAATCTGCAAAACAATGAAGAATTATAAAACTGCTGTTAACCGGCAATTAAAAATGACGCGATTTGATTATTGAAATACATAAATTAAGAGATCGTCTAGTCGGCCTCAAATATCAGCTGGTTCAGTGTTGCAATGTTTAATCTTCCGGCCTCCTACTAGAACCAGACATGTGTGAGCTCAGTGTTTGTGTGTTGTTTTCTCTTTTATAAACAATACCAGAAAACACTGGATTAACAACAGTATTGTGTATGCCTTTTTCATTTGCATACACACATGTAACCTTTGTTGCACTATTAATGAATTTGTAATAAAATATTTCTCATTTCTCAATACGTAAGTTATATTTTTATTGTGTATGTTTCAATAAAATGTAATTTTTTTATAAGTGGCACGTATTCGTTGTAATTATATAACCGTTTTCAAATTATCGCGCGCGCGCACACACACACACACACACACCATCACCTTCACTACATTTGTTTTATATAAAATGTGTTACCAAAATAATAACTGTCAATGTGAACCCATTTATAAATAAATTATCAACTGCATAATGTGTAATTCACGGACGTTTATAGCGTGCATTACACACTTGTATGAGCTGTTACAATATGTTCTGTTATTTTATTGTAATTGTAATATTGTTTTGAAGACAACGCAGGTTTAGAATTATACACTGACTAAATGTCTTTTACCTGCGGCGATGTTTGTATTATTATTTCATGTTAAAATTTTTTATAATGTTATACTGAAAATACAATATCAACTAGTTGTGAACGATAAACAAATACTTTTTTTTTTAAATTCCGTTTTATAAATGTTCAATTATCCGTTGGTAGATATAGGCGTACGTTAAGTGTTTATGGAATTTCACTGAATTTTTAATAGCTCTTCGAGAGGGCATTGATCCCCCGATCCCCCCGTAGATACATCACTGTAACGTATTACTATGTTGTTTTTATTATTATCATTTCACAATGTATTATTATATAGTGTTATTATCGTTAGACATGATTAATTCCACTTTTTATCAGTTGTTTTTATTAAAGTATTTGCGTCTCATCCCTATAAATTTTGAACATAAATTTAGTAGCGCACAAGCTTTATACTGTGGCATACAATATCGTATATTTAAAAATACATTTAGTAATTAAAATTTTAAATGGTACTGTACGTTTACCCCTTTCTGCACTCATTTTCGATATTTCAATTATGCGATTGTTTGGCTTCGATCTTTAGTGAATATTGTACATAATTTTATGTGGGTGAAAGAATTATAAAAATTTTAATTCATTATTTTGGAAAATAGTTGGCTGGCGATTTCTGTTGGTGTTCTTAGTCCTTTTTTTTTAATGAAAAATTATTGTAGGAGTAGTAGGCTATATCAATGCTGCCTACCTGTGATGCCAAAAGTTGACGTTGTTAGCTTAACATGGGAACTGAAATTATACATGGAAAGCGATACGTGTGTAATGTAAAAATCATTTTTTGGGGCAAAAACTACGAAAAACCGAACTCGAAAATAAAGCGGGGTTACCCCTTGCCTGTTACTATAAATGTCTCCATTTTTGTGGCAGAACTCGGTTTCCTGTAGAACTCGTTTTCCCAGTAGTACTAGTTTTTCATTAATACTCGTTCTGTGAATAGATCACTGAAAAACCACCGAACTCGAAAGTAAGCCGTGGTGGCCCAAGGACCACATCTTGCCTATTACTACACATGTCACTTTTTGGGAGGAGAACTCGTTTTTAGATAATATTCGTTTTCCAGCAGTATTCGTTTTGTGGCTAACCAAAAAGTAACGTCCGTTATGTACAACATATAGAGCGTATGTTGTCATTCCTTAATACACTGTTTTTTGAGTTTTTCATTAACCATAAATATTTGTATTTTTTCAGTTTATATTTGCTGTTGTAGATATGTTAATTTGCCAACTCAAAATACGTTAGGTTCTTTATTTTTAGTATTACTGTGTTATAAGAATTGTATATACACATTAAACGTTGTGTTTTCCTCAACCATGACTTTTATTTATTCCAGCAGTAAACTAAAAACCAAAAACAATTGTCACCTAACCTCATAAATTAATACAACACGTATTTTCGCTTTGCATTAGGTAATAGGAGTATTTACAATTAGTACACTTCTTCTTTTCCACAACGTAATATATCGATAATATATCGCATATTCAAAACATCAAAAATGTACTGCAGGAACGGATAAAGGTACAGTTCTTTTTAAAACAATTAAACGTTAAAAAACATTATTGTTACCGTTTCTTAAATTGATAACCTGACTGCAAACAGAGTAATATTAACCTGATCGCAAACACAGTAATATTAAACAAAGTATTCCATCCAGTGGTAATTAACTGCAGAACGGAAATTATAACGTTATCGTTTCCAAGAATCGTAATGGGTGTCGAGTCCATGGTCAACACTAAATAGGCAGACATTCTTCAGTAACGGCGCTGCGTGTACGGAATTTATATCATGACGTCTCGGAGTCATTCGTGTTTGGTCTTTTTATACATTCGGTCGGTTTGGGTTTTACGTTTCCGTTTTTTCAACTAGTGATGTTTAATTAATTGAACAACATATTATAAAATGTGAATTTGTGTAATTATTGAAAACAAAAGTGTTGTTTTTCGAAAATACAAATACTAGCATCACATCACTGAACATTTGCAAAAGGTAATCGATCTACGTTTCTTTTTTTGCTAACAACTAGTTGATGTTAGGCTTTCAGTACAATTTTTTGTAACCGAAAATGATAATGCAATCATTGTCTTAGTTAAAAGACGTTTGTATTCATACGATATCAAAATTGTTACTCGGCGGTGTGTAAACCAAAATTAAAAACCAGTACTGTCTTAAAAAAAACGTCGCAATCATTATAGAATAACGGAACATATGATATTGATTGTAACATCTTATACAGCATGTAATGCACGTATAGGCCTGTGTGAATTAAGGATTAACCAGTTGTTCATAAATAAACGGATCTATTTATAAACGAGTTTGCATTCACAGTTATTAATTTGGTAATTAAACTTTTACATAAAATAAATGTACTGTTTTATTTGTAGGTGTGTGTGTGTGTGTGTGTGTGTGTGTGTGTGTGTGTGTGTGTGTCTGTGTCTCTGTGTGGGCGTGTAATTTCTCAACTTTCTACTGACAAAATTAGTAGGCCTACACATAATTTTCTAAATACAATAATTTGAAAACGATTATATGCTTAGAAATAATAAAGTTGCCAATTATAATGAAAATAAGTCTGAATAAAACATATCCGATAAAAATACATATATTGAGAACTGACATTCAGCAACGCATGGTTGAACATTTATAAAAAAGAATTAAGAAAAATTATTTATTTATCGTTAACAACTAGTTAAAATTAGATTTTGAATATAACATTATAAAAAATGTGGTAATTATTACCTTTCTCGCCAATGTTGGTATTTAAGTGAAATATTTTTTTTTCTATTGTTGTATGTTATATAAACACGCGAAAAATAATTTAAACGGCGGTCGAAGCTATTTACGAAGAAAAAAAATAAAATAATTACTCTCATAAGTACGCATGGAAAGGTGAATGATCGCCATATTAACTAAGTAGTTAGTGGGATCACCGCAGTCGGGCAACGGCGCACTAATGCACAGGGAATGACGAGTTATGACGTCATGCGCGGATTAGCTATCACTGCAGTTAATCAATTTTACAGGCCAAATTACACGCGTTTATCTACAGTTATGAAATACACGCTTATACATACATGCTTGGGCGGACTACGGCCGCAACAAAATTATACATCCCTCTTTTTGAAACAGAACTCAATGCTTTAAAGTACTCCGGTGCCACTCGGCCCGTCGGCGGGCCTCACAGAGTCTATTCACGCGCGGGGAGTAACTAGACAATGCCTAGAACACCCGTAGGCATATACTCTACGACTCCAAGTAGTATATAGCCTTTATCTACAGTATATTCGGGTATATTCATACGTTACATATATATCATTTGTCTAACATCTAATCTCTGCGCACTAGCAAATGAAGGCATACCTGTGCTTGAGAGAGAGAGAGAGAGAGTGAGTGAGAGGGGGGGTTAAATGTCATTTACCACAGTTAATATGGCGCTCATTCACCTTTCCATGCGTGCTTATGGAAGTAATTATTTTATTTTTTTTCTTCGTAAGTAGCTTCGACCGCCGATTAAAATTATTTTTCCCGTGTTTATATGACATACAACAATAGAAAAAAAATATATCACACACACACGCGCGCGCGTACATGAAATGCATGGATATAATAATGAAACTCTTACCTTAACGTGTCGGGGGATACAACTCCGCTGCGGCTCTGAAGAAGGCATGGAGGAGGAATTTTAGCGGGTGGCGCCTCTTAAACATGAATTCCGCCAGGTATTCCACGAAATGTTGTTTTCTGCGCCCGAATCGTGGGATACCATTTCGCACTTCTCTCCATGCCCTCTCAACCGTGTTTGTGTGAGCGCCGGTAGCGGGGTCCACGAAGTTTTGATGATGATTTGAACGAACCCCGCTTCTTCCAGGCACTCATATGCTTTCCAGCAGTCACTGATTATAGTTGTGCCTGGAAGAATCCACTCCTCAATTATGTTGAGGAGAGTAGTGGAATCCCGGTGCTCAACCGGTATTAAAAAACACTTCCCAGAACCGCGTTCCACACCCCCGAACATCCACTGTCCTTCAATGGCCCTGCCCCGATTATATTTGCGGCGACCAAATTTGGCTTCATCGACTTCTACAGTTTTTCCAGTGCCCCCCAGCTTAGATGAAGAGCGCTGGGCGTCGAAAATAAAATTCACATCATAATTCAGCATGCGGTGTTGGCGAGGCGGAGGTTTATGAAGGATGTAGCAGACCAGGTAAAAGTAGGTTGTGAGAGGATGGTGGGTCTTAGAAAGGAAACTACCATCTCGTGCTGACCGCTTGATGTCGCATCTCCTCTTTTTTTTTAGCCACCACTTCTCGCAAATTGTGACACAGAAAATATAATGTCTCTCTATTCAGTGCTAATAGGGTCCCACACGAAGGACAATTTATCGACTCTTTAATTACCCCGTGGGAAATTAAAAAGTCGATAATATACGACTCATTCATTCGAATGCAGTCGAACGGTTTCCTACTGCACTGAATGTCTTGGCAGGCCATTGGAAATTTGTTCAAAGTTTTCAAACTTTTTCAAAGTTTCCTAAATAACAGAAACAAACGAAAACAACACAAAAATAACACAAACGGAAACAGTGAGATTCACAAAATAAATACCTCAACACGACAATACACAAAAGCATTACCTTACTCCTCGGGCGAAAACACGCGAATAAATACTGTTTGTACTTAAATACGAATAAATAACGTTTGAACTTAAAGGTTTATTAACGCGCTACTTTTTTGTTTCGACCAATCAGGCGTCAGCCTTATCACCGGCCTTCATAAATGCGCGTCAGACTACACAACACGTGAATTACAGTAAAATATGTCCAAAGTAAAAGGTTAGTGGTGCTATTGTGAATTGTGATTTTCGTGATCCAAAATGTGACGATTTAAATTGTGACAATTATAAAAAAATAAAGAAATAAAAAAATTTTAAGTTGCTAACAATTAACCATTTAAATCTCACAATGATAATAAAAAACATGTAGGTACTAAGTGTGAATGGAAGTAGTAATTAATAAGGGCAAAGAAACGGTAAAGAAAAGACATATTGTAAATAATTAATATTGTCGCATTTAACCCTTTGCTTGTTATCAGGCGCCTACCTGTTGATACCGGACTCGACATGTTTACCGAGTCTTCTGTAATTAAAAATAATATAGAAAAATAATGTTAATAATTAAAGAATCTGAAGACACAGATAGTCACGAAAACAACTAATTTAAATGATGTATTTTTATCTAGCGATAGTTTGTGTAAATAAAAAGTTTTATTTAGAGAGAGACCGGGACTATATTCTCGCGGAATAAACACCCCACTATCTATTGTCCTGTACCAGTGGTAGCGGACGAAAAATCTGTCTCTCGCTATGACGACTCCAAGCAGTGCACACGCACGAGCGAAATGCTCTGTTGAAATGTTATGTGATTGGTTATTAGTTTGGATTAATTCTTATGTATTTTACTAACTGCTACAAAAGAGTGTAATATGTAACGTTAAGAAAAATAAAAATAAAAAAAAAACGTTGTAACAAGAAGAAATATGTGACAACCAAAAGTGCGAGTGTTAATAACTATAACAGCTATCTTCTCCGATTGACGACTCTCCACAACATCCTACCTGGAGACATGAATCATCAGAATTACAGCTCTCGTAGACCCGACCGATAATGCAGTTCGAGACATCTGAGAATCAACGAGTACCTGTGTAGAAGGCCCACTCTATCCTGAAGACGTTTAAGCCGTGAACAACTGAGACCAGACCTAGACGAGGACGACGCCCTTAGGATTCCCAAGATGTAACCATATGGAGGAGATTTCTACATCCCAAATTAAAGGTGACTCGATAGCACGTCTATCGAGGAATAATAATAATAGTAATTGTAACACAATACTCTCTTAAAGAGACTTTCAGAGACGATTGACTTTACAAGAATATACAAATTTAAATCTAAGAATTTAATTGTAACTATTCAGGCTTCTTACAATTGTAACAGTTTAGATTTTAACGTATCTTAGTATAATTAATACCATTCTTCAAATGGAATAATAATGAAACTTAAAAGTAAAAGTAAAAGTAAAAGTAACAGTCTTGCAAGCTAATATCTTGAATTGAATACGATTAAAAGTTTAAAGACTAAATACCAATGGTTACCCGGATCCGGGGAAAAGCTAAATATAATTTGTTGTGATCCCACAGTATATATAAAGCCATTTAAATAATTTTGATAATTTAATTAATAACGTAATGGGATCTGTATTTTGAGTAAATGTCATTTGTTTTTTTAAATGTTTAATAAAGGGGAATCTCCTTGTTACACACATATACTGAGTACATAAATCAACAGTTGTCCCTTCCCTGATTCCTTTTATTTTTACTGTGTGTTGTTCTGTTTAAATTTCAGCTCGTCCCGAATAAGGCAGCCTTGAGTAATTGGGAGAACCAATTACTTTGGGTTCCCTCTGTTATAACTCAAGAGAAGAGGTTATAAATTGCGCCACTCTGCTAATTAGTTAAAATTTTGCTGCTAATTAAAAAAAAAAAAAAAAAAAATTTGTGATTTGTGTTATTAAGCAGCAATTGTGCCTATTAACCCAGACCATAATCTGTTGATTTATTTACTCATGTACTTTAAATGTGTCTAAAATCTAAAATAAAATTAAATGATAATAGTTATTATAATAGTTTTGTAAATAGGTAATTTTAATTATTATTTAGATATAGCAATGAACATAATATTAACTAAAGACGCCCCGTGTATTCGATATAACATCAGGTATGTGCTTGTCAAAAGTTCATTCAACAACACGTCTGTTTGTAAACAATATCAGACCGGTCGAATTCTTGTCCGCTCCTGTGAGTGTGTATATTGTCATTGTGAGACTCCCCCATCGCGGAATTAAACAATCACTTCACCCTCTGTGTTAGCTCTATTGTTATAAGTAGCGCGTCCTTTCCTGTGTGTCGTTGCCGCGGATTCCCCCTTTTGCCGTACGCATCTGTAAGCATGTGTGAGGTTTCTCTCTCTCTACCTATGTAAAATGACAACCTTTGTCATCTCATTTTAATTGTTTATTAATAAATGTGTAAGAATACGATTTATTTATATTGTTATGTTCGTGTAAAATGATATAGCGTTGTATAGTAGTAAATACAAATAGTAGAATAATTAGTTCTAGCCACTTTACGAAAATGGCTGAATTTAATCCTGATTTATTAGTAAAAGATGAGCTATGCTACGAAGCACTTTTACGAGGTCTAAAACACGTGAATGTAACCGTGTCTGAATTACGAAAATCATTACGCCAATCCAGATCTGAGACAAGCTCGCAGTTAGACAAATTGCGTGAACTCGATTATGACGGCGAACGAGAAACCTGTTATGCGAAATATAGGGAACTGATAGTATTATCTCAGAACCTCGAGGAAAAGAAATCACCTACGGAATTTTTGCGCGTTACTCAACGTATAGAACATTTAACCCGCCGATTGAATAATTTATTAAGCTGGCCCGACGTCACCGTAGTCCCCGCCGATGTGCAGAAATTTGCAGACGAGGCATTAAGCCAGTTACCCATAATTATTAACGACTTACGACGAAAGTCAGATGCATCGAGAATGGAGGAAATTGAGCTAGACTTACAAAAATTATATATCTCCCCTGGTCAATCCCCTATTGTAGAACTCCCTCCCACCACCTCGAACCCCGAATCACCCACCGTATCTAAGATACAACTGAGTCCTGAACAATTACCTAGTAGAAAATTAAATACCTTAACTATGTTAGAACCCCCACCCCCTAACGTTCAGCGTACCCGCACTAGTCAATATGCGATTGCTAACCCTAATGCAACCACTAATTCTTCGAAAGAAATACAAAGCGTAAATTTTAATGTTGACCTCTACGGAAAGATTTCCCACCCAGTAGAGAAAATAATTAATGAAATTCCTTACACCGATGGGTTAAGTATAACGATACTGTTAACTTTTATCAAATACCTACTGCAAATAAAAGATCTACAACAATTAAACGATCGGCAAATACTGCAAGTAATATTACCCAAATGTAAACCACCATTACGAGATCGTGTACTAGAAACATTAAACTCGAGTCTTCCAGTAGAAGAACTACATACGAAAATAATCAAATATTTTATCCCCACTGGAATTTATGAGGATATCAAAAGAAATACTGTACTTCGAGTACAAGGAGCTCATGAAAGACTGGCCCACTATATTGCGGACATCCGTGAATCGTCACGTATACTACAAGTCGACTGGACTGAAAAACAATTGGTCGATACTATCCTAGTAGGCTTATCTCCTGATGAACGCTCCCGTTTAGCACTAATAAGTAGACCCCTTACGTTCGCGGACTTTGAACAATGTAGTATTCACTCTTCAAATGTGTGGTACGCAGATCAGCACAGACATGCATCGGTATCCACTACACAACATAGAAAAGAAATGCAAGCCTTAGTCTCTGACGCAAGAAGTCTACGAGAAAGAAAACCACTTCGAAGATCAACCTATGGCCATGGTAAGTCCAAGGAGGCTCAACCGCGACAGGAAATCAGTGAGACCCAACGTAAAGAGTATGTATGCTATAACTGCGGAAAATCCGGACATCTCAGTAGAAACTGTAAACAGAAACAGTATAATCAAAGAACTCATTATCCAAAAAACATGTAAGGCAGGGAGATCCGAAACCCTGTATCTTCCGCAGCATCGTGAAAAAAGGTAAACCCCTGAGAGTCAATAAAATAAAACAAATTAATAATAATAACAAAAGAAAACTAGACCCCTATGTAAAAAAATTTATCGATAAATGTAACGCTATTAATAAGTGTGATCTCAGTAAGTGTCAATTACCTTATGTACAAGTTGACCTTGGTGTAACATCCATCCTCGGTTTAATTGATTCCGGATCAACGCGAAGTTTAATTAGTCATGACCTCGCCAATAAGTTATTTAAACATAATTTAGTTAAACGCAGTCAATCTGTAAATATTAAATGCTCAACCGCTAACAAACAAAACTTAATGATAAAACTTATCATTACATGTAAAGTAAAAATTAAAAATTTTACGTGGTATTTTCCATTGTTAGTGTGCGACGAATTAGGACCCGAGTTAATATTGGGAGCTGATTTTATCAGAAAAACAGGAATAATTCTAAATATTCATGATAAGAAATTTTACTTTGGATTCGATCGTTCACGGAAATATAAATTGGAGGATAATTCAAATAACAGAGAAAGTACTAGCACTACCTCTTCACATGTAAAGCATCACGAATGTGAATTAGGTCATCTGGAAAGTAACGATAGACGGAACATACAAAAGTTAATAAATCAATTCTCCAATGTCCTCACCCCAAAGTTAGGACTGACGGACCTGATAGAGTATAAAATAAATTTGACCGATAATAAAATAATACGTTTAGCCCCATACAAGTTATCACCGCCAAAAATGGAAGTAATTAGGAACCAAATTAATAAATTATTAGAACAAGGAGTCATCGAACCCTCTACGTCATCTTATTCATCTTCATCCCCCGCGTTTTTAGTAGCCAAAAGCAACGATAAACATAGATTAGTTGTAGACTATAGACAACTAAATAAACGGATAGAATTTGAATCGATACCACTTCCCGACATCCACAGTGCCTTTCATTATTTTACGAAAGCAAAAATTTTTACCATTATGGATTTGAATCAGGCATTTCATCAGATACCCCTTTCGGAAGAATCGAAACGTCTCACCGCTTTTGCCGTCCCTTTCAAGCTATACCAATTTACAAGGGTACCCTTTGGTATATCACAAGGTAGTTCTGTATGTAGCAGATTATTAGAAAAATTATTTCATGACATAAAGTTTAAATATGTGTACCACTACCTAGACGACATTGTTATTTACAGCGAGTCAATGGAACAACATCTTGAACATCTACGTGAAGTACTATCCCGATTGGAGAAAGCTGGATTAACCGTAAACCCCAGTAAAGTAAATTTTGCTGTGACACAATTCTCATTTTTAGGTCACATCGTAAAAGCCAACGGAAAGGTAAGCATAGACCCAGAGCGCACCCGTGCTATCAGAGAATTTTTACCACCGCGGGATGCAAAAGGAATTGCCCGATTTTTAGGAATGATAAATTATTTCCACAAGTATATTTCACATCTAGCCGAAATAGCAGCACCGCTAAATACTTTAAGAAAGAAGGGAGTAAAATTTGAGTGGAAAGAACAACACCAAACCGCATTTGAGATATTAAAAGAAAGCATCATATCACCCCCTGTACTACAATTAGCCGACTTTACTAAACCGTTTGTTGTGCAAACAGACAGTTCAAGTGTCGCCCTAGGTGCAGTAATATATCAGGAAGTAGATAACTCTCGCTTACCAATTAGTTACGCTTCACGCACCCTGACAGACCAAGAGAAGAAATACTCTGCTTACGAATTAGAATGTTTAGCTATCGTTTTCGCGTTTGAGAAGTTCAAACCATTTTTAGAACATAAAGAGTTTTTGTTAGAAACAGATAATCAAGCTTTATCCTGGCTACTAAATCACCCAAAACAATTAGGTCGTATCGGAAGATGGGTATTAAGATTAAATTGTTTTAAGTTCAAAGTACAACATATTAGAGGCACACAAAACGTAGTTGCCGATACCCTGTCACGTATGTTCCAGCCGAATAGTAAGAATTACGAAAACAAGAGTAGAGAGACACCGATTATTAATACGTTAATTACCGAATTTCCTCTTGCATTTACGGATTTAGCCCATTATCAACAACAAGACCCACGCTTGAGTCCGATTATCGACCAACTTGAAAAAGGAAACAAGTCAGAAAAATACCTATTAAGTAAGAAAGTATTATGTTGTAGAATAGCGAACGGAAAATATTCACGAATCATCGCCCCGGATATTATTAAACCTATGCTAATGGAATATTATCACTCTTCCCCCATTGGAGCACATATGGGAATAAATAAAACAATACATCGAATTCGTAGCGAATACCACTGGGAAAATATGAACAGTGAGATTGCTAACTTTGTAAAAAGGTGTAAGTTGTGTGCACTCAGCAAACCAGCTAGAAACAGCCAAATAAGTCAGTTAATATCAGAGATTCCTGCGACCCCATTCTCCAAAATTTATTTAGACTTTTCTGGACCCTACCCACGTTCCAAATCAGGAAACACAATGTTACTAATTTGTGTAGACTCTTTTAGCAAATTCGTCTGGATGTACCCCATGTGGCGAGCCTTAGCTACAACCACAGTAAGTATTTTACAGCATAGATTATTTAAAGAATTCGGTATTCCTGTCCATCTAGTGTCGGATAACGGACCACAGTTTAAGTCCAAGGAATTCAGGAACATGTGTTTCAAACTAGGTATAGACCACATTACCACTACAGAGTATCGTCCGCAAGGTAATATAGCTGAGAGGTATTTGCGAAACCTAAAATCTGCTTTAATAGCCTACCATGCTAACGACCATACTTCGTGGGACCAGAACCTATCCTGGATACAATTCGCCTTTAATTCGGCATATCATGAAGGACATAAGTCTACCCCATTCGAATTATTGTTCAAGTATAAACCTAACCACCCATTATCCACAAAGTGGAAAATACATGAATTATTACACCTTGAAATTAGGGATAAAAATATTAGGAAAATATGGAATGAAGCGTGTGCTAATTTACGAACAAACTTAGCGAAGTCAAGGAAATATTACGAGCAAAAGAATAATAATAATAAAGTAAAGTACCAAATCGGAGACTTAGTTATGTATAAAACGCACCCAACGAGTAGTGCAGTCGATAAGACAACTTCCAAGCTATCATACAGATGGTGCGGTCCTTATCAAATTCAAAAATACTTAACTCCGGTAACTGTAACTCTGTATGAACCCTCTACTCACAAATATGTGCGAAGGACACATATTTCACAGATAAAACATTATCTTGAAGAAGAAAATAGTAGAGTGCCAGTTAAATAAATAAATAAATGTGAAAACAATGTTTAGTACTCAACTGCAAAAGTACTTGAGTAACCTTTGGCTACCTTGTCGTATAAGTAGGTACGAGGCCTGATCAACCTTGAATCCTCTTCATCGAAAGTAGAGCAAAGCAAGAAGTCAGCTGACATCCAATAAAAAAAAAAAAAAAAAAATTGGAGTAATTAAAGAAATAACATTCTATAACTAGAGAAACTCTCACGAAAGAAAAAAAAATCCGGTAGTAGTCATAAGTAGTAGAGTTAAGAAAATTTAGAATGTTGAAAATACTTTTATAGTGTGTGAATTTTATGTAGTAATCGAATTAGTGTGTAAAATATGAAGTATATGTAGAGATAGTAAGAATCAGCAAGTCAAGAATGACCGATGCTGTTAGTAATTACATACAGCTAGAAAAGGGTGAGAAATTTCACACTGTACTCCCCAAGTATACTCTCGGTACGTATCTAACCAAATTTTCCGGAGTCGGTGTTGGTTAAGAGGCGGAGTATGTGACGATTTAAATTGTGACAATTATAAAAAAAATAAAGAAATAAAAAAATTTTAAGTTGCTAACAATTAACAATTTAAATCTCACAATGATAATAAAAAACATGTAGGTACTAAGTGTGAATGGAAGTAGTAATTAATAAGGGCAAAGAAACGGTAAAGAAAAGACATATTGTAAATAATTATTATTGTCGCATTTAACCCTTTGCTTGTTATCAGGCGCCTACCTGTTGATACCGGACTCGACATGTTTACCGAGTCTTCTGTAATTAAAAATAATATAGAAAAATAATGTTAATAATTAAAGAATCTGAAGACACAGATAGTCACGAAAACAACTAATTTAAATGATGTATTTTTATCTAGCGATAGTTTGTGTAAATAAAAAGTTTTATTTAGAGAGAGACCGGGACTATATTCTCGCGGAATAAACACCCCACTATCTATTGTCCTGTACCAGTGGTAGCGGACGAAAAATCTGTCTCTCGCTATGACGACTCCAAGCAGTGCACACGCACGAGCGAAATGCTCTGTTGAAATGTTATGTGATTGGTTATTAGTTTGGATTAATTCTTATGTATTTTACTAACTGCTACAAAAGAGTGTAATATGTAACGTTAAGAAAAATAAAAATAAAAAAAAACGTTGTAACAAGAAGAAATATGTGACAACCAAAAGTACGAGTGTTAATAACTATAACAGCTATCTTCTCCGATTGACGACTCTCCACAACATCCTACCTGGAGACATGAATCATCAGAATTACAGCTCTCGTAGACCCGACCGATAATGCAGTTCGAGACATCTGAGAATCAACGAGTACCTGTGTAGAAGGCCCACTCTATCCTGAAGACGTTTAAGCCTTGAACAACTGAAACCAGACCTAGACGAGGACGACGCCCTTAGGATTCCCAAGATGTAACCATATGGAGGAGATTTCTACATCCCAAATTAAAGGTGACTCGATAGCACGTCTATCGAGGAATAATAATAATAGTAATTGTAACACAATACTCTCTTAAAGAGACTTTCAGAGACGATTGACTTTATAAGAATATACAAATTTAAATCTAAGAATTTAATTGTAACTATTCAGGCTTCTTACAATTGTAACAGTTTAGATTTTAACGTATCTTAGTATAATTAATACCATTCTTCAAATGGAATAATAATGAAACTTAAAAGTAAAAGTAAAAGTAAAAGTAACAGTCTTGCAAGCTAATATCTTGAATTGAATACGATTAAAAGTTTAAAGACTAAATACCAATGGTTACCCGGATCCGGGGAAAAGCTAAATATAATTTGTTGTGATCCCACAGTATATATAAAGCCATTTAAATAATTTTGATAATTTAATTAATAACGTAATGGGATCTGTATTTTGAGTAAATGTCATTTGTTTTTTTAAATGTTTAATAAAGGGGAATCTTCTTGTTACACACATATACTGAGTACATAAATCAACAGTTGTCCCTTCCCTGATTCCTTTTATTTTTACTGTGTGTTGTTCTGTTTAAATTTCAGCTCGTCCCGAATAAGGCAGCCTTGAGTAATTGGGAGAACCAATTACTTTGGGTTCCCTCTGTTATAACTCAAGAGAAGAGGTTATAAAAACTATAGTGAAACAATTCGAAAAATAGTATACAGTGATATCAGTGAAGCCGTTATCGCATTGTGTAAGCAAGATAGGTTAAATGTCACCGTCTACACAGGTAATATGGCGCTAATTCACCTTTCCATGCGTGCTTATGGGAGTAATTATTTTATTTTTTCCTTCGTAAATAGCTTCGACCGCCGTTTAACGTATTTATAATTTTTCACGTATTTATATAACAGGAGAATAGAAAAAAAAAATATTTCACTTCAATACCAGCATTGGCCAGAAAGGTGACAATTACCAGAAATGTTAACATGAAATTATAATGCAACCGTTGCCATATATAAAAGACGTTTAGTCAGTGTGTAATTCAAAACCTGCGTTGTCTTCAAAAAAATATAATCACCATAGAATAACAGAACATATATTGTAACAGCTCGTACAGTGTGTAATGCATGCTATAGACGTACGTGAATTACACATTATGCAGTTGATAAATTATTAATAAATGGGTCGCTTTGACAGTTATTATTTTTCTTTTATAAAATTGCTAAACTGCTATAATTGTTTTTATTATTTAGACAAAGCTTTTCGTCATTACTGACATCTTCAGGTCTTAAACAAACACGTTGTTTAAGACCTGAAGATGTCAGTAATGACGAAAAGCTTTGTCTAAATAATAAAAACAATTATAGCAGTTTAGCAATTTTATAAAAGAAAAGTAAGGATGGCTGCTAATTTAAACAATACGAAGTTATTATTTTGCTAACACGTTTCATATAAAACAAATGTAGTGATTTATTAGTTGGCGCGCGCGCGTGCGTGTGTGTGTGTGTGTGTGTGCAATAATACAATAATATGAAAATTATTGTGTGCAATAGGTTATATAATGACAGAGAACAAATGCCACTTACAAAGAATAATACATTTTATTAAAACATACACAATAATCATATACGTACTGAGAAATGGGAAATATTTTATTACAAATTCATTAATAGTAAAACAAAGTTTATACGTAGGTATAAAAATGGAAAGGACACGCAATACTGTTTATAATTTACAGTGTTTTAGTACTGTTTATAAAAGCGCAAACAACACAGAAACAGTATGAGTTCTCTCCGTTAAAGTCTTTGTTTGGCTTGCAGCAAAATACGTGCTTTGCGAATGGTACGTGATCCAAAGTAAAGCCGTGTTTTACAACAGCATGTTTTCCATTACCTAACTTACACCTGCTCTTTGTAATAATTGTGTTGTTTAATTCAGAAAGATTTTTTGTGCTTTAGATAATTATTATTTATTCCGGCTGTAAAATGTTTACACATTTTCCGGAACCAAAGATTATGGAATTTATTGAATTATCATCTTCCACTGCTGCTTACCCATCCAAAGATCTTCAATCTCTCGTTCTTTCAATATAGTCTGCAGTTCTTCTAACCGGGTGATAGGAGGTATTCATCTTTTCCTTCTTGCTGGTGGGGTCGATTCCATAACAAACTCTCCTTGGAAATCTTTCCTGTGCCATTGTTTTCGTGTGTCCATACCATTGTAATTTTTTTGTTTTGGATAAAATCAACAATTTAATTTTTTACATTCATTATGTACTCAATGACTTCATTTCTAATTTTTTTACGTCTGGATACTCTTGCCGAACGTCACTAAAAGTCAATCTCTGCGTGCTTTACACAGTGAAGGCTCCTTTTCACGAACGTCTGTTTTCTTCCTAACGGACCGTTTGTTAACTGTCAGTATAATTTTTAACCGCCGTTATCATAATAGCTGTTTCAGCAACCCTCGTTTGGACACGGCTAGTAAAACGTTTGTTAACTACCAGCTGAGCCACCAAGGGAAGTGTCGATTTTTCTTCAGATTGGCTGAAAAATTTAAATAACTTGTAAACTATCTAAAAACTGGCGTTCCTGTTTCATGATTTTCTATTTATTAAGTGTATTCCTGTATTTTATATCTCATTGTAGTTTTTATTTATTTTATTCCTTTCAATGAGAAGATTTCCGTGTAACCTCAATTCTTAAAGAAGTTTGAGAGTAACCCTTTTTTTCTGAAAGCCCATTATATCATTCTATAAATTCTAACTCACTTAAATGATCAAAATTGGAAGAACTATTTCTGTTTCCGGTAACACTCTGTCTGAACCATTTCTGGTTGTCACAGTAATATATATTATATACTCATACGCAACAATTGAAAATAAAATAAAATTACAAGTACAAGTACAAGTGATTACAAGTACAGAAAACAGACAAAACAAATTTTCTGATTCCAGAAACCAAACAAATATGTGCATGTATATCTTATTTATGTTACACGAACGTCTAGATCACGGAAAACAACGTAGACCTACGCAAATGACGCCGAACAGAATTTTAAAGGTTAACTCTTGAGTTGCATAATTTCTAGATGTATTCTTGGGCATCTATCTGAATTACATCATCTATTATTTTTTCACTTACTGCAAAGCACCTAGACATATTTCCGTATTGTGAAAACAGGATAACAAAGTGTCCGTGCTTGGCAAATAATTTGTATTAATAACAGCAACAACATTGTACTCATTTAGTTTATCCGTGAAAGCTGTAAAAACGTCTCAACAAGGATAAAAGCCCAAACTTTATAAGTACGACAAAATAGTTCGGCCCACGTAATGTCTTCTCAAACATTTGTCCTTATACAGAATCTTGTCGTACCCAAGTACATCCGCTCTCCCAACACATTGCTTTCCAGTTCTTGCTACGTCTAGCAAAACCATTTTCTCCTTAACGGAACATAAAACGTATTCATCACTCCTCCAAACCATCCAACCTGTTTTAGTGCGTCCCTTCCAAAACTATTTCACGGCTGGGCGTGCATCGATTGCGCCCGGTTTACTCCCCAAACCAAATGTTTTCCACTTCACTGTAGGGCCTACACAAACCTATCGACTGCGCTCGCTGTCAGTTTCACACACACACACACACACACACACACACACACACACACACACACACACACACACACACACACACACACACACACACACACACACACACACACACACACACACACACACACACACACACACACACACACACACACACACACACACACACACACACACACACACACACAACGTGCGCATACAACATGCTGATCCTCTCTTTCCCCCTCCACAGATAATCATTCGATTTCTTAAGTAAATGTAACAAAATGGAGAGAGTGTTGATTGAACGAGGCAGTGTACCTAATTCCAGTCGTTTCGCACACCTTTCGCTGAACATCCCAATTGTTTCACTGATTGTGGGCAGGTCCAGATCGCTGTAGCTGACGAATCACGGCGCATCGGTTGCGGCACGCATCACCTTGATTTGCAGTCTTTCCGTTAAAGCGATGGTGGATTTAGATGTAGTTCCTCAAAGCTGTAAGCCGTATGTTCACACAGGATAGAAGACAAAAAGGAAAACTATACTTAGCTTTAAACAAAATTTTAAAATATTGCCTGATAATTTCATATTGGCACCTAAAAGGAGTAAATTTTTACGTGGACACAAACTGGAAAAAAACACTAAGGAAAAGACTTTCAAATACGAATGAAATCTTGTGCCTGTTCCAAACAGAAGTCGTCTACCACTAATTTTGTCCGCACTGGATAACAGCCACGGAATGCCATCACTTTGGTTTTCGACACCCAATTTCTCATCATAGAGTCCTGGCTCACTCGTTGAAGTTGACATACAACATGTAATTTATCTTATGCTTCTTGCAGTATAACGTGATCATCTGTAACAAGCATAGTATTCACAGAAACATCCTTAATTTAATGAACACATTTGAAAGCAAGGTGCGTTTTTCAGCACTCAGGTCGACTCAATCACCTGGGATATCATCCTGGGGGGGGGGGGGGGGTTATAGTGGTCGTGTATAGCACAGTGCTGGCCACGCCAACTTCAGTGTATCCCTAACGCCTTAGATTAGGGCCGTCTATCCTGCCCTGACTCATTTAGCGATAAAATATAAGCTACTATAATTATTGATAACAACGAATTTTTCAGTGAATAGTTAGTGAGGATCGGTCAAAAATATAAACACAAATTTTTAACTTATTTGTGTCGACGTTTCGAAAATGTTTATTGTCATCATCAGGATGATGATTGTCCTGACGATGACAATAAACATTTTCGAAACGTCGACAGAAATAAGTTAAAATTTGTGTTTATACTTTTGACCGATCCTCACAAACCCTTCACTGAAAGATTCATTGATTGACGGTCACTACGAATTTAAGGATTGATAACAACACTAATTCATATTTGATGAACAGGCGTACGTGAGCCCCACACAAGACAACGATGGTTTCTATTTCTTTCAACGTAAACAGTTCTGAAATGCTAAACGTTTTTAACTTAGTTACATAAATAAAAACACAAACACATTAATGCAGTAGACAGCACTATAGTAAGTTATTAAACTTACTGTAGTGCTGTCTACTGCCTTACAGTCTGGAGCCAACTAAATATAGAGTTTAATTTGAATAAAACTGATAGTCTGACCATAGACAAATCAGGGTCCCTCTATATAAACTATCCAACAATAGAAGGCCAAGATTGATCACAGTTGACGGTCAATTCGTTACTTTATTTCAAAAATATTCCAGTAATCCCGTTACGTTATTCCAGCACATTTTTAAGAATTTAAAAACCTAATTATATTTGTATGTGTTGTCGTTGTTGTTGTTGTCGTTGTTGTTGTTCTTCTTATTCTTCTCCCAAGAGTCAGTAGGTTTCGATTCCAGACGAATATATGCATCAAAGTAAGCCTATCGATATGCTAAAATAATATAGGCCTAACACATCAAAGAGTATATCAGGGGTCCACGTCTTGAGGACAGGGTTTGGCAATCCCGATGTGCCCTAGCTGGATTCTCACTTTGCTTCAACATGTCTTGTGTGAGATCCCTTCCTTAGGCTTTTCTGTCTAGTATCTCTTGACTGCCTCTTGTTCTTTTCTGACCCCGACGCTAATAGAGTAATCGAGGGCTAGGGTGTCTTCTTTTTTCAATTCTAATTTCTTAATTTTGGGTGGCTAAAAATCTTAAAGTGCTCACTGATGCCGATATGTGAGCACTGGAAATACTAAGAAACGTTCAGTATCAGAATAACTGATACAAAGCCACCAAATCTGATCTCAGAAAGAGAAGGTTGAGAACGAATCTCCTGCGCCCCAAAACAGGGGCCATTTGGCTAAAGTATGCTAACTCTGACAGAAGAGTCTGATCCTCCTGGTAGGGGGTTGTGCAACAGTCCAGTAACCTGTTCATGTAAAACTGTAAAACATGTATGGTAGTATCCAAAGCCGCCTTGGAGTAAGGTCTCGAAACTATAGCAGTAGGACCCTGCCAAAGAATAAGGATTTGAATAAATCGAACTAAAAAGCCAGTGGTAGAAGAGACGTGGGTCGTCCGAGGATGGGATGGGTGCCGGAATAGGTTTATATAACCTAATCTTTGAAGAAGAAGAAGAAGACATCAAAGAGTATGTTAGAACAACGTATTCCGTCCAATATCTCAGAAAGCTTTAATAAATATATACCAGATGTTTTTCAAAAACCTTAACAAACATATCAGAAAACCATTCTATACCGTGACATATATAAGTGTAAATTTATTATGCTGGCATACTTTACGATATAAGACAAATATATTTTATCAATCAGAGCCAAAATTAACAATTGTCGTAATAGCATAGCCGTGTTTTTTCGTATGTAACAAGCGTTAATTAACGGAGTAAGCATAATGTTGGTAAAACAATCGTTATATAACTTAACGATAGTTATCAAGCGTTTGGAACGGAGAATCGGGTTTTTGAAAAAAAAAAAGAATGTTTTTATAAAATAATTTTAATGATTGTATTCACGATTAGTTTTATAAGTAACTCCTTAGTGTAATAATATAATTTCAGAATTTATCATTTAATGTTTTATATAGTACTTTTTCAGATTTTAATTACATAACGTATTTTCCTGTCGTTTCTATTATTATTATTTAAATATTAATGTCTTAATTAAGAAATTGTGTTAGTGGTTATAAACGCAACCAGAATAATTACTGTTGCACAGCACTGTAAAAGTTATTCCGATTAGCGCTTTCAAGCTTCACAGCTTATCATCAGATCGGAAATCTGATCTGGTCGTCAGATTTCCGATCTGACGATGAGCTGTGAACCTTGAAAGCGCTAATCAGAATAATTTTTATTGTATTCTGGTTGTATTATTTTTTCTCTGGATAATTATTTCTACTTCTTAGTTAATATTTTAATGAAATAGTTACATGCCATCTGTACATCATGTTTAATACCATGATTCATTAGCACACAAGTTTGTACATTTATAAATATATTGACTTTCAAATTTAAATTAATTCAACTTGCAACACGTTACAGCACATTCTGGTTACTTATTGTTAAACGGGTAAGTTGATTGAAAACATAATATTGTTAGAACACTGTATTCCGTCTAATAATAAAATTTTATTCTAAACTCGTAATGATATCGCTTCTGAACATTTTACGTAGGCATCGATACCGCGGTCGACATACACTAATAGTGTTCCTATTGTGCTCGGTGAAAACAGAATATTGTTAGGGCAGTGCATTTCGTCTGATAATAAAATTGTATTTTAAACTCGTAATGATATTGTTTCCGAGAACTTTAATAGGCGTTGGTTCCGCGTTCGCACAGACAATCTTGTACCTACAGTAATCGTGGTGTGGTGGAAGCTATATCATGGCGTCATAGAGACATTCGTGTTTGATCTTGTAAGGAAATCGGTTAGTTTGTTTTATATCTTCGTTTTTAACCAAAGTTTTTAATTTACTGAACAGATATAAAGTTATTATTTAAAAGTATAGTGTAGTTTTGAAAATAAAAGGGCTATCAACACATCGTTGAAAATTTACGAAAGGTAAGCAAGCCATTTCTTTTTGGCGAACGAATGTAATCGATATTGTTTTTTCAATATAAGTTTTGATATTATATTTTTCAATATACGTCTTTAATTTTCTAAAATTAAAGATTCAACCATCTCGATTAGTAAAACGTGAAAATATTTATCAATGGTGCTTTCAAAACTGTGTTGTTTTCACCAACATATTTTTATTCATCACAGAAAAATGAAATATGTACGGTTATTTTAAAAAATGTGTATACGTATTAACGTATTCTATATGTAAAACAGGCATTATACAGAGTGGACCCTATGTCATTTAGTACTGCACGATGTCGTTGGTTTAATAGTGGTCGTGAACTGCTAAATGATGAAAGTTTCTGCTAAAATTTGTGGGATACTATTATTGACTAGACACAATACTAAAATATTTGTGTTGACGTTATGAAAAAAAAATGTATTGTCATAATCAGGGTCTATACACGGGCGATTCAGAAATGATACGCATATGACGAGTGGTTTTGTGTGAATATGTTATATAAAGAATAGAGTTAATTACACACGCGAGCACCCCGCACACACACAAACACACATATGTATTTCTACTAGTAAATTTGTACAAACCACTATGTTGTCTTTGGTATTGACGAGCGGTTTCGTCTGTCAAGCCATCTTCAGGTCATTTGCCAACCTCATAGTGGTTGGTAATTTACCAAAAATAGTGGTTTGTACAAAATTACTAGTAGGAATATTTGAGACCACTAACACTCCAATACAACAATAAACACATATGTATATTGCGATTATTTTTTAACAGATTTAAAGTCGTTTGCTCGCATCCTAGCTTCTAAATTTTACGACCTTTCCAATCATCCTCCTGCAGATTTCTTCTTCTTCTTCGTCTTCTCCTCTTCAAGGTTTAGGTTATATAAATCTGTTCCGGCACCCATCTCATCCTCGGACGACCCACGTCTCTTCTACCAATGGCTTTATAGTTCAGTGCCGCTTTCGGCCATTGATCCTCTGTCATCCTTTGAAGATGATCCCACCATTGCCTTCTCTAAGTGCAATAATTCAATTTATGTCCTTTACTTTGAGTTGTGCTCTGATATCTTTATTCCTTATTCTATCTTGCAATGTATGATTGAAAGTTTTTTGAAGAAACTGTATTTCAGCACTCTGAATCTTGCCGCTTTCCTTTTTCGTCATGACCACGCTTCACATTTATCTTCTCTCTTATATTCAGATTCATAGCTTACTGCACAGCCGAGATATTTGAAACGTCTCACTTCTTCTAAAGTGCTGTTGTTTATAACTATCTTAGTCCTCACTGGATATTTACGTTTAAATGCCATGGTTTGGTCTTTCTTAATGAAATTGTCAGTGAGTAGTCTCTTGCCACTTCTTGTAAATGAAACAGCTCTTTTTAAATCATCCTCATTTTCTTCAATAAGTCATTCGCAAATACCAGGAAATCCATACAAATTGATCTGGTAAGCTGTATTCCCGAATTCAGTCTAGATTTCTATGCTCTCAACATGTCGTCAATGTATATATTAAACAAAGTTGGGGAAACACAGCATCCCTGCCTAACTACCTTATTTATTGAAATGTCATCTGAGAGCCTACCATTCTGATCCAGGACTACAAATGAACTTTTATAAACGATCTTAACTGAATTTATTAAATGTCTGTAACGATTCTTAATGTCTGATTGAGAATTCTTGTATATATTTTATACTTTGAATCCAGCAAGCTTATTCCTCCTGTATTTTTTTGCATCTGTTCTGTCTCCATTTTTTATATCACGAAATCACTTTTGCCCGCCTCCATTCTTTTGGAATTTTGTTTCCCATCCAAATGTTATTTCGAAAATGGAGAATTCGTAAATGCTGTAATGTGCCATTATATTTTATTAATTCAGCATTTATTCCGTTTCAGATTTATCGGTCTCATTATAATCATTATAGGTACCTTTTTTCCAAGTTTTTCGTAGCTTACCACTTTTTCTTTTTCTTCTTTCAGGAGGGGTTCATTCTAGTATAATTTCTTTGGCCATCTATTATTGCTAATACGGCACGCATGCTAGTATCATTTTATTATTTTAGCAACAATTGTTTCATTAATACTGGTACATAAAATAATTTGTTTCTCTTATTCCTTTTTTTTAATCGTATCCTTCAATGTAAGCTTACAGGACGTTTTTCCAGTATATTATCTTCATTCCTCGTAATATTTTTGTTTCATATAGTCTGTAATTTCCCGCACGTCAGCCTCATATGATACAATGCCTTCTGCCATTGTCTTATATATGTTAATGTTTGTTTCGGGCCTTAGTTGATTACTCCATAAAGTGGAATGTAACTGTCTCGTCACTTGTTTCCCTTTTCCTACAGGATTTTTTGTTTCTGCTACACTTGTGCCGTATGCTGTAACCATGACACAAACGTATTTGTATGCTCCAGCTGCCTTTGCAACTCCCCGTTTCAACAATACATCGCTGCATTTATTTCCAGCTAATGTATATGCTCTCTTGTCGGTATTATCGGTAAGCCCCAATTCGGGCGTTTCTCATCTAACTTCCCAAGCACATTGTTACGACATTACAGAACAATCTACGTGTTTCTCGAATGTTCCAGAAGAATCCGGCTGTATGTTTTGTGCGTACGTGATTTCAACATGCATTCGCAAGAATTTTCTAGACCCCGCCAGCCGCACTGACTGTGTCAACGCCGCAATCAATTACGTCGTAGTGTGGAGCTAATGCGTAGTATGTGGAATGTTCTGGATTTTTGGCGGGGTGTAAATACAAGTACTCAGCGACATGCAATCACTTTGAGTTTGCGATTTATTGGAATGCTGTTCGTAGTATTATAAGTTTAATGAAGAAAGTTGTGTTAGTGATTAAAATCACAAGCAGAATTATCACTGTTGCACACCACTATATAAAAATTATTCCGATTAGCGCTTTCAAGCTTCACAGCTCATCGTCAGATCGGATATGAGCTGATCATCATCATATCCGATCTGACGATGAGCTGTGAAGGTTGAAAGCGCTAATCGGAATAATTTTTATATAGTGGTGTGCAACAGTGATAATTCTGCTCGTAGTATTATAGTTCAGTTATTGTGGGGCGATATACCCAGTACGGTTTGAAGTATTGCGGCGAAGCATTACGTGTTTTATAATTGTGCGAGGCAATTGTAATACAATTGTGTTTTATATAAGTTAATATTTTTATTGCGTGTGAACAATTTTTATTTGATTTGTTGTAAGAGACTGTGTTGTTTATTACAAACTGTTTAATTGTGATAATTAAAGCTGGTGATTAGTGACGTAATTGGTGTCTTGTATTCTGTTTTCCACTGTACCGTACGACGATCAGTTAGACCGTCGTAACAATATAACATATGTAAGCCTAAACTTCAGCTATACTTTATTGCTAGTAAAATGCAAAGCGAAGACCTTTTTGTTATTGATAGCTATCCTCATGTTGCGACAGGTACGTCACTGTCGTTCTGAAGCTGAATTCAAATATACCTTAAATAAAGTGGGCGCTGTACCACAAGCTTGTCGTAATCCCATGGTGACTGAGAATTTTATCATATAGTCTCAAGCCTGTCTTTACGCTCTTTGTAATGTTGGTACATAGCGCATACACATAGCGCTATGTGTACATAGCCTGTCTTTACGCTCTTTGTAATGTTGGTACATAGCGCATACACATAGCGCTATGTATACATAGCCTCCATAGCTCTAACATATACAGCATTGACAGTATTTTTTAATAACACCGACCGTAGCTTATTGTGTGCATCACTGTACGTTGGTTAAAAAATATTACGAAAACTTTATCCAAAACAAAAAAACATCAAAATATAATCAATATTTACATCAATATTACAATAACTACAAAATAGTAACTTCATGAAAGTAACTGACAACATCATGTAGTAACTGAATTATACACTTTAACGGTAACATACACATGTACAGTGTGGATACAAGAACAGACGGCAGTAAATTTCCGCTGTGAAGCAAAACTGCTTTTAAGCTGTAACTTACCGGAGTCTATGAAAAACCACCAGTTTTGTGGTTTATGTTGTATTCTGAAATAAATCACAGACAGTTTATATCACTGCAGGCAATAACATCATTTTTCATTTGAAGAAATGAAGTTGTATTTTTGTCGGTTTCTATGTCCAACACTATCGTTTTCCTCCAGGCGAATGCGCTGCTGAAGCCTGGACTCAACACTAGGTTTTGTTTTGGCACAATATAGGTATTCTTCATTAAAACATTGTAATGGACTAAAATAAAATTGTAATTCAGTGTTGCCACCTTAATTATTAACTCAAAATTTCTTCAGCGAAATTGTTTTCTATTTCTTTAGCGCTTTCACCGTTTTCTTCTTCTTTTTCTCCTATTAGGGACTAGACGAATCATCTGTTCCTGTCCTGTCCAATATATCCACTTCCTTTGTGATTTTCTAGTAGCACAAGTGTCCTCTAATGACGTTACCAGCGTCCTGTAGAGTAAGACAAGTAATAGGATTGCTACATTTGAGCCTGTGGCCCTGTTCTGGTTTTCATTCTGAGACCTACTACGGCACTAGGTCCTTCCGCCCCTAGTGCAGTTGGGAAATCTTCCTCTTCCGCCTGTTGACCGTTTGACACCTTTAACCACGGGTGAGTAATGACCTTGACGACACTGTTCGTAAAATCTTTCGTGAATTGTGATTTAAAAGTTTTAATTATCTTGTTGGTACATCCTCTTCGTTCACTTTTATAAATATTATATATATATATATATATATATATATATATATATATATAAACTTTCACTATGAACTTACTTTATGGTTTTATTTCCCCAAACGTTTCAACGTTGTACACGTCTTCTTCAGTGGGAGTAAATACTGAATGTCTTTACAGAGTAACATCACACATACTTTTCGATACAGTGATTCAAACACACAATTTGAACCCCAGCGCCAATTCCCTCCCATCATCAACCCCCACCACACACACCTACAGTCCATAACCGTTACTCTGTAAAGACATTCAATATTTACTCCCACTGAAGAAGACGTATACCACGTTGAAACGTTTGGGGAAATAAAACCATAAAGTAAGTTCATAGTGAAAGTTTATATATATATATATATATATATATATATAAGTTTTAAATATGATTTATTTGCTTTCATAAGTTTTCCTATAAAAGAAAAACTGTGTTACTAACTTTAATACGCTGTATAAACTGAGAACTAAGCTTACTAGTTTAATTCGAATTTTGGCCTGCATACAAATAAATCCATAACAAATTAAAGGTAATTCGCAGCATTATCGGCTCATGTTATTAAAGCCATAACAACGTTCATTCAACATTTGTTGGGAACAGCTTTTAACAACAAGACAAATAATACATGAAGGCTTCGATGTAGGTCCCCGGAATCTGTATACAGCTGCCTCTACATGAATACATTACAGTGTAAGCTGCAGCAAGTTTGATTATATTATTGTTGTAACTGAATTGCAACGTTTGCATACTAAACCTAATTACTAAGTCACATCACGTAACCTAAATCATTTCCCTCCTCCTCAACGCACACAAATATGTAGACTAGTATGTGGCTGTAAGCAGTTTCAAGTACTTGAATAAATTGTTGTTTATATCGATTTTAGTGAGTTTCCAGTTGAGACATTATTATTCAGTTGTCGTCTCTGTTGATGTAATTTTTTTATACGGTTATGAGAAGCCTACCGAACAACCCAGAAGATTCTCCACTCCCCCCCCCCGTCTTGTGTGGCAGCTGTTGCGTCATTCAAGTAGGTGTTTCTAGTGAGTTCCAGGAACAATTGAGATACGCATTAAGCCGCCGGCGTGCAGTTAAGGAGGGAAAGCTGTACTGGACGTCAGCGCGGCGTATATAAAGCAATAGCAGCCGGGTTGTCAGTTCAGTTACGTGAGCGATTTTCGATGGTGCGGATTGAGTGTTTGTCCAAGTGAAGTAATATTGTGTTAATAATTGTGTGAAACTCTATTAATAGACATTGTTATTGCGTGTGAACAAATATAACTGGAAATATTGTACGAGTTAATTATAAACTGTTTAATTGTGATAATTAAAGCTGGTAGTAAGCGTGTAAGTAAAGCTGGTAGTAAGTAGTGGCGTAACTAGTGTCTTGTATTTCGTTTTACACTGTACCATACGACGATCAGTAGACCGTCGTAAAAATACATTTACTTATGTAATCTGTTAATACATAACAATAAGCATAATTGTTCACAGAATACGTGGCATGAAGAGAACTAGTCCATTGACTAGTTATCTATATGCGTATGTAAAAGTAACATATTATGTACAATATATTTATAGTGTTAGACTCTATGTGACTCCAGAGGAAATGTTAACGTTAGACGTTTTGTCTGTAGGCTGTTGTCTAGTAGATTTTTGGCTAAAGGATTCGTGTGCTCTTCAAGCCGTTTCACATATCTTTCGCTGAATATCGCAGTGGTTTCACTGACTGAGGGCAGGTCCATGTCGCTATTGATGTCTTTGTTTCTGGTGAACCACGGTGCGTTGGTTATGGCACGCTACACCGTGATCTGAAACCTTTCCATTATGGCGATATTGGATTTAGATGCAGTTCCCCAAAGGTCATATGTTCACAGAGACTTGAAGACAGTGTTGTACACCAACAGCTTGTTCCGCATTGACAGTAATGATTTTCTGCACAGAAGCCAATAATGCTTGCGAAACTAGGTGTCCAGTTGCTTCCTCTTCATCCAAATATGGTTGAAGATTCTCCTCCTCCTCCTCTTGAAGATTGGTCTCACGCCGCGCCGGCTCAGCAACCTGCCAATACGATCAGTCGCCCCATGGACATAGGGCAACACAGCGAATCCAACATTCTCCTGAGATCATTCTACAGAGATATCGATTACACCGGCTTGGCTGTTCTTCTCATAACATTGAAGCCGGCCGTGAAAGCCTCAGACAGAAGTTGAGTACTGAGACACTTTCTCAGAAATTGGTTATTTAGAGCCAGAGCAGAGCTGTTGCAACTAAATAAATATTCTTATACATCTCCGTCAGAATTATTTACTTAGTGCAATAGTAAATAAAAGGAGAATGTTATCCATTTCGTCTGTAATTCTTCAGTATTAAAAGAGTGCCGTTTAAAATGTTTTTAAAAATATGTGTAAAGTGTTTAAGGGAAGAAAGACTTGCCAGACTGGATGTTCCTGAGTAAATATTGTAGATCAGCATGGCTATATTAGTATGGCATAGTTATTTTATCTCCAGTTTACGTACTAGGCTGCACTGCCTGTTCCGGAAACCATCTCATCTTCGGACGCCCCCATCCACATTACGATACGCTGTGGGTTTATAATTCAAGGCAACTTTGGGAAGGCGATCTTGCTGCATTCTTTCCAAATGCTTACACCAGTTGGCCTTGTACTCTGTAATTCTATCCTATAATTTGAAATTTTTTAATTCTCGCCTTACCTGCGCATTACACTTATTCTGTCTCTTAACCTTTTGAGCAACTTGAGAAACTTTATTTCTGCTGATATAACCTTCCTTCTGACTCCCTGTGAAAGTGCCATGTCTCACTATCATACAGCGTCACCGGTACAACCACGGACTTATAAAACGTAAGTTTAATGTCTTTCCTAGTTTTGTGTTTTAACGTTCTATGGATTGTTCAACATATATTTTAAAATTTATTAAGTTTGTTTTCTACATCACACTCAACTGCGGGAGATTTGTCACATCTAAGATAATTAAAACTGCATACCTGTTCCAAGATGTTTTCATACCTCTACCTTTGTCATTCGTTTAATGTGGAAATGTCACCAAGCCATATGTATGAAATAGTTGAAGAATTTAATTAACAAGATGCATGTAGCTAATGTAGTTGTATAAAGTTACATGTAGCGGTATTTATAATGAGAGCAGTCACTGAAGTGTTTCCGGTACTATTCTATTTATATCATTTTTATGTGACGAGTGCATTAAGACTTTAAAAGCGTTGTTTCATTTTTTTAGGCAGAATCAATTTATAATACATTGTACTACTTTGTAAAGCTATACAGTGCATGTATGCACTTTTAGGCCTTTATACACTGCGCAACTGATTGCAAAGAAAGTTGTGGGGTTTGGTTTAAATGTAGCGTATGACACTTACTGCAATCGGTCGCATGGTCTGCAAGTCTGCAATCAACTGGAAGACAGATGCAAGGCTTGCAACTGCTCGTGCAACTATTAGTTTCACGCACTCGTTGTGGGACATTGATTCAAATGTAGTCTGTTACACTATGCAACTGATTGCATGCAATCTGTAGACAACAAAGACATTTTATGACACGGGATCAATACAACATGTATAATATTTTACAAAACCGCCAATGTCTCAGAAACAAAATGGAGGATTTTATTGAAACAAAGACTGAAATAAAAATTGTAATTGTTTATAAACTTTACTTGCTGGCACCATATAGCACCTTATTGCGATGTAGATTTATTTATATATCTCTTATAGAACAAAAGCTTATTCCATGGCAAAAATTTCACTATATGCAGATTAACAAAAATTTCATGACATGAGACCCTTTTAAATCTTTTTTCTTAAACATTATTGGAGTTATTGGTTCAAATTAATGTCTAAAACCATCCTTAATATTTAAGGAATACGGTAGTGAAAGAATTTTTTTAATCGTATTAGTAGTTTCTGACGTTAGCCCACACAACGATACAAAGTTTACCTCTTCATGTAGACACCAGTAGTACAGACGCCATGTTTACTCTGCTACTGATTGCAGAGCAGTTGCAGCCTGTTTTTACTACCGTGCAACTAGTTCCATGTTGCCATGTAGGCTTGAAATCAGTTGCATGCAATCAGTTACGTGGTGTAATAGAGGCCTTATAATACAGTTGCAGTTTCTTCTATAGTTTTGTGCTATGGGTCCAAAAATGAATTATATAGCATGCATCGCCACGAACGGTCTTGTGAACAAGAATAATGTGTTCTAGTTATAATAATGACAGTGTACTCCGTTTATATTTGTTTGTCACTAAAATTTAATTTATGTACCGAAGTAAGTAAGGCCCAGATATTTTAAACTTGGCTAAACCAAAACATGTAACATCATTGAGTCATTATGTTTCCTTTAAAGTAGATCTGAGTATTATTTGTAATATGCAATAATAATTAATTTTGTGTATCTATAGAAATCACATCTCACTTTTTGTTGAACGCCTCCCCCCCCCCTATAAATTAAATTACCCGTACGTCTATGTATGTTATACAAAGGAAAATCTGAACGTCAATACACTGTAGCCAATTTTACTTAGTTTACAAGTAAAATGCAAATAAAATAACGTAAACTAAATAATGCACTTGGAGTTACTCCATCAATAAAAAGCCAAGTAAGTAACGAACGCTGAGTGAACTAAACATAAAATAAAACGCCCCGCACTTGTTGCATTCAGGAAAGCGGCTTAGCCTACATGCTGTAGTAGCGAGTAATGAGTAAGCATACTGTGTATGCTCAGCTCATACGTCGACGTGTTGTGTAAACGGGTACAAGTATTTAAAAAACAAATGATACATTGAATAGTATCTAAAAATTGCTCACACAAACAGGAGAAAAAGTGAAAAATGTTTATATATTGAAATAAAATTAATCGATAAATAAGTTACATACAGAGTGATTGAAAAATCGCGCAACTTACATCTAAAACAACAATAGCTTAAATTTTCTAGATTTAAGGGGACCAGTTTGTTAAATCTGTGGCAATTAATTATTTTTAATTAATCTGGGGAAGATTAAAGGCCTGCCCCATGTTAATTATTCGGTTATCAGTTAGGTACACATATTTCAAGAACCATTCAAGATATTTTTATGAAACTTTTTCTGCTAAAAGATAGGTACATAGAGCGTACAGAGGCCTAATTAAATACATGTACTGATAACATAGTACTTAATGTGATTTTTCGAATATGGTGCTTAAAAAAAAACAAATTTTTTACTTCTTTTTGAAAACATACTAAATATTACATAAGGTATTATACAAAAATTGTTGGTCTGTTATAATAAGTGTTGAAACAAACATAATAAAAAAATTCAAGTGTCTAGCAAGTTTCAGTACAAAGTTATGTGTACCTAAACATAATAAAATGGAGTTACGGAAAACCACGTTTAAAGTTTTTTTAAGTTTTATTCAAATGCACCTGGACTATACACTTCTTCTTCTTTACTCTCATCTCTCTTCCTTTTTAGCTGCCTTTTATTTACTCTGTTTTCCTTATTTCTTTTCAGAACACTTATTTGCTTCCAGAATCCTCATTTTCATATCTAATAATATTATTAAAAAATATTGAAATGTTTGTTTGAAGGAGGTCAATCACATCGCACAGGATAACTTCACATGAATAAACATATAAGATAATATGAAATAAAAATGTTTGATATAACAATATACGGGAAGAAAAGGAGGATTTTTTAATGCTAAGAACTAAAAACCGTTTTTTTTTCATGACTTGGTCCCCTTAAATATACAAAAAATAAATAACTGTCTTAAGTTTAAAATCTACAGAAAGCCAACCATCTCGGGCATTACTATTCATGTATCGTCATGCCACCCATTCGCACAGAAAATGGGATCCTTTAACTCCTTTGTCAACAGACTATTAAAAATTTCGTTAGAACCAGAAGACTACATTTAGGAGCTTAACACTGTACAGTACATCGCGGTGACCAACGGTTACAGTAGCACGATTATAGATAGATTGGTAACGAAACAAAGAAAGAACGTATACAGAAATAAGAGTGAAACACGCAATAGGGATGAGAAATACATATCAACAGAATATACTAATCTTTTATCCAGTGCTATAAATAACGCTTTCAAAAAGTATGAGTACACAGTTTCTTTTAAAGCGAACAACTGCATTTTAAAACCTTTGAGACCGAGGTCCAGTAGACCAGTAGAAAGCCGTTTGGGAGTGTATAAAATAGAATTCGAAGACAGAAGTTTTTATATTGGACAGACAGGCAGAAAATTCTTGGATAGGTACAAGGAACATCTTCCTAAGGGTGACATTAGAGATATTAAATCGAACTTTGCTTTACATGTCATTGCTTCACATGTCTGTACATTTTAAACTTAAGACAGTTATTTATTTTTTTGTATATTTCAATCAAGAAAATTTAAGCCATTGTTGTTTTCCAACTCTAATGTAAACTATATTTTTAGATGTATACTATTCGCGTATTTATTCAAAATTTCTATTTCTCTATATATGCCATTAATAACATGTATTTAACAAGTATGTAATAACATGTAGTAATAAATGTGTCATCCACATAACGTGTATATGAAATGATATTTTTATAAAACTTGTTCCTATGAGATAACACATATTTATTTTCAAAATATTTAAGATAAATATCTTTTAAAGCGAATAACTGTATTTTAAAAGGTTTGAGACAGAGGCCCAGTAGACTAGTAGAAAGCCATTCGGGGGTGTATAAAATAGAGTGCGAAGACTGTAATAATTTTTATACTGGACAGACAGGCAGAAAAGTCCTGGATAGGTACAAGGAATATCTGTCTAAGGGTGACATCAAGAACATTAAATGGAACTTTGCCTTACATGTCATCAATCATAACCATAATTATTCCAGTTTTCAAAACAGTTTCAAACTACTGCATTTCTGCAAAAAGACCAAACTCATGGACGCAGTGGAAGAGTTTGAAATTTACAGAGCCTCCAAAACTCAGGGTGATCAGCTTCTGACTGAAAACCTCTTTCAAATCCAACGAGCTATATGATACAACTATACGCGTGCTAGAACAATATGACAGATAAGTGCGGGCACAGTATAATGTGAAATCGTTAGTCACTCGCGAGATATCGCGGATTGGGAGTCGCTTAAATAACGGGATGTGTGTGAACTTTTATTAATTGACGTACTCTACGTGAGCGAACATATTGTTACGACTGTCTCACTGATCGTCGTATGGTACAGTGGAAAACAAAATACAAGACACCAATTAAGTCACTAATCACCAGCCTTAATTTTCACAGTTAAACAGTTCGTAATTGACAACACTGTCTCTTACAACAAATCAAATAGAAATTGTTCACACGCAATAAAATGTCAACTAATATAAAACAAAATTGTACTACAATTATACCGCCCGATTATAAAACACAACACTTCACTAATAACCACTTGAACGCACACAGTAATCACCCGACAATAAACTCGAACCGCACGTAATATATCGCAACTATAACTGAACTAACGCCGCTGCCGCCTTGTATTTATACACCCGCTCACAGACCAGAACATTCCAAACTCCGCTTAATCTCTACCTACGACGTCATTACTTGCAGTCTTGACACAGTCCGCGCGGTTTCTGGTACAGTCTAGCTAATGCGTCGAGAATCACGTACGCCACACGCATTACATTCCGTATCCCTCTGAAACATTCGATAAACACGTAGACTATTCTGTAATATCGTAACAGTATCTTTTCACCTGATGATGGGACTATAAGTCCCGAAACGCGCTGTGTATAAAAAAAGAAATTGCAAGGAAGGGTACCTAGATACACAAGGTAATTTCAACAATTTAATTAAATTTAAATACACTGTAGGAATGTCAGAGATGTCGCCTTCTGCAGCACTACAAAGTTTTTTTAAATTGAATCCATTTTCACTGCTTGTTATCACTTTTCCAAAAAAAAATCCTGATACATCCGAGAGTGCAGAACACGGTAGTAGAATATTTTTTGGTCATATCCTTTTTGGAAATGGGGAACATTTTCATAAAAACATGCTAAACATTCATGCTAGTCTTCAGTATTAATTTTAGGTTTCTTCTCAGCAATGTTATGAGACAAACATCATAAAATCCTATCCCATTGTCTAACATGGTTTGTTACAAAGTAACCATGGATCATTTATGAACGAGCCGGTTAGTTAGGTTGACTGAACGACACGGCTCTGAGATCCGGTAAGTGAGGGGTCTCAGTTAACCAAACTTTGACGAACGGAACCAACTCGTTCACTCTTGTTTCGGTCACAGGCTGACACAGTCAAGGTAACTGGCCTCTAGCCATAACAGAGATTTAACAGTTTGCTTAAACATGCCAGTTTTTCTGTGGCGCGTCGCACACTGAGGGATATGACAGTAAGGGTTTTTGAAGAATATAGGCCAAACAGGACGTAGCTTCAAACAAAGATACATTGAACACACAAAGGCACTCCACTCCACTACAGAATCCACCTTTGCAAACCACCACACATACAAAAACATCGACAATAACGTGGACATTCTACACCTACACACAAAAGGCCGAAAACTAGACACTCTAGAACAATTGGAAATATATAAACACACGAAAACACATAAAAACGACATCCTAAACAAACAGACACAATTCAAATCACGCGCATTATTCGAACATGTCACGTCCCACACACACAATATCAATCTTTCAAAAGTCGATACCGTCCCCAACAACAAGACGAACAGTGCTCCCAGCGGCAGCCTCTGAAGAAGCTTTTTAAAAACGGTTAAGGCTATAAGGTAAAACTTTTTCGTTTTTACTCACAAAAAAACTTTGTGTTCCGAGTCGGTAGTGAAATAATTATATTTAGTCAAATAACGGACACGTCATGGACAACGAAATCCAAGTTTTTTGAAGATAATTTTCTTTACTTCATTAAACATTTGTAAGCAAACATTTGTTAAATTAATAAATAATTGATTCTGTTATTAGAATTTATTAGCAGTACTAATTTATTAACGAGAAACGTTTAGTGTAATTTAATATATTTTATTGCTGTAGACTATGGAAATACATACTGCTTTATTTACTATCGTAGATCTGATTCTGCAGTATACATAGCAGGCAGCAATATTATGTTATATATACTGTTAAAAAATAAACAGTTTTCTTGTCTATTGTCTCCTGCAAAATAAAAGTTTAAATTTTCAACATTGAAATTTGCATCATATTTGCAAATATAACAATAATGTATCTTCTTATTCTTCAATTGGCAGTCACAACTCCTTGTCAGTGTTTTCTTCTTAAAAATCCTCTCCTTTACTTGGCCATTTCTCTCGAGTTTGATACTCCAATTTCCTTCAGATCATCCACCCCAGCTCTTTCTACGTCTAACTTTAATTCGTTTCTGCGAAGGTTTACACTCAAAAATCCTTTTTACAATTCTACTCACAACCGTCCGCGCAACGTGTCCAATCAATTCGATAGGTAGAATGATTTAATATATTTCACTATATCTGCTCCTCCTATAGTTTGGTTGATTTTATATTTCAACCTGGTCATCCACCTCCCGTCAACATTTCTTATGGTTCCATGTATCTTTCTTAACACATTTCGTACAAACATGCAAAGTAGGTGTTCGTCATTGTCTGTCATGGTCATGTCTCACTACCATAAATTAATATTGGCCTTATTAAGTTTAGGTTAGGTTACGTTGTGAGTAGAATTATTAACGTTTTTTATTTTGTATACGTGATTTAATTTCAGCAGTCTTCTTGTTAGATTTGGTTTTTACTTCCTAAGTAGGTGAAAACTTCAGCATGCCGACTGTATACTTAGCAGTGGTAAAGCAATGCGTCTAATATTATTTGTGAACTGCAAACCTACATGATGAAATCCTTCTAAATGTATTTGGTTAGTAATTCGTAAATGTATTTGGCTGTGCAATGTGAAAAAGAGAGAATAGAGTTAGGCCATACCATTGAAAAGGTTTTATTTGGTGTCCACTTTATTTCTGGTAAAAGACCCCGCGTTTTTATTGTGCTTACGCAAAGCAATGGAATTGTTGTCTGTGAAACTGCAAAGTTCAAGGAGCTGAGTACAAGAACACTAATTCTGTAAAGTGTCGTACCGTACTCCATTAGCCTGTGCAGACTCATAGTGGGAATGAATGAGATGCAGTGAGTCGTTGTTCTTGGTTAGCCAGTATTGACTTTTAGTAAGATTAAATGACCGAACGGACAAATGTGGGGGTCTAGATGTATTACTAGACTTAGTCGGCGGTTATCTGACCCGGTTTCCAGAATCCACTCGCTACCAACAGCCGGCTTATCGAAATGAACGGGTGCTCCCGTCACTACTACAAAGTCCTGAATGTGAAAAATGCAATATGTAACAGTTTTGATGCATTTTAAAAAAAAACTGTGTTTTTTTAAAATGCACCCGCAACAAATAATTCTTCTTCTTTACTCTTATCCTGTTTCGTTTTTATTCCGTCTGCTCTCCTTACTTCCTACCACAACATTGTTATATTTGTTCAAATAAACCTCATCTTATCAATAGTTTTCAAGCGCTTCGAAAAGTTTACAGACTTCTATGAGAATACGTGTGCCTGTTGGGAGGGAGGATAATTTAGGTTACGTGATTGACTTAGTAATTAGGTTTAGTATGCAAACGTTTCAATTCAGTAACAACAACAATAATATAATCAAACTTGCTGCCGCTTGCACTGTAATGTATTCATGTAGAGGCAGCATACAGACTCCGGCGACCTACATCGAACCCGTCATGTATTTGTCTTGTTGTTAAAAGTTGTTCCCAACAAAAGTTGGATGAACGTTGTTATGGCTTTAATAACATGAGCCAATATTGCTGTGGATTATCTTCAAAAATTGTTATGCACTTATTTATGTGCATGTCAAATATGGATTTAAACTACTAAGGTCAGTCCATACGTTTATACACAGAATCAAAACTAGTAGCAAAGTTTATGTTTTATAGGAAAATTTATAGGAGCAAACAGGTCATACTAAAAACTTTTAAATCACAAATCACGAAACATGTTACGAACAGTGTCATCCAGGTTATGACTCATGAGGGTTAAAGGTGTCAAACGGTGCTAGAGGCGGAAGAGGAAGATTTCCCAACGGCACTAGGGGCGGAAGCACCTAGGAGGTAGGTCTCAGAATGAAAAACTAGGGCAGGACCACAGGCTCTGTGACGATTTAATTGGTAATAAAATATTTAATAATAAAAAAATTGAGAAAGCAATTAAGTATTTTTAAATCGCACAATTAAACCTAATACCCCTGTACTAACTCAGAATAAGTACGAGATTTAAATGGAAAAAGATCTAACTAAACAAGTAATAAAAAATCGTATTATAAATAGTTAATAATATTACAGTTAACCCTTTAGTAAATCATCATGCGTTGACCTGTTAACAACGTGCTTAGCGAACCGTCTGTAACTTAGAAATATTTGAAAATCATAATGTAAGTAATTAATAATTTGAAGGGACAAGTAGTAGTTAAAATAATTCCTGTAAAGTAAATAAGTCTAAACAATTTGTTTTATCTTGCTATAAGAATGTCTATTAAAATAAAAGTTGGAACTATATTATGGCGGAGTGCTCGCTCCGCTTCGTTGTTATGTACCAGTCGTATCAAGTTAAGAGTTACGATGCGGCGTTCAGACAGTACACACCTCCAAACGAGGGCTCTTCAAAAGTGTGTTATGTAAACTTTAAAATAACGGTTAGCTACCACAAAAACGTGGGGAGCTAGTGATTTTTAATGTATATGATGTAGAAAAAGTTTGTTCAAGAAATGTAGTAATATAAGAACAATCAACGACTCGTAAACAAGGTGACGTCTCTACTTAAGATGTAAACTCCAGTACAACTCTACATGTGAATATGTGACCTGCCAAATTGCACATACGGACGTCTACAACCCATACGACGCTGACCAGGACCGGCGTGGATCAACCCAACTTCATGCAGCATTACATCAATCTACTCACTAATACGGCTATTAGATATTCACCAGAGACACGACACAGATGACTACCCCGACTACCAGAATCCCGAAGAGTCACATCCCAGGACGAGGACAGAATTAATTACATTTGAAACATAACTTTTATAGATGAAAGAGACTTTTCAAAAGACAATAATTTTCTCTGAGCAATAAATAAAACCAAAGAAATGTAATCTGTAGTATTGAAAATCATACGTTGTAACGTTAATATTGAAATTTAAATTATAATCCCTTTAATAAATAATACCATTCTTCAAACGGTTAATGTAATCTTGCAAGCTCTTAGATGAGCATAGTATAATTCAGACGTCTTTACTATATTTAAAGCAGACTCGGATCCGAGGTAAATTACATGATCAATATGATCCCTTGTTTTACAGAAAAACCTTTTTGAATATTTCAGTATAAATAATTATGTTATGGGATCTTTTCATATAATTTGTTAATAAAGAGATGTCATCTTATTACACATTGAAGTGAGTGCATAAATCAGTGAAATACCTTCCCCTTGTGTCCTAATAAATAGCGTAAATATTCTTGTTCTTTGTGTTGAGTTTAATTTCAGTTCGTTACAACGTAGGCAGCCTGTATAATTGGCTAACGTCAATTATGATGGGTTCCCTGGATTTGTAACGTAGCCCGGAACGTTACAGCTCAAATGTAGCACTCCTACCACTGGTCTTACTCTACACGACGCTGGTAACGTTTTTAGAGGACACTTATGCTACTAGAAAGTCACAAACGAAGTTGATATATTCCTTTGTGACCGGAACTTTTGCAAATCAGATTCTGTATTTTAAAGTACAAGCAAGTGGTCAGCAAACGACAGCACTTTCAAATATCTGTCTCGTGATAACTTAATACCAGTGGTCAGTAGATGTTCCCATTTCCCTTACCAGATCGTCAGTATAAATGTTAGCTGGTTAAGTAGGCGATATACTGCACCGTTGTCTAAACCGCTCCGCACACGGGGCGACTGTTTTGCGATCCTTCACTGTAGTCGAGTAGGGCGCCGCACACGACGCGATCGCAAAGGGACCGGTTTGAAATCGCTCACATTTCAGTCGCACGCAACCCGGCTTGTTGGTCGAGTAGCAACTTGTGTCGCGTAGTTGTGCAACTTTTCTGTCTGCGTTTTTACTGTAAATTCATTTTATAATTTTTAAAGTTCTTAAAGTTTCAATGTTATAGATTTTTTAATTTTTAGTAACTTTATACTTTCGTCTATAAAATGAATGATCTGGCGGCGAATATTAAATTCGACCGACAGGTGGAAAAACCTCTTTAAAAATTTTGAATCTGATTCTTTCAGCCGAGCAGCAGCTACAAATATTTCTTTCGATGTAAGGATGAGTCCAGGACATCCTGCCACCTCTTCGTCGTCTTCGATATTGTTGATAAACAACAGCGTCTGCCTCATACAGGCTGCCCGATACTGATTTCATTTTGGTCAAAATTCAGTTGCTCCGTCTGTGGACAACAGCAACACGTTAGCAACTAAATTTTCAAAACGATCGCTGTCTCAAACCAGTTGCTCAACTCGTGTTGCTGAGTAGTCGGGCCGTGTGCGGAGGCCCTAAAACAACTTACGCTAAAGACTGCCATGGAACAAACAATAAATTTCATCATATTGACAGTGTTAGACTGGGTAATACACAGTTGTCAACTTACACTAAGCCTCAAGTCACAGTAACGACAACTCCGACATCGCACTCTAAAGTCGCAAGTCTAGAAACTTAACTTGGCCTGCCGCTGGCTCTTATATCTATAACCCGCCAAGGCTCGACACTATTTTCCGGGTGACACCTCGATATTTACGGGCACGTTGCAGGCGCTCTAAAAACTATGTAAATGCCCGACCTCTTACACATACCTCACATTGCCTATTTAAGCCGGTCACGGAATAACCATCGCCGCTGTCCAGCATGCCCGACGTCGGTAATGGATGTGCGCACCATACTGTCGTGCAACTCGTCCAGCGTGCCAGACGTATTCGTTGATAGGATACATCCCACAGACATCTATTTAATTTATATTTTTCGATAAATTTTGATGTCATTTCACGGCCCGTTATGAATTGTAATTAAAACAAATTAATAATAGCAATATTAAAAATAATAACTGTTAATGATATTTGAATGTACTGTATTGTGTAAACAAAGAATAAACTAAACTAAATATTAAACTGAAATTTTATCTGAATCATCACTTATTAAATATAAACTAAAGAATGAATGTAAGTAAAATTAAACAGTAAACATTATTAAACGAATGTGCTCTAAAAACATGTACTGTACTTGCTCGAAAATTACGATTCGATAGACATCAAGCGTACGCATGATCAAATATGCACGATGAACGATTCCTTGACATCCGTCAACACTACACACGATCCATCCGCACGTCGTGCGGCTTGAGCTGATGGTCTTGCTGGACTCATTTTTCGTCGTGCACATCCTTCAAAAAATACACGACGTGCGGATGGATGTCACAACTACGCACTGTCATTTTTTACTTGCTGTCCGTCATGACGTCCAGCGGGGATTGTTAGTGCATAGCCGGCTTTAATCATCGTCAGAATATCTGGAATTTGGTTGGTTCTACAAACGTAGGGAAAACAGGACAAAGCTGTAGAACAGGTCTGTCTGGACAATAATGCAGTAAAACGTTTGCAGATTAGTTATACAGTGCTGGCGGTTAAGATGTTGACTGACCCATTGGCTACCCTGAATACTGAAGTTTACTAATGTTATCAAGTTATTATAGCTTAATTTCGCGTGTATAATGCGTTCTCGTGTATAATGAGCACCTCAATTTTATCGTAACATTGTTTGAGTATTAGACTATGCAGAAAAAATGTACAAAATAATAGAAGAAGTGTACTTACCATGCCTATTTATTTGTAACACAAAACAGAAATATTAAAATCATATAAAATTTAAAACATCTTAAAACATACACAAGTCATAGTTTTCGTTTAGTTTGTTACATTTTCAGTTTTTTGCTAGCACATAGCGTTTGCATTTGCATTTTGTTTTCCCATTCCCGAACATTAGATTCCGCTACATCAAATATACGCGATTACCATTTTCTTTTCTGAATTTTATTACGGGTAATTTAAACTGAGCCGCATAGGACGATAGAGATGTTCTTTAGCTCATTATGACTATACAGTATGTTTCTTGACAACACACGCAATACAGGTATTGAACGACTGTAAAAACAACAGAATAAAGACGACAAACAAGTACAGTAACAGAATGCCACAACAGAGAACTGTTATAAGTCTACAACGTAAACAAATAACTGATGGAAAAGTGGTGAAAACTGCTAACCAAATTACCAGTAAATTTCATTTTACTGTTATTAGACATTTTAATGCCTGCTAGTTTTAAGCGATGTTGCCAACTCTGCCATGGACAAACTGACCACACATGTGCGATCTACAATTCAGCAAGTAAATTATATTATTCGTGTACAGTGCACACCATTAATTTTGGGAAGAAAATCTGGGAAAAGTGTGCAAGAAAATACGCTATCTGCATAATACCGTTTCTGTTTTGTTATTATTCATTTACAGTCAATTGTAATTATCGAACCTGCGGCATTCTACAATGATTACAGCTGGGCTCTCTGACGTTTGAAATTGTTTCTTAGGACACAACCAGTTAACCTAAAAGAAAGGACAATAAAAGGAAACCATCCACAGCGTTTCGTGCGCCTTCAAATATTTTCAAAAAGAATTTTTGTCAAAGGAAACCAATTTGAAAATCTAAAAACCGGGCTTGTACAATTCTCGTTTAACAAAACCGCAACGTGGAGCTGAGCGAAAAAAAATATGCTGTTTGAGAGTCAAGAGATAAGAAGGATATTTCCACAGTGTGTAAAGGTGGGAAGAGAAGAGACACGGAAAAATGGGAGAATTTTAGATAATCAAATTGTGATGACAGAAACCGAGTTTACAAGAACTAGATGGGCGCAAGGTAGGTATTTAGAAGTGAGACGGCATTGCGATTGGGCGATTATTTGCAGGTGGACGACCAAAACATGAATTAGTGATTCGTATATTGATTAATTATTCAATAGAATCATTTTGACTTCTCCATTAACAGCCGTTCTCTCTTTATACACTTTAATTTGAAGAAACCTGCTCGATAAATCTAAAGTACTAAAATATTTACTTCTACATAATTGGTCTAAGATATCTGTAATTTTAGATAATGGAAATGAATTACCTATAATCGCTTCATTTAATTTTCTAAAATCAATGCAAATACGCCATTCAATCTTCCCCGACGCGTCCATTTTCTTTGATACAACCAAAAGTGGCGCTTTCCAAGGACTCTGACTCGGTTCTATTATTTGTTGTTCTAACATAGAGTCTATCTGCTTTTGCAGATCTTCTTTATGCTGCTCCGGAATACGATACGGTTTTATATTTATTGGAGCCGTATCCTGTTTTAATAAAATCGTATGTTCCAGCGTATCAGTGGCCGTTAATTTGTCTCCCGCCATACTCATAGAAATCTGATTCCAACTGTCTTTCTCAATCTTCCATTGTGGCGTATTCATTGTTATAACTGTTGCGGTTTGGAAGCTCTTGAAGAATCGCGAGTTGTTCCAAAGACGCTAATAAGGAAGGCTGGATTGTTTGTTAGAAAGAAGTGGACTGTATTTGAGATATTGAACATGCGTTTATTGAATAATTTGGTTTGTTAGTTACGATCGGCACGTGCGGAAGCGTTTTGAGGCGATAATGCCCGAAATCAACTTTGAATGAAATCGTGGTCCATGGTAGATGGACGCAGGTAGACGATTAAAGTTGAATGTTATAAATGTATGCTGAATAATAGCCAAAAGCAGCGGCTGTAAGAGAAGTGTTTAACGAGAGTTGCGCTCGGAGTCGTGTTATAAACTAAACTAATACTGGCTTGCAGTCGGCTAGGCTGGCCGATTGCAAGGTTTGATAAAGGCGTGACGTCATCCGCGCGTGCCGTGCAATGTTAGTAGGCTGCTTACAACTGACAAAACAGTACAAAGTTTAAACATACTGCCCGCCAAAATCGGGACGATTTTGTACATTAACGGTTAAATTGAACAATATAATACTTAGACTTACATGTCGTAAGCGATACAATAAATGGCGCACTGGCCAGAGAGCAATGACATAATAAACATAATATACTTAAAGACTTATATATAAAATTTGTAGAAAACAAAATTCATTAATCTAGCACAAAGCTTAAGTCAAAACAAACAATTTCTGTGCTAGAAAAGGTACAACAAATAAAAAATCGTGATAAAAATGAACCTTTACATAACTGAACATGATCTCTCTTGAAGCATAACATATGGATAAAAAATACATATATTTAAACCTTGACAAACGTAAATAATAATCTTAAATTATATAAGAGAAACCATCTTGATCACTGCTTCATATATAGTAACAGAAATAATAGAAACATAATGTTTTGACCCTTAGAAAATACAATACATATATAGAATAATTGCCACTATAACTGACACTTGTGGTTCTCAGAATTTGAATCACACAAACATATTAACGATACACAACATTCATAATAATTGATAGTACATATGAGACATAGTCACTGTTGCTGTAATAGCTAGCGACACTTAACAATGTTACAATGCTTATGATACAATTGACTTGTATGCTCGCCCCGGGGAATGTCCCGGGCGTGTTCCATGTAATGACACGCACACACTCACTCACACACACACACACACACACACACACACACACCTCGTGTGTCTCGTATGGCACGCATACGATTAGCTTGTTGCCACCGGAAGGGGGCATAATTTGTGGATGGGTCGGCGTAAGATACCTAGCGCAGTGCGTACTTCTGCGACGCGTACTAAGGAATCTTGACCCGGAAAAACATTGGTAATTACCCCACGCTTCCATTCTAGAGGGGGGGAATTGTCATCCAAAATGAGGACAAGTTGTCCGACCTTCAAATTTTTAAATGGGGTGCGCCATTTATTGCGCTGCTGCAGCTGGTGCAGATAATCCCTAGACACACCCACACACACACACGGACACGCACACACACACATACACACACACACATACACACACACATGTGAATAGAGCGATATATGCCTTGGTCGTGGACTTAGAGCGCTGCCCGCCATGGCGCAAAAACACCGGACCTGCGTAATCCACGGCCGACTGTGAGAATGGCCTTGACGGCGTGACCCTAGAAGAGGGTAATTGACCGAGTAATTGATTCGCGCCTTTAGCCCGGAAACGAAAACAAGTGACACACTTATGTATCACTGAGCGGATATAGGACTTATCGTGTATGATCCAATACTTACGCCTAAGCGAAGCTTGAGTTGATTGCACTCCAGCGTGCAACAAACGGATGTGTTCGTATTCAATTATTAATCTCGTGAGATGAGAGTGCGGGTGTAAAATTATTTGGTGTTTAGTCTCGTAGCTAAGTGGGGAGAATTGCAAGCGTCCACCCACTCTTAAAATGCCTGATTTATCCAGGAATGGGTTGAGAGCAAGAATTTTACTACTGCGTGGAAGGCACCGGTGTGCCTCAAGTTCCCTAACCTCTACGTCGAAATGCAACTTCTGAGATTGCCGGACAAAAACCAAGAGCGTGTCAGACAATTCTTGAGCCGACAAAAAGGACGTGTCTCTTTCAACCACCGCGAGCCTAGAATTGCGAAGAAATCGATGGCAGTATGCGAAGACGCGAATAAGCCTCGTAAGAGATGAATAGTTTTCAATGTAACTATGTGTTGAGGACGCGACAATTAGTGAGGTTTGAGCCTGCTTGCGACGTTCCTCTTCAATGTCGGGAAAGGTACAGGGAGTATTAATGTCGAACGCGCTGACCGGCCATGAGGCCGCATCACGAGCCAACCAGGAGGGACCATGCCACCATTGAGCATGACAGTGCAGACTACGAGGGAGGCAACCGCGCGATAAAACGTCGGCAGGGTTGTCATTCGATACTACATGACGCCAAGTTCCCCTGCTGCTAACAAGACGCTGTATTTCTGCGACACGGTTAGCCACAAATACCTTCCAGCGGGAAGATTGCTGATGTATCCAGTACAACGCTATCGTCGAATCCGAATAAAGATATAATCCGTCAAAATTGTAATCGACGGCATTTAAAACCTTGGACGTTAATTGAGCCAACAATAAACAAGCACAAAGTTCAAGTCTAGGAAGCGTTATCTGTTTCAGCGGAGCGACCCTAGATTTAGCACACAACAAGTTTGATGATATGGCGCCGTTCGAATAGACCGCCCGCACATAAATGCAACACGCGTAACCTTTAACCGAAGCGTCGGCGAATCCGTGCAGCTGCAATGAACTAACTGGGTAACTGTTCGAACTCTTAACCGGCCTCGTAATCTCAAAATGGGTGTCAGAAACTAATTGGGCGTATAATTCCGACCATTGATTGGCTAGTGACCCGGACAAGGGTTCGTCCCAATCAGTGCCCGCCAACCACAACTGCTGCACGAAATGCTTGCAGCAAAATGTGATGGGAGCAATTAGACCTAGTGGATCATAGATCCCGGCAATGATTGACAACACGCTTCTCTTGTTGAGAACGGTTAGATTGTCATCACCCCTAACGGTGTACAAAAAGTTATCCCCCTCAACATTCCACTGTATGCCCAAGGTACGCACGTTTTGACCCTTGCTGAAGTCACGGGTTACTTGGGCGCGAAGAGTCATAATCTTATGGTGGTTAGAGAACCATTTGTGTAACGAAAAACCATACCTCCTCAACAACTTCTCGATCTCGCCTTTCATTTCAGCTAAGCTGTTCGGATCATCCGAACCCGTTATGAGATCGTCTACGTAAAAGTCATTTGCTATGGCCTTAGCAGCGGTAGGGTAGTCGGCTTTATTTTCATATGCTATTTGAGCCAGACAACGCGTAGCAAGGAAGGAGGCACTAGCAGTGCCATATGTAACCGTCCTTAACGCGTAATGTCGCAATTCCTTATGCGGTGCATCACGCCAAACAATGCGTTGCAAGTTTGAATCCTTAGGATTAACAATGATCTGGCGATACATCTTTTCAATGTCCGCAATAAGTACGTATCGGTGGGTGCGGAACCTAACCATTATCGAAAACAGATCCTGCTGGATCGTAGGACCGACCATTAAAGTGTCGTTAAGGGACAAATTATTGGTGGTTTTAGCGGATGCGTCAAATACCACGCGCAATTTAGTGGTTAAGCTAGAGTCTTTGAAGACTGCGTGATGGGGCAGATAAAAGATCTCTGACCTGTCAAGCGACAGATCGTATTCATTAAGCGGCGACATGTGGCCAAGTCTTAAGTAGTCATTCATGAACTCACTATAATCCTTATAAAGGGTAGGGTTCTGCTTGAATTTGAATTCTAACGATTGGAATCTTCGTATTGCTCCGCGGAGAGAATCTCCCAAATACGATTTATCAGATCTGCGGGGCAGGGCTACCACGAATCTCCCGTCGCGATTGCGGCTAGTGTTTTTCACGAAATGCCTTTCACACGGTGAGTCCTCAGATCGGGTTTCGCGACTAGAGATTTCCTCCAACTTCCAAAATTCCTTTAGTTGCGAGGAAACCTGATTATCATCCTTACAGACCACAAATGAAGAAACCGTTTTAGTCACATCGACGTTGAATGGTAAGTCACCGGCCAAAATAAATCCTAACTTGGTTTCCTGAATTATAGGAAAGTGTGGTCCGCGCGTATATTTCACAGGTTCAATTAATTGTAGAAAATATTGAGCGCCGATTAATATATCGACTTGCGATGAGCAATGTAGGTGAGGATCCGCCAGGAATATGCGCTTGGGTAAATTTAAAGAGGTAAGATTGAATGACTCCGCCGGTAAATTATTAGTTATACTGGGTAATACGGCACAATGTACGTTTAACGTGAAGGGTTTATAGCGTGAATGTAGCCTTACATTAGTGCTGAAGTCAGCCTGGGAAAGCGAGTTGTTTATACCCGTAATGGGCAATTACGATTTAACTAATTGGAGGCCCAACCTGCGGGCGAAATCCATTGTGCAAAAGTTCGCTTGAGAACCGGAATCCAGTAATATCCTAACGGGAAATTTTTTGCCGACCTTATTGTATGTCATACAGACGGCGGTAGATAACAATACCGATTTATTGGTCTGTGATTTCAGTGAGCACTGGTTGTTAACAGAAGTTACGTCCCTGTTGGGGACATGAATCATGGTGTGGTGACGCCTAGAACATTTTTTACACGAAAATTTGGAGGGACATTTTGAACCCTCGTGTCCCGAACGGAGACAGTTTAAGCAAAGTTTGTTTTTTAGTAACGCATTTTTTCTATCAGGGATAGACAGCGATATAAATTGTGGGCAATCGTTAAGTCTATGTTCACCGTTACATAGCCTGCATAAATTATTTCTAATATGTGAGTGGAATGCGCCCTTTGGATTGCTTATCTGTTTAACTGCCTTGCGATAAGGAGACTTATCGCTTTTGTTCAACCTGCTCGTTGGGCTAGTCGCGTTATCGATATTTTTCAGTAGTTTCCTACGTGAATTTAAAAAATTTATAAAACTATTAAAATCAGGGAGTTTATGCTCCGATAAACTCTCTTTCCACAAACGTAAAGTATAACTGTCAAGTTTTTTGGCTAGATAATTTACTACAATAATTTCAAACGTGTTGACTGGCAGTTTGAGATTATTTAAAGCGTTTATATTTCCAGAGATTTGATCAATAAATTGCGATATGCTACCTTGGGATTCCTGCTGGACTAATGGTACGTCTAGTACATTCCACACGTGGTGAGCGGAGACAATCAGCTTACTATCATATCTATTCCTCAACAGATCGATAGCCACCGCGTAATTTTCATGTGTTATGGGTAATGATTTTATTACGTTAAGCGCCTCGCCATGTAATGACGAGTGCAAATAATGAAGCTTCTGTATATCTGTCAGGTCTGTTCTGACATGAATTAGTTCCATAAAAATATGGTAATAATGTTGCCATTCCACAATACTACCCTCGAACCGTGGTAATTTTATTGGTTCCAATTGAATGGGGGTTGTTTTAGGCTGTTTACCATCAGTATTAATTAGTGGTTTTTGGTTCAAGTGCTCAGATTGCTCCAACAAGTGTTGCAATTTACATTCTATAGCACAGAGATCGTCCTCCGTTTGCACTCTATCACTTGTTGACGCAACGTCTGCTTCCTCAGCCTCGATTTGTGACTGTATCTCGTCATACTTGGTGGATAATTCCATCAAATGACGCAGTTTTATTTTGAGCGCATGAGGATCGCTGTTTAACACATCAAAATTATCCGCGAAGGTATTTATTCGGGATATTGAGGCCTTAATTGTACCTCGTTTTTTTATCAGAGCCCTTACATCGGCCATTATTACAGTTTGAGATAAAAAAGGGAAAGATATTTAGAAACAATTGAGCATCGAGCATGTGAACCACAAACTTAATTTTGAATGAGTTTAAATACGTTTGGTAGCTAGCGATCGTTGGTTTGAACATAAACTTACTCTCTCTAACTAATCAAACTCGTTGGCAGTTAAATTATTGAAATTATAAATCTAAATGATTACAAAGTATAGCTTTATCTTTAAAGTTCTGACTGATAATGAGCTGCCAACCATCTATTAATTTATATTGTGTAATAAGTTAATTGTTTATATAAATATGTCAAAAATACACACTGGGTGAAATATTATTAAAAATAAATCAAATATAGGTAAAGTTTATAGTCACGTGGCCGTCGATCCATTCGTGATGAAGCTGGCTTCGATCCCGTTTGGAGCTGCTACACCTCCTGTCTCTGCCGGTTAGCCGTTGCCTCATGTTGTACCCTCCATCATTTAAAGCTGTGGAATCTCGAAAATGTTGTCCTGTTTCGTCCCGTCGTCTCTGGTCTACTGCTTGGCTGAATCTTGTAGAGATGACTGCGACGTGCTTCACGATAATGGTGTCGCTCAGGACGAAAATGATGCCCGTCTGTCGTGATTAACTTCAGATTGGTTTTTCCAGAAATGATGTATATAAATAAATGTTGTCGCCTGTGTACTCAGGTATGAGAAATCTGTGCCGTTGGGACCAAAAATGATGTAGTTTGTTTTGGCCTGAAAATGTGAAATCCTGCCCGGATGGACCAAAAATGTTGCGGTTTGGAAGCTCTTGAAGTTTCGCGAGTTATTCCAAAGACGCTAATAAGGAAGGCTGGATTGTTTGTTAGAAAGAAGTGGACTGTATTTGAGATATTGAACATGCGTTTATTGAATAATTTGGTTTGTTAGTTACGATCGGCACGTGCGGAAGCGTTTTGAGGCGATAATGCCCGAAATCAACTTTGAATGAAATCGTGGTCCATGGTAGATGGACGCAGGTAGACGATTAAAGTTGAATGTTATAAATGTATGCTGAATAATAGCCAAAAGCAGCGGCTGTAAGAGAAGTGTTTAACGAGAGTTGCGCTCGGAGTCGTGTTATAAACTAAACTAATACTGGCTTGCAGTCGGCTAGGCTGGCCGATTGCAAGGTTTGATAAAGGCGTGACGTCATCCGCGCGTGCCGTGCAATGTTAGTAGGCTGCTTACAACTGACAAAACAGTACAAAGTTTAAACAATAACCTAAAGATACCATACATATGATTTATAATAAAGTCTTAATTACTCACGTTCTTAATTTCGATCGATTTCGTTCATACACCATCGTCAGGACATATACACTATGCACTCACGGTCACAATATTGTGAAACAGTTACTATTTACAAAAAACGAATTAGTAAACACTGATTAATGATCGTGAAACGCACGTTTGTATCCAAAGTTGCTCGACAACTGATTTTGTTGCGGAGTGTTTGTGTTTACATTCAGGTCTACACATTATATCAGCTGATTACTGTATGTTGATTTCCATTTTGCCGCAATATCTCAAATGTGATACGTGTTTTGAATTCGTCCATGAGGTTCAATAGATTTTCATGGCCCTCTTCTTTTACATGTTTGTATATTCGGTATTGTATATATATATTAGATCTTATTTCATCACTGCATGTTTTCAATATAGTTAAATGTTGTTGTATTGGACCATATTTACAAGACTGTTTTATGTGTTTGGCTACTGTTGAGTTCGGATTTGAATCTTGAGAATGTCTGGCGTGTTCCATGTATCTGTGTTTAAAGAACCTTGATGTGAAACTTATGTATTTTTGGTTGCATACAAATGTATGAAACTGTATACAAATGTAGTTTTTGTTTCATACAGATTATATGTATGGTATTTTTAGCTTATGAACAATGAATACACCACAATGGAAGACTGAGATTATAGGTATTGTTAGTAAGCAATAAGTGTGTGTATATTATAAATACATCACATTATCATTCGTAACTGTCTTTTGTTATTGGTTCAAATTCAACTAACAACGGAGAAGTCTAAAGTTTCCTTTTCTTATTCTTGTCCTCTTCCTTCTTGTTTTACATTTTATTTACAAAACAGGTATTTGTTACAACAAAGCTTACTGTTTCAAATCCAGCTTTTTCTTTTTTAATTTACAGGTTTAGCAGTTTTAAAGTAAAAAGACAAAGATAACTATTAACAGAAATTGACATAAAAGAAGATTAACAGATATTTACGGACGTTACTAAAATATAGATTTTAAAAATATTTTACGGTTGTTTTATTTATACACTTTCATTTGTTGACTCTCGGGTTTCAGTCAAATTTACCGAATTGTTCCAAATGAACGGACAGCCGGCTAAGTCGCGCAACCGTTGATTACAAAATAAAATTCCTAGAAAAATTATTGAAAGAACATTTCTTGTAAAGCGTGTTTTCTAAGCGTTTGAACAAACATCACTTAATTTGCTTTACGTTGGAAATTCTATTAAGCTTTGAATACCTTTCTTTTAACGTTAAATCAAAATAATCTAAACTATATGGTACACGTTTTGGCGTTTTAATTAAATCCTGTTATTAAACTCCACACTATTAGCGTTAGTTAAACGTTGCTCCCGACTGACATGAACAGATTTGTTGTAAAAGCAGAAACCAACTTCTAGGAAAACAAGGGCATGTCTGACACTGGGCCTTCTACTCAGACGGACTTCTTTCATCTTTCAGCTTTTTATATAAAGCGAGGTTTCAGGTACACAACTAATCGGTAGCCGTTTTTAGCAAAAAAAAAAAACACTTCTTCTTCTTCAACGGCGCAACAACCCATTACTGAGTCTAGGCATCCTTTAACAGCCTCCGCCAGTTGTCCCGGTCAAGTGCAGCTGCTCCCCAGTTCCGGGTCCCAAGGAGTATGTCGCGCGTCATAGTTCACACCGCTATCCTAACATAGTTTGGATCTACCAACTCTCCTGATACCATAGGTCTGTTTTGCGAGTGCTTTTCTGGGTATTTCATTCTCCTCCATTCTGATCACATGTCCAGCGCACCCGAGTCTACAAAATTGTATAGTTTCCACAATATTTTGTTCATCCAGAAGAGGGTTCAGTTTTTGGTTGGTCCTTTTCATCCATTCACCTCCCACATATATTGGACCAAAAATGCTGCGGAGGATTTTGCGTTCATGAACCAGCAGGCTTGACTCAGGCTTTCTAGACATGGTCCAGGTCTCAGAACCATAGGTGAGGACTGGGCGGATCAATGTTTTATACAGAAGCAGCTTGATACTCCTGACAATTGTTCTGCTCTGTAACAGGGGTCTGAGACCAAAGAAGCACCTATTAGCTGAGATGATTCTTCGCTTTATCTCTTCTGTTTTCCCCCATCGGAGTTAACTTGGCAACCTAATAACCAAAGTTGTTGACTTTTTCGAAGTAATAGATGCCAATTTCGACGTGCTCTCCTTCTCTGGCTTCCTGTCCTATGACTGTGTAAAAAAAAAAACCAACAAACAAAGATCATCACAAATAAAAGGCAATCACAACCGACAGAGAGTCAAAACACACTTAAGTATTTACCATAACATATAGGTAACAAACAAGAAAATAAAACTTACCAAGTACGAAATCTTAACACACACACACACACACACACACACACACACACACACACACACACACACACACACACACACACACACACACACACACACACACACACACACACACACACACACACACACACACACACACACACACACACACACACACACACACGCACGCACGCACGCACGCACGCACGCACGCACGCACGCACGCACGCACGCACGCACGCACGCACGCACGCACGCACGCACGCACAACACTAGACGCACAATACTCACATGAACCCGCACCCCTCAAGGTCAGCTTAAAACTACGACAGGCGGTATTTTTCGTGTTATTTGACGCTTGTCCAAATGGACAAATCTTGGGCTGTTTTGGGGACGAACCCCTTTCAGCGAGTTTCGAATATGGATTGTGGAGACGCACGCCAGTGCGGACCGGGAGCGGAAAAGGTAGAGGAACCAAGTAGAAAAGAGAATACATATACTGGTGTGTGTGAATGTGGACAGTCATATTGGGGATCGGGAGGATAGATATGAGTGTGTCAAACTAGATAATAGCAACAGCATGGTATTGTCCTCCATTAAGCCTTGGTGGTAAGGAAAAAGGGTCAAAGAAAAGACCAAGAAGACCACACCACACATTAAACGAAAAATTATGTTGGTCATGTCTTGTAGCAGTCTCATGTGGGTTTTCTTCTGCCCAAGTGTTCCCGAAAATTTACTATGCCATTTCTTGTAAATTTTAACACTTTACTGGCGCATTGTGGTCTGTTTTGTTTGTATTTAAAGTCAAATGTCCGAAATTTGTGTTTATTTTTAATAAACATTATAGACATCATTTCTCATAATTAAATTTTCTACAAACTTAGTTAGAAATTTGTATTTGTTTATTGGCAAATTAACTAAGTTATTTTATCCCAAATCTAAAAAGTGTGTTGTGCGATTCCAGGTTTTTGTGTTTTACACAGTTTTCAGATACTAATTGAGATAGAGTTCTTGAGCCTATTTTATTCAATTTTTCAGATCAATAACCATAAGAATACACCAAATCTACCCTTCAGTTTACACCCCAAGAATTTTAGTATGGCTTCATTTTACCGTGGGAGCGGAAATCAGGCGAAATGTTTTGCGAGCCGTAACTCGCTAACGAATTGTTTTCGGACCAATGTTTATATAAACCATTTTCTTATTTTTAGCTACAGAATCAGCTCCCGAGAGATGATTGCCGTGCAGTCTTTAATTCACCCTGTATATTCATGAGAGCAATGAATGGTAACAGCAAATGCAAGAAATTTTTGACGAGAATAAATAATTCCTTGACTTTCAAATGTTGGTGGCATAAAGATCGAATATTTCCATAAACCTTGCTCATGTATGTTTTTTTATCAAATGAAAAATAGTGTAGTTATGAAGAAAGGAATTATTAATTTTTATTTAATATCATCATCATAATCAATGTCAAGGATTAGGTTCATCCTGAACCTGTTCCGATACCCACTTCGCTCTCAGCTGTCCTACACCTCTCTTTCCCACCGGTCTATATTCCATTACTAGCACTGTAATCCTCTCACCCACCATTCTTTCCAAACGTTCACACCACCTTCTTTTGTTGCTCCTCAGCTGTTCCAACAATGGGTCGACCTCGAGTTCTGTCCTTATACCCACATGCTTCTTTCTATCAAGAACGATACTACAGCCCAGAGTAATCCTCATAAATTTCATCTCCGGTGCTTAAATCTTTGCTTTGTCTGTCTTTCTCTCGTAACTCTGTCATCATCTCCATACATCAAAACTGGTACCGCTACAGTGTTAAAAATGTTATCCTTATTTCCTTCTTTGTTTTATTTTTAAGGTATCCGTATTGTTCACAGATATTCTTAAAACTGTTCAATTTTTCATCCAGATCAATTTCTGTCCTATATGTAACGTAACATCCCTAGTACGTTATTCAGTATCAAAAACGAAATAAATCTTATTGAAAGTTATTAAATCCAATTTAATTGAAGAAGATATTCCTAGAAATAAAAGTGTGAGAAAGGGTGCCCTACTTCACCGACACTTTTTAATATCTACATGGACGACATATTTCAGTGATGGACAGCTAAAGTTGACTCGGGAATATCACTTCAGCGAAATATTCATGTGAATGAATTGCTTTATGCAGATGACAAGGTAATGATACAGAAAACAGAAGACCAGTTACAGCGGCCGATATTTACGTTCAGTAGCATAATACAAGGCTATGGGCTACAGATCTCTGCTACAAAATCTAAAACGATGGCATTTCAGGGCAGGTATACTATAAGAACTAAGATAGTCGTGAATAATCAGCTTTTGGATCAGGTTAGTCATTTTAATTACCTGGGTTGTAATATCTCATATGGAACTGATATTGATTGAGATAGTAAGCTAACAAAAATTAAAAGCGTAGGGCTGACTTGCCTAATTTCGCAGTATTCCTAATTTCGCAGCATTTTGCATTTGGATGTACTGTGAAGTTAGGAATGGTAATATGTGACATTTTAAATAATGACCGGAGATCGCAGCAATTGCTTTATAATCTGGAACCATTACCAACCACTGTGTGTCGACAGTTGAGTCTAGGCTTTTGTAGCACTGTAATCCTTTTGTAGCGAGAAGACATCTGCACTTGTTTTCTGTGATTTTCTTCCAATTTTGCAAAGTAAGTTGTTTTTATTTGCTGTACCACCCTCCTAATTAATTCCCTAGTAAAACACTATATTTTCATTAAATTCACAAAAGACTAAGCTTTCGAAAGATATCAATATATAATTTAAAAATTGTTTCTGAAGGTGTTTTTTTATCTATCGCCGGTCATTGAAATATTAGTTACAGAGGCTCAAATTGGGTGGTCACAGTGAATCAGCTGTTCTACTGTTACCTGGTATTCAAGCCACAACAGTGTTTTCCAAGCACGTTTCCATCCCACACAACCAACTTACTTCAGGCTCTAGACGTAGCAGTTTTCGGCCCAACGAAATCTCTGTGGAAGAAGGAAGTAAACAAGTTACTGCAAAACTGTGGTTACAAACCTTCCAGGAAAGATTTTATGGACACGTTTTCCTCAATTCCGTTACAATAGCAAACATCTGCAGTGGTTTCAGGAAGACTGGAATATATTCCTATAATAAAGACGCAATTTCAGATGAGTACCTGAAAATTTCAGAAACCTCTTGTTTCTTCCACGCTTGCTCATGACAATACTGACGAAGATAAATAAATGAAGAAAGTGAGCCCAAAGAAAATAGCACCGTCTACTTTAACATTAAGTCCTCTATTCCCGCTTTCAAAGGCAATTGAGAAATTGCAAAAACAGAAACGTAATGCAGCAGTTGCACAACTTTTTGAAAACAGTAGGTCTACTGATAATCAACCTTCAATTTGAGGCGTTCAAGTTATGAAAAAGCCATCGTCAAAGATGCCGAAACCTAGTGATGACATTTGTTCTTTTTGTGGTGTGGCGTACAAAGGGGACACTAAAGGATGAAACTGGATTTAGTGCCTACAATTTTTTTGCTGTTTCATTATAAATGGCAAAATTTAAAAAAAATATGAACCAAATTTTAAGTGTGAAATGTGTATTACTGAGAATGGCTCGGACTAAAGACAAAATAAAAAAAAATCTATAACTTCATCATCACTTTTAATTTGATTATGGATTAAAGTATAATTTTTTGTAATTTTTATAATCAAATTAATTATATTATTAAATAGTCTGTAATCTAGTTCGTTTTAGTTTTAATAATTTCCATTAATTCTGTGATTTTAATGTTAGCTTTGTAATTAGGCCTACGTTTGTGTAATTATTTTAAAAATTGTTAAAAAATAAAAAAAAATTTTTATTAGGAGAATATAATTTTTTATTATTTGTGTTATTTATAATACGTTTTAAACAATACTATGTTACAAAATATATGTATTATTAAATATAGAAATTATAGTGCGAAATAAGGTACACTATTGCGAAATAATGAACACTTGTTGCGAAATTAGGAATAGTGTAGTAGCTTTTGGTTTAAAAATTTTTAATAATTACCTTCATGGTGTTTTGTATTTTTGTTATAATATATGTTTTGCTTTTGTAGCAGTAAATATTTTGTTAAGAAAACCTGTTTTTATTAACTCATATATACACAGTTTTAGTCATATATGTGAAATTACTGCGAAATTAGGCACATTTGCCCTATGTGGAGCGATTCATAAGTACCTGAAAAATAAAACACGGAAGGATACGCGAATGAAATTTTATAAAACTGTGGCTGTCCTGTATTCCTGTATGCTAGTTAGACATGGACTCTTGGTGAAAGCGACGTGCAGAGGATTCAGAATGAAATATTTAAGAGGGACGCATGGTTGCTAAAAGGGTCTAAGAGGTTATCTAAGAGGGTCACCGATCCTTGGATCAGACAAGGAACGAGGATATTAAACGCGATTTAAACATTGTATCATTGCACCATAAGATTGAAGACCACAGAAGGAGGTGGTGTGAACACTTGAACCGCATGCCTGACATCCGTCTACTTGTGGCTTCCTTGGATTATCACCCAACTGGGAAGAGAGATGTCGGTACACCGAGGAGGAGATGGGTTCCGGAACAGGTCTAAGACCTTGGAGTGTAAACAGAAGCAAGAAGCAACCAAACCAATTTTATCCAGTATTGATTCGTTTTAATTATTTCTTTTAATGTGATTGAACAAATTCAGTACGAGGTGTCAATTTCCATAAAATATGAAGCCTAAAGTTTCAACCTTAATCTGGAAGCAGTAGTATTTAAACGCTTACCATTAGCATAGAGTTCAAACGTTGAATAGTATAATTTTATAGTTTACAGCAATCTTTGAATCACAGGTTCATTCTAAGTTGAAGAGATATAGTTTGAGCACTGTCTTTGTTGTGTAATAATTATATCTTGTGTCGTTTGCGAGACAAGGTGAATGTCTGGTTGTAAATCTAATTTTGTCTCACTGCTTCAAGCGAGAACAATAAGATAATTTGTCACTCGCGCGTTTGAGTGTTTCCTCTGTCATTGCAGATTTTATTCGTACTCGATAGAGACGTTTTAAATTAACGTGGTTTAGCTACTAGCTCTAATGTCAGACGAATATGCTAAAATTAGTCGCATTAGTTATCTACATATTTTCACTTCTTCTTCTTCTTCTTCTTCTTCTTCTTCCCTCCTTTCCTCCTTTCCTCCTTTCCTCCTTTTTTGCTCCTTCTTCTTCTCCTTTTCTCCTTCTCCCGTTCCATGTTAGGAATTCTGCCTGTTCCACCTTTGCCATATAATGTTCGGTCCTCCCACGGTTCTTCTAACTATATTGGTTACTTTATACTTCTATTCGACAACTCTTTTTAATCATTTCTTTCTGCATTTGAATACATCTTTCTTTCTATATTTCTTTGTACATTTCTGTCTGTAGTGCAACCGATTGAATGTTTAATTCCTGTCTAACAGTTACATTTCGTATTCTGTCTCATCTAACACAGTACTTTGGAAAATGCTTTATTTAACGAGAGGAAAAGTTCTCAGTTTTACCCCGGCCGTTTGCCATTCGTCTGACTGTCTGTCTAGCTGCTTGTCTGTCTATCTCTCTATCTGTCTATTTGAGATATGTCTCACGATAATTTTTGAATTCATCAATCGATTTTTTTTTAAACTTGGCATGTATGTCCAGATTTCCACCCTAAGAACTGTATTGTTTTTCAGATTCATCCTCCATAACATAGGGCGGAGGCAGGCAAAAATATGAGGGGAGCAAAATTGTAAAAAAATCGCAATTGCTAATGAGGGGGGTATCAAATTAAAGCGAGTTTAAACAAAATTTAAACAGAATCCTTATTTTCAAAAATTAAAGAATTTTTGATGTTCAGGATCGAAAAAGAGAGCGAAAATGTTTACAAAACCGCAAAAATTCAGTTGCGGTTAGTATTAAATTATACAGAATTTTAACTAACGTCTGAACACAGCGTTAAATTTTGGACGTTTATAAAGTTTGGAGCAGAGAGCACAGCAGAAAAGAATTTAAAATATTTAAAAAATTGTGAAAATCCAGCACGGTATAAGACTAAGAGGAACTGTGACCCAAATCCCAATGTTTAGAATATTTATTTTTTATTGTACGATTCCGTGCTCTAGAATTGTTTTCTGACTAAATACATACTATCCACAGCATTTTAATAAATTCAGTTAAGATCCTTTACAAAAGTACATCTGCAGTCCTGGATGTGAATGGTAGGCTCTCCAATAAATAATGGTAGGCTCTCCAATAAATAATGGTAGGCTCAGGTGACATTCCAATAAATAAGCGAGTTAGACAGGGAAGCTGTGTTTCCCCAGCCTTGTTTAACACATACACTGATGACATGTTGAGAACATGGAAATCCAGAGTGACTTCGAGAATACAGCTTAACAAATCAATTTGTATGAGTTCCCTGCTATATGCGGATGACATAGTTCTTATTCAAGAAAATAAGGATGATTTACAAAGAGCTCTGCTTCAATTACAAAAAGTGGCAAGAGAGTACTCGCTGACAATTTCAGTGAAAAAGCCTAACCCCATGCCCTTTAACGGTTATAGTTGTAAACAACAGCACTTTAGAACTAGTGAGCCGTTTCAGATATCTCGGCTGTGCAGTAAGCTATGAATCTGAATATGACATAAGAGAGAAGATAAATAAATTTAGGAATATTTGTGGTACGATTCATATAAATCTTAGTAATAAGACAAGACACAGCACAAGGGTTAAATTTTATAACCACATAAATCAATGGAATACCCACATTGATTTATGCGAGTGAGGCGTGGATCATGACAAGAAAGGAAAGCGCCAAGATTCAGTGTGCTGAAATGGTTTGTTCGAAATACTTTAAATTATACATTGAAAGATAGAATAAGGAATTAAGTTATCAGTGCAGAAGTCGAAGTAAAGGGCATCAATGAAACTATTTCAATGTACAGAAGACAATGGATTTTTTCGAGATATTTGAGAGGTCCTTGTTAGGACCTCTCGGGCTGTATTGGGTCCAGCCCCCTTCAGCCGTGTGGGTAGGATTGTTTGGGTTGGGTTTCGCACTCCAGCGCAGACCGGCCGATGAGAAGGTGGTGGTACCAGAGTAGAGAGAGTGTCTGTATTAAATAGTGTGAGCAGCCTCTAGGAGGGGTTGGGGGGGGTGCCAAACTTACAGACTTATACGGCCAGAGTCGAGCAGCTTGTGACGCTAATGGTGGTCGGAAGCGTAGTAATGGCGTCAAGGATTCGACGGGGGACAGGATTGTAGGTTTTTAAAATAGGTGATTATGTTATTTGGGAGTTAGTTATTTTATATTCTTATTTCTTGGTTGGAGTTGATAATGTAGGTGGACGGGGCGGAGGAGTTGGTTCTGGTTTTATACTTATTTTATTTCATTAAGACAATGGTGGGATCATCTACAAAGGATGACAGAGGATCGACTGCCGAAAACGGCACTGTACTATAAAGCCATTGGTAGAAAAGACGTGGGTCGTCGGAGGATGAAATGGGTGCCGGAATAGGTTTATATAAACTAATCCTTGAAGAGTAGAAGAAGTAAAAGAAGACTAAAGAAATACTAGAGAAGTCGGGATAATAATAATTGTTATTTGTTGAAAATAGTGAGTGAGATCTGCAGCGTAGGAAGCGGCAAACTAGTTCTAAAATCTATTATTATAAACTGCATAATGGAGTTTTCATTCTTCCCTCAGTTTCTGAATGAATAGGGACATGCGTGGTGATATCCAAGCCTGCGCGTTGGACGCCGGCGCTTGCGATAATTTTCAAATTTCCATTTAGTCTCTCGTCCGCGCCGTTGTGTACCGCTGTGGTGACGGTTTTATATCAGCGGGAATAGTATACGTACCGACAACAAAATTCTTCGCGACTACAATGTAAACAAAAGTTTTTTAAACCATAACTTTATGTGACTAAGATGTTATTTTGAAGTTCAATAATAATAATATTATTCTTATTGTTATACCCAATTATAAGTGATACATAAACCAAAGTGGATTCGTTACCAGTACAAATACGTGTATTGTTCGAACGATAATAGTAAGTATAATTTATCAAAACATGACGTAATTTTATGTTGTAGTGTATTTGGTAACTATAAATAAAGTATATTTACAACAATTCATTTGTACAACAATACGTGTGTTTCAATAAATAAACGATTTCGTGCACGTAAAGAGAAATTTTTGAATTATAAATACATGACCACTGACTCGCAACACTAATTTTTTGTTGGTAAAAATGTAAAACTTTTATCTTGTAGCCTTGTGACGAAGCTTGTAATCAGCGAAATCTAGTTAAGGATACAAGGTAAAATTTTTACATTTTTACCAATAAAAAATTAGCGTTCCGTGCCAGTAGTGACATATTTATAATTAGTTAATGAACGGTCACCTTATGGACAACAAATTCCAGAAATTTTTTGAAAGTTTTAGTAATAATTATAATAATAATATTCTTACCAGTAAATTAATACGATTGACTTAACGAGAAATCCAAAGATATGTTTCATTTATAAACCTATTGTCCTAAATTACATCAGTGTTTTCACATATTACATAACTAGGGATTGTCGTATAGGCCTAGGTTTTTTTTTAATTTCAAAAAATAAAAACACAATTATATTCTTTAACGTTTTTTGAAGAATCATACAGAAAGAACATTCTGCCAGATACCGCAACACAACATCCCTTAAGCCTTGTTCAGTCCAAAAACAAAACAATATCTTTAGTAAAATGAACTAAAAAACAAAAACAAAATTATAAAGAAGTAAGTACTTCCGGTTTGTACTTTATAAACAATAAAATAACGTCAATTTAATAAAAACGCAGAATATGACAAACTGTAGCTAATATAACAACTCCTTTGTTTGGGAGGCGAAGGACGGACTGTTTTAAAATTTGGAGACATTGTTGTTACGTGCATTTAGTGCAGATATACTTGATTGTAATGATTTTTTTATGAAACTGGACGAATATCAAACTATTTCCTCTTAACATCGTAATTGGAAAATATAATAACTCACGACTTCAGACCCTTCGTCAGAAATATTAATCACACGCGCGCGTGAATAGTCATTCTTTTTATTGACTTTAGAATATACATCCCGAAAACACAGGACCCGAATTTTTAAAATAATATAATGTTATAAAATTAAATTTACAAAGTCATTACAGAAACTTGCTCAAATTTTGAATAATGCGCGCGCGCCTACTTGCAAATGAAAGATTATATTTAAAACGTGTGTCATAAATGTGTATTTACTATCGATTCTATTTGGTATCAATTTTTCGTACAACAGTATAAATAAATACTTTTACACAATGCTATATATTTATTTGTGACAATTCATTTTATTATTATGGTTTCTTAAAAATTCGAAAAAGTTTGAGGCAAGTCAGGTATATTAAGACCTGGTGTACGTACAAAACGATATCATATAATTATGTGATATTATTCAATATACTTTCTTCTACAAGTAGTGTATTGTGTTTATGTCGTTTCAGTACATGACGTAAGTTTAAGTGAAAAATATCAGCATCATCAGAGGTCTTCTTCTTCTTCTCCACGTCAAGGTATAGGCTTACATCCTGTTCCGACTTCACTGAAGTCTTCCTTGGTCTACCTATATCACGTCTTCCCCGAGGCCTGTATCGTATTACTTGTTTAGGTAGCCTCGCATCTTCCATTCTCGCGATATGCTGCCTCCATTTTATTTGTCTCGATAATTACTTCGATTATTATTGATTTACTTACAGACCTCTGATGATGCTAATATTTTTCAGTGAAACGTGAGTCAGGTATTGAAACGACAAAAACGCAATACACTACTTGCAGAAGAAACTATAGTGAATAATATCAGAATATAATTGCTGCAAGAAACTTTGAGTTACGTATATATAGAAAACGATATCAATATTACTTGTTCTTAAAGATGGAAAAACAATAATAGCTTGTTCTTAAATTTCTGGAAAGCTATAAATTTTTTTAAACGCAATTTAAATTTACTAAGATTACACCTATAATAATTAAGTTTTTCTTTTTTATTTACTATTGTTTCATTTTATTTTTTCACTTTTTTCAGTTTCTCCTTTTTTTATAAATAAGTTGAGAAAACTGCGTTTTTGAACATAATTTTGTAATAAAAGAAATATTTTCTGAGGTATGCTCATCGACTACACACGATTGTAAAACATTTGTGTCGACATTTTGTCAGAATTTATTGTCATTATCAGGATCTGCATACTTATTATTATTATTATTATTCCGGCTGTACAATGCTTTCACATTTTCCGGAACCAAAGATTACAGAAGTGATAGAATTCTGAGCTTCCGCTGCTGCTTGTCCATCCAAAGATCTTCTTGAATTTCTCGTTCCTTCAATATAGTCTGAATTTCTTCTATTCAGATGATCGGTGGTCTTCCTCTTTTCTTTCTTCCTGGTAATGTCCATTCCATACCTCTCCTTAGCAATCTTTTGTGTCTAATTGTATGTTTAGCAATTTTTTGTTTTAATAAAATCAACAATTGTATTTATCACATTTATTCTATCCTTAATGACTTCATTTCTAATTTTCTCACGTCTGGATACTCTTGCCGAACGTTGTTCTTGTGTGTTTATTAATAGTCCAAACTTCTGAGCCGTAAGTTATGATACTTCTAACAATGGTTTTAGTTTCTGGTGTAATTTGCTTATCCCACTAGATTCCATTCTATGTAGATGTAGCTATCTTTCCCATTAATTCTGGATTGTATTTCATTGTATTGCTTTCCACTGTATTAACGAGGGAATACACGTCATTCCCATTTAATTTTTAACCCCTTAAATGCTTGTATTCCTTCCTCTGTATATGATATCTTCCCCATGTCTTCTTCAAATATCAGTTCTTTATGAAGGTTACCTATTGCCATGTATTTTGTTTTATTCATATTTACCTTTACTCCCCATTTCTGATATTCCTGATCTGCATACATGCAGTACATAAATATTTAATACACAAATAATGAGTATTTATATTTATGGAACATTACAATTATATCTCATTAATGTAATAATATTAGTGTAGTTTAATATTATTATTTTTTGTATCGCACACAACACACACACACACATTCACAGAAAAACACTCGTCAACGTGTAGGCCAATTAATTATATGTCTTTTATGTCCATTCAGGTTTTGATTGTGTCAAAACGTTTTATCGAAACGCAAACACAAACCTTTTAAAAGCGTGTCCTGGTAATGACTGAATCGCACACAAAGTGTTCCATCGTTTATTGATTCATGTTCACTACTGGACAAACCCAACCCTGTGTAACCCTGTACTTATAATTAGAAACAGTGAGAAAAGCAATGAATGGAATTAAATGTAAACAGTGAAGAACTTTTACGTCGACTTAAGTTTGAAAGTATTGTAAGCCAAAATATAAATTCGGTATGGAGAACCATACATGACTTCCATGTTCTAAGATTTATATTTAAAATAATTTAAATATAAATTGAAAAATTTGACAATTTGAAATGAAATATTTCTATAGAAACTACTTCTTTGTTGCCGATAACGTAGTAGGCTTATACATATAAAAAATTAGATCCTCCCCCTTCAACTATCATTTTCATTTATATAAAATTACCCCCTCCCCTTCAACTACCCATTTTATTTACGGATGTTTCATCTACCTTTCTACAATGGATTATTACGACCTTCTTTTCAGGATACTTTATTTATCAAAATTAACTACTTCACTCTTGTTAAAATGTAAAACGTTGCAGGTACACTACCCCTCCCCCTTAAACGATCTTCACCAAAACCAATAGGCCTTGGGCCTTGTACAACTCAGGCACATATGCAAAAAATTATTTGATTCTGTTTGAATTTGTGGCAGTTATCGTTCGCTATAGAAAACATTCTACACATAGACACAGATACACAGACACACACACACACACACACACACACACACACACACTTTTCGAAAAATGACTTTTCTTCATGTTTTGAGGGTAGTACAACCAGAATCAGCCCTTACCTAGAACACGATTTTTCCGCCATCACCATACTTCAATTTCCTTACGGAACATGGAAGTAAAAAAAAATCCAAGCAAGTGGCTTATGATTTTGGGCACAAGACGTGGTAGTTTCCCTGAGCTACAGAACTTTTGCTCAATATTTTGTACATTTATTATTACGTAAATTTCTACGTTAGATAATTTTTAAATTATTAAAAAATTTCAAAAATCCCCATTACTGTAGCATTTCTTTAGTAATATAACAATTGTAGAGCAGACAATCATACAATACAACAGAACAGACAATTCGAAACATTAGGATTTAGGTTACAGATTCTTTTAGTCTAACATTTTGAACTCTTTTATAAACGTTGGATACACAAATTTTAACATATCCAAAACTTAACACTGAATTTAGATGTTAGTTAAAATTCTGATAAATTTATAAATTAATAAATTACCTTATTTCCGTCGTGTGACTTCGGTTTTTATTTAAAATGATGCGTATCGGAACATATTGTTCAATCTTCAGATTAATTCACTCACTCGAGGTCGTTATATGTTAAAATTACATCACTGTGCACATCGACTGTTCTGATAAGTAGTCGACGGGATAATACTGTCAGAATTACAGTATCCGGTCGGCCTTCAAAGGGTGCGCACCCATATACGGACGTATGTAAGTACATAGTAATGTAATTTTAACATTTAACGACCTCAACTGAGTGAATTAATCTGAAGCTGGAACATATTTTCCGAAAAGCGTCATTTTAAATGAAAAACGAAGCGACACGACGGATCTAAGGTAATTTATTAATTTATAAATAAAGAAGTGACTTGGATACCAAGCATGATAACCGTACTTGGATAACAGTATGTATGTCAAATTTGATAAATTTGATATGCGACTTGATTTTTGCGATTTTATCAAAATTTTCACCCACGTTTTGGGCCCTGATGTTCAAATTTTCTTTTTCAATTTTGAAAACTAAACACTATATTCAGATTGTGCTTAAAATTCCCTTTAATTTGTTACCCCACATGGGCTTTTTCGAATTTTCTTAATTTGTAAATATTGTGGGGGTCAATTTCAGAAACAACAGGATTCTGTGGGATAAAACTGTCTACAGAAAAGTCACGTTTTATGAAAACCGGTTGATGCGTTCAAAATTAACGTAAGGCATACGCTAAATAGATAACAATATATTTCGTAGGCTTACGCGGCCGGAGTCAATGTTGTTAAAATTAATTCCCGGGCTGTTTGGCCGTAGTCCATTGTTTTCAACAAAAGCAGGCGTTTCGGCAGTGCCATCGTCTGCCATCATCAGTGTAAAATCTGTGGTAAAGGCTACTACTTAATAAGGCCTTTACCACAGTACTGTGGTCACTAACGTCTATCACCTTACGTTTATCGAACTCGATTTTACACTGATGATGGCAGTCGATGGGACTGCTGAAACGTCTGTTTTTGTTGAAACAATGGACCACGGCCAAACTTCCCGGAAATGAATTTTTAACAACAAATAAAGTCATATTTCATGTTCAAATCTTAAAAGTTCTTTAGGGTTGAAGAGTACACCTTTTTAAATTGTCAATAAGGAAAGTGTACGCAAAAATAAGTTATGTAGGGCAGCTGCGCTGGAGGAGAATCGCCGCGACACAACAGTGGCCTGCTGGCATACAATCCACACTACACAAGCAGTTAACTAATTTTACGAGGGCTCGCTTCCCGCGTTCTCTCTTCATTCCAGTTTTCGCACTTTACGCACGAATACGAACAGTATTACTGGCCACTTAACCAACCCAGTAGCGGAACGCCCCGGGCCCCACGTAGTAGGGGACCTCCAGGTTTGGAAAATTAAGATTTTTGTGAAATTTTGTAATTTATTTGCAAATGTTCTATTGTTACGTCCTGAAACACAACACTAGGAGAGGTCCAGGATTTAATCGACCGATTTCAAAAATATTGTCATATTATTTTGAAATCTACCTTACAACCCTACCTCGTAAAGTGTATTAAGATATTAAAAAAATAGCTTATAAAGATATGTTAATTATTAGAAATATTTTCTTACTAAAAAAGAAGCGTCAATGCCTCACCACGCAGTCGGAAGTCGCAAATTGAATTCCAAACAGCACTGCTAACTGAATTAAAAAGAAAAGTCTCAAGTAGGCTATTGTTTGCAGCAATGATAATTTGTTTTGCAGTATATAAGTTTTATATATACTATAAAGTATTGTAATAAAATTAGTGCAGTCTATAAATAATACTATTTCTGTTATTTATTTAAACTTTGTATTCGCAGTATGTATGTAGAATTTTATTTCAAACATTACTACAGCTTCTTATAAAGTTTTTTAACTATATGTATCAATACAGTAATTAAACAATAAATATAAAACAGTAAGGTGTTTTTGCTGTGTATTACCATAAGATAAATTGGATTATAAACACCCGTCTTTTACGAGGGGCCTGAGAAAGAAATCTGCCCCGGGCCTCCTCCAGTGGCCTAGCTACGCCGCTGAACCAACCCAATGACATAGTTGGAATTAATCAGTTACAACGGTCTTCGTTGGCTGATCTGTATTTTAGAAAAGATAGCAAAATAGAATTTTGAATTCCACGCGTTATTTTTATGGCCCGCTGAACTAAGCTCAATGCGCGTTACTTTTTTTAATATATAGGCCTATACGTAATAAATTTATTTTAATATAATGGGTAAAGTTTTGTTGGAACAGCCTGGAGAGTGGGTCAAGTATGCTGCCAGCTGGCAACTGAGCTTTTTGTAAAATGTGGTGTTGAAGTTTTTTGTGAAGTTCACGTATCGACTCCGTATAATTTAGAACTTCCGTGTTGACTTTTCAACAAAATTTTGTTCACCATCAGGACCTGTAGACGGGTAAACGAAAATAGTTAATGTATGTTTAGTGAATGTTTATATTCACTACGTGTATAATTATGTAACTTTATATTATAATTAATTGTAAAATATAATTATGTTAAGACGGTCTACTTGATCGTCGTAGGTACAGTGGAAAACAAAATACAAGATACCAATTAAGTCACTAATCACCAGGTTTAATTTTCACAGTTAATCAGTTCGTAATTAACAACACAGTCTCTTACAACAAATCAAATAAAAATTGTTCACACGCAATAAAATGTCAACTAATATAAAACACAATTGTATTACAATTATACAGTCCGATTATAAAACACAACACTTAACTAATAACCACTTGAACGCACATAGTAATATCGCCCGATAATAACTCGACCCACACTGTAAATATATCGCAACTATAAATGAAAACTAGGCCGCGGACGCATTGTATTTATACAACGCTCATAGACCAGAATATTCCAAAATGCGCGTTAGCGCCAGTGTGTATGACGTAATTAATTGCGGCCTTGACACAGTCCGCGCGGCTGGCCACCTTCCAGAAAAGTGTCGCGAATGCGTCGAGAGTCACGTACGCCACACGCATTACATTCCGGATCCCTCTGGAACGTTCGATAAACACGTAGATTGTTCTGTGATGTCGTAACACTTCTCCCTCCTTAAGCCTGTTCGTCCCGAACTGACAAACTGTCTCTGAAGTAACACTTAGCCAGGCGATCTAAGTGGATGGCCTTGAACTTTAGCTGTCCTTCTATATTAAAAAATGAATAGATAAATAAAAAAATAAACATACATTTTTATACAAATAGACCTAATGTATTTGTTCATTATGCTTTTCATGTGCACAAATGTGTATGTGTGTGTGTATTTGTTCTTATATTGTTTCATTACGAGCATTGTAACACTAGTTAATTTGAACATAACACGTTCACCAGTTAATTTGTTTAAACAGTTCAAAATGTTTTTTAATGTCAATTGTTTAGAATCATTATTTTAGTTATTAAACATTTTAATTTATCGTAACATAAGTATTGTTTTATTTTTAAGATGAAATAAAGAACCAAACAATCTTTCTTAAACGTTATGAGAAGATCGGCTTGGCGGGCTGTAAGGTCGTGGTCCAACGTTGTCTGGTGCAAACGTTTCGACCGTGTCTTCGACGGCCATCTTCAGTGCAGAAGGCTGCAAAACACTGACAAAGGTATCGTAGTCAGTGACCACTGACTGTAATATAATTTGATCGCAAGGGCCCAAGTATAAACATAGCAACTTTCATGATAAAGACAGGAGACACTAAGTTAAGAAACTGTACGGACTACTGTGCATAAATAATGTTCAGTTGGATCATTCTTGCAAGCACACTTTCTGGGACACAAAAATAATATCAGTATTGTCACAGCCACTAATGTTAAACCTGTGTCGCAATCGAAATCAAAATGCCGCGAGCAAGTCTTGCTTCAGTCGGATTATTAAATGTTAGCAGATTCCTGAAATTGCTGACAGAATGTTTCGCAGCTGTACGAGAACTGCGTAACATTCTTTACCTTCGTTTTATATTTTCCTTATACGTATACTATGTATGGGCTACAGTCGATGCGTTACTCAAAACACTAATTTATATGAATTAATTTCCTAATAAAAGTCACCCCGTTATCTGAAATTATTAAATAATAGTGGTTAACAGGACAGAAATCGTCGGGTACAACGTTTAATGTCAACGTGAACCAACTGGAAAAATTACCATTTCCTAGGTAATTAGGCTACCTACGTATATTCGGCGAACCGCATATGGCTACAAGTCACCCGGTGCCCAGCGAGTAGAGGCGATGTTATCGGCCAGGATCAACAAGAAGTCATCCGCGGGAGGCCAGGACGACGGATTATTGCAGCGTCCGGTAGATCCAGTCGCACCACTATCAGGATAAGGCAGCGTTTCACAACATATGGGGCGCGACCCACTGCAGAGTCCCGAGGAGCGTTTGGTGGGTCGCGAAGTCGAGATCGAAAATTTACTGTAGTTAAAAATCAACTAAATGTTTACTTTTCTAGACTTCAGTATGTATATTTGGTTTAAGCTTAAAAAAAGGCTCAAAGTACTCGACGTTAGCGAAAATATGATTATAAACTGGGTGCACACCCTCTAAAAGTAATTCAGCTCACGCTTATGGGTCCCTCACAGTGTAATATCCTTCAAAGTGGGTCCCGGACTTAAAAATTTTGAGAACCACTGGGATAAGGCATTCCAGCGTCGCCTCATTAGGGACGTCTGTCTTGTATCCGGTGCTGGATGTGGACACCAACTTCGACACGGCTCCACACCGTTTTCAAGTAGTATGGCAGAAGGTTCTAGCCATCACTAGCATTCGACAATAATACATCCTTAACTTACTTCCGGAGGTCAAGGTCCCTCGGCTCTAACTTGCGCGACTGTACCTGAACAGTCTAAACAGTGGTTCCCAAAGTGGGATCCGCGAGATAATGTTTCAAAGCGTCCTAGGACACTTTAAAAAAAAATATAATATATCGTAATTTTCTCCGACTTTTTGTAGTGTAACATTTAAATTTTAGAATCTTAAAACAATTAGTAGAAGATTCCAGAATTTTTGTGTGCAAACTAATTGTAATTGTAAAAGTAATTTCAAACTAATGGCTTTAATAATGTCTTTAAATCCATGTCGCGTAGCAGATCTGTTTGTCAGCCGAACTGACTAGAGCGCTGCATCAACGCAGAACTGATCGCGCTGTTTTAGTCCACGTATAAGCGCTGTATCTAAGCATACAGGTAGGTGGTTCCATGTAGGTGGTTTTACGCCTAAGTAGCTGGATTTTGACACGTGTGGCAAAAGATAGAGCCAAGTTTGCCGAAGTTAAGAAATAAACTTGATGTCGAGAGTGACTTAATATTGAAATTATCAGACATTAAACCTAATATTGCAAAGCTAATTTTCCATAAGCAGCTTCATTGTTCACATTAAAATATATTTGATATCATTAATATTATAATTTCGCAAGTTAAAAAATATTTAATTTTAATACATTTTAATTACAACATAAGAGTTTGTATTATATTTACTGTTTGTTTTATTACATAACTCAGACGGGGTCTGTGAAATTTTTAATTTTTTTGGAGGGGGTCCGCGGACTGAAAAGTTTGGGAACCACTTTTGGTGTCCGCCCAAAATTGTTGTCTGACGCCAAACATCAAAAATGAGGCACGCCCGAACCGTATGCACCAAACAACTTTCGACCATGGTCTTACAGCTCGACGAGCCGAACTTCTCATAACGTTGAAGCTGGCCGTGGAAGCCTCAGACAGAATCTTTTTTAGCTTTGCACACACAGAAACGTTTGTTTCTAGACGCAGTAAAGTAGTAAAATCTTTTACTCTCTTACACTGGTTCCTCTCATTTACACCGTGACATTTCCTTAATATGTGACTTGGTGAAACATAGGAAATACAGAAAATGGTGATAACATAGTTAATGCGGGTACAAATAATGGTAATATACAAATAAGCGGAAGCATACTTTTTTTGTTTGTATTATGTTTGTACGAACTCAATAAAACTATTTCTGTTCCACACGATGCGGGGAACTGTGACAAATCTGCTTTTTTGTTGCAACTGAGCAGAACTTGTGGGTTTGTGTGTGTACACGAGTAGCAGTAAAATTACGGTACTCTATAAGGAATGAGAAACATTAATCTGGATATATCTGACAAGATATTAACAACACAACTGTAAAAAGTATTATCTTACACTGGTATATTTTAACCTTGTTACAAATATAAAAACTACATACTCCTATTACCGCATACCAACACATAAATAATAGCAGTGGAATGTAGTTTACTAGACCTTGGAGACGGTAAATTGTCAGTAGATTTATAATGTAAAAGTAATTGGGTTTACTGTTTTGTTATGTGACAAAAGAACTCGAAATACATTTCTGTATTGATCGTAAGAACAGTGTGCGATATATAAACAAGCATACCGATTAATATAATTCTATACGAACTGAAATTCCTTTGTGCGTTACCACAAAAATAACCCTTTTGTCTAAATATATTTATTCGCTACCCGATCTAAAAACACATTCCTCCACAATAACCCGACATAATTTATTTTCGTGACGTTTGAGACTTGTCCAGAAGGACAAGCCTCTGGCTTATTTGGGGCAAGCCCCCTTCAGCCGGATGGTAGGATGTGGGGAGACGCACGCCAGCGCAGTCCGGAAGCGAAGAAGGTGAAGGCACACTGAAGGTAGAGTAGTACCTGTGTGTGTGTATGTAGTTTGTAACCATATAGGTAACGGAAGTAGCTGATGGAAGTGCCATTCATTTTAGTTTATATATAGGGGCGGCCAAGAGAGGGACGAGGAGCGCAGGTCGCCAAAGCTGGAAGGAGGCGACAGAGAGGCGTCAAACTAGACGGGGAACACAAAGAAGAGGGCTAAAAGGTTGGCAAGAAGTTAGAGAAACTTAAATTGTTGTGTAATCAAGAAGGATGGGAGGCTGAGTATGTTTGTAATTGGGAATTAGGTGTTTCTATATGTTTCACTGACGCCGGCGGCTAGAAGTTCTGGGAGGAGGTCCATCGACTATCATGAGGAGACGGTATATGAGGAAGGAAGGTCTGCGGGTATTGCGGGTAGTTCTGTTGATGGAGGTGGCTATGGATTGTAGGGAAGTGCGTTGTGTAGCGGTTTGTGAATATTTCCAGTTGATCCTGTACAGGAAGGAGTCGAGGTTTGGGAAGAGTTTGTTGAGTGCATACAGAGAGCGGTTTGGAGGTTTTGGTAAGGGGAGATCTGCGATAGGTAAGTCGAAGAGCTCGCCGTTTGGTGATTCGGTAGGGTTTGAGGCGGGCAGGGTCGGCAGTCATAAGTATGGGACGAAAAAATGTAATGAAAGGCCGGATACAGGCTGTGTAGATGCGACTACGTAGTCCGCTGGAGTAGCGATCGTAGCTGCTTAGAGTCCTTAGAGAGCGGATTCGTTTGCGGGCTTGGTTCGTGTGATGTAAGGTCGCCACGTAAGTTTGGAGTCAAGCGTGACGCCAAGATATTTGCAGACACGGTTCGGTATTACAGTTGATGGGCCTACGGGGACTGGAAATTTAAAAAAATGATTCATGTTGCGTACTGTGGAATTGAAAACACAAATTTGGGTCTTGTCCACGTTTACTGAGATTCGCCATTTTTTATAGTAGTTTATGAAAGGTTTTAAAACTAACTGTAGTTTAGATAAGGTTTTCCAGTGAACTCCAGCGGAGACCCAGAAGGCAGTATCATCCGCATACTGAGCCCCTACATAATAGTTAGTTGTGTGGTCATATATACGGCGGAAAACGTTCACAGAACCTGTTGTAAAATTTTTGTTAGAAGCGAACTTTTAGTTTGAGTAACAATCATTTAAAGTTTGTCTGGCCAGCATTGGCAGGTGGTAAGTGGGTGGCTGTCAATCAGCATTTTGTTTGCGCCAACCAACACTTAACGATAATACTATTTGTGAGAGACAACTCGTCCGTACTTCGCTTACCCTTTGGCGAATAAAACGGTTTAACACGAAGCCAGTAGCAGAATGCAAACGGAAAACATTACAACAGCTGTCGGCAACCCTGCGCCCGTCGATAAGGTTTGACGCGCCCGCGAAACAATTTGTTATATTATTTTCTTTTGAACGAAGAAATGCAGCCGCATTGTACCTGCTTTGAAATGTGTTATAAAATAACCCCAGCCACTATTTACCGAACCGCGTTATATCTTCCCCCAATACGATTGTCGAGCTTGTCGCCCAAAGCCTGTAAACACCTTTCTCTCCAAAGGAAAAACTTGAGATGTTTTCCAGTTTTTCATTTCTGTGCACTTTATGAAAATAAATAGTGTTATTGTGGTAAGTTCCTTATTTAAGCGTATTCTTTGTTTAAAGTTTTATTAGTAAAACCTAATGACCTAATGTAAAACATTTTCACAGATTTATATGAAACATAATGCAAAGATTTTATTGATTCGGTGTTCCACGTCGCTAAATATAAGCGCAAGGGTATTATAAGGCGACAGTTAATGTTTGTAATGTGCAGCTACACACGTTTCTATTTTCCATTGATGGGTGGGGAGGGGTGTGCCCCTCGAACTGGTCCTCAGTTATATGTGCGCCCCCACAAATTCAAAAGTTGCCTCTGACTGCATTACAATGTGCAGCTCTACTCCTTACGTAGCTCAAACCCCTGAACATATTGCTTGTAAGCTGTACGTAATAAATAATGTTTAAAGATGAAGTACACAAACATAGTTTGTAGGCCGGACCGCGGTCACCTGCGATACAATCGTATAAATTCCGGTCAGTTGCGATCAATTGTATTATCAGGTAATAATAAGAAGAAGAAGACATAAATTACCGTTATAATTCTATTCATTCCTAACAAAACCTAACCTGACCTGACCTGGCCTTATCTAACCTAACCTAACTATGCTAACATAACAAAAATATTGAAAGAAAGAGGTTACTCGCACAAATGAAAAGTATTTGACAAAGACGTGGTATTTGATATTTTTGTAGAAGCATTTTATAAAATATACTATTTAACACTTATATATTTTGCCCCCCCCCCTAAAACAAGTTTTAAATGTAAATAATAAAAATAAATAAATATATGTTGTTTGTTTTATTTCAAATGAGGTTGAAATACGTTTTCCATATGACTTCATATGTAACAAAATTGATTTAATTACTGACACAATATGTTGAAAGTGTTTCCGATTTCATTTAACTAATTGACCAATTATCACGAAAAGTGATTACCGAAGGTAATACTGTCTTTCTTTAAGTTGCAAAAACAGTAAAAATTTTACACTCTTCTTCTTCTTCTTCTTCTTCTTCTTCTTCTTCTTCTTCTTCTTCTTCTTCTTCTTCTTCTTCTTCTTCTTCTTCTTCTTCTTCTTCTTCTTCTTCTTCTTCTTCTTCTTCTTCTTCTTCTTCTTCTTCTTCTTCGTCATTGGTGACCAACTGTGTGTAGGTTATATAGCAGTTAATCTTTACCAACGTCTGTGACCCTGGCTGTTCTGGTAACCTGTCTCACTAGCCTGGGGAAACTCGGACAGATTCCAGATTGAACAGGCTCTGGCCCTGGCAAGTTACCTGGATTGGATGAAGTGATGTCAGCTCCCAGCGGAGCCATCCCCTTCTAAAAACTGTTCTGTGGGTAGAAATAGCCATATCCTACTGGAGGTGACCATATTGGCGCAGAACAGTTTGAACCTAGACCGAAGCATCTGTTAACATTTCGTATATAGGGTAGCAACATCACGTTCGGTCATATATACTGGGCTGAGTTGACTATGGACCATTGCAGGCGGCAATATGTAGCTTCCAACATATTGGCCTCAACAAAAATCCACTATGAGTATGGAGAGAATTTACAGACAGAAAAATAATATGAAAGGTTTTTGTGATAACGCCTAACCAGACTGAGAATCAGTAATATTTACAAAATATAGAACAGTATATTCAACATTGGATGTTAAATATATTTGTCTAAGTGTTAAAAAATAATTTTAAGGAACCGTGTAATCCTGTAGCGTACTGTCCATGTAACCGCTGTTACCGGCGGCAACAGTACTGGAAATAAGAGAAAATAATATCAATTATATCACAGAATAAATACTTTAGTTATTGAATAATTTGAAATTCGAACAATATTAGTAGGGAAACTTGAAGAAAAGCGTAGCATCGCTTTCGAACTGCTGGGCACTTGCACCGTCTTGTGTTGCCGGCTCGGACATTGGCAATGTTTTACTGCGTACGGTCACTGACTTCCTAGTAGTTGTCATTGTGCAAACTGCGTGGGGGGGGGGACACAGTCGTCCACCCAATGTCTTGCCGCTGTATAAAACCGGGCAAAACGCTCAGCAGCTATGTTCGTTTTCGGAACTGAAGTGTAGTAGATACTAGGTATCTATTTGTGGTTTGTTCGTTTAGTCATGTGTTTCTTGGTTTCTATTTATTATTTTTAATTTGATTTTTTTGTGTTCAGATTTATTCTGTGTAAGTATAATAAAAGTCAGATCCCGTTGAACCGGGACCTTTTCCTTTTCTCCCAGTGAATGGCAGAAAATTCTCTAAAAATGACACTTCGAACATGAAAAAATTCCGAATTGATTTTTAGGTTAAGTTTTCGACCTATCACAACCGGGAACAAGTGTTATGTACCCACGCCACGCCACATACCTAAGATGAATAACAATATTTAATATAGCACAGGAATAACTCGAAGGAAATGGAGATAAACATTTCAATTTACATACCGTATTCATGTGGTTTTATATACGTTGTATTATACAGACTGTACGAAAACATATTTTCGTTTCGCGTGCGTGTGTGTTTTGACGCGCGCACGTGCGTGTATTTGCGCGCGCGCATGTCTGCGTTGTATGTTTCTGAGGATTTGTTTTTGTTAAATTAGTACTGGAAACTGTTCGTACTTCTAATATTATATTGAAGTGGTGGAAAGTTATTACTTCGGAATCTTAAACTTCAGATTTTTGTTGTAGTTTTATGTCCGACTCCGACTTTCGCCAACAGGCATTAATAAAGTCAAGGATGACTCTGCATCGATTGCTCGCTACTCAAATATTTTATGGCACATAAAATCGTGGATGTAATCGTTTAAGTATAAACATTTCTATTCCAATTCCCCTTCGAACAAATATATAAAAATAGTACAGCTTCAGCATTTTTCAAAGACAGTTTATGTATGCTAAGCATTACTTTTACTTCCATGTTCCATAAGGAAATGGAAGTATGGTGATGGCGAAAAGTTGTTTTCGAGATAAGGGCTGATTCTGCTTGTACTACCCTCAAAACATGAAGAAAAGTCATTTTTCCAAAAGTGTCTGTGTGTCTATGTGTAGAATGTTTTTATGGCGACCGATAACTGCCGCAAATTCAAACAGACTCAAATAATATTTTGCACACGTACATGAATTGTAGAGGACTCAAGGTCTATTGATTTTGGTTAAAATCGGCTTAGGGGAAGGGGTAGTTTACCAGTAAAATTTTGTTTTAACAAGAGTAAAGTACTTAATTATGATAAATAAAGTATCATGAAAAGGTAGTCATAATAATCCGCTATAGAAACTTAGATGAAATATCTATAAATGAAAAGGGTAGTTGAAGGGGGTGGGGTAATTGTCTATAAATGAAAATGATAGTTGAAAGGGAGGGGATAACACAATGTCTTCATTTGCCCTTTTTATTTCCATGTTCCGTAAGGAAATGAAAGTATAGTGATCGCAAAAGAAATCGTGTTAGAGTAAGGGCTGATTCTGAATGTACTACCTTCGAAACGCGAAGAAAAGTCATTTTCCGAAAATGTGTGTAGAGTTTCTATGGCGAATGATAACTGCCGCAAATTCAAATAGAATGAAATAAGTATATGCCCGAGTTGTAGTCGACTCAAGGCCTATTGATTTGGTGAAGATCGGTTAAGGGGAAGGGGTAGTTTACCTGCAACGTTTTACGTTTTAACAAGAGTAGTTAATTCTGATAAATAAACTATCCTAAAAACAAGGTCGTAATAATCTACTGTAGATGAATATCTATAAATGAAAAGGATAGTTGAAGAGGGAGGGTGTATTTTCCTATATATAAAAATGATAGTTGAAGGGGGAGGGGATTTTTTATATATGTACTGCATTATCGGCAACAAAGAAGTAGTTTCTATGGAAATATTTCATTTCAGTTTGTCAAACATAAAACTCGATTTACAAGGAACACGCCTAACTTGTGAGAAATGATGGAACCGAATTCAAGTAAATGAGTTTAAATATAAATCTTATAACATGGAAGTCTTGTGTGGTTCTCTATAACGATTTTACTTCCACGTTCCATAAGGAAATGGAAGTACGGTAATGGCGAAAAAAATCGTGTTCGAGATAAGGGCTGGTTCTGATTGTACTATCCTCAAAACCTGAAGAAAAGTCATTTTCCAAAATGCGTCTCTATGTAGAATTTTTCTTTGGTGAAAGATAACTGCTGCAAATTCAAACGGAATCAAATAATTTTTACATGTGTGCCCGAGTTGTAAAGGACTCAAGGCCTATTGATTTTGGTGAAGATCGGTTAAAGGGGAGCGGTAGTTTATCTGCAATGTTTTACGTTTAGACAAAAGTAAAGTGATATATAATTACCTTAATATCCACTTTAGTGATACACAGTTTCGTCACTGATGACGCGTTTCGGGACTAAGTCCCATCCTCAGATACATAATTAATAAACTAAAATATTAAAATCACGACCATGATACTGGTCAAGTCAAAATATATAAAATAAATTATAAATCGCATGTAATAAGTTTTGCTAACCACGGCTGGAGCTCCCGCATGCGTTCACCCGCAACCGCGATTCATGGTCGTGATTTTAATATTTTAGTTTATTAATTATGTATCTGAGGATGGGACTTAGTCCCGAAACGCGTCATCAGTGACGAAACTGTGTATCACTAAAGTGGATATTAAGGTAATTATATATCGTATAATAAGTGATACGGTACGCAAAAAATAAGTAATTAAAAAAGTAAAGTACTTAAAATTCATTTAAACTTATTCAAACGACAGTAATTGTTTAAACTAAAATCATTTTTTTGTCATGCAACAAGGTTGTTCGGTTAGGAGAGAGGGGTAGTTTACCTGCATTTTTCTGGGTTTTAACAACAGTAATGTACTTAATTTTAATAAATAAGTGCCCCGAAAATAATGTCATATTAATCCACTGTAAAATGGTAAATGAGATAATTATAAATGGAGTGGGTAGTTGAAGGGCTAGGGGGTAATTGTTTGAAAATTGCTGTTCTGAAATCAAGTAAAGTACGAATATTTAATTTTGAAAGATAAGATACCTTAGAAATTACATGTGATAAAACTATTATTCTATGACAGTAAATATCATTAATGGTGGGGATTGGTGAGGAAGGATGATTATCTGCGTAGTTCAGTTTCTTTATAAGAATAAAGTACCTAATTTTTATAAATAAAATGACTGGAAAATAATATTATATTAAACGGCTACCACATAATAACAAAAATAACTATAAATAGTGAAAATATTTGAGGGTGGGCGATATTTTTTTCTAAAATATCGAACCGAATTCAAGTAAATGATTTTAAATACAAATCTTGGAACATGGAAGTAATGTATGGTTCTCCTTACCGATATGTTTTAACGTAATGTAATAATGTCAAAAATTATTAAATTTTTATTACCAATATTATTTAACATTTTAGTTTTTTCTAGTGACACGTTTCCGATTACGTAAAGTTCTTTTTAACATAAATTTTCGATTAGGATAGATTTTCAGTACATTGTCAAATGGACATTCTGCATCTAATCAAAAGACTTTAACGTTAAATAGAATTTATTGGTTAAGTGTAACTTATGCTAAACTTGTGTTGCTACCACTAATACTCACTTACACTTCCATGAACGCTTTCAAGCCTCTCGACTCATCTTCAGATGGAAACAACAATAACAAACAAACGACTTTACTAAATTTGATGACTAACATTCAACTTGCAAGAGCTTTAAAATTTGTAAGATATTTTAAGTTTAAGCAAGGCTCTCTTATCGTCAATGCAGGTCGATTGGAATGAATAGTCGATTATTCAGTTAATACTCTTCAGACACTAAAGAGTCTAAGTGTAAGTTTAAACGTAGTCTGGGTTGTGATTTGACTTGGTAAAACTTTAAAACAGTCTTATCTCCACAGGACCTAGTGTTTTCACGTTTCTGCCAGTAGTGAGTGTACGATAGTTGAACACGCTCAAACGGAAGAGTGATACGTGCTACTGTGCCTCTAAATGTAGTCAATATATTATTTCGTGTTCATAGTAATGATACATTAAGCTAAATCGACAGTGTGGATTCACACAGCCTGGGGTCAGACAGAAAGGGAAACTCCTTGTGAAAGTATTGGTCATATTTACATTAAATATAAACGTTCCTCATTATTATTATTATTCCGTCTGTACAATGTTTTTACATTTCCTAGAACTAAAGATTACAGAAGTGATTAAATTCTCATCTTCCACTGCTGCTTGTCCATCCAAAGATCTTCTTCAATTTCTCGTTCCCTCAATATAGTATTGTTACGTAATGCAGAAAAAGAGTTATGTCATTACGGAACGTTCTGGTACATTGCAGAACGATCCCGCAGCGGTAATGCACACGTGACATATGACATGTGAGGCAGTATTACGTAATGCGGCACGTCTCGTGCGTTCTGGAAGGATCTCAATTAGCCCAGCGGTGCGTGTTTCTGCGAAGGTCGCGCTGAAGTGTCCTCTAGAATATTCGATGGCTTGTTAAGGACGCATGTTATGGAACACTGTAGACTATAAATAGCCCATTCCTGTTGATTAGTTTTTAGTATTCTCGGACAATATTACTGTGCGCGTTCAAGTAGTTATTAGTAAAGTGTTGTGTTTCATAGTCGGGCGGTATAATTGTAATACAATTGTGTCTTATGTTAGCAGACATTTTATTGCGTGTGAACAATTTTTATTTGATTTGTTGTAAGAGACTGTTGTTAATTACGAACCGCTTAACTGTGAATTAATTAAACTAAAGTAAATTAAATAAATTAATAAACTGTAAATTAATAACTGTAAAGTAATTAAAGCTGATGATAAGTGACTTAATTGGTGTCTTGTATTTTGTTTCCACTATACCTACGACGATCAAGTAGACCGTCGTGACAGTATGAATTTCTTCTATCCAGGTGATAGGTGGTCTTTCTCTTTTCTTTCTTCTTGGTGGGGTCCATTTCATAATACTCCTTGGCAATCTTTCCTGTTTAATTATTTTTATGTGTCCATACCATTGTAATTTTTGGTTCGGATGTAAAAGTTTCTTATCATTTTTTAAAATTCTTTTTCCTCTTCTTTATCAACCCGGGCTATTTACTTTGGGCATTGTGCCCTGCTACAGCTTCAAAATACCTTCCGTAGCGTAGCTTGTGACATAGAGGTTTTTGCGCGATTAGTTATTGGTCTAGTTAATGCCTAGTTATGCGGTCGAGGGCTTCTTCATAAACTATAAAAGTCTATATCTGTCTCATCGTTGAATTCCCATATCTTTCGTATCAGACTTTTTATCGTAAATACGTTGTGGTTAAAATCATTTTTCTCTTCCAGAATAGGCGTTCTCTTATTACTTGTGTGCCCGTCTGCATACAGTTCTGCTATAAATCGTATGTGCCCGTCTGCATACAGTTCTGCTATAAATCGTATGTGCCCCGTGTATTAGGTTTACACCTCGGCAGTTCCCGCATTCATTTCCTTTCTCCTTCTTAAACAGAAATGCAACAACTACATTCGTGCATGCATCTAGAACGTGTCTCTACGTCTAACACGTGTTATAGAAATTGATCATCCTAAGCCTAAGAAAAATATCACCGTATTTTATCAATTCCTCATTTATTCCATCTTCCCCTGCATGGAATATCAGGGGAACATGCCCCTATTTATAGGGGAATCCAACCCAAAAACAGTAGGATTTTACAAGAATCTATTGATGCATTCAAAACTTATCACGAGACATACCCCAAATAGACAGACAGACAAATGCTAAACGGTCAATTTAAAACTGAGAAAAGATAGTTTTTATTGTTTTTCTAACAACTATACGTTACCAGATTTCTTACTTCTTTAAGACAGTTTATTAAACTAATGTAGTCCTAGGTATACAAAAAATTACTAAAAAAAATCCGATTTATTTAGTACTTCTGCTTTCCTTACAATTTTGAGAGTGACACTCCTAATGTTGGAATAAACTAGGTAAACATTTTGAGAGTGACATTCCTAGGGTTGGAATAAACTAGGTAAACATTTTGAGAGTGACACTCCTAGTGTTGGAATGAACTAGGTAAACATTTTGAGAGTGTCACTCCTAGGGTTGGAATAAACTAGGTAAACATTTTGAGAGTGACACTCCTAGTGTTGGAATAAACTAGGTAAACATTTTGAGAGTGACACTCCTAGGGTTGGAATAAACTAGGTAAACATTTTGAGAGTGACACTCCTAGTGTTGGAATAAAGTAAGTAAACATTTTGAGAGTGACACTCCTAGTGTTGTAATAAACTAGGTAAACATTTTGAGAGTGACACTCCTAGTGTTGGAAAAAAACTAGGTAAACATTTTGAGAGTGACACTCCCAGTGTTGTAATAAACTAGGTAAACATTGTGGTTCCCGCTTTGTACATAAAATGTCCCACGTATCTTGAATACGAACATGTGTCACTAAAGAAAATATTCTTAGTTGAATGAAGAAAAAAACGACGACTCCCTTTTATAGTTATTTCATCATCATCATCATCACCACTCCAATTACACTAGGCATTAGACCTGTCCCGGAATCCATCTCCTCCTTGGTCTACCGACATCTCTCTTTCCGGTAGGGTAATAACCCAAGCCAGTCCACAGGTAGACGAATATAAGGCATTCGATTCAAGCGTTAATACCATCTCATGCCGTATTTCCCACCCGATTTCTGAGGGTCGTATGAGTTCTCTAAGTACATATATTTTGAATTAAGCAGGTTACTGGCCTGTTGTAAAACCCCCAACACGGAGGTTCAGGAACTTTGATTTTGGGCTGTTCTTCCCCTAGAGAGTTGCTTTCACTTCAGTTGACGAGGTCTCTCTGGCCGGTCGCAGTAAGGGTGGTGTTGGGGGGGGGAGGCTAGTGAATTTCTCACTACACTAGTAACTGTTTGCTTAAAAAAAAATGCATCTAATATATTCTGTACTGTTAATTAGCAAGCCATCAATTCAGTTTACCGCACGGCATCCTCAACAGTGCTCAACAGTGAATGGCACACAGTAATCTCGAACGAACGACTGAAAGCAATTCACATTTTCGGAAGTCTGACTTTTGTCTGAACCTTCTAACTGAACTTGGATACGTTTTCTGGGAATGTAATATTCCAGTTTGTGTAACATCGAATCATTGTAGTGTGAGGAATGTTTACTTTGCAACGTGCACGTGAAAATGACCCCGGCTGTTTACACTTCTACCGTCAACCCTTTAACCGTATTCCCGGAAACTATTTCCGAGAGACAGTTTGCTCAACAAACAATGCGGTTGCTCTGTGCAGAGTAAGGTCGTTATACGATAAATATACCCTAATGATAAGCAGCTATCCTATAAGCAGCTTTCAGGACAGGTATCCTGTAAGACCTAAGATAGTCGTGAATAATCAGATTTTGGATCAGTTTAGTCATTTTAATTGCCTGGGTTGTAATATCACATATGGAACTGATATTGTTTGAGATAGTAAGCTAACAAAATTTAGACGCACCTGTGAAATGGTACTTGATAGGTACTTGAAAAATAAAACATGGAAGGATAGCTGAATGAAGTTTTATAAAACTGTGGCTGTCCTTACATTACTATATGCTAGTGAGACATGGACTACTCATGGTAAATGGGACATGCAGAGGATTCAGGCAGCCGAAATGACATTTCTAAGAAGGACGCAAGGTTGTTCTCTCTTGGATCGGAGAAGGAACGAGGATATTAGACGCGATTTAAACATTGTATCATTGCACCAGAAGATTGAAGACCACAGAAGGGGATGGTGTCAATACTTGAACCGGATGCCTGATATCCGTCTAACTGTGGCTGCATTGGGATATCACCCTACTAGGAAGAGAGATGTCGGTAGACCGAGGAGGAGATGAGTTTCAGAACAGGTGTAAATCCTTGTCTTTGCAGTGATTTTTTTTTTTATTAATTTTACATTGCAACTAATCTTAAATAGACTAACGAGCAATTTGACTCTACCAATATCTTAAAACTAAATGTCTATTTACTGGGTTTACCACTGGTATCCCTCAGATTAATCTAATGGTGAAAACATACACATACACAACACTAAACACTGTAGTCTGCTTTACATACACCACACTAAACCAGGTCAAAAGGTTTGGTCCTCTTGAGCCTTCTCAATATCCCATGTTGGTTAAGCAGCTGAATTGCCTCTACGTTAACGTGGTTATGAAGCCGGTCTTCATGCTTCTGTGCAAATTTCCTAATCTCGTCAGCAACCATTTCCACACCCAGGTCTCTGTGCAGGTCACTATTCCTTATGTACCAAGGGGCATTAACAATATTTCTCAGTACTTTATTTTGAAATCGTTGTATGATTTCGACGTTACTCGCACTGGCACACCCCCACAGCTGGATTCCATAGGTCCAAACTTTTTTGAGCACCTGCTTATACAGCATAATTTTATTATGTATTGCAAGCTCGGAGTTTGCACCACGGAGCCAATACATTTTTTAAAATTTGAGATTCAGTTCCTCACGTTTTTTTTAATGTGTTCTTTCATCTAAGCTTAGCATCTAGGTTCATGCCTAGATACTTTGCTGTGTTTGCATACGGAATAGTATGATTATTTAAAACGATTGGTATTTGTTCAGTTCTTCTATTGGTAAAGTTGACATGAACTGATTTATTCTCATTCTTTGCAGTGATGATGATGATGATAATGAGAAGTGTGGTTTTTTTCTGAACCTTCTAACTGAACTTGAATACGTTTTCTTGGAATGTAATGCTCCAGTTTGTGTAACACTGAATCAGTGTGGTGTGAGGAATGTTTACTTTTCTAGTTCCCGGCTGTTTACACTTCTACCGTCATCCCTTTAACGTATTCCCGGAAACAATTTCCGATAGACAGTTTGCTTACCAAACAATGCGGTTGCTCTCTGCAGACAAAGGTCGTTATGTAAAAAATATAGCCTAATGGTAAGCAGCTAATAGCAAAGGTTACAATTTGCCTGTTTGTGGAACACTCATAGCACCACTTCTGTTCATCAAAACAATATTGTTACGACGGTCTCACTGATCGTCGTATGGTACAGTGGAAAACAAATTACAGACACCAATGAAGTCACTAATTTACCAGCTTTAATTATCACAATTAACAGTTTGTAATCAACACGTTACTCATCAAGTTTATACTCGTACAATAATTCAAGTTAATTTGTCCACGCCAATAATAATGTCCACTAATAGAGTCCCGCACAATAATCACTAATAATGTCAACTAAAAAGAATTCCGCAATAAAATCACATTTCGCCAATAATAATCAGTTGAACGCACAGAGTAATCGCCCGAAGTAATCTGAAACAAAACGGCAGTTTTAGGCTATTTATAATCTGCAGTGTTCCATATTATGCGTCATTAACAAGCAATTGAAAATTCTAGAGGATAGTTCAGCTCGGCCTTGGCAGAAACACGCACTATTGGGTTAGTTGAGAACCTTGCCGGACAACACTATCGAATGGACGAGAATGTTCCGCATTACGTAACAGCACCGTCTCGCATGTCAAGTGTCACGTACGCACACAAACATTACGCCTGGGATAGCCGAGACACATGTAGAACGTTCTGTAATGACGTAACATTATAGACCAAACTTTGACACAAGCTTTCAATATAGGCAATGTTATCAATGATTAGAAAAATTTTTGGATTCTATCCGTCATTGGTGCTTTTCAAATAAAATAAACGTTTCAGTTGTTAAAATCTACGAATTAATTTCAAGTTACGAATAAATTGAAATTTAATATTGTTACGACGGTCACACAGATCATCGTGTTGTACAGTGGAAACAGAATTACTGACACCAGAATTAAGACTTACAAACTTTGATTAGACACAAACAACAGTTAGAAATCAACAAAAGCGCTCTTGAACAATAATTCAAGTTACACTTGTCCAACAACAACAACATCAATAAATGTCACCTTATACAGTTTCGTACTAATTAAAACAATGATCACTTCTGATTAAACAGCCACAATAACTTCGAACAGCACTTGTAAAATCGCCAGGTGTAACTAACTGCTAAGCCAACAGCTAACGCTTATATATGGCCCGCACAGTTTCCAGTGACATCTACTACTTTCCGGCCTACTCGACGACCTAAGAGAGTTCCATAATTAATAAGTGCTCTGGAATTTGCTAGACTATAGTCCAGTGCACGACCTTGACCCACGCGCCGACCGACTAGTCCAGAGACATGCGCAATAGCTAGAGTGTTATGTGATTGTCTTACATCTCACGTACGCGTAGTTACATTACATATTTCACATGCATTAATTAATGGTACCATTATTTAATATACCCTTCGAATTTGGAATTTAAATTTTCAGATAATGTATAACAAAAATCACGGCTTTTAAAAGATATATCCTTGAGAACCAAACCGCGGAATACGTCTTTGTTGAATGCTGTGCTCGACCTGCAGTGTATTTTTACTTTTATTTCCATATTTTCTGTTTTAACTGTACTAAATAATTGTATAAATAACAGACTAAAACCATTGCCTTTAAAGTTAAATATCTAGTGACGACTATGCTAGTTACAAACAACAGGACTTTAGAACAAGTGAGCCGTTTTAAGTATCTCGGATCTTGAGGCCAAAGATGGTATAAAAGACAAGGCAAACAAATTTAGGAATACTTGTGGAACAATTCCTAGAAATCTTAACAATAAATTAACAATACAACACAAGAATTAAATTTTTTGTAAGACAACTGCAATACCACATATTGGCATATGTGAATGAGGTGTGGGTCATGACGAAAAAGGAAATGGACGAGATTCACAGTGCTGAAATGCAGTTTCTTCAAAATATTGTAAGATAATACATTGGAAAATAGAAGAAGGAACAACGATGAAATATATTCAGTAGAAGCAAACGATACGAATACAATTATTTTAACTTATAGAAGACAATGGTGTGATAATTAACAGAGGGCGACCTAGAGTCGATTTCCAAAAACATGGTTAACTATAAAGGCAATGGTAGAAGAGACATTGGTTGTCCGAGAATGAGCTGGGTGCCAGAACAGCTTTATATATAACCTACTCCTTGAACTGAAGAGGAAGAAGAAGTTAATTTATAATTTATGATAGTCTAATGCAGTTACTACGATTTTAAAATAATCCTCCTCCACCTTCTATGGCGCTACAGCCCAAGTCGGGCCCTGGCCTCCACCAATCTCCGCCTCCAATCCACTCTATCCACTGCAACCCTCCCCCATGTCTCTCGCGTCCTCTGCAACGCCATCTTCCCACCTCTTCCTCAGTCTACCCCTAGGTCTCGTTCCCTCCCATGTACCCAGCAAAGCCCTCTTGGGGTTCCTGCCATCCTCCATTCTCATAACATGTCCGCCCCAACGCAATCTTTGTATTCTTATAAATTTTGATACTGGTATCTCTTTATATATTTGATACAGTTCGTTGTTGTATCTCAGTCTCCATGAGCCATTTTCTTGTATTGGGCCTATAATGCGTCTGAGGATTTTCCTTTCAAAGGTGTCTACTATGTCGGCTGTTTTCTGTGTGATTGACCATGCCTCACACCCGTAGCATAGCACCGGTCTGATGACAGTCCTATATATTTTCATTTTTGTTTCCCTGTGCACATCCCCAGACCTAAATGATGGCAGCAATGCGAAGTACGCCTTGTTAGCCATGGTGGTCCCTCTTTGGATCTCCGGCTCCTCTGATCCAGTCTTTGCTATTAAAATATATTAATCCAGTGATTATTAAAATAATCACAGTATTTTATTAAAGTGTTAAAATTAGATATACTTTACTCGTAGCCTAAAAATGATTTTAGATTTCAGTAATCGAAACGTTGCTGATATAAATGCAAAATACTTAAAACATAAATGTTAAAAGTACAGTGATGTATGGTGCAGAAACATGGAGGCTTGGTATAAGGAGACGAGCGCTTAAGAACGAATTCTTTGCGAAGGTTCTGCAGAACACCAAGAATAGACAGATCGTCTAATAAAGAAATGACAAAATTAATGGATAAGAAAGAGACAGTAAACGACGACATTAACAGTTATTATGGTACCAGCTTCTGAAAGTAATGCCATAGAATCGGTTACCTAAAATGACTCTAAGGAAGTCCGGAAGGATATACCAGAAACAAACAAACGCGAAATTAGGCTACTTGGACGGTTATGAGGAAAAGACATTTGCTAGAATGAATGTGACAAAACAGGAAAGTATGGAGGAAATGTGTGGAAATTTAAAAGCGTCACCTGACGATACAATTTGTAATATTTTAAATTTGGAAAAAACATAAACCAAACAAGAACTCATAATGAAATTGAGTTCTATATGCTAGTGAACATTTGACGATGCGAAACAAACTATTTCAACTCCTTCACACATACACACATATCCGTGCCCACACACGCGCACTCACATACACAAACACAATCACGCAACTAATTTATCTGTTGTGTTCGATATTTTCTCTTGTATCCGTACACAGGTCCTCATGATTAAAATAAATAGTGTTACGACATTGCAGAACGAGAAACGTCTCGCGAATGCGTCTAGAGTCACGTATGCCACACACATTAGAGCGAGATTCTTCTGGCACATTCGACAAACATGTAGACTGTTCTGTAATGTTGTAACAATATTGTCGAAACGTTGATACGAATACTTTAAGAATTTATTATTATTATTATTATTATTATTATTATTATTATTAAACGATTGTTCAGAGTACATCCATTCTCAAGTTAAGTACAGTATGACTGTTAGCGCACCCTGTAGGCCTACGTTGTAAACTGGGTGCGGTTATTTAGATGTACACGTTTAACTGATACTCTCCGGCATCGTCGTTTGTTAATGACGAAACGAAGCCCTTACGTCACGACAAGCGGTTGACGTTTGCGGTCACGCTGGTAATACCTCCTGAGGTCTTTGCGTTCCTATTAATGCACCGTTGCAAACTCTATACTTCTGTGTACATTAGTAATAGGCCGCATGGTAATACCTCCTGAGGTCTTTGCGTCCCAATTAACGCACCGTTGCAAACTCTATACTTCTGTGTACATTAGTAGACTGGAAATTATTCAGTAGCTTCAGTAATAGTAACAGTGATTACGCCAACGTATACTACACCTTTTAACGCGCTCGCGTCCGTGTGTCCGTGCGTATGTGTTTACAGCATTATTGCCTGCGATATTAAAATTTTGTATTTGTGGTCGTGTTAAATGAATTATACAATTTGGAATTTAAAACAGAGGTAATAAAACTCAATAACTTGTCTACTTATCACGATAGATATGGCCACCAGCGACATCTATGTTGCTTCATGAGGAACCTGTTTTTTACTTTTCATTATGTTTTTGAAATCTTCTTCCTATGAGGACCGCCTCAAAAATGTCTTGATTGACAACGTTTCACTCATGTAACAATGAGTGTCCTCAGGTCTAAGTCCTGCGGTCCCCTTAGACCTAAGGATACTCATTGTTATATGAGTGAAACCTTGTCATACAAGAGATTTTTGACGCGGTCCACACCGGAAGAAATCTTCAAAAACATACCACCCGGCCGCGGAAGCCTACGTGAGAATACTGTTTTTTCATCGTCATCGTCGTCGTCGTCGCCACTCTACTTTATAGCCTGTTCCGTCTTCACTTCAGCCATATCTTCCACGGTCTACCCACAGATATTCTGCCAGTTTACAGCACGCTTTACTAGCCTATTGGTGGTCCATTCTATAGATGTGCTCCATCCACTGCTGCTTTGGTTCTTCTTTCTTATCATTGATGGACAATATATCCAGTTCGGTCCTTAGACGTACATTACGCATTCGATCGCTCAGACTATAACCACTCACGTGCCTTAATATATTCATTTCAGCAGTTTCTATAAGCTGATTTTCTTTCCCAGTTATCGTCTGTTTATTATTACGTATTGTTTTCCTTATACGAGGGGGGACCCAAAAGTAACGAGAATTTTTCTCTGGCAGTTGGTAGAACGCTAGCTCCGACTTCTCCCGCTAGGTGCCTTCACTAGACACCATTTTGTATCAGTTGCCCTAGTGGCATTGTTGTGGAAACATTAGCGCGGTCAGTGTGACTACTTTTTGTAAGTGCTGTGTCACGTTTTCGGCGATTTGTCAATGGCACAATTAAATACCAACGTGCTAACATCAGGTTCTGTTTCCTGTTAGGGAAATCACCAGGAGAATCTGTCGCAATGCTTCGGACGGCTTATGGGGAGGAAGCTTTGAGCCAGGCAAGGATTAACGAGTGGTTTTCTCGTTTTAAAAGTGGTCAAATGTCAATTGAAGACGAACCACGACCGGGACGTCCCTCGACTTCCAAAACGGACGAAAACATTGAAAAAATCCGTGTTGCGATCATGTTTGATCGTCGTAGAACAATCGATGAATTGGAGGAAATGACTGGAATATCCTGGAGTTCATGCCAACGAATTTTGACTGAAGATGAAACGTGTTGCAGCAAAATTCGTTCCGCGTGTGCTTTCTTGTCGGCTCAAAATCCTTGCCTGGCTCAAAGCTTCCTGCCCATAAGCCGTCCGAAGCATTGCGACAGTTTCTGCTACTGATTTCCCTAACAGGAAACAGAACCTGATGTTAGCACGTTGGTATTTAATGTCTGCCATTGAAACGTATTTAATCGCCGAAAACGTGAAACAGCGCTTACAAAAAATAGTCACACTGACCGCGCTAATGTTTCCACAACAATGCCGCTAGGGCAACTAATACAAAATGGTGTCTAGTGAAGGCACCTAGCGGGAGAAGTCGGAACTAGCGTTCTACCAACTGCCAGAGAAAAATTCTCTTTACTTTTGGGTCCCCCCTCGTATACCTCGAGAAACTTAAATAGCACAGAACATAATTTACACACTATTACAATTTAAATTACTGGTAACGTAAAAGATCCTTAATGGTATTAGTAATTAATTATAAAATTAGTAATCAACAATTATATATTAGAATGGGTACAGAAAACATTTCTACATATACATGACTACATACAACACATACATATAACAAATTCGCGTAACTAATTTGTCTGTTGTAATTGACATTTTCTCTTGTATTCGTACACAGGTCCTGATGATGACAATAAATATTGTCAAAACGTCGACACAAATAATTTAAAATTTGTGTTGTACTTTTTCGGCCGATCTTCGCAAACCCTTCATCGTTAAAATATCAAATGAGTAAAATGAGTTAAGAGTATTCACTAAAATGATTGATATTGTTTTGCAGTATCTACACAATATATATGCCTAACAAATCTTACTTTAGTCATCACCATCATCTCAACTTCACAGATTAGACTGCACTGCTGCCTCTTCCGGAAACCATCTCGTCTTCGGACACCCCACACTACGATATCCTGTGGGTGCCACATTCGAGGCAAGTTTAGGAAAACGATCTTGCTGCATTCTTCCCAATCTTCCCAAATGCTTACACCAGTTGGCCTTGTATTCCGTAATTCTATCCTGTAATTTAAAAATTTGTAATTCTCACCTTATCTGTGCATTAGTTATCCCGTAACGTGCAGCGTTTAACCAACCTGAGAAATTTCATTTCGGCTGATTTAACCTTCTCTTTGTCTCTCTGTGAATGTACCCATGTCTCACTCCCATACAGCGCCACCGGTACAGCCATAGTTTTCTAAAACGTAAGACTAGTATCTAGTTTTGTATCTTAAGGTTCTATGGGCCCATATACGTGTTTAAATTTATTAAGATATTTTATATTATTGTTAATAATAAAACCTTTAGAAGAATGTATTTTTATTATTTTGTAAATTACAATGTTTCAATAGCATTCAGCTATCGTCATCAGATATGATAGCTGAATGCTATTAAAACACTGTAATTTACAAAATAATAAAAATATATGCTTATAAAAAGTTGTATTATTAGTAATAATATGAAATATATAACAAGAGAGTTTATGAAAATAAGTTTCTTTTTTACACCACAATCAACTGCGGGAAATATTTCGCGTACAAGATAATTAAAACTGGATACCAGATGTTTCTATTTACGTCTATCTTTGTCCTTACCGGATACTTCCCTCTAAAAGCCATTATTATCTATAAAATAACGCGGTAGGTAGTGTGTCAGTCATCGGTATAGGAGACCAGAATTCATTACCATAATAACAAGTAAATAAACAAATAATACTTACCGGCATCGAATGTATACCTTTATCCGTTTCTATAGTTTTTAATGTTTTTACTATGCGATTGTATTGATACGTTTTGTAATTTTGTATACAGATACGTCTATATATTTTGTAATTGTCCTATATTTCTGCATATGTTTTAATTGTAAAATTTATGTTTATACGTATTTCTGATGATCCAATGAATAAGTAATGAAATATCTATAACGCGGTAGGTAATAATTAAACTTCATAGCCAGCCGTGGTTTTATCAGTACGTGCCAAAAAAAATGCTCGCCACCCGGGCGTAGAACGGGTACTTCAGCTAGTTGTTTTATGTGGAGGAAAAGCCATATTCCTCTGCTAAATTCTTGAAGACGAATACTTCCCTCTGCAAGTCATTTTCTGTCTGCTGTATTATAACAACATCGCTTGCATTATATAATACTAAGTGTACACTGCGGAGAAAGCTTAATTCTACATTTAAAAATTTTCCTCCATCTTTTAAGATATTGCCCAAATAAATATTTAAAAGTATCGGTGAGATACAACAACCTTGTCTACTTCCCTCATTTGTCTCAACTAGTACTGTCAATCGTTTTCCCGTATCTATGGTAACAGAGGTGTTCTGATACAGAATTCTAATCACTCTGACAGGATGCAAAGGAAAACCTCTTCTGATCATAATCTTCTTCAAAACATCCCTATCCAGACTATTAAATGCCTTTTGAAAGTCAAGAAAGGCATATGAATTTCTAAATTAAATTTATATCTTTCAAATTAAATTCTTACTTTAGTAAAGTATATAATTTATACACGGATAAAATTTCTCGTAATATAGATTTAAAGCGTGGGGGCGCGTAAATTATATTGGATTTTTATCGTTAGTTAAACGCTTTTGTCGGCCATCACACATAGTGTATTCATTGCCGAAAGCAAACACACGAGATGTTTTAACAAACCACTGTAGCTGCTCACAGCTGTACACAGTATTTACCTTTTCACGGTCAGATGTTTGTAAACGTTTACAGACAGTACAAATAATTCAGTTGTATTCCAATGAGGTTCCCCTGCGTACACAAAATATGTTTAACAAACGTTTCAGTCAGGATTTGAACATTTAATTATTTATAAATCTGACCAAACCATCCTTCAAAAGTATCGACGCACAATATAGACTAATATTTCCAAAAATGCCATACAGAGTACTTAATATTGTTATATGTCCATAACTTTTGTGTTACTAGTCAATTCTATATTGTGATAATAAATATTAAGTAAAACATTATTTTGCCACTGATCCCTCTAGCATTCCATGGATTTTTAATTTTTACACAATCCATTTATTAAAATCCTTATACTTTACCAGGGTCTTACTGCCACAGTCTCCAGAACTTACTCCGAGGCTGTTTTAGATACTACAAGTATTTCAAAGTTTTACATGATCAGGTTACTGGCCTGTTGCACAACCCTCTACCAGGAGGACCAGAGACTCTTCTGTCAGGCCCCTGTTTTGGGGCGCAGCAGATTCGCCCTCACCCTTCTCTTTCTGAGATAGGATTTGGTGGCGTTTTATCAGTTATTCTGATACTGAACGTTTCTTAGTATTTCCAGTGCTCACCTATCGGCATCAGTGAGCACTCTAAGATCCTAAACTATCCAAAATTAAGAAATTACAATTGAAAAAGGAAGACACCCTAGCCCTCGAATACTCTAATAGTGTCGGGGTGAAAAAAGAACAAGAAGCAGTCAAGAGGAACTAGACAGAAAAGACTAAAGGAAGGGATCTCATCCAAGATAATTTAAAAAAATGTGAGAATACAGCAAGGGCACATCGGGATTGCCAAACCCATATCCCCAAGATATGGACCCCTGATGGGTTTCTGGACACATTTTAAGGGAGTTAGGCAGGGATGTTGTGTTTCCTCAACCTTGTTGAATATATAGATTGACGACATGTTGAGCATGGAAATCCAGACATACATGACTTCGGGAATACAGCTTAACAAATCAATTTGTATGGGTTCCCTGCTATGTGCGAATGACATAGTTCTTATTCAAGAAAATGAGGATGATTTACAAAGAGCTATGTTTTAATTACAAGAAGTGGTAAGAGAGTACTCGCTGAAAATTTCAGTTAGAAAAACCAAAAGCATGACCTTTAAAAATAAATATCCAGTGAGGACTAAGATAGTTATAAACAACACCACTTTAGAACAAGTGAGCCGTTTCAAATATCTCGGCTGTGCAGTAAGCTATGAATCTGAATATGATATAAGAGAGAAGATAAATAAATTTAGGAATAATTGTGAAACGATTAATAGAAATCTTAAAAATAAAACAAGACACAGCGATTAAACATAGCATAAGGATTAAATTTATAAGACAATTCCAATACCTACTTTGACATATGCAAGTGAGGCGTGGGTCATTACAAAAAAGGAAAGTGGCAAAATTCAGAGTGCTGAAATGCAGTTTCATCGAAGTATTTCAAATTATACATTTTCAAGGTAGAACAAGGAATGAGGCTATCAGAGCAAAACTCAAAGTAAAGGACATTAATGAAATTATTTTAGCTTACAGAAGACAATGGTGGGATCATTTGCAAAGGATGACGGAGGATCGATTGCCGAAAGCGGCACTGCAATATAAAGCCATTGGTAGAAGAGAAATGGGTCGTCCGAGGAGGAGACGTATGCCGGAACAGGTTTATATAACCTAATCCTTGAGAAGAAGAAGAAGAAGAAGAAGAAGAAGAAGAAGAAGAAGAAGAAGTAGTAGTAGTAGTAGTAGTAGTAGTAGTAGTGGTGGTGGTAGTAGTAGTAGTAGTAGTAGTAGTAGTAGTAGTAGTAGCAGTAGTAGTAGTAGTAGTAGTAGTAGTAGAGGAAGACGATTTATTTAACTTGCAACCCACATCCCCTGTTACCTCTATTACTGTAAAAAATCGTGACCAATGGCAAGTGCTTCTCAACTATCAATTCAATAGTAATTTCAGAGAGAAAGAATATTTTATAATAATAATATTATAATGTTATAATTAGAATTATAACGTACGCTAAAATAAATGATTCCTCCCTGTTATGATCGAGAGTTAAAACTACTCCTGTACGATACATACTTACTAATTTATCGGGTCTTCTATATCATTATTGCTGATGTTTTGACAGCAATTTACAGAGCGGTGTTTAGGCAGAGAATGTCCGGAATATCGGAAACATAAATATTCATATTTTAACAACAGGCAACGCCCTGTCAGCCCGTAAGTGTTAGATAACAATTATAAAGTTAACAATAACTCAGTAATTGAACATATTACTTCCATATTCCTTAAGGAATGGAAGTATGGTGATGGCAAAAAAAATCGTGTTCGAGATTATTGCAGATTCTGATTGTACTACACTCAAAACATGAAAAAAAGTCGTTTTCCGAAAAGTGTGTGTGTGTGTGTGTGTGTGTGTGTGTGTGTGTGTGTGTGTGCGTGCGTCTGTAGATTTTTTTTTTGGCAAACGATAACTGCCGCAAATTCAAACAGAATCAAATACTTTTTTGCATACAGCCCTGATTTGTAGAGTACTCACGACCTATTGTTTTTGGTGAAGATCAGTTGAGGGAAAGGGGTAGTTTACCAGCAACGGTTTTTTTTTATCAAGGGAAATTTTTTTTGGCAAACGATAACAGCCGCAAATTCAAACAGAATTAAATAATGTTTCGTATACAGCCCTCAATTGTAGAGTTTTCAAGACCTATTGTTTTTGGTGAAGATCGGTTAAGGGAAAGGGGTAGTTTACCGGTAACGTTTTATGTTTTAACAAGGGTATTTCTTATGGCAAAAGATAACAGCCGCAAATTCAAACAGAATCAAACGATTATTTGCATACAGCCCTAAATTGTAGAGTTCTCAAGACCTATTGTTTTTGGTGAAGATCGGTTGAGGGAAAGGGGTAGTTTACCTGCAACGTTTTTTTAACAAGGGTATTTTCTATGGCAAACGATAACAGCCGCAAATTCAAACAGAATCAAATAATGTTTTGCATACAGCCCTGATTTGTAGAGTACTCAAGACCTATAGTTTTTGGTGAAGATCGGTTAAGGGGAAGGGGTAGTTTACCTGCAACGTTTTTTTATCAAGCGTATTTTCTATGGCAAACGATAACTGCCGCAAATTTAAACAGAATCAAATAAGTCTTTGCATACGTCCCTGAATTGTAAACTTCTCAAGGACTTCCGATTTTGGTGAAGGTCGGTTAAGGGGAAGGGGTAGTTTACCTGCAACCTTTTACGTTTTAAGAAGAGTAAAGCACTTGAAAATTTATTTAAACTTTTTGTAACAATGGTAATTGTTAAAAATAAAATAATTTTGTTGCCAGGCAATAGAATTAAAATTTTTTCATTTTAATGTAATATAATATTACTTCCATATTCCTTTTACTTCCATGTTCCTTAAGGAAATGGAAGTATGGTGATGGCAAAAAAAATCGTGTTTTACTTCCATATTCCTTAAGGAAATGGAAGTATGGTGATGGCAAAAAAAATCGTGTTCGAGATTATTGCAGATTCTGATTCTACTACGCTCAAAACATGAAAAAAAGTCGTTTTCCGAAAAGTGTCTGTGTGTGTGTCTGTGTGTGTGTGTGTGTGTGTGTGTGTGTGTGTGTGTGTGTGTGTGTGTGTGTGTGTGTGTGTGTGTGTGTGTGTGTCTGTAGATTTTTTTTCTATGGCAAACGATAACTGCCGCAAATTCAAACAGAATCAAATAATTTTTTGCATACAGCCCTAATTTGTAGAGTACTCGCGACCTATTGTTTTTGGTGAAGATCGGTTGAGGGAAAGGGGTAGTTTATAATGTAAATCATGTATAAGAGAAAATATATCGCGCTTGGCAGGCGATATTAAGATTTAAATATAAATCTTAGAATATGGAAGTCATGTATGGTTCTCCATACCGATATTTTTCATTTAATACAGCAATAAAAAGGCAGGTAAGACACACACACACACACACACACACACACACACACACACACACACACACACACACACACACACACACACACACACACACACACACACAATTCACGTTAATTCTGGCCTCACTCATGTTTATTTTCTTACGTTTGCACGCTTTTTAAATGGAAAGTGCCGAAACCCACACCAACATAACGCGTGCAAGCCGAAAAAATGGACATCAATTTGCTTACTGGCGAAGCTAGTAGTTAATGAATGGGTAGGCAAAAATCTTATCTTAAATTTTTTTTAAGGAATCACTAAAAGGACGGTGGGTCAAATCGGACGCTGAGGTAGAGTTTGCTGTAACCGAATGGTTCCACAAACAGCCGTAAGAATTTTACTAGCAGGGAATCTACAGGTTAGCGCAACAGTGGAACTCATGTCTTAATGTTATTGGAGACTTCTTTTAAAATCGTTGAATAAAAAATGCTTTACAGCTCTATACGTGTGTCTATTAAACAATTCTTGTATTAGTCATACACAATAATACAACTGATTGAACTTCAAATTTTTAAACTTGATTAGTTTCTATATATATATGTTTAATGTTACAAATAATTCAAATAACAATCTTGATCATCTGTTAGTTCAGCGGAATAACAGTGACACTTTTAATAACCGCATAAAATAAACACTTAGAAACAACACAGGCGCTTTAACTTAACTGTTTGGACCACAGAAGTGAGGCATGCCTCAACGCTCTATGTGTACAGCGCGGGACAATCCCCCCTCCCTACACTTCCCTATCACACCACTACATTGCTTGCATACGATGTATACAAAAAACGCTGAGGCAAGTTCAGGTTGCCTCATTCGCTTTAAACGAACTATGCCGAATCTCACCTGTCACCATCTAGCGGTCGCTCAATAAAGCACGTTTCGGTTTAATAAATTTGACAGTCGCAGTAACAATGTATAATCTTTACGTTATGTAGTTCATACGTATTTATAATTTTTATTCTACAGAATTTTTTAGGGTAGGCATTGCCTCAATTGCCTCCATGTAACTTCGCCACTGATATATATGTGTACAACGTTATCGGCAACAAAGAAGTAGTTTTTGTTAAAATTCCTTCCCGGGATATTTGGCCGTAGTCCAATGTTTTCTACAAAACCAGACGTTTCGGCAATGCCATCGACTTCCATCATCAGTGAAAATCGAGTGCGATAACGTGAGGTGGTATACATTAGTGACCACAGTACTGTGGTTAAGGCTGAATCAGTAAGTAGAAAGAAGTAGTTTCTATGGTAATATTTCATTTCGAAAATGATTTTAAATATAAATCTTAGAATATGGAACTCATGTATGGTTCTCCATACCGATAATTTTTCTGGCTGTACTAATGATTGTATGCAGAGTATTTAAAATATTTTTACCATCGTCATCATCATCACCGCTCCAAGGACTAGGCCTTACACCTGTTCTGGAACCCGTCTCCTCCTCGGTCTACCGACAGCTCTCTTCCCAGTAACGTGATAACCCAAGGGAGCGACAGGTAGACGGCTATCAGGCATGCGATTCAAGTGTTCACACCATCTCCTTCTGTTGTCTTCAATCTTCTGGTGCAATGATACAATGTTTAATGTTTGGATCTAATATCCTCGTTCCTTCTCCTATCCAAGAGAGAACAACCTTACGTCACTCTTAGAAATTTAATTTCGGCTGCCTGAAACCTCTTCACGTCCCTTTTACCAAGAGTCCATGTCTCACTAGTGTACAGGAATGTGAGGACAACCACAATTTTATAAAATTTCATTCGGTTATCCTTCCGTGTTTTATTTTTAAGGTACTATGAATCGTTCCACAGATGCGTCTAATTACATTTTTATAGTAATATAATATAATAATGGCACCACGTTTTTTTACCACTTAAGCAGTATAGGAATTAAACAAGGTAGGCACCCTTATGTGAATCGATCAGGATACAAGGAAAGTATACGGAGCCCATTATTACCCCCCCCCCAGAGTGTTATTCCAGATACTCATTTCTATAGGCTGAGTTGACCTGCACGCTGAAAAATGTGCCTTGCTTGTATACTGCTTACGGAAATGGAATCCGGAACCACTAGATTGCCTCCCCAAACACACTAATCTAATTAAAACCCCTAAAAATTTAAAAACTTAATAATTTTATTAAAATTTCATAATTATTTTAATTGAATTACGCCTGGCAATTATTTTTTATGCAGACAAAAAGTTTACTGTAAATCCTGAAACGTGGTTGTTTCGTGTTTGAGTGCAAAGAAATTTAAAAAATAATGCTATTAATTATAAGAAATTAAACACAGTAGTTTCTTTACGAACGTTAAGTAATATGTTCATTTAATGCTTAACAGCGATTACGAAATGTTGTGTTTTATACAACGTTGCCTTTTCATTGTACACCAGTTGCCATAGTAACCGCGCGTAACAGCAGTGCGCTAAGAATATTCAGCACTGGTCTGTTATCAAATATGCTACGAGCAACAAGCCATCATAACAACAGATAGTTGTTATTATTTGTAAACCATATTATATACCAATTTATATAATATTATATAAACCAAATTTACCAATTATAAACCATATTATGTACCAATACTAATTTGTAAACCATATTATATACTAAGCGGTTTATTAAGCTAAGCTGAAAACGATTTTTGTGCGTAAAACAAAACGTGTTTATTTGTAGTGTGCAGTGTGGGCTAAAAAGAAGCTTGTGAAATGATGGCCTAGCCAATTACAGCGTGAGTCTATAAATATCACATAGGTTTATTTGTTGTCTTCTTGATGATTCCAAATATATATTTTTTACTGTGAATACGCTATACTGTCAGCACACAATCTCGCATTTCTAAAGGCACTTTCTTCGTCTAATAGTATAAGCTTGGAAATCAGTGTAGCCAGTTGAAATACAATGTTTACACATTTTCGGAACCAAAGATTACAGAATTGATTGAATTCTCATCTTCTACTGCTGCTTGTCCATCCAAAGATCTTCTTAAATTTCACGTTTCCTCAGTATAGTCTGAATGTCTTCTATCCAGTTGACAGGTGGTTTTGCTCTTTAACCTTCTTCTTGGTGGGGTCCATTCCATAATTCTACTTGGCAACCTTTCCTGTGCCATTCTTTTTGCGCGTGTCAATACCATTGTAATTTTTTTGTTTGGATAAAATCAACAATTGAATTTGTCACGTTCATTCTGTCCTTAATAACTTCACTTCTATTTTTCTCACGTCAGGATACTCTCGCCGAACGTCTCCAAAAGTCCATCTCTGCTGTCATTAATTTTATTCTTGTGCGTTTATTGCTAGTCCAAACTTCTAAGCCGTAAGACACGATACTTCTAACAATGGTTTTAAATATTTGGGTACAGTGGTTTTAATCAAATAGATCGCTGCTGGATGAAATAATTAGACCTAATTTAAATTTCAATAAAAAAGCTGAACAGGAAGTAGGCTCAAGAGGGCCCAAGAGGAAAAGTAAGCTGCCGTGGCGGTTGTCAGTCCTGACACAACCAGGCGCAATCAATTTGTTACAGTCGGCTCCTGTAATACCGCACTGACCTAGTTCATTAGTTACCGTACATTTTACCGCTAACAAAGCCTAAGGATCCGTCAATCATGGAAACCAATCCTTCCTCTGATTGAGATATATTCACTGCCAACCGAGCTGATAAATTAACCAATTGACTAGATAATATTATGTATTACGGACTTGCTTTGCAGCGGTTACGAAAATCGTAAAGTTACTGTATGTACGAGTATGTTATACTGTATGTACTATTTCTCTATGGGTGTATTTGTGTGTGTGTGTAAATGTACATATTGTACAATTCCTGTTTACTCTTGCAAAGCTAATGAAGCATGATCAGTGTGGTGACAAATTTGTTGTCGGTGGGGCGTGTGGTCGTTGTGACCAGTAGCATTCAGCCACTTACTGTACGTACAGTTTATTTGAAGGTAACAGTGTAAACAAACCGAGTTATTCTCGTACGTTTAATTCTTCAGAATCTGAGCAGACTTGGTTTAAAAGTTTTCCTTGTGATATTTAAGATTAGAAGTAAGAATTTTATAAAATTTGATAATTACTAATATATTGTTTCCACGGTTTCACGAATCGTCGTGTTGTACTTGATTAGACACAACTTGCAAAAACTGTGTAAATCTCTTTTTATGCATCCGATTTACATCGTATGATAAAACATCGTACAATAAGATTTGCCTCCGATTTGACTACGATTTTTATCGTGCGTCAAAAATATCGGAGGTGGTTGTGAACAAACTCTTTCAATGCTGCCATCATCAGTACTGAAAACAGATCCGTGAGTGTTGTATACCGCTTATCGGTTCGTTTTTATAAGCTTCGGAAGCAAAATCCATAATGCCATGTGCTTTACGGAGAGGGGGGCAATATCGTCGGCGCACAGGAAACGGCAAACTTTTTTTTTTTTTTTTCAAACCGAGGTTAAGGCGTTCTGCCTTCATTGAGGAATAAACTAGAAAAGCAGGAATTATCGGCAGTGTTCGGGTGTAGGCGTTGGCATTACCCCAGAAAGACACGCTGGAGACAATTCTAACCTGTAACGGGCACAAAGGTAGGCTAGCGAGAATTCTAACTCCGAATGGGCGGAAAGGCGCGCTAGCGACAATTTTAACCTCCGAAGGGGCGGTAAGGGGAGGTTAGCAAAAATTCTAATCTCGAACAGACAGACAGGTGGGTTAGCGAGAATTCTAACCTCCGAACAGGGCGGAAAGGCGGGTTAGCGAGAATGCTAATCTCAAACAGAGAGAAAAGTGGGTTAGCGAGAATTCTAACCTCCGAACAGGGCGGAAAGGCGGGTTAGCGAGAATGCTAACCTCCGAAAGGGCGGAAATGCGGGTTAGCGAAAATTCTAATCTCAAACAGAGACAAAGGTGGGTTAGCGAGAATTCTAACCTCCGAACAGGGCGGAAAGGCGGGTTAGCGAGAATGCTAATCTCAAACAGAGAGAAAGGTGGGTTAGCGAGAATTCTAACCTCCGAACAGGGCGGAAAGGCGGGTTAGCGAGAATGCTAACCTCCGAACAGGGCGGAAAGGCGGGTTAGCGAGAATGCTAATCTCAAACAGAGAGAAAGATGGGTTAGCGAGAATTTTGACCTCCGAACAGGGCGAAAAGACGGGTTAGCGAGAATGCTAACCTCCGAACAGACAGAAAAATAGGTTATCCAGCCAGCATTTCTGCTCGTCTATCTTCCCATTCGGAGGTTGTATTTTTGCTAGCCCTTCAAAAGACACACATACTCAAAAACACACACACATGTACAAACGTGTGTAAACACAAGCACGCACACAAGTATGAAAAAGTTCTAGTGCTGCGCTCCGTTGTTGGATTCGGCAACTTCTACAACATTATGCAGAATTTGTCAGAACATTGAAAATCAAGCTACGCAAGAAAACTAGATTTGAAATGCCTTCCAATGTCTTGTGAAATACTGCACAAAGCTACGGCTCACTGATTTCTAATTTATTTTATATATAGATTGCCCCCCCCTTGCTCCCTTACTAATCCTACCCATGGATAGTGCTGTTATGTTCTGCATTTCGTCAATGAGCCTTTCAGTATTAATGTCTTCCATATTTACAAAACAAATTAATAAAATCACACCACGACGTGAATACCACTGATTACTTGGCACAACTGGTCTCGCCGACGCTAGGCAGGAAGGTTGGCAGCACTAATGTCGGAACGTCATACGATAAAAAACTCGCGCGAGTGCTTAAACGGAACCACAACGGTCCGTGTGTCTAGACACCTCGTCCGATATTTTATCGGATGCGTTTCCTAGAATACCACGATTTGTTTTAAGTTCGGAACGATAAATGTATCATACGACAGTGCTTAAAGCGGCCTATTTATTTCTGTTGTTCTACACGATGTACGAGTTTTTACCGTAGGATATATAAATCGGATGCATAAAAAGGGCCTAAAGGTGGAACAAGAGTTGTGAAATGTCTCAAGTGAAGTTACAAGACCGCTAGCTAGTACAAAAAAAAAATATTAACTTGTAGTTAAAATAAGAATGTAAGAAGTTTACTCTGGATTAATATTTTTATCAGGAGCCAGTCGGTATAAAAACTTATTACTTTCTAATAGATCATCATTTACTACAAGAATTAAACCAAAAAGTGGTATGTTGAGTTCCCAACCAGATAGATTAGAGCTGATCACTCCAGAGCTTCGGATACCCCAGACCTCTCCCGCCTTTGGCTTATAATTCAATAAGCTTGCTTGGGAACGCAGCACTCATCCATTCAAATGAGGTGTTCCAACCATTTCAGCCAATATCGTTTATACTCGTAATATATTCATAATAATGCGTACTTAGATTTACAATTTAATAAGCACACGCTGGTTAAGATTTTTGTCAGCAAGCTATTATATTATTCGTAGTGTCTGAAGCACTGTAGACAGTTGTGTGCATTTAAAATGTTACGACCACGCTCAAGAGTAGAGGTGGGTCGATATACCTAGAACAGGTATTTTTGAACGATTATTTTTGTAGAACGGATATAACAATGACTGAAAATGTGCGTCAGGTAAAAATAAACTTACATGCAGTTTATTTATTTGAAGAAATTATAACAAATTATGTAATAGAGGTATATGAACGTGTTACTTTTTTATATATATTTTTTTGGAACGGTTTCGTTCGTACCTGTTATTTTCAAATATTAGTTTACCACACCTACACAGTGTGTGCATTTAAAATATATCGATCATGCTCAAGAGAGTAATACTACATTGTTGAGTCTAGCCTAGCCACCTGTTCACGTGATGTAGGTTAGTCAAGCGATTCATTCTGTCATGCGCCCGGTGGAAGCGTCCTGCGCTCTCCGCTCCCGACCAGTAACAATGTTCCGATTCACCGTTCAGTGCCGCTACTGACTCAGTACACGTTGCCACGCATATGATAACATAGTAAATACTTTTTACTTTTACCGTCGTTAAATGCGTCTATAACGTACTCAGTGTATATGTAAATAAACATATTATGCATGACGGTAAAACTCCAGTATAAGGATGTTGTCAAACAATGCATTGTTCCGATTGTGCGAAGTACTGCATGTAATTTAATGTTTGTAGACAAATATACAGTTCGTAAATAATGTACACAAGGGACTTACCGAAACTTGTAAGTAAACACTACAAGGTTTGTAGTATGTGTGTCTCCTGGAGTGTGTACCATATCTGTGAATATAAATACATTGTCATTATGTATGTAACAACAAACAAAAGTAGTTTCATTAGACCGTTAATTTCCCCACCAGAAACGTGAAACACTCACAGACATAGGAAAACTCGTGTATATTATCATACTTCCGCACTTGTGTCTTCACAACAAATAGAGCTTTTTTAAGGCGCTATTGTACAGTTCATTTACCACAAACAGAATTATCACTGTTGCACACCGCTATAGAAAAATTAATCCGATTAGCGCTTTCAAGCTTCACAGCTTTTCGTCAGATCGTAAATCTTCATCGTCAGCCGATCTGACGATGAACTGTGAAGCTTGAAAGCGCTAACCGGAATAATTTTTCTATAGTGGTGAGCAACAGTGATAAATCTTTAATGAAGAAAGTTGTGTTAGTGGTTAAAATCACAAGCAGAATCGATTAGCGCTTTCAAGCTTCACAGCTCATCGTCAGATCGGAAGACTTCAAGACTTTCAAGCTGTGAAGCTTGAAAGAGCTAATCGGAATATTTTTATATAGTGGTGTGCAACAGTGATAATTCTGCTTGTGATTTTAACCACTAACACAACTTTCTTCATTAAAATTCATTTACCGCAGTAAGGAAGTAAGAATTTTAAAAATGGTATATTTTGAAAGTTCTATATGTTTCTAAAGATATTACTTTTTTATATTGAAAATGTGGCAATATACTAAGTCCTACTTGCTTTAGTAACAACCTTGAATTAACAGATCACGAGTGAATTTTGTTCACAAGTAGACACTGCTTTAAAACATTTATGTCGTTAAACAACATTTTAAAACAATTTTGTATCATTAGAACCTGTAAATAAACACAAAAATAATTATCACACACACACACACACACACACACACACACACACGTTAACATTCATTAAATAATTATGAATTAAAATGAATGTTAATATTTATAAAATGTTATATGTTAACGAAAAAAGCACAAGCCTTATAATAATAATAATTATTATTATTATTATTCTATTCATATTTCCTCAAAATTATTATTTTTTAATATTTTTTTATTATAACTAATAATTAATAAATATTAATTCTTATTTTACACGAGAACATATAGGTTTTTATACAATTTGTTTTACTGTTATCTCATATGAGGAAAATTTTTTGTTCGTTTTCATTCTTAAATGCTTTGGTGACCGTTGAAAATAATGTCGAAACGTCGCAAAACAAATAGTATACACAAACAAATATATATTATTGTGTAAATTAACAAATATTAATAATTATTATTATTCTTAACATACACGCACACACACACTTACATAATACCAGTGAATGTATGTGTACCAATAATTCTGTATTGTCGGTGGTGATAATAATAAACGTGAAAATAAAATAGATGTCAAAAAAAAAAAAACATTCTTCGTGTCTTAATTCACGATTCACTACTAAAGTAGGAATAATTTCTAGTGTAAAACGATAATAATTCGCCCACCCGTGTAATAAGTTTGTAAAACGAGAAAAAGAAAATGGTTTATGTGGACATGTTTTAAACACGATTTCCAGAAGATTGTCTTGCCGTTTTTCTTCGTTGTTTTTCGTAACCTCTTGTTTGACAGAATGAAAGCAACAATAATAATGGTGTTTGTATCCATAATTAAATTTCTTGATGACGTTTTTTTGAAACGTCCTTCGCTTTTTATTGTTTCATAACTGGCAATTAATTTCAACACGACGTGTAACTTTATAATACTGATATTTTCCTGCCCGTTATATAAACACAATAGGCCTACTACTTAATCAGATCAATGCTTAGAGGCGAAAAAACTTACTTAAGTTGCAATTAACAACACAAATTAGAAATATTTTAGGGACATAACATTTTCAGCTTATACTTAAATGAAACATTTGTAGTCTTGAGCACTAATTACCGTTCTGAGAAAATCGTCTTTAAAATAGACTTTTGCTACCAGATGAGAGTTCCAAAAATTTTAATAAATGAAAATATTTGAAGAAAAAAATGTTTTAAGAAGAAAATTTTTATTAAAAGCGAAACGATATCACCGTAATAGAATATTAATGACCTCCAAATTAAGCATTCTTAATTTTTGTTGTTAAGGCGAAAGTTAAAAAAATTCGCTGTAACAAAATTGTACTACTGAAAAATGACACACACACAGTTATATCTACATACACATCGTCATAAAAAAACCTAGAATCGATTATGAAATGTACAAATAAATATTTAAAATGTAATCGTGAATTACATACATCGAAAATAAAATTTACAGTAATATAATCTCTTACTGATAACTCATTTTGCACTATATTAAAATATAAGCAAATAGTTTAAATATGAAAACATAAATATTAATAATACTGAAAGTATAAGTAACGACAATATTGTTTATATCTCTCCCCATCAAAACGTTTTTTAAAACGTAAAGAACAATTATACCAAGTATTTAGCTAAAATACAGAAATTTAAAATACAAAAAAATAATTATTATGTCACAAAACGGGAGAAAAAAAACTCTAAATGTCTTGTATGATTTGCTGATTACCAGCACCACTCTGAAAATATAATATGGAAGTGCAAGTCTTCCAAGCATTGACAATCATATTTTAGATGTACGAAGACATAGTTTGAAAACAAAACATCAGATTCTTAGAAGTCAACTGAATTTACAATCTGGAGCTTCAGTGTAGTATAACCTAGTTATATTAGACCTTTACGAGTTACTTTTAATTATCTAGGCGTACAACAACATTATTCAACCGAACTGTAAACTATAAACATAGTAATTATAATATAGTAACCACAATATGTTGTAGGTTGTTTTTTTAAGTATTACCTGAATGAACTAATATTTCAAGAAAGCAAAACCCTAAATTAGTAAGCAATTTCCATATACGGTTAGTTTCCATCAGATGCAAACCTATGATTTAATTTGGGGGGGGGATTGTTTTTCAACCACATATCGTTTTTCTAGAGTATTTGTTTCTCCTTTAATAATAAAAATTGTACCAACAAATTAAAAGTAATGGGTAAATAGTGGCCGTAATTCACTAATTTTATTTTGAAAAATTAATAACACACAGTTTGCGTTGGAAACGTAATAACACCTTTCTGTGGAATGTAAATACTTTAAAGAGAACGTTCAAATAGTTAAGAAAATAAATTTTGTATGTGTATGTGTGTGTTTGTGTTGTAGGGTTAACACATGCAAGAGCACAAATAATTTTAAATGAACGTATGTTTTTTTTTGTGTCGGCCATCAAAGACCACATGCCAATCAATTTCAATTCTTTATTCTTTGTTCATTTCTTTTTCTCCAATATTCTTTCATCTTTCCACTGTGTCACATCTTCCTGTCTTCAGTCCACTTTGAACCTGCGTTTCTCTCTCTCCAACCCTGTACTCCTTCCATTTTTAACACTTTAGTCGGAAAAACTTCTCTTTCAATTGCTTCTACTGTAAACGTATGTTTAATTTTACAATATTTTGTTTCTTAGAGATAGGTAGAGTCTATTACAACAACCCAATATATATATTAAAAATTTATGTTAAGAAATTAAAACTCATTCACATTATATGCTTTGTGATTGAAGTTATCAACATGTAACATTAAGATAAAATGTAAAAATATATGTTTTTATTTATCGTAATCATCGGAAAAAAGTACCGTATCCTACTCTCTTTCAAGCTGACTTCTTTTCATTTTTCACCATTTCTTTCAACATCTGTTATATTTATTATGGAGTATAAGGCCTATTATTGTAGATTAGTTAACCTTGTCACTGACCCAAGTAGTATTTTTTTTTAAATTAACAAAACTTGGAAGACAATTAATTATATTTCAAAAAACACAAAAAGATTTACATATTTTCCTCCAAAATTTTTTTAATTTTTTCGGATTTCAGGGGGGTATCCCTCATATCACCTTCTAGGTTCGCCCCCGGTTTTCATAATCAAATATACAAGTGATAGACTTGACTCTTAATTACCAATGATTATAAGCCAGTAAAATTAATGTAGAACGAAATTACGAAATCATATAGTCTTGAATTATAAGTTCGGTGGAGTGAACCGCTATAGCACATAAGAACAAAATTGTGCTTTATTAACATAATGTCTATAGAGTATATGGCTAGTTTACATAAGCGTATATGACTATATATGGTACAACATTATTAACGCTTTTGAGGGTAATTATACAGATGTAACCTTTAAAGATAATCTAGCAATTTTTATTATCAACATTTTTTGCCAATGATAATGTGATGTATTTATAATATACACACTCTTATTGCTCACCAATGGTACCTATAATCTCAATCTTCTATTGGGGTGTATTCATTGTTCATAACCTAAAGATACCATACAAATGATTTATAATAATGTTTTAATTACTCACATTCTTAAATCCGATCGATTTCGGTCATAGACCATCGTTAGAGCATATACACTATGCACTTGCGGTCATAATATCGAAATTTAATGTACACAATGTATACATTACATTTAGTTTAATGTATTTAATGTATATTGTAGTTTAAATGTATTGACAAATTTGAAATATTGCGGTAAAATAAAAATCAATATACAGTAATCAGCTGATATAATATGTAGACCTGAATGTAAACATAAACACTCCGCAACAAAATCAGTTCTCGAGAACCTTCGGACACAAACGTACGTTTCACGTTCATTAATCAATGCCTACGAATTCGCTTTTGTTAATAGTAACTGTTTTACAATACTGTGACCGCAAATGCACAGTGTATAACCTGACGATGGTCTATGACCAAATCGATCGGATTTAAGAATGTGAGTAATTAAAACTTTGTTATAAATCACATGTATGGTATCTTTAGGCTATGAACGTGACTACACCACAATAGAAGATTGAGATTTTTTGTCAACTAAATGAAAATTGTCGTTCACAAAAATGTATAAAACGTGGCCATATAGGATTTAAACTGCGACTTTGTAAACTGCGCAGTTATTTCTGTCATTGTACGATAATTGATAACAACAAATGTTTCTAAATTAGATAAAATAATTTAAAATGAAGCGAATTAAATTACTTAAAATTTATTTTCATCAGTGCAAGTTTAATGGTAATAAATGGTTTACCAATGCTTTATTGCAACTCATTTTTAATTTATCCAAGAATAGATTTAATTTTTATAAGCCTACTTTATAATATAACGTAGTATACTTTTTGTAAATTTAACACAATAAAATAAAATTTAAAAAATTATTTTACATTGAAATTCTTAGTTTGGTAGTGACCGTAATCAATAAATTTTAACGTTGAAGGGTTTGCGAAGATCGCTCAGAAAAGTATAACACAAATTTAAAATTTTATGTGTCGACGTTTTGACAATATTTATTGTCATCATCAGGACCAGTGTACGGATACAAGAGAAAACATCAAACACAACAGATAGTTTGTTTTACAGCATCAAAATAATTGCATTAAATTTAAGGAAAACAATATGCAATAATACAATTATTTTGTTGATAGAAAACAAACTGTTTCAACTCCTTCACACACACACACACACACACACACACACACACACACACACACACACACACACACACACACACACACACACACACACACACACACACACACACACACACACACACACACACACACACACACACACACACACACACACACACACACACACACACACACACACACACACACACACACACACACACACACACACACACACACAACTGATTCACTCAAATAATTTACCTGTTGTGTTTGATATTTTCTCTTGTATCCGTACATAGGTCCTGATGGTGATAATAGATATTGTCGAAACGTCGACACAAATAATTTAAAATTTGTGTTATACTATTTTAACCGATCTTCGCAAAACCCTACAACGTAAAAATTTAAATTAAAAAAAATGTTAAAAATTATTTTTTCTCTTAAATATTATATTTTGTGTGACTTAATCTCGTCAGTTATTCTTTATCTAACTTAAATTTAAATTATGCTTATATTTATCTCTACTTAAAATCTAGGTGGTTCAAAATAATGATCTTGAGTAAATAAAGAATGTCAAAATTAATTTATCTACTAAATGACTGATAAGAAAATATTACGCTTATGCTTTCACAAACAAACTGAAACTGTAAGTGATAAAATAAGGGATCATACATGAGTTTACATGATTGTAGAAAAATAATACTTTACACGTTATATTAATTTTTTTTAATTTGTGCTTTAAACAGTGTTAAAACTTTTGTAAATAAACAAAATGTATTATACAAATACACTTACTTTAAAATGTTTGAATGTTAAATGTAGGCCTAATGTTCGGTATATACATTACAAATTATAAGATTTCGGAAATTAGCAATCGTAAGTCAAAATTGAGAAACACGATGTTGAGAAACCAAAAATACAAACATAAATCTATCACTAACAAATGTCAAAACTCCAAATTTTAGTTAACCAAATATAGTGTTAGTAATAATAATAATAATAATAATAATAATAATAATAATAATAATAATAAACACCATTCCAGCACAGAAGGATTCCTCCTGTAGTTGCAACGTAAACATCTTCTTTGCTGGAATGGTGAGTACTGTTTTTCTATTTCGTATGAGCCACTGTGGACTACGTTTGCTTCAACTGGTTGCTCCCTTCTTCTCCTCTCGCTTCCTCCTCTCCCACATCTCCTTCATTCTTGATCCAATGTCTCTCCTCTCCTTTCGTCAGTCCAGATGGCACTTGTCTTCTTCTTGGGGTTTTCGTGAAAACCTTGGGCATTTTTTAATTTCTTTTTGAGTGACAAGCATTCTTCAATGTCTTCTTGAGTAATCTGGAGTTCGTCTATGTCTTTTTTTTTTTAACACGTATTGGACATTTGAGGTTTTTTAAATAGATAAAACCTTTCCTGTTAGTCTGTCAGGATTCATTCTTTGAACGTGTCCGTAGAAAGTAATTCTTCTTTTTCTAATTACGTCTGTAATTTTCTCAGCACGTGTGTACGGCTAATTATTGTGGCGCCTTCTGTACTACTATTTCCCTTCTTTTATTGATCCCCAAGATTTTTCTTAATATTTTCCTTTCTGTGACTTCCAGTTCTTCCATCATCATTTTCTTGTTCAGAATCAGACACTCAGCTGCATAAAGTGCTTCCGGGCGAATTACTGTTGAATATGCCTGAGTTTGGCATTAATGGATATTGATTTGTTGTTATTATTATTGTTTATTATTATTATTATTATTATTATTATTATTATAGTGAGTACTGTTTTATTATTATTTTTTTAGTACTGTATTTGTTTAACTAAGATTTGTAGTTATTACGATATCTATTTCTTAGCGATAGATTTATCTTTGTATTAAATTTTTGTTCACCTAAAGGCGACCTCTGGTTGTATAGAGGTCGAAACGTCATGTTTCTTAATTTTAACTTACGATGACTAATGTCCGAAAATTTATAATATTTAATGAATATATAATTAGTAAAATAGTTTACCTTTTTCTTGTCCGTCTGGTGGCCTTTTCTCTATATTTCAATCGACGCGTTTCAGGGCATATGCCCCATCATCAGGATATCCCTTGTTAAAGGTCGTCAATGGTTAAAATATTAAAAACACTGCACACACAATTCTACACACAACAATAAATATAATACAAACATAAAAACACATAAAATGTCCAGATTTCAGACACACACGATATCGATGGTGCGCACCACGACATGCTATAGTCGACTGCCATATAGTGCGCACCATCGATATCGTGTGTGTCTGAAATCTGGACATTTTATGTGTTTTTATGTTTGTATTATATTTATTGTTGTGTGTAGAATTGTGTGTGCAGTGTTTTTAATATTTTAACCATTGACGACCTTTAACAAGGGATATCCTGATGATGGGGCATATGCCCTGAAACGAGTCGATTGAAATATAGAGAAAAGGCCACCAGACGGACAAGAAAAAGGTAAACTATTTTACTAATTATATACTATAAGTGGCTTGGATACCGAAAAACACGGATCTTAATGAATATATTGCGCCTTTGATTAACAATAATTTAAGTATATAAATCGGTATATAATTTATTATACTACGTATAAATACAATGTGCATTTACACATACAATAGTTTCTTAACAATTAGATTATTTCAATCTAGAGCGTAACTGTTGCAAATAAATAAACATTCTTATTCATCTGCGTCCAAATTATCCACTTTGAGAGTCAGTAGAGAAGCGAAGGATGTTATACTTTCCTCCTGTATTTGTTCAGGATTAAAAGAGTATTGTTGAAAATTTTAACAATTTTAACGTGGTGTCCATGTAACAACAGTGAAAACTTTAATTATTGATTAATTTTGAAATGTTTGAACAACATTAGTCGAGAAACTTGAAGAAAAGCACAATATTGCTTTCGAACTGCTGGTCGCTTGTACCGTCATTTTAATGTTGTGTTGCCGGCTCAGATACCGGCGACGTTCTACTTTGTATGGTCATTGACCTCGTAGTAGTTGTCACTGTACATACTAGGGAAAGAGATGCGTTCGTCCACCCGATGTGTTGCCGCTGTATAAACCGGCAAAACACTAATTTAATAGCTATCTTTGTTTTCGGAACCGACGCGTACTAGTTACTACGTGTTCCTCTTTCTGTTTTGTTCGTTTAGTTGTGTGTTCTTTATTAATTTCTAATTCGATTATTTGTGTTTGGATTTATTCTGTGTAAATATAGTGGAGTCAGATTATGTTGAACCAGAACCACTTTCTTCTGCCAGCGAATGATACGTAGAAAATACACTAAAAAGTAGGCTATTTTGGCTCTAAAAAGAATATCTCGTACTAGCAATTTTGAATTTATTTTTAGGCTAGGTTTTAGCCTAACACAACCGGCAACAGCCGTTATCTACCCGCGCCACGCCACTGGTTAAAATATTTGTTTAAATCTGTGTCAAGTGTTGAAGAGGCGAAATACTTGCTAAATCATAATGACTGGATGTTACTGAGTGAATATTGTAGATCAGCGTGGGCATATCGGTATGAACCAGTTAAAGAGTTTAATTAATTTGGTGCCGGGTGTAAACATGTAACGTTATTTATAACGAGAGCAGTCTCTGACGTGTTATCTTCTTCTTCCGGAATAATTTTGTTGATTTCATTTTTAAATGGCGAATACACTGAAACTTTAAAAGGTTTAGTGAATTCTTTTTTTAAGAAGATTCAGTTCATCATACGTTTCATTGAGATTTACAGTGCACCTATGCACTTTTATAATATAATTTTAATAATAATTTATTATTATTATTATTATTTACACGAACTATGGGCTGCCTTCCTGTCCACTGTCCACCCATTTTTCGTCTCCTTCTCACCGCAGAGAACCTCAAGATTTTGAATTTTGTTTCTGTATGTATTTCTATCCACACAGTCGTTCAAAGTGACACCCAGTTTCATCATTTCCTCCTTGAGTGGTTTAGTGTATCCGTTCGGACAGGAAAGTTACCAAATATAGTTGAAAATTTGTTTATTTAATCTGGATCGATCCATCCGAACCATATGTTCAAGAAATCTCAGTCTTTTCCTTCGGAAAGCCGTTTCCAGATCTTCCAGATCCCTGTACAGCTCTTCTTTGGGTCTATGCTTGTACCCATCTTCGGTTTCCTTGTGGCCATACATTTTCCGAAGAATTCTTCGTTCAATTTTAAGGAGAGGTTTCAAATTTTGAAAACACATTGTTTCCACTGCATACATGATCACCGGCTCGATCACAGTGTCATAATGGCGGACTTTCGCACTTCTGGAAAGGGTTTTCTTTCCATACAGTTTCCGGGTTAGATTAAAGGCTTTTGCTAATTTGAGTTTCCTTACCTTAAAGGATTCTTTGTCTGAGGCGTTTCGGGATATGTTTTCCTCAAGATATTTAAAATTGTTAGTATATTTTATTTCTCCATATGTAGTGTCCAGGCACGTTTTTGGGAATTTAAATAGGGTGGTCATAATTTCCGTTTTAGAAAAGGAGACTTAGAGACCAGTTTTCTCCGCTATCTCTTTGAAATTTTTTGCTTGCTTTCTTGCTTCGTCTTCTGAGTACAATTTATTATTATTATTATTTACTCACACAGGTATTAAATATTACATTGTTTAGGATACATTACAAATCATATCACACATTAATTCCAATTTATGTTCTATGTTCAGATATCATAGATATTTAAGATTTGTGACAAACGTCTGTTTATATATACCACATTTGATGGCCGTATTTAAGACTATGGAAATTCGGCGATAATTTTTAATAAAAACATTTTCTATTATATACGTATATTAATGAGAATGTCATGAAGAGTTACAAAGAAACATACTAAAAAATTCTGATGAATAATAAAATTTCCGGGCCTGACGGCAGTGTTCTATCTTTAAATTTATAATACTACTAATACTTGACGATTCCGGGCTGTTTGGCCGTGGTCCAGTGCTGTACATATCAGCAGACGTTTCGACCGTGCCATTGACGGTTATCATCAGCGCAAAAGGTGAGCTTCGAACTAACGCGGATGTCACCGTTAGTACCACAGACCCGTGACATCCGCGTTTCGGATGAAACAAGTGTAAATTATTTTTAAATAGGTCCTTAATATTCTCAAATGCGATTTGATGTTTATCTTACCACTTCCACTTATGCCCATTTTTAAGTAATTCTAATAAAGGTGTTATTGTTTTAGAATAATTCGGCGAGAAACGACGATAGTATCCCGTTAACCCGAGAAAAGCTCAAACATCTTTAACCTTTTTAGGTGTCGAGAACTTAACAACACTAACTATTTTTTTCTGGATCCGTGCTAATACCGTCCGCATTTATGACATGCCCCAAGAATTTAATTTCAGATATAGTAAATTCACATTTAGATTGCTTCAAAACTAGGTTAAGCATTCCGGAGCTTATTCAATACTACGTCGAGGTGTCCTAAGTGTTCCTTGAACGATTTAGACACGACTAGGATGTCATCCACGAAAATGCTGACAAATTCCTCTACCTCGGGGCCAAGTGCTAGCTCTAAACATTTAATAATTGCAGCTAGACTTGTCACGAGTCCGAATGGTAAGACTTTAAATTGGTAGCTTCTGTTTTATAGAGGAACGCAGTATATTTCCGACTCTCCTCATCCAAAGGAATCTGCCAGAAACTGCTGGTAAGGTCAAGCCGCGTCATGTATTGAACACCTTGACACTTAATAAATAAGCTATCAGCATTTGGAGCACAGTCATATATTTTCTTAGTGTTGTTGTTTAAATTTCTCATATGAAGGCATAGCTGGATATTATAACGTTATGCCTATTGATTAATTAATATTCTTTTAAGTATATCATTATTAGACGGTAACCAAGTGACAGATTTAATTATCTTTTAATTTACCTTATTTCCGTCTTGTGACTTATTTTTCCTGTTGTAGGTTACTTTTGACGCGTTTCGGAGCTCTTCAATGCTCCATCTTCAGAAAATCCGTTGCTTAGACTTCGTCACGTTAATATTAAAATCTGGTATTGAAAACATATGCACAACATGAGTCTAACATGTGACAGTGTTGGGTGCACCCGAACTATGTAGTTTCATATATGTGACCATTGTGTAAATGTATACATGTTTTAGTGTTGTGCATATGTTTTCAATACCAGATTTTAATATTAACGTGCCGAAGTCTAAGCAACGGATTTTCTGAAGATGGAGCATTGAAGAGCTCCGAAACGCGTCAAAAGTAACCTACAACAGGAAAAATAAGTCACAATACGGAAATAAGGTAAATTAAGATAATTAATATTCAATTCAATTAATCAATATTTGATTGGGCTAAAGGGTAGTTTGTCTAGTTTCTGCAATATTAATCTTATCATGCCACGCGTTGGGCAGCCATATATAACGTTAATAGGGGTGTTCCTATTAATCAAGTGTTAATTAATAAATTTTGATCAAATTATTAATTATTAGGTAATCGACAATGCTATCAATCAAGTGGTCTAATTATCAATAAAGAGTGATTAATCTTGTCTTCTACTACTAAATAAAACTTCAAGAATTAAAACATTTATGAATATGGTATCTGTTAAATTATATTGAGTCTAAATCATTAATTGTGGATTTTACTTTGAAAGAATTGTCTTGTATGCCAGGTCTTAAAATAAATTAACTCAACACTATCGAACCCATAATAAATTAAACTTATTATAATAATGCATGTTGCACGTATTCATTGTATAAAAGAAATTATGTAACAAGAATACATACTACTATTTCAAAGAGATAATCAAACTCTATAACATATCTAAGATATCTGAAAGAAAAAGAATCAAATGCTTACACATACTCGTGTGTAGTTATTGTATCATGAAATAAGACATAGTTGATGACGTTAAGAACTATCAGTGTTGCGTGCTTGAGATTTGCACTAAATGATATACTTCGTAACATATTTAAACACATATACACATGAAATACTCATATACCTACAGTAATAAGATAATACATATGTAATATTCTATAATAGTATTTATTCTTAACCATGGATTCGTATTTATAATGGCTCTATTTCGAAATATCTCAGGCAGTTAGTTCTAAAGAAACATACTAAAAAATTCTGATGAATAATAAAATTTCCGGGCCTGACGGCAGTGTTCTATCTTTAAATTTATGATATTACTAATACTTGACGATTGCGGGCTGTTTGGCCGTGGTCCAGTGCTGTACATATCAGCAGACGTTTCGACCGTGCCATTGGCGGTTATGATCAGCGCAAAAGGTGAGCTTCGAACTAACGCGGATGTCACCGTTAGTACCACAGACCCGTGACTAACGGTCTGTATTAACATTGGCTTCGGCCGTATAAACCTTAGAAGACATTTGATACTACTCTTTGGTAAGGTTTAGGCCTATTTAAAGCTAGTACTAAATTGTTTGTCATTTAGGTATTACTGTATGTTATAAACATTGATAAGACAACAAGTCAGTTGTTCGGAATTTTTAGTGTTCGTTATATGATTGCTTTAAAATTATTATTTTTCTAAAATCATTGTAGAGTAATCGGGGCTTTCGTAATCTTTCTGGTAATTGAAAAATTATCTGAAATTGAAATGTAACCAGTAAATTTTGTTTCATTCAATGCGTAAGCAAGATTCGCAGTGCAGGGAGTATGCAGAGAATCAGTGGCGTACCTAGGCCCGGGGGTGGATTTCTGAGGCCCCCTCCCATAAGACGGGTGTTTATAATCCACTTTATCTTTAAGTTACACATAGCAAAAACAGTTTAGTGTTACATATTTATTGTCTAATCAATATCATGTTATAGGTTATCTCCCTCTCACTCGCTCTCTCTCTCTCTCTCTCTCTCTCTCTCTCTCTCTCTCTCTCTCTCTCTCTCTCTCTCTCTCTCTCTCTCTCTCTCTCTCTCTCTCTCTCTGTCTCTCTCTCTCTCTCTCTGTTTTCCCCTTTTTCTCTTTTACATTCTCTCGCGCTCCTTTCTCTTTCTCCTCCTTTTCTCACTCTCTCATTGCCACAGATGCTGCAAGCCACATTTTGTTTGCAGTTGTATTCACACACACACACACACACACACACGCGCGCGCGCGCGCGCGCGCGCGCACACACGCTGTTACTTATCTGTACAGTTGTACGTGCAGTTGTCTTCGATGTCACTCACGGTTTTGCTCACTCACGCATTATTTGATGCACTTTTAGTAAATTCGTTCGTTCGAGTAACTGACCTGATTTCCACACTCCGAAATATTCTCTGTTCCGAATTGTTCTCATCCGTAATAAAAATTCTGATGACAGATTTTAAATAAATTGTTTGTGTACTGAAATGTCAAATATTGTTTACTGGTCACTGGAGTAATCTATTTTAGCGTAGGCCTACATGTTATCGCCAGGCATTTCATTCCGCCGTTTACATTTTCGTCTTGAAATTCCTTCTTGAATGGCTGCCGCTGCTGTTTGGATTCAATTTGCGACTTCCGATTGCGTGGTGAGGCATTGACGCCAGGTACAACTGACGCTTGTTTTTTTAGTATGAATATATTTCTAATAATAAACTTATCTTTATAAGTTTTTTTTTTAATATCTGTTAACACTTTATGAGGTTGGGTTGTGAGAAAAATTTCAAAATAATATGAAAAAATCTTTGGAATCGATCGATTAATTCTTGAACCTCTCCTAGTGTTGTGTTTCAGGACGTTACAATACAATATTCGCAAATAAATTTAAAAATTTAAAAAGAAAACTTGAATTAACAAATACGGAGGCCCCCTACTAAGTGGGGCCCTGGGCAGTCCGCCCCCTTCGCCTCCCTTTAGATTGTTACTGCAGAGAGTGTACTGGTGAAAACAATGCAAGAATAAAGCTAGTACTGTAATTTGTGAATGTTTGTATGCTAATTTGTATATGAAGCGCGGGTTAAACAGCGTTTATGTTCCTCACATATCTTTCGTCATTTTTCTCTGACCGTCCGTTTATTTTTACCCCTATTACAAGTAACCGTGTTACCTTAAATATCATCATCATCATCTTCAAGGATAAAACCAAAGATGGTTTGTTCCGATCTCAAAGAGGCAAAGATTACACCTGGTCACGCCAGCGCTTCCTCGGACATCCCACACGCCTCCGTCCCCTCGGTTTATAGTTCCATAGTTGTTTGGGGATGCGGCAGTCATGCATTCGGCAACGTTGTTGCCACCAATTCAGTCGATACTGGGCAATCCTGTTGAGTATAATAATAATATTCAGGTCCTGCCGTCTGTGTTTCTTTTATGATCATAAAGAGTATATCCTGCCACTTGCCTGAGAAATCTCATTTCAGCCGTTTGGACGCGACTGGTCTGGCCTTTCGTTAAAGTCCAATTCTCAGACCCATAAAGAAGTGTGGGAAGGGCCTTGTAGAATTTTAGGCGCGTTCCTTTACTTGCTGACTTTAGGGTTCGTCTAATTGCCCCGCACATAAGGTTGAACTTATGCAACTTATTCACAACGTCGTTGCTTGTATTATAAGACACACTGGAGCCCAAAATTGCTGACTTGTTCCTAATGTAATGCTGTGTTACATTAATATTTGATCCTTAAATTTTTAGTGACCGTCAATCAAAGAATATTTTAGTGGATGGTTAGTGAGGATCGGTCAATAATACAACTTTTATTTATTTTGCGTCGACGTTTCGACAATATTTATTGTCATCTTCAGGACCTGTGTGTGAAATACAATAGAAATATCAAACATAACGAAACAATTAAATATTTGGGTAAACGTGTTGGTGATATGAGTGTGTGCGTGCGTATGTATGTATCATTTTATATGTGAAGACTTATGATAGTTTGTTTATATCTTCAAATTATCTTTGAATATAAGATAATTTGAAGATGTAAACAAACTATCATAAATCTTCACATATAAAATGATACATACATACGCACGGACACACTCACATCACCAACACGTTTACCCAAATATTTAATTGTTTCGTTATGTTTGATATTTCTATTGTATTTCATACACAGGTCCTGAAGATGACAATAAATATTGTCGAAACGTCGACGCAAAATAATTAAAAGTTGTATTATTGACCGATCCTCACTAACCATCCACTAAAACATTAATATTTGAAACATTTAGACGTTGAAGTTTAATCCCATACATATACACGCATTCGCTTTTAAATAGAGTTGTCTTCTAAAATTGACTCTTAGGACAGTCGCGTTTGAAAACCAGAATAGTCCGGGACATGTAACCTATAAACGTACATACTAGACAACATTAAAAAATCCGACCACATCTGACAAGCGATTAGCGTGTTATTTATAATATAAATATACTACTATTAGTATAATTCGTGTATCAGTTTAACTTATCGTCGTGTGTACAGTGGAAAACAAAACACAAGATACCAGTGAAGTCACTAATAGTCAGCATTAATTATCAAAATTAATAATTTGTAATCAACAAGATAGTCTCTTACAACAATTCAAGTAAAATTTGTCCACACGCAATAATAATGTCAACTAAAAGAATCCCGCACTATTTATAGTACAACAACACGTCGTTACAATACTTCTACAAACACTCGATCTGCGCTAAAAAAAAATCGCTCACTCTCAACTGACTGACAAGCTGGCTGCTATGGCGGGTCGCGCACACATTTTAGAAATTTTCCATCCTCAATTTCACGCCACTTAACGAGTAATTCAAGTGTACGCCAGAGCCCAGAGCCATCTGGAACGTACTTCAGCGCGGCCTTGACTGAGACACACCTGTTCGGCTGGGTAAGGGACGGTTGGAAGACGTTCTACGCTATTCTACAGGGTTTTCGTTACAATATAATACAACGTTGTTAAAAAATAAAAATGATCGTTAAAATTAATATTTGGGTAAAAAAATTTTAGTCTTGTAATCCATTTCATTTAATCATTTAAATCACTAATCCATTTTAATCTATCATACATTGTTTGATTGATATAATGAATGTTAATATTTATGGAATATTATAGTTTTACTCACTGATATAAGAATATAAATGAAAGTGTATAAGCCTAGATATTATTCTATATGTAACACATGGACACACAAATTCATACAAAACAAATAACATATATGTATCATTTCTGTATTGCCCGTATACAGATCCTGATCTTCTTCTTCTTGTTCTTCTTTTTCTTCTTATTTATCTTCCCACTTCCATTTATGCCCATTTTTAAGTAATTCTAATAAAGGTGTTATTGTTTTAGAATAATTCGGCGAGAAACGACGGTAGTATCCAGTTAACGCGAGAAAAGCTCAAACATCTTTAACCTTTTTTGGTGTCGAGAACTTAACAATACTATCTACTTTTTCTGGATCCGTGCTAATACCGTCCGCATTTATGACATGCCCCAAGAATTTAATTTCAGATATAGTAAATTCACATTTAGATTGCTTAAAACTAGGTTAGCATTCCGGAGCTTATTCAATACTATGTCGAGGTGTCCTAAGTGTTCCTCGAACGATTTAGACACGACTAGGATGTCATCCACGAAAATGCTGACAAATTCCTCTACCTCGGGGCCAAGTGCTAGCTCTAAACATTTAATAATTGCAGCTAGACTTGTCACGAGCCCGAATGGTACGACTTTAAATTGGTAGCTTTTGTTTTATAGAGGAATGCAGTATATTTCCGACTCTCCTCATCCAAAGGAATCTGCCAGAAACTGCTGGTAAGGTCAAGCCGCGTCATGTATTGAACACCTTGACACTTAATAAATAAGCTATCAGCATTTGGAGCACAGTCATATATTTTCTTAGTGTTGTTGTTTAAATTTCTCATTTCAAAGCATAGCTGGATATCCCCCGTTTTCTTTTTAACGACAAGAGGGTTGATGAAATCGCTTTCCGACCGTTCAATGATCTTATTTTGTAACATTTGCTGTATCTCAGCATCAACTTGCTGTTTGTACGCCTTAGGGATGGGGTAAGTACGACGTACGAATTTAGATTCCTCAGTCACCTCAATCTTGTGCGTATACACATTTGTGACTTTAGGCCGCTCGCAAAATACGTGTGAATGTTTCTTTAACAAGTTATTTAATCCTTTAGCTTGCTGCGGATTTAAATTATTTTTAATATCCTTGGTATACTCAGTTTTAATCGCTATGTTGGGCCGTTGCATCTCAATCGCAGTATAAGTAGGTCGATCGCCTTTGTTTACTTTCTTATCATTAAGGAACAGCTGATATGTACGTCCGTTTATAGTCCAATGCATGATACCGTTAGTCAAACGGATCTGGGCCTGAAATTTCGTTAAAACGTCTACCCCAAGCACTACATTACAAATTAATTTCTTTATTATTATTACCGGGATATTCACTTCCAGTTCATCGTATTTTAACGTAATATATATTTGTCCAGTGGCAACTGTTTTATTTTTATCCGCCTTCTGAATCTGTAACTTATTCGTGAGTAATACTGCAGTGTTTTTAAAATATTTATTATATCTTTTAATAAAATTTTCACTAATCGGAGATATTTCTGCTCCTGTGTCAATTAAAATGTGCGTTTTGACGTTATTTATGTATGCATTAAGTGTAGGACACGCAGCGTTACGTTCAAATTTTTCAGAGTGATCCTTGTCGCTTTCTAACAATGCTTCCCGCAAATCACATGGATATATACCACTAATTTTGAAACAAGTGTCCTCACAATTAACACAAATACTATACTTTGGGTTACGACATATAGTAACCTTATTATCTTTATTCAGAACCGTGCTAGTGCTAAAGTGATGTTTATGGATCAGTGCTTTTGGCTGCTTTTTTAGGCACGCCGCTCCCACGTGACATTTTACACTTTTCTTTTTATCAGGATCCACAGCTTCTGATACTGTAGGTGAGTACTTGTTATTATTCTCTATGTTTTTAACTTCATTAATGGATTGGATTCTCTTAGCTTTCCCTGTAAATTTGTTTTTATCACCCCCGAGGTTTTATCTTTATTAAACGCTGTATCCGATTTATATGATGGCGTAGAGTGTCAGATATGTACTGAACTTTTGCTGAGGGCATTACATCCTCCCATTGTGTCAACATGTTTACTAATGCTTCAAGTGTATTTATCCCTTGTGTTAATATGGCTGTACGGATATTTACATCAAAATGATAGCTTAATTTATGGACTAATTCTGCCTCTGATAGTTCCGGTCTAAGATGTCTCTAGCGATTTCTTTTATTACATATTGCTCACGTGTGAGTTTTCCGGGAGTAAATCTGCCAAACTCGAACCTATCTCGGACTTTGCCTTGTACATGTTCGTTCCAATACCGATTCTCAAAGTATTTAATAAATTCGTCATACGTCTTAATATTATCACGAACTGTAGAGTACCATAATGCTGCAGAACCGTTCAGTTTACGCACAACCCATTCAATTTTATCCGAGTCATTTAATGGGTCACCCACTGAGTCCATCCCACGTTCACAATCTCGAATAAATTGAATCGGATTTCCATCACCCCAAAATTTAGGTTGGTTACTAGTGTCTTCATTGTGTTTGTAGAAATATACGGTGGGGTTTACCCGACCTACTACATCTCTTTTAACTTGATTCATTCTTTCATCTATTTTCCGTTCTAACTCTGTCTTCTGCTGGTTTTAGTTGTGTATTAGATTGTATGCGGTCTTGAAAACTTTTAATGGTATTATGTTGTGTTGTAAATCGGGTGTCCACATGGTCATGTAATTGATCAATGAACGATAACAGCTCAGTTCTTGTGTTTTCGATTTGGGTTTTACATAGCTCCATGTGTTCTGTAAACGATTTATAAATTTTGGTGTTTTCTGCTTGGATGACATTTTTAAATTCAGCTTTAAGTTCAGCATCATTTTTTGGCAATACATCTTTAAGTTGTTCGTCACGCTTTTTATTTCCGGCATCGCGTTTTTGCATTTCAGCTTTAAGTTCATTATTATTTTTCATTAATTCCTGCAACACACGCGCAATGTCAGCCTGATCTGCCATTTTTTTTAATTGATAAATTTTGTTATTAATGTTCTTATTTATGCAGTTTATTACAATAACTATTATTAATAGCACTAGCCTTTCGTGAATAATTATAACTAATAATGATACTAATTGTCCCAAATTAACACACACCTAAATACAGTTCTTAATCTAATATATAATTTTCCAATAATTTATAATTCACTAATTTCGCAGTCTATAAATACTGGTAAAATTTTTACGTTACTGGGCTAACATTCAATGCCCCAAGATGCAGGCGCCATTTTGTGCAAGGTAACAGGTAGTTAGCTGACCAAACTTGCAGAAATAATGCTCAATTAGTGATTTAATACATTTATTGACCTTTTTCCAACATGATGATTGCATTAAAATTTTTTTTTATTTAATACAAAGATACTTGTATTGAAAAGTTCGAAAATTTTCTTTGAAAGTTTTTTTTTATTATTTTAAAACAAATTTAGTTCTTAGAATTTCTTTCCTGAATTGACGTCTTCCTGGTTGTCCCGGTCGAATATCTCGTTTCCGGTCTCCAACGATCCGTCGTCTGTGTCCTACGCCCAGCCGCCGCATCCAGGAATCGCTCCGTGTCTCGGTGTCCTCCTCAGCCGCCTCGGTCAGCAAACGAAGTTCAGCAAGGGTAGCAGAAAATCTCGTACTCCGGGCTTAACCTCCCTGCCGAAACTCTCTGCTCCTTCGACGTCTACGGGCCCCAAGAACTGCCTGGCATGGGTGTTGGACTACGCGAGGAACTCTCTCTGCAACCGCTCTCGACGAGTGCTACATGAAGACTCTCCTCTCTTCCTAAACTGAAACCGCATCGTTATAAGGTGACGTCACGGTCGTCCTGCGCATAGACGTATTTCCTATACAACACATGTTAAATGTAGGAATATTCTGGAAATGCCACATGCTTAAGACTGGACCTCCGTTTTCCCGATTCTTGTAGAACATAAGTTTTCACTTACATATGAATCAATTAAATTGACCTTTTAATATTTCGTAATTCCAATAAATTGTAACTCATACGCACGTCGACATGCACAACTTGTTGCGTGTTTACCAATTGGCTAATTACAACACTGTTCACACCTCCTTCTGATACGCGCACAACACAACACTTCGCTCAAGCACCATACTACAGTTTCATAGTCTTTATATTGTCTTATAACTAATTTATAGTATTATTCTTAATTTATAAACAATACTTTTTATGTCAATCACACCCCAATTGTCCCGGACACCTATACGGCTGGTCATAATTATGCTTCATGGATTCAAATATGGTGTGATTGTCTGTCACATTGCAACACACACACACACACACACACACACACACACACACACACACACACACACACACACACACACACACACACACACACACACACACACACACACACACACACACACACACACACACACACACACACACACACACACACACACACACACACACACACACACACACACACACACGCACGCACGCACGCACGCACGCACGCACGCACGCACGCACACACACACACACGCACGCACGCACGCACGCACACACACACACACAAACGCGCTGGAGCGTGTGTGTGTGTGTGTGCAGGGATGGGAATGTTATAAATATACAACACAGGTTACAAGGAAAACGGTATCTTTTTTCTATCATATTTTTTGGTTGTGCGGCAGATATTTAGTTACCGTCAACCCTACTGAATATTGTTTTCAGTCTGAAATATTTCGACAAACAGCGTCTTTTATTTTTCTCGTGCGATATTGGCTAACGTTGACTGAAGAATGTTTGTGAACCATACCATTAATGGTAACAGTCAGTCAACGTCTGTCCCTTGTAAATTTGAAAAGGACTTTCGTTTTCTTCCACTTAGATATATATACATTTCAAAACTCACATATTTCAATATAAACATAGATGAAACTTTTGCCTTTGAAAGCTAGATTCATAAAGCATACTTTCAAACTAAATAAATACATTGATGTAGAACTATTTAGGTAATTTATCAAAGTATTTGTGTGTGTGTGTGTGTGTGTGTGTGTCTGTCTGTGTGTCTGTGTGTGTGTGTGTGTGTGTGATATAGTTCAATTTTCTATGTATATAACTCAAAGTTTCATGCAGCAATTAAACATATTGTGATATTATTGAATATAGTTTCTTCTGCAAGTAGTGTATTGCGTTTTTGTCGATTCAATAACTGATGCGAGTTTCACTGAAAAATATCACCATCATCAGAAATTTGTAAGTGAATATAAGTTTGTTTTTCAACTACAAACCTCTGATGAAGTTGATATTTTTCAGTGAAACTTGCGTCAGGTATTAAAACAACAAAAACGCAATACACTGCTTGCAGAAGAAACTATATTCAATAATATCACTGTATATATAATTGCTACAAGAAACTTTGAGTTATGTACATAGAAAATTATGGATATATATAAAAGTATCCCACGTATCAGCACAGCAGCTGCCTGTACTAATATTACGGCTCATGTCAGCAGCTTGTACTCTGGTATTATTCACAGAGTGTTAGTTATTTGCTGAGCGTAGATATATTGAACGATTTGCATGACACACTAATGATGACAAAGTGCCGTAAACTTTGTCGTTACCTTACAGAAGCGAAACCAACGCAACGGGGTGAATGTATGAACAATCGTTTCTGTCTCCCCCCCCTTAATTTAAATGTTAATCCATTATGAGTAAGGCCAAAGCTTATTTATTGCTAACGAAAATTTATTCGAAATTTATGTCATCGGAAATTGAAAATCCTGTTAAACTATCTCTAGATTTTTTAGATGGTCTCTAGATTCCTTAGGTTTAATCAGTTTCCAACAACTGAAATTTACCTGTTCAAACATTTGTTCATTTTCAAGAATTACTTATAAGGCAGAGGCGACACAAAGATGTTCGGAAAGAAAACATAAACTAAGAATCCAACTTTCTGTAGAGTAACTAACAAAAAGTAGAATATATAAGGTGACAATTCTTCTTCTTCTTCTTCTTCTTCTTCTTCTTCTTCTTCTTCTTCTTCTTCTTCTTCTTCTTCTTCTTCTTCTTCTTCTTCTTCTTCTTCTTCTTCTTCTTCTTCTTCTTCTTCTTCTTCTTCTTCTTCTTCTTCTTCTTCTTCTTCTTCAAGGAGGTTGTTAGCCTTGCAATTTCTTCTCTTCCGAAAACGGTTTAATTAGTATATCTAAATCTGTAGTATATCTTTATAAATCTTAATCACAAAACATTGTAAGATTCATAATGGATCAACGAATACAATGACTAGGTCTCCTAGAGCGGATAGATGATCAGCGTATGCCAAAAAAAATTCTGATGGCGCAACTCTACAAAAGAGGAGCCGTCCCAGGGTAAGACGGTTGGATGATGTGCTAGAAGATCTCAGAAGAATAAAGGTGAAGGGTCTCACTGAGATAGCAATGGATAGGAGACTTTGGAGAGGTGTGGTATTATAAGCCAGGGCTCACGTTGGGCTGTAGTAGGGCCTACTGAAGAAGAATTAGTATATTCTTTCTTCCGCACTTTATTTCATCTACGCTCCTCGATCAAGGCAGAATTGCGTAGCAGATGGCCAAGCATACTGCTTTTCCTTTCCGCAATAGTTTTAATTAGAATTCTTGTCTCATCCACTCTGTTCGAAACAATATCATTAGGCGTGTTCGTTCTTAGAAAGCGTTTTCTGTTCTTTGCAATCATACGTACGAAAGGTATTTCAGAAGCCACCTCCGATTGACTTATTTAACCAAACTGCTAGTAGTATCCCTTTATATTGTTACTTGGAATTCCGCAGCCTATTTTCTTTATTTCCGTTCGATTAGTGGCTGACGTAACACGCAGCCTGTCGTCGCTTCTCCCACCGGCTGTAATACGTCTGGTGGTGGTGTTCGTTGTAACGTGCCATCGTCAGCTGGTCGTAGTCTACTGGACCGTGATGAGGCGGTCGGTGAGTAGAAAGCGGTAGGAGTAGGGTAAAACTGACAGTTCTACCCCGGATGTGACGTCATATGGCGGGAAATTCAAAAATTTATGTGGTGGGGGTAAAAATCTGGTAGTCGGCTTTCGGTCATGTTGTGGGCGGTGAGTATAAAGTGGGGTTATGTGTGCGTTGATTGGTGTATACGTCGTCGACGTTGCCGCTTCGTGCATGTGTTATAGTGTACGGGTTTGTATATGCAAGGAGTTTTTCCGGTCGGCCATGTTGTAAAATCGTCGTGGTCGGCGTTGCCGACTCGTGCTGGTTAATCGCTGTAGTCGACTCTTGCGTGTGTTATAGTGTACGGGTTTTGTATATGAACGTCGCTGCGGGCGATGGTCGATGGCGACGGCAACGGCGTGTCCGTGTGTCGTGGCGAACTGTATCGCGAGCCCGTGTAGTGATCCGGTTCGCCGTTCGCCGTTCGCCGGCCGCCGTCCGGTTGATCTGCTGTCGGAGTAGGGTAAAACTGACAGTTCTACCCCGGATGTGACGTCATATGGCGGGAAATTCAAAAATCTAGGTGGTGGGGGTAAAAATCTGGTAGTCGGCTTTCGGTCATGTTGTGGGCGGTGAGTATAAAGTGGGGTTATGTGTGCGTTGATTGGTGTATACGTCGTCGACGTTGCCGCTTCGTGCATGTGTTATAGTGTACGGGTTTGTATATGCAAGGAGTTTTTCCTTTCGGCCAGTTGTAAAATCGTCGTGGTCGGCGTTGCCGACTCGTGCTGGTTAATCGCCGTAGTCGACTCTTGCGTGTGTTATAGTGTACGGGTTTTGTATATGAACGTCCCTGCGGTCGATGCGGTGTATTGTTGGCAAGGCGGCGTGTCCGTGTGTCGTGGCGAACTGTATCGCGAGCCCGTGTAGTGATCCGGTTCGCCGTTCGCCGTTCGCCGGCCGCCGTCCGGTTGATCTGCTGTCGGACGCCGTCCGCCGCCGACGGCGAATGGCGAACGGCGAACGGCGAACTGGTTCGTGAGGCTGCGTCGTGATCCGGTCGGTGCCGTTCGCCGTTCGCCGGCCGCCGTCGGCGGCCGGCGAGCGTCGAACGGCTCCCGTGGTGATCCGGTTCGTCGTCGAGGATTGGTCTGTGTGTCGGATATTCTGATTGATATGTAATTTTCTATAGGTAAGTAAATATATACAGATTGTAAAAATACGTTCGCACCAACCTGTTGGTCTAGCGCTCGCTATAGCGGGCCCTACGTTTGTTGTTGTAAGAAACACACATGAATAATAGGGACAAGTGGCAGTTGGCTTCCGCTGAGATTTATTGTGGAACGCACACACACACACGCATCATGCATGGAAAAGGAAAGTTGAAAATAAACACTTAAGCAATTACAGATACACTCATGTATTTATTTACATGGACACATTTTATTTACAAAATATTTACAAAAACATAAATTAAAAAGTACATATATACAAAAAAACTATTGTGCACGCTCATATATTATAGACACATATTATTTACAAAATATTTACAAAAACATAAATTAAAAAATAAATACATTTTTAAATATTTACAAAAACAGAAATTAAAAAATAATTACATTTTTAAATATATATATATATATACATAAAATTATTCTTTAGTTTCTGTAATATATTAACATTATGCAATTATTTTAATATAATTTTGATTTTTTTTTTAAATTGAATGTATGTAATAACGGTCGGTGCGCAACGACCGTTCAAGCTTGTAGATTGAGTGTTGTACTGTTATTTAAAATATGATTAAATGTAGTGTTAGTTCAAAGGATTTTTTGAAATTAAATACAATGAAATGTTAAGATAATATCGTTTAATTTTATCAAATTAAATACATATAAGCACAATATATTACAAGTTAAAATATTTAAACACACACACACACACAATGAATTGAATTGACAATTGCATATAATTAAAACAAAAGAAATACGTGTATGCACACTAATTACAAGTTAAAATACATAATATGTAAACACGTGTACATTTTCAATTGTGTACAATTAAGAAATACATGTATGCATACTAATTACAAGTTAAAATATATAATATGTAAACACCTGTACATTGTCAATTGTGTACAATTAAGAAATATATGTAATCACACTATATTACAAGTTTATGATTGCATTCAAGTTAAAATACATATTATGCACACACACACACACACACACGCACACACATATACACACTGAATTGTAATTAAAACAAATGAATTACATGTAAGCGCTATATATATATTACAAATTTAATAATGTGTACATTATGAAATACAAATATACTTGTTACTTCATAAGATGTCCATCCAGTATTACATTAAAATGTCCACCACGTAGGCCCTGTTTTTTTCTCCGCGGTAAACGAGATATAGTGAGTTCGGTGCTAAATGTTTTAACTCATCGTCTTCTCAAACGCCTGCGTATCTCCTCGGAAGATAAACACGATATTTCAATTTATCGTCCGTATAGTCCTGGATAGTGGCGAGTACAGCATTTCCGTATTTACTGTCTACGTTTTGAAGTTGCACTATGGGATATTTTACACCCATTACTAGTTCTTTAATTTTCTTATATTGTATAGCACTAATGTCCGCGAACTTAGCAACGAATGAAGCCATTTCTAATGAAGAATCACTATTCGCTTACGTCTCTGTCAAGGTCTGAATAAAATAACGCTCGTTCGCGTCGTTATAAGTAAGGAGGCTGTTGAGGAGGGGAAACCAGACAGCGCGAGGGAGGGGGAACCAGACAACGAGCAGTAAACGGTTATTATTAACCCTGTGAAACAGGATGAAAGCCGCTTTCACACGTCATGTGCGGTGGGTGGGAGGAGGCAACCAGTCGGCAACAGTTATTTTTTTATCTGTCTAGACAAGGTGTTGTAATCGATTCCTGCTGAGCGCGGAAGGGGGGTAGGCGACCAGACGACGGCACTAATATTTTATGCGTCTAGACAGGGTGATGTAATCGAATTCTGACGTGAAGGCAGTAATTTTTATGCAAGCGAAATGATGCTAAATATAAACAAAAAGGTTAATAATTTACAAGAAACCTATTGATGAGTCTAAAATCCGATACAACCCACTCGCGTAAAGCGTGGACTCTATTATTTGTACATATTTCTGGAAATAAACGGTGCGCGAAACATGCTGTTCCGTGCATCGGACGTAATTGTTCGAGTTTAGGACAACCGAAATCTTCTAAATTTTTAATATTGTAATGCACGATACGCTTTTCCAGAAATCTTTTTTTCTGTAATCCTTTTACGAACACATAGTTAAAAGGAAACGTGTACTTTACTAATATCGGCACAAGATGTTCGTACGATGTCTCCCCGTCCCTCCACTCTAGTCCGTGAAAATGCTCCGTTAACCATCGGTCCGTCCTCATGTGTTTGTGATTCGAAACGTTCGTGTCCACTGGTGGAGCAAATATCCAATGTCTGCTGGCAAATGCGGTGACATCCATAACGGCCAGTTCCTTGACGAGTTCGTTTCCGTTATCGTCCACGAAACAGTGAAAGTCAAGTATGACTGCTAGCTCGTCGACTGCCATTTTTTTCGTTACAAACAATGTGTTCGGTGCTACTAGGAACGCTGTCGATCCGTCCGTCTCGCGAAACAGACACGTTGTATGTTGTGTAACGTCCGTAAAGAATTTTTTCAGAACGTTTACTTTGTACCTTGTCTCCACGTCACGAATCAGTGCAACAAATTCTTGCGTCAAAACGTTGTATACAAAAAGATCTACAGGGTACAGTACTGCGTGCGTTAAGTCACTGCATCGACTGTACTCGTACGAAGTCAACAGCTCTATGCGTTCGTTCTCGACACGCCCTTTCAAAACACTGAGGAGGTAGTGAGATATTGTTTATTTATAAACACTTCCGTCACAGCAGCAGCATTGTTTTTCAAACAATTTTTACTGGTTTATTTCATGCATTAGACGAAATGTTCTTGCTCATGTATTAACAGTCGGTAAGCGCGAGTATGAATTTGCTGTTCGTTTTCTGACTGCACGTTGTTTAGACGTTCTCAGTGCATGAAAACGAACTAGAAATACGCTCTCATGTAAGCGGCGTATGTGGCTCTACATAAGGGACACTGATTTAGAGTGATGGCGCAATTCACACATATAACAAAATGGCGACAGGGAATAAGTACGGCTTCAACGATGTGTGCGTAACAAACTTTGCACATCGTATTCCGATCTGGACCCCCTTCTTCTTTTTTTTTATTCTCTTTGATCGAGTCGGTGCTTTGCCCGTTCTCTGCTGCCACTGCTGTTGCTGCTGCTGCTCCCGGTTCTTTTTTTTATTCTCTTTGATCGAGTCGGTGCTTTGTCCGTTCTCTGCTGCCACTGCTGTTGCTGCTGCTCCAGCTGCTGCTTCCGGTTCGGTAATGATACCCAATGCCTTTAGGATGAATTTTGTATCTTTCACTAACATTACGTAAGAACACACGGGAAATGACGTGCGTGTTCCGTCCAAGCGTTTTCTCCTCGCTCCCATTTGTTTAAACCACCTCCACAGCAAAAACAAATCACTCTATCGTTGCATCCGTTGTAAAAGAAACCCGCTTCAGATAGTTCTTTAGGCGTTATCGTCAACGATATCGGCCAAACTTTAAAACTCTTTAAACGGTCTTCAATGCTTCTGTAACGCGGATAAGGGGATATGATTTTTTTAATCAGTGCGATCTGCACTTCTTTGTCGTCCGGAGATACGGACTTGATCGTCATCGCTTCACCGCACTGTCTGAAATAGCGGTTTTCATTGCGATCGTTATCGTCATCCTTGTGATCGTACGAAAGCATCGTGCACGTCCTCTCACGACTCGCGCTGATGAAACACTGAGCGAAGAATAGGAGGGGAGACGTTTCCCTCTCCCACCATTCGGACAGAGGGAGTTTACAGGTATTAAGAAAATATAATACATGAAAATCGATTACATCTTTTAATATTAAAAAACACATACATGAAATACACACACATAATATTGTAAAAAGCAACATAATATTTACAGCAAAAAAAAACAATAATATACAGAGTGCGGTTCGCTAGACTGTTATTTTTACTGTCAGGTTAAATTTTCTTTTCATACAGAGATATTGTTGGCTAACACGTGGGCGTCGTTTTCTTCGTTTATGGCTCGCTCGAACGCTGTGATCATTTCTTCGTCGGTGACGACTGTAGTGTCGTTCGTGTCGGCCGGTTTGATGACATTACCGCGAGCGTCCCATCTCAGGCAATTACGATACTGTTTTTTAACTATATTTCCAATATCCACAGCGTGAGCGACGTCTTCCCATGCGCGTAGTTTCTTGGCTGTAGGATGTTTGCGATATATTTTTCTCTCTCCTTCGTTGAAACTTTCCAGTTGTCTGCGCATAATATACCAAAAGTTTTCGGATATTTTGTACAGAGACAGACAACGAATTTTGTTCCTGTTTATGGGGTTTGGCGCGATCTTTTTAGCCAGTACGTTCCTCAGTTTGTCGACACTGTATTCGATTTTGGACTGTAACAGTCTACTTCGTTCTTCCGCACGTTGCCGTTCTTCTTCCGCGCGACGTCTCTCTTCCTCTGCACGCTGTCGTTCTTCTTCCGTTCGTTGTCTTTCTTCCTTTGCGCGACGTCTCTCTTCTTCGTTAGTTTCTTGAATAGTTTTTATCATAGATTGTAAATTACCCATTTGTGTTGTTAACAAATTATTTTGCATACTAATTAACTCCTTCAAACGTTCCTCGTACAATTTTTCATATTGTCTATATTTCATTACAATTTCTTTCATAATGGCATATAATTCACGCAATTCAACAGCTTTAGGGGTTCTCATTTGCATCAACAAAGAAGGGAAATCTATTCCATTTAACACATAATATTTTTTCTGTGCATTATCTTCATCTTGGACTTCGTAATATTCGATGTAATCGTTTTTTTTAACCATCTGGTAATTCTGGATTTTTGATTATTATATTTACCTGTATAGCCGAGCCAAATCAATACATCGTCTGTAATTTTTATTTTATCCTGTATGGTGCAGTTCCAGAAAAAACTATTTTTCGTATCGTTTTCAACGTCGATACCGAATTGCAAACAGACCTGATACACCGACAATGTACCTACATTACGTGAAATCAGTTCTTCTGGCGCTAGACATTGTACACGGAGTACGAGTTCCCTGTTATTGTGTGCTACCATGACGGATGCCTAATATATACTAATACGTTCGCACCAACCTGTTGGTCTAGCGCGCGCTATGTCGAGCCCTACAAGGTCATTCTCCACAACAGGTTGGTGCGAACGTACGGGGGAGGGGATAATAATAAGACGTTTCCTCCTCCAAGGTTATGGGTATTAAGAAAATAAAATACATAAAAATTGATTACATTTTTTTTTAATATGAAATTAAAGTCAAAGTACTGTAAACCCTAACAATAAATAACATTAATTCCATCGACTCAATATATACCTAGTTCAAGTGGATGGACAAGTGGATGACTTATTTTTACTGTCAGGTGGAATTTTCTTTTCATACAGAGATATTGTTGGCTAACACGTGGGCATCGTTTTCTTCGTTTATGGCTCGCTCGAACGTTGTGAGCATGTCTTCGTCGGTGACGACTCTAGTGTCGTTCGAGTCGGTCGGTTTGATGACATTACCGCGAGCGTCCCATCTCAGGCAATTACGATACTGTTTTCTAACTATATTTCCAATATCCACGGCGTAAGCGACGTCTTTCCATGCGCATAGTTTCTTCGCTGTAGGATGTTTGCTATATATTTTTCTCTCTCCTTCGTTGAAACTTTCCAGTTGTCTGCGCATAATGTACCAAACGTTTTCGGATATTTTGTACAGAGACAAACAACGAATTTGTTCCTGTTTATGGGGTTTGGCGCGATCTTCTTAGCCAGTACGTTCCTCAGTTTGTCGACACTGTATTCGATTTTGGACTGTAACAGTCTACTAGGTTCTTCCGCACGTTGCCGTTCTTCTTCCGCGCGACGTCTCTCTTCCTCTGAAGGCTGTCGTTCTTCTTCCGTTCGTTGTCTTTCCTCTGTGCGACGTCTCTCTTCTTCGTTAGTTTCTTGAATAATTTTTATCATAGATTGTAAATTACCCATTTGTTTTGTTAACAAATTATTTTGCATACTAATTAACTCCTTCAAACATTCCTCTTACAATTTTTCATATTGTCTATATTTCATTACAATTTCTTTCATAATGGCATATAATTCACGCAATTCAACAGCTTTAGGGGTTCTCATTTGCATCAACAAAGAAGCGAAATCTATTCCATTTAACACATAATATTTTTCTGTGCATTATCTTCATCTTGGACTTCGTAAAATTCGATGTAATCGTTTTTCTTTAACCATTTGGTAATTCTGGGTATTTTCATTTTTATATTTACCTGTATATCCGAGCCAATTCAATACATCGTCTGTAATTTTTATTTTATCCTGTATGATGCAGTTCCAGAAAAATCTATTTTTCGTATCGTTTTCAACGTCGATACCGAATTGCAAACAGACCTAATACACCGACAATTTACCTACATTACGTGAAATCAGTTCTTCCGGCGGTCGACTTTGGACACGGAGTACGAGTTCCCTGTTATTGTGTGCTACCATGACGGATGCCTAATACATACTAATACGTTCGCACCAACCTGTTGGTCTAGCGCGCGCTATGTCGAGCCCTACAAGGTCATTCTGCCCAACAGGTTGGTGCGAACGTACGGGGGGGAGGGGATAATAATAAGACGTTTCCTCCTCCAAGGTTATGGGTATTAAGAAAATAAAATACATGAAAAATGATTACATTTTTTTTTTAATATGAAATTAAAGTCAAAGTACTGTAAATCCTAAGAATAAATAACATTAATTCAATCGACTCAGTATATACCTAGTTCAAGTGGATGGACAAGTGGATGACTGTTATTTTACTGTCAGGTGGAATTTTCTTTTCATACAGAGATATTGTTGGCTAACACGTGGGCGTCGTTTTCTTCGTTTATGGCTCGCTCGAACGTTGTGAGCATGTCTTCGTCGGTGACGACTCTAGTGTCGTTCGAGTCGGTCGGTTTGATGACATTACCGCGAGCGTCCCATCTCAGGCAATTACGATACGGTTTTTTAACTGTATTTCCAATATCCACAGCGTGAGCGACGTCTTCCCATGCGCGTAGTTTCTTCGCTGTAGGATGTTTGTGATATATTTTTCTCTCTCCTTCGTTGAAACTTTCCAGTTGTCTGCGCATAATGTACCAAACGTTTTCGGATATTTTGTACAGAGACAGACAACGAATTTTGTTCCTGTTTATGGGGTTTGGCGCGATCTTCTTAGCCAGTACGTTCCTCAGTTTGTCGACACTGTATTCGATTTTGGACTGTAACAGTCTACTTCGTTCTTGTGCACGTTGCCGTTCTTCTTCTGCGCGACGTCTCTCTTCCTCTGAACGCTGTCGTTCTTCTTCCGTTCGTTGTCTTCCTTCCTCTGCGCGACGTCCCTCTTCTTCGTTAGTTTCTTGAATCGATTTTATCATGAATTGTAAATTACACATTTGTGTTGTTAACAAATTATTTTGCATACTAATTAACTCCTTCAAACGTTCCTCGTACAATTTTTCATATTGTCTATATTTCATTACAATTTCTTTCATAATGGCATATAATTCACGCAATTCAACAGCTTTAGGGGTTCTCATTTGCATCAACAAAGAAGCGAAATCTGTTCCATTTAACACATAATATTTTTTCTGTGCATTATCTTCATCTTGGACTTCGTAATATTCGATGTAATCGTTTTTCTTTAACCATCTGGTAATTCTGGATTTTTGATTATTATATTTACCTGTATATCTGAGCCAATTCAATACATCGTCTGTAATTTTTATTTTATCCTGTATGATGCAGTTCCAGAAAAATCTATTTTCCGTATCGTTTTCAATGTCGATACCGAATTGCACCGTTAACTAAAACAGTAGACAAGCGTTCAGGTAAATATAAGTGTCTCAGAAAATATCATGAATTCTAAATTACACATTTGTGTTGTTAACAAATTATTTTGCATACTAATTAACTCCTTCAAACGTTCCTCGTACAATTTTTCATATTGTCTATATTTCATTACAATTTCTTTCATAATGGCATATAATTCACGCAATTCAACAGCTTTAGGGGTTCTCATTTGAATCAACAAAGAAGCGAAATCTATTCCATTTAACACATAATATTTTTTCTGTGCATTATCTTCATCTTGGACTTCGTAATATTCGATGTAATCGTTTTTCTTTAACCATCTGGTAATTCTGGATTTTTGATTATTATATTTACCTGTATAGCCGAGCCAAATCAATACATCGTCTGTAATTTTTATTTTATCCTGTATGGTGCAGTTCCAGAAAAATCTATTTTTCGTATCGTTTTCAACGTCGATACCGAATTGCAAACAGACCTAATACACCGACAATTTACCTACATTACGTGAAATCAGTTCTTCCGGCGGTCGACTTTGGACACGGAGTACGAGTTCCCTGTTATTGTGTGCTACCATGACGGATGCCTAATACATACTAATACGTTCGCACCAACCTGTTGGTCTAGCGCGCGCTATGTCGAGCCCTACAAGGTCATTCTGCCCAACAGGTTGGTGCGAACGTACGGGGGGGAGGGGATAATAATAAGACGTTTCCTCCTCCAAGGTTATGGGTATTAAGAAAATAAAATACATGAAAAATGATTACATTTTTTTTTTAATATGAAATTAAAGTCAAAGTACTGTAAATCCTAAGAATAAATAACATTAATTCAATCGACTCAGTATATACCTAGTTCAAGTGGATGGACAAGTGGATGACTGTTATTTTACTGTCAGGTGGAATTTTCTTTTCATACAGAGATATTGTTGGCTAACACGTGGGCGTCGTTTTCTTCGTTTATGGCTCGCTCGAACGTTGTGAGCATGTCTTCGTCGGTGACGACTCTAGTGTCGTTCGAGTCGGTCGGTTTGATGACATTACCGCGAGCGTCCCATCTCAGGCAATTACGATACGGTTTTTTAACTGTATTTCCAATATCCACAGCGTGAGCGACGTCTTCCCATGCGCGTAGTTTCTTCGCTGTAGGATGTTTGTGATATATTTTTCTCTCTCCTTCGTTGAAACTTTCCAGTTGTCTGCGCATAATGTACCAAACGTTTTCGGATATTTTGTACAGAGACAAACAACGAATTTTGTTCCTGTTTATGGGGTTTGGCGCGATCTTCTTAGCCAGTACGTTCCTCAGTTTGTCGACACTGTATTCGATTTTGGACTGTAACAGTCTACTTCGTTCTTGTGCACGTTGCCGTTCTTCTTCTGCGCGACGTCTCTCTTCCTCTGAACGCTGTCGTTCTTCTTCCGTTCGTTGTCTTCCTTCCTCTGCGCGACGTCCCTCTTCTTCGTTAGTTTCTTGAATCGATTTTATCATGAATTGTAAATTACACATTTGTGTTGTTAACAAATTATTTTGCATACTAATTAACTCCTTCAAACGTTCCTCGTACAATTTTTCATATTGTCTATATTTCATTACAATTTCTTTCATAATGGCATATAATTCACGCAATTCAACAGCTTTAGGGGTTCTCATTTGCATCAACAAAGAAGCGAAATCTGTTCCATTTAACACATAATATTTTTTCTGTGCATTATCTTCATCTTGGACTTCGTAATATTCGATGTAATCGTTTTTCTTTAACCATTTGGTAATTCTGGATTTTTCATTTTTATATTTACCTGTATATCTGAGCCAATTCAATACATCGTCTGTAATTTTTATTTTATCCTGTATGATGCAGTTCCAGAAAAATCTATTTTCCGTATCGTTTTCAATGTCGATACCGAATTGCACCGTTAACTAAAACAGTAGACAAGCGTTCAGGTAAATATAAGTGTCTCAGAAAATATCATGAATTCTAAATTACACATTTGTGTTGTTAACAAATTATTTTGCATACTAATTAACTCCTTCAAACGTTCCTCGTACAATTTTTCATATTGTCTATATTTCATTACAATTTATTTCATAATGGCATATAATTCACGCAATTCAACAGCTTTAGGGGTTCTCATTTGAATCAACAAAGAAGCGAAATCTATTCCATTTAACACATAATATTTTTTCTGTGCATTATCTTCATCTTGGACTTCGTAATATTCGATGTAATCGTTTTTCTTTAACCATTTGGTAATTCTGGATTTTTCATTTTTATATTTACCTGTATATCTGAGCCAATTCAATACATCGTCTGTAATTTTTATTTTATCCTGTATGATGCAGTTCCAGAAAAATCTATTTTCCGTATCGTTTTCAATGTCGATACCGAATTGCAAACAGACCTGATACACCGACAATTTACCTACATTACGTGAAATCAGTTCTTCTGGCGCTAGACTTTGTACACGGAGTACGAGTTCCCTGTTATTGTGTGCTACCATGACGTTCGCACCAAACTGTTGGTCTAGCGCGCGCTATGTCGAGCCCTACAAAGTCATTCTGCCCAACAGGTTGGTGCGAACTTACAGGGGGAGGGGATAATAATAAGACGTTTCCCCCTCTAAGGTTACGGGTGTTAAGAAAATAAAATACATGAAAATTGATTAGATATTTTTTTAATAAAAAAAAATCACATACATGCAATGCATACATAATTGTGCGTTGATAGGCGGAGGCGTGGCGGCGGTATGTTCGCCGTTCGTGGTTCACCGTCCGGCGGTGGCCTGACGGTGTCCTGGTCGCCGCCCGGAGTGGTGGAGTCTGCGTCCACGTTGTCGAGTGGAAGATGATTGGTGTGGTCGGCCATGTTGGAAAAGTGGCGAGGTTGTCAAGTAGTGTAAGAATGTGCTGGTTAAGCGTCGGTCACGTTGCCAACTCTTGCATGTGTTATAATGTACGGGTTTGGATATGAAAGCGGTTTTTCCGGACGTGCGTCCATGTTGGAAAAGCGTCGACGTTGTCGACTCGTGCGTGTGTGCTGGTTAAGCGTCGGCCACGTTGTCAACTCGTGCATATGTTATAGTGTACGGGTTTGGATATGTACGCCGTCGTGTATTGCCAACTTGTGAACTGTGTTATTATCCATGAGTGATATGTGTTTTATATAAGTGTATTGACGTTTAATTATGCAGTGCATATCATGTGTGTTTCTTATAACAATTGTACACGACACTACACTTTTTTACGTTCGTGCGATAGAAATTACATATGAATAAGAATATAGTATATGTTGACGGGTGGCGCTAACTGTGTTATTCGTACGTTCCCGACCATTAGGTTAGAGTTCGTATCCTTCGGTATGATCTTCGCGTCCACGTATACTTTGGTCGCAGCGTCTCTCGCACGAATTGGATCTCTCAGAGACTGTATGCGATGGTCCCGCGCGTCGACGACAGGGCTGTTCTTCTTGTTCGGTACTGTCGTGAAACGCAAGCACGTGTAGTCTACGTATTGCTTGTTGAAAGCGTCCCAAGATCGACGGGAGCGGCGACGGTGACGAGCTTACAACCTTTCATGTCTATTCCTTGCCTCGAATCGTTGACCAGACAGTGTTCACGCACAAACCGCAGTGGAACGGCATCGTTACCGTCGTGCGGTTCGTCCAAGTTGTGTATTTCTTTTTCCCGCTACATCGAAGTGTGCGTCCTCGGTCATCGCGATACCGATATCCTATCGCAGACTGTGTCGCATCTCTCTTCGCGCTCTAACAGCGCTCTGGTGTCTGCCGAAGTTGTCAACGCTCATCTCGTGAATGAAGCGCGTGGACCGCTATGCACGATATTTTATACGATGATGTTGGCTTCACGTAGTTCTTCCACTATGGAAACGATTTCGTTCGTATGTCCACCGTTTCGGGCGCGTTGTGACGCTATCAACAGTCGCAATCTGTCCACCAGTTCGTTCGGATCGCCCCAGTGCACGTAATCGATTTTGTCTTTTTTTCTCGAGAGCATCATATACGTTCTGTCGGTATTATTATGTCCGTGTCCTGTACGTTTCGGTGGGAACAACCTTGATATTATCTGTTTATACTTTACACCTCTGTTTGTGTTTACCTGCGCGTTCACTAAATAATGATGCTTGTGCGCGTTGGTATCACGTAGTATATCTTTGTACGCATTCAGATCCATCTCGTTGTAAACGTTCTCTTTAGGGTGCTTCATGAACATGAGTTCGTATAGACCCGGTGTACCTTTGTAACGTTTACCGTTGATAAAGATTGAATCGTCTGTTTCGATTTCCAACGGTGAATCACCGATCATCCATTTTCCGCTTTCGTGTCTTACACCGTACGTATAATCCATCAAACGATCGCGTTCAGCCGACACGATCATACGCATGTACTTATTCGCTAACGATTCACTGTCGTATTTTTCCTGAAAATATCTACGCGCTTCTCGCCTCCCTTCCGGTGTGTCTAACATTTTTTCGATGTTGAGACTAGGATCGTCCTCGTCGTCCTCGTCCGAAGTTTCACCTATCACAGAAGTTTTCAGGAAACGTGGTGTCAACTGCTGTTGCGGTGACGGACGGAGCGGTGTTCCTACATCGATATTGCTACTACTTGAACCCATCAGATCCTCCTCCTCTTCTTCCTCCTCCTTCTCGCCACGTTTCATCTTTTTCGCACTCGTAGGCTTTTCATTTGTTGTTTTACGTTTTTTTTCAACCAACGCTTGCGAAATAATTTGTAACGGTTCGAGAATCGGTTTGTAACTTTTGGTTAACGTTTCTTCCTCTTCACGGATTACATGTTTTAACGCACGGTATTTCTTACGTATGTCATTGCTGATAGTGTCGATATCACGGGCTAGTTGTTTCTTCTTTTCGTCCATCTTGATAAACGGCAGTACACTGAATAACGTCGGTGACTCGAGACATCTGTATTTACCTGAACGATCGACGACTGTTTTAGTTAACGGTAAACAGCTGTTAAGTGCATTTATGCGAACAGTCTACAACTGTTTTTGCAGGACATGCGTATTTACCAGAACGGTCGACGACTGTTTTAGTTAACAGTGAACAGCTTTTACGTGCATTTATGCGAACAGTATACAGCTATTTTTCCAGGACATGTGTATTTACCCGAACGGTCGACGCCTGTTTTAGTTAACAGTGAACAGCTGTTACGTGCATTTATGCGAACAGTATACAGCTATTTTTCCAGGACATGTGTATTTACCCGAACGGTCGACGGCTGTTTTACTTAACAGTGAACAGCTGTTACGTGCATTTATGCGAACAGTATACAGCTATTTTTCCAGGACATGTGTATTTACCCGAACGATCGACGACTGTTTTAGTTAACAGTGAACAGCTGTGACGTGCATTTATGCAAACAGTCTACAGCTGTTTTTCCAGGACATGTGTATTTACCCGAACGTTCGACGACTGTTTCAGTTAACAGTGAACAGATGTTACGTGCATTTATGCGAACAGTCTACAACTGTTTTTTATTTTACCCAAACGCTCAAAGACTGGGTTAGTTAACAGTGAACAGCTGTTACGTGCAATTATGCGGACAGTCTACGAGAGTTTCTTTATTTTTCTGAGACACTTATATTTACCTGAACGCTTGTCTACTGTTTTAGTTAACGGTGCAATTCGGTATCGACATTGAAAACGATACGGAAAATAGATTTTTCTGGAACTGCATCATACAGGATAAAATAAAAATTACAGACGATGTATTGAATTGGCTCAGATATACAGGTAAATATAAAAATGAAAAATCCAGAATTACCAAATGGTTAAAGAAAAACGATTACATCGAATATTACGAAGTCCAAGATGAAGATAATGCACAGAAAAAATATTATGTGTTAAATGGAATAGATTTCGCTCCTTTGTTGATGCAAATGAGAACCCCTAAAGCTGTTGAATTGCGTGAATTATATGCCATTATGAAAGAAATTGTAATGAAATATAGACAATATGAAAAATTGTACGAGGAACGTTTGAAGGAGTTAATTAGTATGCAAAATAATTTGTTAACAACACAAATGTGTAATTTACAATTCATGATAAAATCGATTCAAGAAACTAACGAAGAAGAGGGACGTCGCGCAGAGGAAGGAAGACAACGAACGGAAGAAGAACGACAGCGTTCAGAGGAAGAGAGACGTCGCGCGGAAGAAGAACGGCAACGTGCACAAGAACGAAGTAGACTGTTATAGTCCAAAATCGAATACAGTGTCGACAAACTGAGGAACGTACTGGCTAAGAAGATCGCGCCAAACCCCATAAACAGGAACAAAATTCGTTGTTTGTCTCTGTACAAAATATCCGAAAACGTTTGGTACATTATGCGCAGACAACTGGAAAGTTTCAACGAAGGAGAGAGAACAATATATCACAAACATCCTACAGCGAAGAAACTACGCGCATGGGAAGACGTCGCTCACGCTGTGGATATTGGAAAAACAGTTAAAAAACCGTATCGTAATTGCCTGAGATGGGACGCTCGCGGTAATGTCATCAAACCGACCGACTCGAACGACACTAGAGTCGTCACCGACGAAGACATGCTCACAACGTTCGAGCGAGCCATAAACGAAGAAAACGACGCCCACGTGTTAGCCAACAATATCTCTGTATGAAAAGAAAATTCCACCTGACAGTAAAATAACAGTCATCCACTTGTCCATCCACTTGAACTAGGTATATACTGAGTCGATTGAATTAATGTTATTTATTCTTAGGATTTACAGTACTTTGACTTTAATTTCATATTTAAAAAAAATGTAATCATTTTTCATGTATTTTATTTTCTTAATACCCATAACCTTGGAGGAGGAAACGTCTTATTATTATCCCCTCCCCCCCGTACGTTCGCACCAACCTGTTGGGCAGAATGACCTTGTAGGGCTCGACATAGCGCGCGCTAGACCAACAGGTTGGTGCGAACGTATTAGTATGTATTAGGCATCCGTCATGGTAGCACACAATAACAGGGAACTCGTACTCCGTGTACAAAGTCGACCGCCGGAAGAACTGATTTCACGTAATGTAGGTAATTTGTCGGTGTATCAGGTCTGTTTGCAATTCGGTATCGACGTTGAAAACGATACGAAAAATAGATTTTTCTGGAACTGCATCATACAGATAAAATAAAAATTACAGACGATGTATTGAATTGGCTCGGATATACAGGTAAATATAAAAATGAAAAACCCAGAATTACCAAATTGTTAAAGAAAAACGATTACATCGAATTTTACGAAGTCCAAGATGAAGATAATGCACAGAAAAATATTATGTGTTAAATGGAATAGATTTCGCTTCTTTGTTGATGCAAATGAGAACCCCTAAAGCTGTTGAATTGCGTGAATTATATGCCATTATGAAAGAAATTGTAATGAAATATAGACAATATGAAAAATTGTAAGAGGAACGTTTGAAGGAGTTAATTAGTATGCAAAATAATTTGTTAACAACACAAATGGGTAATTTACAATCTATGATAAAAACTATTCAAGAAACTAAGAAGAAGAGAGACGTCGCACAGAGGAAAGACAACGAACGGAAGAAGAACGACAGCCTTCAGAGGAAGAGAGAAGTCGCGCGGAAGAAGAACGGCAACGTGCGGAAGAACGAAGTAGACTGTTACAGTCCAAAATCGAATACAGTGTCGGCAAACTGAGGAACGTACTGGCTAAGAAGATCGCGCCAAACCCCATAAACAGGAACAAATTCGTTGTCTGCCTCTGTACAAAATATCCGAAAACGTTTGGTACATTATGCGCAGACAACTGGAAAGTTTCAACGAAGGAGAGAGAAAAATATATAGCAAACATCCTACAGCGAAGAAACTATGCGCATGGAAAGACGTCGCTTACGCCGTGGATATTGGAAATATAGTTAGAAAACAGTATCGTAATTGCCTGAGATGGGACGCTCGCGGTAATATCATCAAACCGGCCGACACGAACGACACTACAGTCGTCACCGACGAAGAAATGCTCACAACGTTCGAGCGAGCCATAAACGAAGTAAACGATGCCCACGTGTTAGCCAACAATATATCTGCATGAAAAGAAAATTCCACCTGACAGTAAAAATAACAGTCATCCACTTGTCCATCCACTTGAACTAGGTATATATTGAGTCGATTGAATTAATGTTATTTATTGTTAGGATTTACAGTACTTTGACTTTAATTTCATATTAAAAAAAAAATGTAATCAATTTTCATGTATTTTATTTTCTTAATACCCATAACCTTGGAGGGGGAAACGTCTTATTATTATCCTCTCCCCCGTACGTTCGCACCAACCTGTTGGGGAGAATGACCTTGTAGGGCTCGACATAGCGCGCGCTAGACCAACAGGTTGGTGCGAACGTATTAGTATGTATTAGGCATCCGTCATGGTAGCACACAATAACAGGGAACTCGTACTCCGTGTACAATGTCTAGCGCCAGAAGAACTGATTTCACGTAATGTAGGTACATTGTCGGTGTATCAGGTCTGTTTGCAATTCGGTATCGACGTTGAAAACGATACGAAAAATAGATTTTTCTGGAACTGCACCATACAGGATAAAATAAAAATTACAGACGATGTATTGATTTGGCTCGGCTATACAGGTAAATATAATAATCAAAAATCCAGAATTACCAGATGGTTAAAGAAAAACGATTACATCGAATATTACGAAGTCCAAGATGAAGATAATGCACAGAAAAAATATTATGTGTTAAATGGAATAGATTTCGCTTCTTTGTTGATGCAAATGAGAACCCCTAAAGCTGTTGAATTGCGTGAATTATATGCCATTATGAAAGAAATTGTAATGAAATATAGACAATATGAAAAATTGTAAGAGGAACGTTTGAAGGAGTTAATTAGTATGCAAAATAATTTGTTAACAACACAAATGGGTAATTTACAATCTATGATAAAAACTATTCAAGAAACTAACGAAGAAGAGAGACGTCGCGCAAAGGAAGAAAGACAACGAACGGAAGAAGAACGACAGCGTGCAGAGGAAGAGAGACGTCGCGCGGAAGAAGAACGGCAACGTGCGGAAGAACGAAGTAGACTGTAACAGTCCAAAATCGAATACAGTGTCGACAAACTGAGGAACGTACTGGCTAAAAAGATCGCGCCAAACCCCATAAACAGGAACAAAATTCGTTGTCTGTCTCTGTACAAAATATCCGAAAACGTTTGGTATATTATGCGCAGACAACTGGAAAGTTTCAACGAAGGAGAGAGAAAAATATATCGCAAACATCCTACAGCCAAGAAACTACGCGCATGGGAAGACGTCGCTCACGCTGTGGATATTGGAAATATAGTTAAAAAACAGTATCGTAATTGCCTGAGATGGGACGCTCGCGGTAATGTCATCAAACCGGCCGACACGAACGACACTACAGTCGTCACCGACGAAGAAATGATCACAGCGTTCGAGCGAGCCATAAACGAAGAAAACGACGCACACGTGTTAGCCAACAATATCTCTGTATGAAAAGAAAATTTAACCTGACAGTAAAAATAACAGTCTAGCGAACCGCACTCTGTATATTATTGTTTTTTTTTGCTGTAAATATTATGTTGCTTTTTACAATATTATGTGTGTGTATTTCATGTATGTGTTTTTTAATATTAAAAGATGTAATCGATTTTCATGTATTATATTTTCTTAATACCTGTAAACTCCCTCTGTCCGAACAGTGGGAGAGGGAAACGTCTCCCCTCCTATTCTTCGCTCAGTGTTTCATCAGCGCGAGTCGTGAGAGGACGTGCACGATGCTTTCGTACGATCACAAGGATGACGATAACGATCGCAATGAAAACCGCTATTTCAGACAGTGCGGTGAAGCGATGACGATCAAGTCCGTATCTCCGGACGACAAAGAAGTGCAGATCGCACTGATTAAAAAAATCATATCCCCTTATCCGCGTTACAGAAGCATTGAAGACCGTTTAAAGAGTTTTAAAGATTGGCCGATATCGTTGACGATAACGCCTAAAGAACTATCCGAAGCGGGTTTCTTTTACAACGGATGCAACGATAGTGATTTGTTTTTGCTGTGGAGGTGGTTTAAACAAATGGGAGCGAGGAGAAAACGCTTGGACGGAACACGCACGTCATTTCCCGTGTGTTCTTACGTAATGTTAGTGAAAGATACAAAATTCATCCTAAAGGCATTGGGTATCATTACCGAACCGGAAGCAGCAGCTGGAGCAGCAGCAACAGCAGTGGCAGCAGAGAACGGACAAAGCACCGACTCGATCAAAGAGAATAAAAAAAAGAACCGGGAGCAGCAGCAGCAACAGCAGTGGCAGCAGAGAACGGGCAAAGCACCGACTCGATCAAAGAGAATAAAAAAAAAGAAGAAGGGGGTCCAGATCGGAATACGATGTGCAAAGTTTGTTACGCACACATCGTTGAAGCCGTACTTATTCCCTGTCGCCATTTTGTTATATGTGTGAATTGCGCCATCACTCTAAATCAGTGTCCCTTATGTAGAGCCACATACGCCGCTTACATGAGAGCGTATTTCTAGTTCGTTTTCATGCACTGAGAACGTCTAAACAACGTGCAGTCAGAAAACGAACAGCAAATTCATACTCGCGCTTACCGACTGTTAATACATGAGCAAGAACATTTCGTCTAATGCATGAAATAAACCAGTAAAAATTGTTTGAAAAACAATGCTGCTGCTGTGACGGAAGTGTTTATAAATAAACAATATCTCACTACCTCCTCAGTGTTTTGAAAGGGCGTGTCGAGAACGAACGCATAGAGCTGTTGACTTCGTACGAGTACAGTCGATGCAGTGACTTAACGCACGCAGTACTGTACCCTGTAGATCTTTTTGTATACAACGTTTTGACGCAAGAATTTGTTGCACTGATTCGTGACGTGGAGACAAGGTACAAAGTAAACGTTCTGAAAAAATTCTTTACGGACGTTACACAACATACAACGTGTCTGTTTCGCGAGACGGACGGATCGACAGCGTTCCTAGTAGCACCGAACACATTGTTTGTAACGAAAAAAATGGCAGTCGACGAGCTAGCAGTCATACTTGACTTTCACTGTTTCGTGGACGATAACGAAACGAACTCGTCAAGGAACTGGCCGTTATGGATGTCACCGCATTTGCCAGCAGACATTGGATATTTGCTCCACCAGTGGACACGAACGTTTCGAATCACAAACACATGAGGACGAACCGATGGTTAACGGAGCATTTTCACGGACTAGAGTGGAGGGACGGGGAGACATCGTACGAACATCTTGTGCCGATATTAGTGAAGTACACGTTTCCTTTTAACTATGTGTTCGTAAAAGGATTACAGAAAAAAAGATTTCTGGAAAAGCGTATCGTGCATTACAATATTAAAAATTTAGAAGATTTCGGTTGTCCTAAACTCGAACAATTACGTCCGATGCACGGAACAGCATGTTTCGCGCACCGTTTATTTCCAGAAATATGTACAAATAATAGAGTCCACGCTTTACGCGAGTGGGTTGTATCGGATTTTAGACTCATCAATAGGTTTCTTGTAAATTATTAACCTTTTTGTTTATATTTAGCATCATTTCGCTTGCATAAAAATTACTGCCTTCACGTCAGAATTCGATTACATCACCCTGTCTAGACGCATAAAATATTAGTGCTGTCGTCTGGTCGCCTACCCCCCTTCCGCGCTCAGCAGGAATCGATTACAACACCTTGTCTAGACAGATAAAAAAATAACTGTTGCCGACTGGTTGCCTCCTCCCACCCACCGCACATGACGTGTGAAAGCGGCTTTCATCCTGTTTCACAGGGTTAATAATAACCGTTTACTGCTCGTTGTCTGGTTCCCCCTCCCTCGCGCTGTCTGGTTTCCCCTCCTCAACAGCCTCCTTACTTATAACGACGCGAACGAGCGTTATTTTATTCAGACCTTGACAGAGACGTAAGCGAATAGTGATTCTTCATTAGAAATGGCTTCATTCGTTGCTAAGTTCGCGGACATTAGTGCTATACAATATAAGAAAATTAAAGAACTAGTAATGGGTGTAAAATATCCCATAGTGCAACTTCAAAACGTAGACAGTAAATACGGAAATGCTGTACTCGCCACTATCCAGGACTATACGGACGATAAATTGAAATATCGTGTTTATCTTCCGAGGAGATACGCAGGCGTTTGGGAAGACGATGAGTTAAAACATTTAGCACCGAACTCACTATATCTCGTTTACCGCGGAGAAAAAAACAGGGCCTACGTGGTGGACATTTTAATGTAATACTGGATGGACATCTTATGAAGTAACAAGTATATTTGTATTTCATAATGTACACATTATTAAATTTGTAATATATATATAGCGCTTACATGTAATTCATTTGTTTTAATTACAATTCAGTGTGTATATGTGTGTGCGTGTGTGTGTGTGTGTGTGCATAATATGTATTTTAACTTGAATGCAATCATAAACTTGTAATATAGTGTGATTACATATATTTCTTAATTGTACACAATTGACAATGTACAGGTGTTTACATATTATATATTTTAACTTGTAATTAGTATGCATACATGTATTTCTTAATTGTACACAATTGAAAATGTACACGTGTTTACATATTATGTATTTTAACTTGTAATTAGTGTGCATACACGTATTTCTTTTGTTTTAATTATATGCAATTGTCAATTCAATTCATTGTGTGTGTGTGTGTGTTTAAATATTTTAACTTGTAATATATTGTGCTTATATGTATTTAATTTGATAAAATTAAACGATATTATCTTAACATTTCATTGTATTTAATTTCAAAAAATCCTTTGAACTAACACTACATTTAATCATATTTTAAATAACAGTACAACACTCAATCTACAAGCTTGAACGGTCGTTGCGCACCGACCGTTATTACATACATTCAATTTAAAAAAAAAATCAAAATTATATTAAAATAATTGCATAATGTTAATATATTACAGAAACTAAAGAATAATTTTATGTATATATATATATATTTAAAAATGTAATTATTTTTTAATTTCTGTTTTTGTAAATATTTAAAAATGTATTTATTTTTTAATTTATGTTTTTGTAAATATTTTGTAAATAATATGTGTCTATAATATATGAGCGTGCACAATAGTTTTTTTGTATATATGTACTTTTTAATTTATGTTTTTGTAAATATTTTGTAAATAAGATGTGTCCATGTAAATAAATACATGAGTGTATCTGTAATTGCTTAAGTGTTTATTTTCAACTTTCCTTTTCCATGCATGATGCGTGTGTGTGTGTGCGTTCCACAATAAATCTCAGCGGAAGCCAACTGCCACTTGTCCCTATTATTCATGTGTGTTTCTTACAACAACAAACGTAGGGCCCGCTATAGCGAGCGCTAGACCAACAGGTTGGTGCGAACGTATTTTTACAATCTGTATATATTTACTTACCTATAGAAAATTACATATCAATCAGAATATCCGACACACAGACCAATCCTCGACGACGAACCGGATCACGACGCAGCCTCACGAACCAGTTCGCCGTTCGCCGTTCGCCATTCGCCGTCGGCGGCGGACGGCGTCCGACAGCAGATCAACCGGACGGCGGCCGGCGAACGGCGAACGGCGAACCGGATCACTACACGGGCTCGCGATACAGTTCGCCACGACACACGGACACGCCGCCTTGCCAACAATACACCGCATCGACCGCAGCGACGTTCATATACAAAACCCGTACACTATAACACACGCAAGAGTCGACTACGGCGATTAACCAGCACGAGTCGGCAACGCCGACCACGACGATTTTACAACATGGCCGAAAGGAAAAACTCCTTGCATATACAAACCCGTACACTATAACACATGCACGAAGCGGCAACGTCGACGACGTATACACCAATCAACGCACACATAACCCCACTTTATACTCACCGCCCACAACATGACCGAAAGCCGACTACCAGATTTTTACCCCCACCACCTAGATTTTTGAATTTCCCGCCATATGACGTCACATCCGGGGTAGAACTGTCAGTTTTACCCTACTGGTAGGCAAACCCGTCTCGCTGCTGATGGAGCCGTGCTGTGTCCCAGTGAGTTCAAAGGTAGTCTGGGACTCCCAGTCACGGATGTGATTTAATCAGGTGGTCGACCCCTGTGCTAGAGATCACTGTCACGAACCTGACTGTTGCACAGGATGCAGGCCTACTCTACGTATTCGAAAGGCTCAAAATTCAGAGAAGTTTACTGAAGACGTATCCGCGTCCAAATAGAGAACGCCGGTCCGAGTAACGGAGATGAAAGTATGGCTGGCTACACCACGCTTTAAAACCAATAAGGAACTCATTCTTCTTCTTCATCTTCTGCACCTGACGGAGTAAGCACTTTGCGTGTTCCGTCCTCTCATCTCGTTCTCGGTCTTCCGACATCTCGTGTACCAAAGGATCTATATTGAAACGCACCTTAGGTAGTTGTTCTTCCTCCATTCTGTCCCGATAATGTAACCATTCAATGCGGTATGTCTGGATTTTATCATTTATGTAGCACTGCTCTAATATCGTCATTGCGCAAACGATCCTGTCTCGTGCAACCCTTTGATCATCTCAGAAACTTCATTTTCGAAGTTTGAATCTGATTTTTAATCTTCTTTGTAGGGACCCATATTCTTTGTTTCACATTCATATAGTAAAATAGGCACTGTGCCATTGTTTTATAAAATTTAAGTCTTATTTAGTATTTCCTTGTCTTTTTGCTCAACGTTGTATGTATGACGCCACACATCATCTGAAACCAATTAGGAACTCATTATTGGCAATAATTCTCGGACTGACACCTTGATGCCAGATTTTTTAAACGACGGACTGCAATACCTATTGCGACGGTGTAATAAATGTCTGAATATGGGCGGTGACTATATGCAGAAGTATAATACACAAGTAAGTACATACATTTTGAATACAAAATAATATTTCCTTTTTGTTTTCATATTTATTTACCAACTTATTGCAGGTTAATTTTTGGAATAACCTGTAATTGGGAGAAAACCAAAAGTGACTACAAGCAAGACAGCCTAATACTTCTTTTAATACTATTACGATCAAGTCAAGAGTCACTAAAGTTTATATCAGAGGAGCATGGAAACAGAAGTCAACAACTCAGCTCATATCAGGCGAACTTTAAAGGGAACAAACAAACGTAAGGAACTGCTTTAATTAGAAAACTTTGCAAACTGGCCAAACGCGTTATTGATGAAAAGGAGTTTGTGGAGTTTGCGTCTGTGCAACATGTTACCGCTCAAGTTATTTGCTCCCAATTGCACTGCAGCTACACCAATTGAACTGATATTATAGTAAATGATTACCTTGTATGCGGTCCGCCGTGTGACTTCTCGAACTTGTTTAACGTTACGCGTTTCAAGGCGTATGCCTCATCATCAGACGTTTAAAAAACCAAAAACACATATATCACACAAAACTGCGTTTGTCAAGAAATAAAATTGCAGAAACAAGCATATTATGTGCACGTGTTGTAGGGTGCGCACCCGTTCAGGTATTGTCTGCTACTGATTGGAACTCGTAGAGCAGTCTCAAAGCAGTATCATACAGGCGGTTAGATACAAAGTTCAATTGTTCATTCAGAACAAACTCGCGACTACTATCATTATTATATGCATTATAAATTTCCAGCTCCTCCAAGGCATTCATAAATCGGCCCTTGTTGCATATATGCAAAGGCATTAGATTAGACTTAAAATCTGTATAATTGTGATTGTGTTGGGTCAGATGACGAGTGTAATTAGATTTTATATAATTATAATTATGTGTCTTTTTTGGTAAGTGTTCACGGAAGCGTTTGTTAAAACCTCTTCCGGTCTGACCTATATAGAAACTGTTACAATCATTACAAACCAGTTTATAAATGCCTGTTTTTTCTTCAATGGGTAAGGGCAGTTTATGTCTAAGTATATTAATCAGTTTATTATTGGTTCTAAAAGACATAGTATAACCAATATTGTTCATCACTGAAGACAAAATTTTTGGCATGACGTATGTGTATTTCGCAGATATAAATTTTTTCTGTGTTTTATTAAGTGGACGGCGCTTAAGTTGAATGTTATTATGCTTCTTTAGCAATTTATCAATGATGTGACTACCATTGGAAACTGCAATAAACCTTATTGTATTTAGCTCAGCCTGGAAATCGTTATTGTCAAGGGGGACTGTCAGCAATCTATGGATTAAACTATTATATGCTGCCATTTCTTGAGAATATGGGTGGTGGGAATCTGCATGTATTGTATGGCTAGTGGCAGTAGGCTTCCTATAAATATTGAATTTCAATGTGTCCATTCGTCTAGTGAGGGTCAGGTCTAGAAAGTTAATTGTGTTATCATGCTCAGTCTCTAAAGTAAATTGAATATTATTGTTGATTTCATTTAAAAGATTTTTGAAGGAGTCAACTTGTCTCAAAGTTCCGTCAAAAATAATGAACGTGTCATCTACGTAACGTGAATAAAATTTTATCTTATTTGCGTATATGTTATTATTTAGTAGATGAGTATTTTCGTCGAAATTTAAGTATATGTCGGCCAATAGGCCTCAGAGGGGTGAGCCCATAGCTAGACCATCATCTTGGCTATAGAATAAACCATTAAATGTGAAATAATTTTGATTTAAAATGACTTTAAGCAAGTCAATCAACTCATCTATCATCTGTGCACTCATGGAAGCGTTAATTCGTAAATTGTCCTTCAGTAATTTTAGAGTTACATCGGTTGGAATATTTGTATATAAATCCACTATATCGAATGAAACCAATTTATAATTAGGTTTTAATTTAACGGTATTTATCTTATTAACGAAATCAGTATTATTTGTTAAGCTGTGATTATTCTTTAACTGTAGATTGTCTTTAATTAATTTTGCAAGAATTTTTGACGTTTTGAAACCAGGGGCTGTAGTAAAGTTAACCAGCGGTCTTATGGGTATGTGTGGTTTGTGGATTTTAGGCAGTCCCGTAAATATCGGAGCCTTCGCATTAATTGGCTTCAAATGACGACGGTGTTTTATCACTGAGCAAACTCGTACATCTGTTAATACATTGGTTAAGGTTTTTGATGTATTTATCGGTAGGATCAGATTTTAATTGTCTAATATTATGGTTAGAGATAAAGTCGTGAACTTTATACAATTGAACTGAGTTCTGTTTTGTGTTATCAACTACGCGTAGAGAAACACTTGTTGCTTCAACGAACTACGTTGCAACGCGATTGTTGCTATCATATGACAAATAAACTAAAGCGACATATCAACACTCCACTGGTCGTTCTATACACAGGCCATCCCCGTCTCTAAGTCAAGGTCATCGGGAGATTTTTTTAGCCATAACCGCCTTCAGCATAACCGTCTATTGACTGGTAACAAAACATTACAAACGGCCTGTCTACCTGTCTGATGTTTCACGGCAGGGTGCAATGTTATGAGAACTTCGGCTTGTGACACCGAAAGTCAGAATTTGCCTTTCTTCTGATTGGCTGGTGGTGCCATACAACACCCTTCATGCGGACACCAAAAGTTTACAAATATAGGTGTCCTACTCACAGCCACTAACCTTAACCACAGTTCAGTGATCACTGACTACAAAACCTTTCTCAGTGTGTTGCAGCCTTCTGCACTGAACATGGGCATCGAAGACACGGCCGAAATGATTGCACCAAACAATCTTGGACCACAGTCTTAGAGCTCGACAAGCCGAAGTTCTCATAACAGGCATGCATATCTGATTGGCGACTACCCTTTAGCTTTCTATTTACCCGATTTACCTTTTCAGTACTTCTGATATATTTTATTAGTTGCTAATACAAGTTGTATTACAAACAAGTTGCTCATTATTAGTTTGTACAAGTTGTATTACCATGTTGTTTTATTTCTTTTCTTGCCTATTTCTCACTGGCGACATTTGCGCTCTTCTCAGAAGCTTCCATAGGAAGTCCTTGATTTAGTATTGTTACCACGGTCTGCTTGATCGTCGTATGGTACAGTGGAAAACAAAAGAAAACAAGATACCTATGAAGTCACTAATAATCAGTTTTAATTATCACAATTAACAATTTGTAACCAACAAGTTATTCAATAATATTATACTTGTACAATAATTGAAGTTAATTTGTCCACACAAATAATGACGTCAACTAATAGAATCCCGCACAATTACAACACTTCGCCACAATATTTGAACCTCACTTGAATAAATCGCCACTTAAACTGAACTGAGTAACCGCCGAAGGAAAACTGACTTTTTGATCTGACACTGCTCGAAAACAATAGAGTGTAATTGATTGCGGCCTTAAACACAGTGCGCCGACCGGTTTGGTCTGGAATAGCCTCGTTTGTTGACGCATGTTAAGTGTCACGTACGGACACAAACATTACAGCTGGGCTCTGCTGGGATAGCCGAGAAACATGTAGCCGAGTAACAGTATGTTTCTAAACAGGCGAAAGCAAGAAATATATTCTGTAGATGTACACCTAAGGTGGAAGCCTAAGGCTAGTCTTGGTGGCGACAGGAAGGAGGCTGAACCGCTATCCGCGATGGGTCTCGACTTCAACCGTCTGCCTTGTCGTGGTGCGAGGTGAATCGCTATTTAGGCTGGATTGGGATTATATAAGTCGGCGAAAAGCATTCAACACTTGTTCTGTCCGTGGTGAGCCTCTGCTGTCCTCTATTTGGTATTTACCACCAGTGCAACATGAAAGCCAGTGATGTCTGGTGACATTAGTAAAACAACCAATCCAAACAGGGTACCCCATTTCAAGTGATGGAGAACCAACTTTGTCGCGTTTACTTGCTGAACTGCTACTTGTCATGTTCCGGGCGACGAGGACTATCAGTGTTTCCACCATTTTGAAGTCCTAAACGACGACAAACAAATACTCCGGTGCATCCCCCCCCCACCCCAACCTCACATGTACAGTTACACATGACAGGCAAAATTACTTTTTTAATTACTTTTTAAAAATTATTCTTATTTTGTCAAAAATATATTGGATCCATTATGAATACAATGGCAACGTCACATCAAACTTGTCGAATTTATGGTTTTACACGTAGGTTTACATGTTTCGTGTTCGAGCTTTTGTTGGTTTTTGAACCACCTTGCATTATGGGTTGATTTTAATAGATAGCAACCGCAGTTAAAAGCCATACGCCCCCATGCAGCGGTGATCAAACAGTTCGACAGCAGAGGGTGTGGGTAGTAGGCCTAAGGGTTACCGTTAAAGCCTTGTGTTATGGTAAGAAGGAAAAGCTGTAGACACGCTTCCTTGCTGTACGTTTCTGCGTTGTAGAGAAAACCACTGGCTACGCAATATTTGTGTCAGTGACACAACTCGTTCCTCTGTTTACTGTCGCATTATGGGGAGCTTTGTTCTGCTTAAAACCACTGTGTAAACACAAGAAAATGGATCAGCGTGCAAACGTATTTCCTTTTAACATATATTATTGAACATTATTTATGAATGACGTAAACACATTCAACACTCGATAGTGTTTTACAATGTTTTCTTTGTTATTATACAATAACATTCTGCTGGTGATCTGTTTACGTCAGATGTTGAATTTATGTTTTCATTTTGAAAAACTCACGTTTGTCCACACTGATACAATGTTCCTTTCTCTAAGTAAGCAATTTTTTGACAACATATTAATTGGTACCACGCCAATAATTCTAAAATAGAAACTGTACAATTAACTCGTTGGTTTAATCTATCACTGCAGTGATAGAGTCATACGTGTGATTGATAGTTAACTAAATATCAAAACATTACTTACCATCTCCTCCTCCTCCACCAACTCCGCTTCCTTCTTCTCCTCCTCCACCACCTCTTCTTCTTCTTCTTCTTCTTCTTCTTCTTCTTCTTCTTCTTCTTCTTCTTCTTCTTCTTCTTCTTCTTCTTCTTCTTCTTCTTCTTCTTCTACTCCTATTTCTTCTTCTTCTTCCTCTTTTTCTCCTTCTTCTTCTTCTTCTTCTTCTTCTTCTTCTTCTTCTTCTTCTTCTTCTTCTTCTTCTTCTTCTTCTTCTACTTCTTCTTCTTCCTTCTTCTTATGTTTCTGCTTCTGAGTTTACATAGACTCTGGGTCTGTCTCCGTAAAAACGTCACGTCATCATCTTTTAGGACGCCCTCTACTTCTTTTCTTTTAATTATAATAGCTGGAAGAAATTTGGCCTATGTGTCGAGAACGAGAAAGTTTCACTATATTTTATCAGAAATGGAAAAATGAAATGTGGGTGTCAGCTCCAGAACCGCGCCACATCTTTCGGCAACTATCGCACAACTCTCTGCGTGACAGTATTAAAATATTTCCGCAATAATAAAACATTTTTTGTGGGCAAACAGAGTAAGTTAAACGTTGAAAATAATGTAGGTTTTCGTTTGCGGTTTTAAGTTTGTTTCGTTGTTATCTGTGGCAGTGTGAGATAAATATCGAGCATGTATAGAGCCGTGTATGTATTATACGTATCTTCCAAGAGTATCGCCTTACAGAACATCAATTTACATTACGTAAGGGGAACAGATTAAAGGCTAAGCTGTTTCCGTACCTCCTTGCAAAGCGGACGGGCGGACTTAGTACAATAAATTTATACCAGTATGCTCCCTGAGCTGCACAACTCGCTCACTATTTTGAAAGAAGTAAATTTATTATTACAAAAATCTCCATACTACATGATTTCTTAATAATAAAAAAATTATAAGAGTCACTTTTTCTCTTCTATTTCTTCAGTATAAAACAATTGTACAGCGCCAAAAAAAAACATTCAATAAACACCAAAAATTTGAAACATTCTGATTTGTGTTACAATTTCTTTTAGTAAAATTTTATAAAGTAATGGCAACACCTGTGTTAACTTATGGAAGTAAAACTTGGACAACGACGAGAAGTGATGAACGAAGAATACAAACAAGTGAAATGAAGTTCTTGAGAAAAACCAAAGGTTGCACCCTTAGAGGCCAAATACGAAATAAAGACATAAGAACTGAGCTAAATGTATATTCTATGGCCAGAGCAGAATAAGGGAAGGACAAAAAAATGGAGGCAGCATATCGAGAGAATGGAAGATATGAGACTACCTAAACAAGTAATAAGATACAAGCCTCAAGGAAAACGAGTATAGGTAGACCAAGGAGGAGATGGTTTCAGTGAAGTCGGAACATGTTGTAAGCCTGTACCTTGACGTGGAGAAGAAGAAGAAAATTCCTTTTAGTCTGACACCCTGCAGGAATTTCACAAGTTTTTCAAGTTTTTAAATTCTTTTTTGAGCCCTGGCGTCTTAAAATTATGAAATCTCCAAACAAACATAGCACTAAATTCAGATGTTATTTAAAAAAAATTCTTTCTCATTTTATACTCTACATGCCTTTTTGAGTGTATCAAAACTTTCACCCATCCTTCTGCGCTGATATAAAAATTGGTGGAACTTTTTAAAATGAACGCTATATTCAGATTATAGTAAAACTTATTTTTAATTTTAAACGCTACATGATCTTTTGCAATTTTTTCCCAATTCCGACACCCTTAAAATTTTTCCTGACGCCCCCTCCCCTATATATTTTGTGGGATCAATCTCAAAAACGATTCTGTAGGGTGAAAGTATAGATCCCCCATGCCAACTTATACGAAATCTGTTAATGCGTTCAAAAGTAAAGATGGGACATATCTTAAAAGATAGACAGACAGACAAATACCAAACGACCAAGTTAAACCTGATTATTTAAATCAGTAGAAAATAATGGTGTGATTCTTTGCAAATGATGAGGGAGAATCGATTTCCAGAGCGGCATTGAAATACAAAGCTACTGGTAGAAGAGACGTGGGTCACCTGAGGGTGAGATAGGTACCGGAACAGTTACATATAACCTAGTCCTTGTAATGAAGAAGAAGACAAAGTAGAAGAAGAACAAGTTGTACGTTTGGAACACTGAAGTATGCGGATGTGAAACCTGGATAATAGGGAAACCTGATAGACGACCAATGGTAACATTGGAATGTGGTGTTACAAGAGTATGTTATAATTAAACGGTCAAAGTGATGGGAAAAAGCAACGAACAAAAGGGTTTTGGCAGTAACTGGAGAACGGGGACGTTTGTGGAGAACTGTAACGCAAACACGAGGTAGGTCAGTTGGTTGAGGCACAGGCTGTGACGTCCATAATTGGTGACGATGATGGAGGTTGCAGTTTATGGAAAGAATTGCAAGGGAAGACGGAAATTGGAGTACCTGAATCAGAATATTGATGTTGTGGAATGAATGTTATAGGTATTCATGGAATGAATAGATTGGCTCTGGATAGGAGGAGCTAGAGGACCACACCAAACCGGTCCCTATAGAACTGATGAGGGAAAAAAGAGAGTGAGAGAGTGATGGAGAGGGGGGAGGCCTTACAGGTATTCATATAATCTCTATATATGCATATAGTCTTCCGCCTATTTGTTTTGTAATAAATTGTAGTCTGTAATTTCTCTATTGCAAATTCCCCATGGCCTTACAAGACTGATAACTCTGTTAGCGACTAAATCATAAACATTCCGAACAGCAGGTGACAGCTCGTCTTCTGCCTCTAAGCGATACTCTTCTTACGACCAGAAAATAAGCTAACCTCATGGCATGTGCAGGGCCGCATTTAGGATTTAGGCGCCCCTAGGCACTTCAAGGGCCGGCGCCTCCCACTCCCAATTAATTGTCGTCGTCGATATTTATTGCCTATTCTCACATTACACGCGTTTTTTAGACTATTAAATAAGGACTGCCATTAGGATTAGGCCTATAAATAAGTAATAGAATTGTCTTTGAGTATTAATCGTTTTTAATTACATTTTGAACAGTGATCTATTACAAACTACAAACATAGTAATTAATTGTTTAAAAATCTACAAAAAAACTACTACGCTATTAATTCATTATCAAAATTTTTTAGTCACAGCATTGCAATCTTATCGAGTAGAAAGTCCACGAATATCTACGTTACTTTTTAACGTTTACGTTCAACAAGTCCATTGGTGGTTTCTAATGCACAGTAAAAAGTCTTTACTTTTTCAATTTTTATACTGTGATCACTTTTCTCAGCCGCTTGATTTTAACAAATTTCTCTATAACTTCTTGGAAAGATTTATCTTTAAAATTGTGATTTAATGTTGTCGATTAATTTTCTGAGTTTTTTATACAGTTCTCAAAACTTAGCTTCACTCAATATTTTTCCTCTTTCAAAATTTTGCGGCCCTCAAAATTTTGCGCTCTAGGCACGTGCCTAGTCTGCCTATTGGTAAATGCGGCACTGGGCATGTGCATCATTCTGTCTTTTTGGTGGTGCGGGATGTGTAACTGCCCCATTATTCTTGACGATGGCCTAGAAAACGGTAGACTCTTTTTTTCATCATGACGGTGATGTTTGAGATTTGTCAGGAAGGACAAGCCTCGGGCTGATCTGGGGGAAGCCCCCTTCAGCCAGATGGTAGGATGTGGGGAGATGCACGCCAGCGCAGAACGGAAGCGAAGAAGGTGGAGGCACATTCAAGGTAGAATAGTGCGTGTGTGTGTATTTGTGTGTAGACATAGTTTTTAGCCATATAGGTAAAGGAAGTGGCTGATAGAAGTGCCATTAAGTTTAGTTTATATATGAAGGCGGCCAAGACAGGGATGAGTAGCGCAGGTCGCCAAAGCTGGAAGGATGCCACAGAGAGAGGCGTCAAGGTAGGCGAGGGCACAAAAAAGAGGGCTAAAGATTTGGTAAAGATAAGTTGTTATGTACTCAGGAAGGACGGCAGGTTGAGTATGTTTGAAGTTGGGAGTTAGGTGTTTATATTTCTATGACGATGGGGGCGAGGTGTTGCAGGAGGAGTTTCATCGGCTATGATAAGGAGACGATTTATGAGGAAGGAAGGTCTGCGGGTGTTGCCGGAGGTTTCGTTGATGGAGGTGGCTATGGATTGTAGGGAAGTGCGTTGTTTTGCAGTTTGGGAGTATTCCCAGTTTATCTTGTACAGGAAGGCGTCAAGGTTAAAGAAGAGTTTGTTGACTGCATACAGAGCGGTATTAGAGGTTTTGGTGAGGTGAGGTCCGCGGTAGATAAGTCGAAGAGCTCGCCGTTCAGTGATTCGCATGGGTTTGAGTCGTTGGGGGTGGGGGGATCGGCAGTTAGAAGTATGGGATGGGCGTTTGTCATGATAGGGTGCATACATGGAGTGTAGATTCGGCTAAGAAGTCCGCTAGATTCTTCTAGAACCTCGACGTGATTTAAATATAAGCGGCCAGCCATCGGCCAAGTCAGTCTGCATTTACAGTACAATTTGGTATACGTTTTCAAAGTCGTCGATGCTATTAACGGTTTAGTATAAAGCGGTTGTTATGTTCGTGTCGACATCTGTACTAAGCGACTTGCATTATTCAATAGGTGTCATTTATTATTTGTTACGTTTGTGTATCTTGGACTTGACTTTGAAGAATTCTCGCATTGAGTGTCTTTGTTTATTTTTTACCGTAATTTAAGTACGGTTCCAAATTTACTCTGGTATCAATTATTCTCATATCACTGTTCAAACACGACGATTTGTACGACCATTGTAACAACAGTGGAAACCGGCGGCCTCACTGATCGTCGTATGGTACAGTGGAAAACAAAATACAAGGCACCAATGACGTCACTAATAACTAGTTTTAATTATCACAAATACCGTTCATAAGCAACTTGTACAATAATCTGAGAAACATTTTTCCAAACGCAATAATAATGTCAACTAATAGAGTCCCACACAATTTCACTTCGCCACAATACTTGGAAACTCACTTGAATAAATCGCCACTTAAACGCACTGAGTAGTCGCCGACGTAAAACTGAACTGACCGTCGCTGGATGCTTGCTTATATTGATACTGCGCAGAGAAGACAGAATAAGATATCACTTTTGGATGACGTGTTAAGCAATTGCCTTTTATGGGCGCTCTCGAATCCACTAGAAACAGTGTCGTGTCTGGGCTTCAACACAGTGTGCGCGGACCGGAGAGTTCTGGAACAGCCTCGATTGTTGACGCGTGATAAGTGTCACGTAATTGTCTTTCATCTCAAAGCAGCAATATGTACGCACATACATTACAGCTGGACTCTGCTGGGATAGCCGAGATACTTGTAGAACGTTCTGTATTACGTAACAATATTTGTGTGTTCTATACAACTGGTTATTGGTCATCGTCTAACGTCTTTGTACGAACTGCCAAAACTAATTTTACATCGTCTTGACTTAGCGTTATAGTACATTTGCTTTTCGTTTTTTTTTTAAGTGAAAATTTCTATAGGCACGTTGGCCGATTTTTGGATGGGTAAAATCTTATGAGTTCGCGTCACCGACATGCTAATGTTAACAGTATATCTGTAGCTATAAGTATGACGTGTTGCCCGTGGCCAGCAGTGAAAGTATAGATTATACTTGTGTGTAATACTATTATTTATACTATTTAACACACTTTTATCGTTTACGTACTTTATTTTGGAGTTTCTTACACTGCCGAATTTGCTATCGCGTGTTCGATCCCTAGCGCGATTTTGGCTTGAAGTGAAAACTTGTATAGGCACGTTGGCCGATTTTTGGATGGGTAAAATCTTATGAGTTCGCGTCACCGACATGCTATTGTTAACAGTATATCTGTAGCTATAAGTATGACGTGTTGCGCGTGGCCAGCAGTGACAGTATAGATTATACTTGTGTGTAATACTATTATTTATACTATTTAACACACTTTTATCGTTTACGTACTTTATTTTGGAGTCTCTCACACTGCCGAATTTGCTATCGCGTGTTCGATCCCTAGCGCGATTTTGGCTTTCCGTATTAACAAGTAACGCAATACTTATGATCTATATTACATTATTTTTATTCTTATTAATTACTTATACTATATTATATGATATTTACATAATTGTTATTTGTCCGTCTGGCTGTTAACTTAGGGTTTTTCGTCATGTCTAATGTCGAAGTATGTATTTTTAATAGTTTTTTTATTATTGTAAGATTGTAACTATAGTGCTGTGTATATGTATATAAGTAAAGTTAAATTGACTACGTGGAAAGTTTAATGTGTGTATACTGTGCATTGTTTAAATTGTGTTTTAGTTTGATCATTAATTTAAATGTTCAAATGTAGGATCACTGTGCAGTACAAAAGTAAGTACTAAATATGTTAATATTTTTATATAGAAAAATGAATAACATAAACAAAGCATGTATTTTCAAATATTTCCAATATTCGTATCAATATTTCCGTTTAAAAATTTGATATTATTTATTTTTTATTTTTGATATTTGACCTCTGCTATACATCATGCAATGAGTATTTCATAGTGGCTTAGGAGTTATCTTACTAGAGTGGTAAAACAAATTTCTAGTTGTTCGATAGTATTTTTGCCGCGGATTTTAAAATTAAATATTCTATAAAATTTTATAATAATTTTAGATTTATGTGTTGAATTTTGAAAATATGGTTACTAATTCAAATTTATTTTTTATTAGCTTATATTATCGAAAATTTGGATTGAAAAATTTGCAAAAAAAGCCTTAAATTTTGCAATTCAAACCTAAACATGGTTTATATTTCGAAATTTCACGTCCGCGAAAAATTTGACGATGTACCTATGATATTAAGTGGAGACTTCAATGTTAACTTTGCAGATGAAAAAAATCTACCACTAATTGAATTTTTGAATGAAGCATTAGGTTTGACTATGTCCAATGATCGAAAACTCAGCACTACAAAATATAAAACGACGATCGATGCGGTTTTTACAAGATATTTACATAAATTCCAATCAAACATTTTTGTTTCTTACTTCAGTTACCATAAGCCTATTGTATCCTTTTTAGAATATAATGAAATGATTGATAGTACGAATAACTTAAGTATTGTTGAAATGAATGATAATAATGAAAACAATGAAAATAATGTTGAAAATTAAGTTCATTGAAATTCATATAAATACAAATACTATGTATAAGTAATATAAATGTATATTAATCATTATGTCAATTAAGTTGTATTTATATTTTGTACTGGGCTTGCGCAGCCCATCATATGTTTTGATTAATAAGTAAACCATATAAAAATGTATATAATTGTTGCTCGGAGTGCCGATAGATGTGATAACCAGACTGATGTTAAAGATTTTAATTTACAAAAATTTTAATTTTTGATACTACAATTAATTTGAATATCCAAAAAACCACTGTTATTTCATAGTTTTAAGTTTTCACTTCTGTCGGCAGTCCTCAATGATTGCCTATTTAAAAATTTTTTTTTTTTAATATAATTAAGTATTTTGTTCATTCGAGCTTTTGCGCTATTGGACTTTCTTGTAATTAATTACAAGTTTGTCTTATTGGACATTTTAGCAAAACGACTTCCTGTACTTAGGACCTACACCGATCTGAAACCTACTCATACATGATCATCATAAGTCTTAAATGTCATAAATGTAGTGGATCACATAATATATTCATACGTAATCTTCTTCTTCATCTGCGTCAGTCGTGGTTGGTGAGTCACTGAAACTTCTTTCCTTCCAGAGCTGGTTTCTAAACTTCTTTGTATTATTTCCGATCCTTGATATTGAACATATGCTTTTCTATTAGACTTCCTTATTGATACGCCCCTGCATTATTCACTCAAGAAATGCGGGGAACTAGCTAGAATGTTTTCAGCAGCCATTCACCTTTCTCCTAGTCCTGTCAAAACGATCTTCAATATTCCTCTTCAGTAGTCCCGTCCAACACCACGTCTCAAAGGCCTAAAGTTTTTTCTTCTCTCTTTTTCTTAAAAACAAATGTTTTACCAACTTTGTCGTGTTTACTTGCTGAACTGCTACTTGTCACGTTCCGGACGAGGCCTGTCAGTGTATCCACCATTTTCAAGTCCTAAACCCCGACGTATGGTGGAAACACTGAAAGGCCTCGTCCGGAACGTGACAAGTAGCAGTTCAGCAAGTAAACACCACAAAGTTGGAATTTCATAGACTGGTAATTGAAATAACAAGATGAACAAATGTTTTAAGTAATTAGATACACTATTGTCTATCAAGGAATGTGTATATGTCAATATAATGTATAAATTATAGGTTGAATAAATATAGGCCTAAAAATACTGTTTGACGTTTACTGTTTTACTTTAAATTATAAAACTAAAAAATGTTTGTTAAAAAGAAACTAGTAACAAGAAAGTAATATTTTATTATCAAACAAGGAAAATCATGTTTCAACAGAACTTTATACTGTAATGCCTTATTATTTAATCAAATGTTTGATAACACACCTTAAATAAATCTAAGGTTTTTTGTTATAGACGTAAATCAACACATCAAATTAATGTAATAAATTAACGTGATAACAAATAATAAACGAACTATAGATTTTTAATATAAATAAAAAGAAATAAATATTGACAAACGGAAAGTTTTGTAATTAAATAATGAATATAAAGAAAAGGTTGTGTTTATAATAAACTGGACTAACATTAACCAGCTTATTATGTGAAACGTTATAATCGGTAGCGGGATAATTCGCTTGACTAAATTCCATTCTAAATATCTGGCAACGAACAGATAATTGTTAAAACATTCAGTCTAAATTACAACTGTATTGAAAATCGTACAAACTAAAGTACAACAGTTAATTTAGGAAAGTTATTGGTAAACAGAAACTTCATCTCATTGAGTCAGTTTTTGAAAACCTAAATGTTTAATAGGGAATTCATTATACTGTTGATGGTTTAGTAATTAGTTTTGTAGCTGCCAAATTGTGTGCTTCGTAAAGTTACCAAAGTTGTTGTGTTTATTTTATTTCACTGTGTTAAGAAGTCAAGAATAAATTTCAGTTGGTATAATAAACCAAATAATTTGCATCATTAACAGTAATTCTAAATGCCAATTTACAAAATAAGAGTTTTGAGATGTTATTAAGTTATTTTTACCTGTAACGGGTCAGTGAATAAAATCTTTCTCCTCCAATTCAATATAACGAAAAATACCGATAACAAAACTAACTGTATGCCCACAATCAGAGACGCCCTTAGGAGTGTACAAGAAGTGGGGTGGCCAAGGCGCCGCGCGCTCACTCAGTAAGAAAAGTGAGGAAAGAAAGAAAATAGGCTAAGTGAGAGTACGTGAGAGGCAAAGAGAGTAAAGAACGGTTTCTAACTTTGAATTATTCTACGTTTGTTTGTTTAAATTCCTTGGCGTTTGATTTTTGTAAATGTGGCTGCTGAATTTGTGTGAACTCAGATATCGAAAACAGATGCACTACTGTAACTTAAAACTGTTATTAATCGATGGCGCAATATACTCATTAAAAGTTATAAGATTTCGGACATAAGCCGTTGTAAGTTAAAATTAATAAACACGACGTTTTAACCTCTATAGAATTAGAGGTCGTTTTCAGGCGAACAAAAAATAATACAAAGGTAAACCTATCACTAACAAATAGATATCGTCAAAACTCCAAATCTTAATTATACAACTATTTAGTTGTATAATTTTAATAATTGTTAATATATTATTTTTATTAATTTTTGTATGTAGTGTTTACTAATTTTAACTTGCGATGGGTAATGTCAGAAATCTTATAATGTAAAACAATCCTGTAATTTAAAAAATACATTAGTACCTATGTCACATGTTTGAACATTCATTTATACAAGAATAAATTTACTGTTTTTGTCTCATAAAATTTAACTTTATAAGATATGGATTTGTTTAAATAAAAGAAAAACAGGCCAATTCTTTCAAGTACGTTGTAAAATGTAATTAGTATGTAATAAGAATAATCGAATTACTTTTATGAGTAGTGTATTGTTATTCTCCTATTGTTTTGATAAAGTTTCTAATATTTAGTGGTTTTAATAATATTGTTATTATAATATCCGTATATGAGGCAACATAGCAAATTCAATAATTACAGGTTGCCAGTTTCTGTAAGGGATGTAGGTTATAATTGTGGTTTTGCAGTTTCTTGTTCAAAAAACTCGTGTCATAAATAACATTATAATATAGAGTAAAGAAATATTATTTAAACATACATAGTTGTCGTCTCTAAGTTGCATGTACAATTAAATGGTTAAAATTACCTTGTGTATCCAGGTTCCCATCCTCCCAACTTATTTTATATTTTATACACAACGCGTTTCAAGATTTATAGTCCCATCATCTGGTGATAAAATATGTTCACTCACATGGAGTACGTCAATTAATAAAAGTCACATACATTCCGTTATTTAAGCGACTCCCAGCCCGCGTTATCTCACGATGCGCATCGCTGCGGATCTTGCGAGTGACTTACGATCCCACATCACACTGTGGCCGCACTTATCTATCATATTGTTCTAGCACCCGTATAGCTGTATCATATAGCTCGTTGGATTTGAAACAAAATTTTTGTTCAGATTTAAAACTGTTTTGAAAACTGGAATAATTATGGTTATGATTGATGACACGTAAAGCAAAGTTCGATTTAATGTTCCTAATGTCACTTTTAGGCAGATGTTCCTTGTACCTATCTAAGAATTTTCTGCCTGTCTGTCCAATATAAAAACTAGTACAGTCTTTGGACTCTATTTTATACACCCCCGAACGAATTTCTACTGGTCTACTGGACCTCTGTCTTAAAGCTTTTAAAATGCAGTTATTCTCTTTAAAAGAAACCGTATATGACTATGTTTTTTATCTAATTATTTTACTTGCACTTTAAGGACTTTAAGTACACGCTATGTTAATGATTTAAATACACTTTGACACAGGGGTAACATTTTTTTTATTTAACTCTGTTATAACGACGATTGTAGACAAAACAGGAAGGGGTTGATGATTGGTTGGGGGGGGGGGCACGATTTATATACGTCCCTGCCGTACGTAGGTTGGCATTTCGGCGCCCCACTTTCTGAGGGCACTATTGCCCACTAACATAGAAGGGAGGCGCTTTTAACTTTCAAAAGTAAAACTTATATCTTGAATTACTTTCAAAGCAAGAATCTCGATGATAGTAATATTACTATTATTGTAGAAGGTACCCGTGTGGTGTTGCTAGTCTGCCATCGGGCGCCTCCCCAGGTAGCGGATATGGTGGGTACCGGGGAAATAAAATACCCGGGGCGGACCAAAACTAGCAGCTGCTGCTTTGTAGTTGGATATTGGTTTATAAAAGGCCAAAGCCTTTTTATAATTGGCTAATTGACTATAATTGGTTTACAACTGGCTAATCAATTTTTATTGGTTGATTAAAAATTGTCTGGTCCTCTAGGTTGGGGGTTAATGCAATGGGCCAACTCCCCACTCATTGCAAAAAAGAAAATGTCAAAAAACCAAATAGACTGCAGCCGGATAGATTCAATAAAGGTAAATGAAAATTCAATCACTTCTGTAATCTTTGGTTCCGGAAAATGTGTGAACATTGTACAGCCGGAATAATAATAATAATAATAATAATAATAATAATAATGTAGTAGGTACACGTGCCGTAATGAGATGTACAGCCAAACGTTGTTGTTGTTGTTGAACTAAAACGGATGCTTATAATAAACCTACAACCGCCAAAATGTGGTACCTAATTTGTAAGGCTGAGCGTATACAAGTGTTTCCTGCGATACGCAAGACGTGTTTCAGTAAATACCTCGGATATCGTGTGGCTAATTATCAGCACTGCGTAGACGCCTGGTTATAGACAATTTTTGCCTCTCGCGTAGCACTCCGCTAACGTGACTCGCAAATATGCTCTAAAATTTGTAATGACTCGACTTGAACGCTCACATGAACATTTATGCGAATGTACACAATATTAGAGAACAGCTACTTTAGCAGTGCGAAGTTTCGTAAACCACCAGTGTCGCTTGCTTGTAACATATAAGATTCTGCGGTAGTCCTTGTAAAAGCTTAAAATGTGAATTCAGGAGGTTGAACTAATAACAGCGCATGCTTTGTTCGAGACCTATATTAAGTAAACGGATATTTATGACACGGACGCGGGACAACTGGAAAATTTAAAGAAAATAGTCATATAAGTTAAGTATACCCACGAGGAACGTGAGATGTTGAGGAAACATCAGAGGCGATGCGTGCGACGCATGATGTTGAATTCTACGTATCACTTGGAATAGTCAATAACTCTTATGATACCGCACGCTATATCGTTAATAGCGAGGGGAAGAAAGAAGGGGTATACTGAGTCAGAGTCCTACGGGCGGGATGGAGAACAAGAACGTGATGGATTCCATCTACATAAAAAAGCGTTACGTGTTCTGTAATCAGAAATATAAGGAGGGCCGCATTTAGGATTTAGGCGCCCCTAGGCACTTCAAGGGCCGGCGCCCCCACTCTCAATTAATTGTCGTAGTCGATATTTATTGCCTATTCTCACATTACACGCGTTTTTTAGACTATTAAATGAGGACTGTCATTAGGATTAGGCCTATAAATAACTAATAGAATTGTCTTTCAGTAATAATCGTTTTTAATTACATTTTGAACAGTGATCTATTACAAACTACAATACATAGTAATTAATTGTTTAAAAATCTACAAAAAAACTACTAAGTCTATTAATTCATTATCAAAATTTTTTAGTCACAGCATTGCAATCTTATCGAGTAGAAAGTCCACGAATATCTACGTTACTTTTTAACGTTTACGTTCAACAAGTCCATTGGTGGTTTCTAATGCAAAGTAAAAAGTCTTTACTATTTCAATTTTTATACTGTGATCACTTTTCTCCGCCGCTTGATTTTAACAAATTTCTCTATAACGTCTTGGAAATCCAGCGCTTCAGTCATGTCACTTTCGATCGCCATGACGGCTAGAGCATTCAGTTTAATTTCTTCCATTGAGTTTCGCAAATAGTTCTTAACACGTTTCATTGTAGAAAATGAACGTTCACCAGCGCAGTTTGTCACGGCCATACTTAGAATAATTCTAAGGATAATTTCTACTTTCGGGAAAAAGTTTTGTAAGTTTCCTTCCCTAACTGTACGCAGAAGATATGAGAATGATATTTTTTTCTTTTATTTCTTCTCTTTCTCTTTTTTGTCGTCAATTCCTGAACTTGGGTCAAAAAAAGTCGCATGAGGTGTGTTCTTCAGGAAGTGTTTCAACTGTACACATTCATCAGGAAAAGTATCCTGCAAATCTTTGCTATATATTTTCACAAGCTCTCTGCAGCAAGAAAGGATATTTTTATCGTCAAGTGTTAGCAGGTTTTAATTTTTTCGATTAATTTTCTGATTTTTTTATATAGTTCTCAAAACTTAGCTTCTCTCAATATTTTTCCTCTTTCAAAATTTTGCGCCCCTCAAAATTTTGCGCTCTAGGCACGTGCCTAGTCTGCTTATTGTTAAATGCGGCATTGAATATAAGGCAATGTTTTTGAAGTGTATGGCAAAGTCTTGTTATCGTCACGCCTTTCCGATTGTACTCCAGGCAACTAAAGACGTCTTGAAACAGTTATGTGGCCGTGCGTGCTGTATATACTGAGCAACGTCGTATCTCTGCGGCACGATTTCTTGACAAGTTCGTGTGCTCTCTCGCGCGTTAGCTCTTCACCTGTGCCTCCAATTCTCCTTACTCCTGCCTTTTCTCTCTCACGAGTAAGCTCCCTGAGCTGCAGAACTGGCTCACTATTTTGAACGAAATAGACAAATTCTTACATCATGAGCCTACACTGGTAATCGGTTTACATTATTAGATAAATTTACATATTAGTAAATTTTGAATTGTCAGAAAAATCAGAGAAATTCCGATTAGACTACTAAATTTTTAGTAAAATAACAATTGTAATATTGAAAATTCCATACATTCGTATTTGTGTCAAAATTACACTTTGACTCCCGGATAGAATTTCACAATTTATTCAAAAGTTTATCCCTTTTTTTGGGCCTTGAAATCTAAAAATTTTCAAATTTCCAAAACCGTACACTATATTTAGATTTTGCCACTATAGGTGTCATCTTTAAATTAACATTCTACATGGAATCTGCAGTTTTATTACAATTTTGATAAATATTTTGGCCCTGGCGTTCCAACATTTTAAAACTCATAACGCGTAACACTAAATTCATATTAAAAAAAATTCGTTTAATTTCAAACCGTAGGGCTACATGTATTTTTATTTACATAAACGTTTTCACCAACTTTTAGGACCCAGGAGTCCAACAATTTTTGAAGTTTTCAAAAATTAACACTAATTTCAGATTGAGATTAAAATCCCGTTTGATTTGATAACCTATATGGACTTGAGATTCTCATTATTTTAACCCCCCCACACACTTTTTCATCCCACCCCTTGTTTTGAGTGGGGGCATCAAACTCAAAGGCAACAGGGTTCTCTAAGGTAAAAAAAGTATTACGAAAACTTGTTTATGCGTTTTAAAGTTATCGTGAGGCAAACACCAAACAGATAGACCAATTGACAGATAGACAGAGAGACAAATACCAAACGGTAGAGTTAAACTGAAAACTGGCTTCCCGCGTTCAATTAGCGTAGTGTAGTCTGGCGATGCAGTATCTGGAAATGTTACGTGATAGTAACGGTTATGCCCTTTAAATAACCTTGTAATGAACGGATACATGTGCCTACTTCTTAAATGCTATGCGAACAAGAAATACAAAACTAACATCTTGACAAAATTAATAAGAAGAGAATCACACACGCGCACACGTGCACCAGTGCAACCACTGGTCGTCAATCATTTTCTTATACATAGTTGTTATGGTCTCCTTGTTGCATGTACAATTAAATTGTTAAAATTAACTTGTGTATCCAGGTTCCCTTCCTTGCAACTTTTTTTTAATGTTTTAAACAACACGCGTTTCGAGAATTATAGTTCCATCATCTGGTGATGAAATATGTTCACTCACATAGAGTACGTCAATCAATAAAAGTCACACATATCCCGTTATTTATGCAACTCTTAACCCGCGTTATCTCACGATGCGCGTAGCTAAGGATCTCGCGAGTGACTATCGATTCCACGTCATACTGTGCCCGCACTTATCTATCATATTGTTCTAGCACGCGTATAGCTGAAAGAAAGTTATTCATTCAAAAGCTGATCATCCTGAGTTTTGGAGGCTCTGTAAATTTCAAACTTTTCCAGTGCGTTCATGACTTTGCTCTTTTTGCAGCAATGTAGTGGTTTGAAACTGTTTTGAAAACTGGAATAATTATGTTTATGAATGATGACATGTAAGGCAAAATTCGATTTAATGTTCTTGATGTCGCCCTTAGACAGATAGTCCTTGTACCTATCGAGGACTTTTCTGCCTGTCTGTCCAGTATAAAAATTACTACAGTCTTCGCACTCTATTTTATACACCCCCGAATGGCTTTCCACTAGTCTACTGGACTTCGGTCTCAAACCTTTTAAAATGCAGTTATTCGCTTTAAAAGATACTTATCTTAAATATTTTGAAAATGAATATGTGTTATCTCATAGGAACAAGTTTTATAAAAATATCATTTCATATACACGTTATGTGGATGACACATTTATTACTACATGTTATTACATACATGTTAAATACATGTTATTAATGGCACATATAGAGAAATAGAAATGTTGAATAAATACCTGAATAGTATACATCCAAAAATATAGTTTACATTAGAGTTGGAAAACGATAATGGCTTAAATTTTCTTGATTGAAATATTGATAAAAATAAATAACTGTCTTAAGTTTAAAATCTACAGAAAGCCAACCACCACGGTCATTACTATTCATCCGTTGTTATTTCATCCATTCGCACAGAAAATGACATTCTTTAACTCCTTTGTCAGCAGACTATTAAAAATTTCGTTAGAACCAGAAGACTACATTGAGGAGCTTAACACTCTACAGTACATCGAGATATCGAGATGACCAACGGTTATAGTAGCACGATTATAAATAGATTGGTAACGAAACAAAGAAAGCACTTACACAGAAATAAGGATGAAACACGGAATAGTGATCAGACATAGGCCTACATATCAGCAGAATATACCAACCTTTTTCTCGGTGCTACAAATAACATTTCAAAAAGTATGAGTACACAGTTTATTTTAAAGAGAATAACTGCATTTTAAAAATAACAAATTCCAAACGTTCTACTTAAAACTGAGAACACGCTTGACTAGTTCGTCAATAAGATTGAGCAGCGTGTTCATAGCTTGTTATTCCTACGGTATTCCTACAGTTGTGTACGGTACGCGCACAGCCTTACATTAATTCCCTGAAACACACCTTTCCACAAACACTGCACTGTAGTTTATGTCATTAATATCTTAATACATATTAATTACAGGCCCCTAGTAGGCCTAACGAAACAGTAGCAAACAGACAGTGTCAGTATAGTGCGAGGGTCATTCAATAAGTAAACAGACAAACAGTTGTAGAAAAAACATTAATTGTAGCAGCTGATTGAAACTTCCAGGAGTGTTACCTGGCAACGGCGTTGTGAGTTTTGATCAGCTGTTTAATAATATATTGCATAAACATAACCAATACAGTTTTATTTACGATGGCGTGTCCTCTTGAGGACACTACTTTCGAAGAACACCGTTCTGTTATAAGATTTTTGTATTTGGAACCACTGTAACCACTAACTTGCCTTCAATATTTTGAACCTGTGTTAAAGCGACAAAGCATGGAGTGGAAGCATCCCAGTTCACCCGCCAAAAAGAAATTCAAAACCCACCCATCGGCTGGTAAGGTGATATTAACCATCTTTTGGAGCTCCCAAGGCCCAATTTTCTGTGATTACCTACAAGACTAGCGTACCATCAATAGTCAGTGCTATTCTGACATGATTGTGAACAAAGTTAAGCTTGCATTGAAGAAGAAATGTCCGGGATGGCAGAGGAAAGGTGTGATTCTTCTTCACGATAATGCCCGCCCACACACGGCAAAACTGACGCTCGAAACAATAAAAAAGTAGGTTGGGAGATCCTGCCTCATCTCCCTTATAGCCCTGACCTTTCCCCATCTGACCTTTTCTTGTTTGGCCCACTTAAGGAGACTTTGCGTGGTGTCGAGTTCAACAGCAATGAAGAAGTGATGGAAAAAGTCCAAAACTGGCTTCGACATCATAGTAAATAATTCTTTGCTGAGGGAATGAAAAAGCTTGTAAAGAGATGGGACAAGTGCATAGACGTTGCTAGAGATTACGTTGAAAGGTAAAAAAAATTGTATTAATTGAATAAAAAGTTTTTTCTCCACAGCTGTTTGTCTGTTTACGTATTGAATGACCCTCGTACACATGTGTTTAGCTACTGCAAAATATGTGAAACCGTTTTACACAAAATCATCAACGTAAAAACGTCAAAAAATTAAGTGGTCGAATTACAAATTACTTATTTAATTGAAATTACTAATAAACGCATAATGTTTTTGACAATGTTGCTTTTCTTTAATACATTTCGCTTACTTTCAACCCCTAGACGGTGCAAGAAATGCCAAGTATGAAAACGTTGCCGTCGTATGAACGAGATGTCATTGGTCATTGCCCTTACATTCACATGTCTACTCAGCGACATCTGTGGCTTCGATTTTATAGTGTAACAATCTAATATTTATTACATTTTCAAAATGGGTTTTATTGGCACGTTTCGCTATAAATGTTTCTCTTTTGACCGCTTTCATGAAAATAAATGGTTACTGTCTGGTCTTGTGTGTCAACCAAAGCGAAGGGCCTTGCCCTGCCATACTGATTTATTGTTCCAGCATGCAAGTAAATGTTCACTAACACAGAGCTTCTTGCGCGTTGCATTCACAACTTGCGTTCAGCTTTTTATGGTTTCTTGAGTTACTGTTTGTGCACATGAAATTGCACGTAGCGCAGACAAGTTAAGCAAACTAAACTGTAAAAAATTTAACAGTAGTTTTCGTATTTTATTAACAAACTTTTATTACTGAATTGTAGAACAAACATTTAAAAAGCAATGAAGTTGCTTTGTATAATCATGAACACAACACAACACACACAGACACTATAAAAATCAAAAACTACCAGGTAATACATATATTGATACATACAACTACCAAGATGATACATATATTGATACCATGATAATACATATATTTATACCAGGATGATACATATATTGATACCAGGATGACACATATATTGATACCAGGATGACACGTATATTGATACCAGGATGATACATATATTGATACCAGGATGATACATACATTGATACATACTTTCCTCTAAACGTGTCGGTCACCTACCGGAGGCTTCCTTCAAAAGTAAAAAAGTTCGACAAGGGATAGCAGGCAAACATGAACCATTTCTTTAAATCTCCAGTCTGCGTAGCCCCATCAACTGTAAACCCGAAGCATGTCTGCAAATATCTTGGCGTCACGCTTGACTCCAAACTTACCTGGCGGCTTCACTATACACAAACTTCAGACCAAGCCTGCAAACGAATCCGCTCGCTTACAATTCTAAGTAGCAATGATCGTTGCTCCAGCGGCCTACTTAGTCGAATCTACATAGCCTGGATCCTCCCGATCATGACATACGCCCATCCCATACTTCTGACTGCCGACCCTGCCCTCCTCAAATCCTACCGAACGGCGAGCTCTTCTTCGACTTATCTACCGCAAACCTACCCTTACCAATACCTCCAATAACCCTTTGTACGGACTCAACAAACTCCTTCCAAACATCGACTCCTTCCTAATCAAGATAAACTCCAAAACAACGCACTTCCCTACAATCCATAGCCACTTCCATCATCAGAACTACCCGCAACACGCGCATACCTTCCTTCCTCATAAACCGCCTCTTATCCGCAGCCGATAGATAAGCCTCCTCCCAGAACTCCTCGCCGTCACAGACAAACCAATAGAAACACTTAATTATAATCTTCAAACATACTCCATCTGGCATCCTTTTTTATCACATAACATTTAAAATTTTCCCTAACTACTTAACTGGTCTTTAGCCCTCTTCTTTGTGTCCCCGGCCTACGCTGACGCCTCTCTGTCGCCTGCCTCCTGCTTTGGCGACCTGCGTTACTCGTCCCTGTCTTGGCTGCCCTCATGTTTAAACTTTGTGGCACTTCCATCAGCCACTTCCGTTACTTATTTGGCTACACAGTACATCTACACACACGCACATGTGCTTCCCTTCCGGCCTCCACTGGCGTGCGTCTCCTCGCGCCCTTCCATTTGGCTGAAGGGGCTTGCCCCAGATCAGCCCGAGTCATGTCCTTCTAAACATGAAAAAAAGCGGTCCGAACGTACACTAGATACGTTTTTTTTACTACTTAAGAAGGCCTACGGTGGGTGGTCTAAATGTTTAGAGAAAGTATGTATCAGTGTATAGGCAATCGACCACAGCTAAACAGCCCGGTAGATTTTATTATTATAATGACATCTCAGGCAGTGTTGACCTGCGTAATAGACGCATAAACACATCAACTACACTGCATTTTCTCGCTTTCAATGTTGTTCTCCAGGGCCGCCGCTACCATAAGTGGGAATTATGCACCGCACACGGGCGGCCGTAGACTGCCAAATTTATCACCAGATACTGCAAAATAAATTAAAATAATTAATTAATACCGACCAGGTCTAGGTATATGACATTAACGTTCAGTGAGTTGTTCTTGATATTTGTTGTGTTAGCAATGTACTGGTGGCATCAGCCTTTGTTTTGACTACCAAGAAAGCGTTTAGGTATTGTTGCGCGACATTTATATCTGAGTTATATCTGCGGTCTCTTTGGTTTTGTAGACAGCAGCGTGCATGTCGACGCTGGCAAACTATAAAGTACCTACCCGATTAGATAAGAAATTATTTATATTTTGTTTTGACAAACGGGCGCTTTTAGAAATGTCAACTTGTATTCAAAACAACAGCAGTTTGTAAGCAGTAATAGAAATTTATTAGTTATGCTTCAGACGTTTCCAAGTACGGTCTTGCTTTAGGGGACGGTTTGGCGGTGTAATTCTGAGACGTGTCATATTCGTATATTTTGTCAATTTTACTATTTATGTCTGTACAAATTTTTTATTAAAATTTTATTAAGTAGTGTGGTAAAGTCAGGATATAAAAAGTATATTCATGAGGGATATCGAATTTTAAGAAAAATCAGAATATTGTGTACAGTTTTTAAAATTTCAAAAATTTTTTGACGCCAAAACTCATAAATTGGATAAAAAATTTGAATAAATCCGTGTGGCAGACTAAACGTAATTTTAGTACAAATTCGTCTGTCTGGAATTTGTAGTGTTTATTGTATTATTGCTTTACAATTGTTATCTTACCGGACAAGAAATAATAGTGTAATCGGGATTATTGTAAGTTTTCTGGTAATTGAATAAGTAATTATGTGACGTTAAAATTTATCCAATAATAAAAGTAGGCTACTTCGTTCAGAATGGTGAGCGACTTTTGCAGATCAGGGAGCGAGGGAGGATAGTAGTTCGCAACACACATTGAGCTTTATAACTATACGAGGATTTACGAGTGGTTTTCTCGTTTCAAAAGTGGTCAAATGTCAATTGAAGACGAACCACGACCGGGACGTCCCTCGACTTCCAAAACGGACGAAAACATTGAAAAAATCCGTGTTGCGATTATGTTTGATCGTCGTAGAACAATCGATGAATTGGAGGAAATGACTGGAATATCCTGGAGTTTATGCCAACGAATTTTGACTGAAGATGAAACGTGTTGCAGCAAAATTCGTTCCTCGTGTGCTTTCTTGTCGGCTCAAAATCCTTCCCTGGCTCAAAACTTCCTCCCCATAAGCCGTCCGAAGCATTGCGACAGTTTCTGCTGCTGATTTCCCTAACAGGATACAGAACCCGATGTTAGCACGTTGGTATTTAATGTCTGCCATTAAATTAATTTAAAAAACGTCGAAAACGTGAAATAGCGCTTACAAAAAATAGTCACACTGACCGCGCTAATGTTTCCACAACAATGCCGCTAGGCCAACTGATACAAAATGGTGTCTAGTGAAGGCACCTAACGGGAGAAGTCGGAACTAGCGTTCTACCAACTGCCAGAGAAAAATTCTCGTATAGCTCAAGCACTCAAATTTTCCTCCAATAACTACAACTAAAGTAATCTTACCTATAAGTAGTTAAACTGAGTCAGTAATACCGAGTGTTTTTGTTTCAGGTTGCGGTGTTTGTGCGAAACCAGTGATATGTGCTCGCCGGAGTGATAACAGTGTGTTTACTGTCTTCGATTAACGACCCGGTGAAACGCAGATCCGAGTTAACACTTTACTTCTACTTCTCAGTGCAGAAGTATTCGCTACGTTATTTTACATTATTCTAACAACAAAATGTAATCAAATGGATCAGTAGCTAATCTTAAACTGATGTATCTAAATTGGTGAGCTTCCCTTGGCTATGGTTAAATAATGTTTCGTTTTGTTTCCTCGCACAATTGCAAAAGTCTACTTATTGTATCGTTAACTTACATACCTAGTAATACATCCGTCGGTGTTTTATAAAATGTATCTTTTGCGATGATTGCACCAATACAGTTTTATCCTTTTGGTTTACAAATATAAGTCTTTCATAGTTATATTAATAATGAAACTTTTAACAGAAATATATTTTATTTTGTAAATTACGTATGTTTCGATAGTAATCCAGCTACTGTATTATCATCAGATATAAATTAATAAATTCAAAAATTATTTAATCAATTGTTCAAAACAGCTGTTTTATATGTAACTGAATTAAAATTTATTAATTTTATTTCAACAATTGTTTTACAGATTTTTGAATTTATTAATTTATATCTGACGATGATAGTTGGATTACTACCAAAACATATGTAGTTTACAAAATAAAATATATTCTTGTTAAAAGTTTTATTATTAATAAAAACATAAAATATATAACAAGAAAAATTTGAGCATTTATAAATATAAGTCTGTTTAGTGTTTTTAAAAAGCAAAAATGTACATAATCATAACAAATATTATTACACTTATTTTTTGAAAGTAATTGTGTTAAACCTCACAATCGTAGATTTATTGATAAAGCCAGAGAATATATGAAAAGTACAGTACAAACTGTTAAACTTATCAAAATAGCTAAACTTTACATAGCTAAATACAAGTTTTACTCTTACATATCTATATATGAGCAGGGTGATACTAGTTCTGTATCAGGATGATCTATAGATTATTCCCATCATCATCAACACCACTCCAAGGACTAGGCCTTAGACCTGTTCCGGAACCCATCTCCTCCTCGGTCTACTATATCTCTCTTCTCAGTAGAATGATAACCCAAAGCAACCACAGGTAGACGGATATCAGTGATGCGATTTAAGTGTTCACACCACATCTCCTTCTGTGGTCTTCAATTCTTTGGTGCAATGATACAATGTTTAAATCACGTCTAATATCCTCGTTCCTTCTCCGATCGAAGAGAGAACAACCTTGCGTCTCTCTTAGAAATTTCATTTCGGCTACCTGAATCCTCCGCACGCCCCTTTACCAAGAGTCCATGTTCCACTAGCATACAGGAATGTGGGAACAGCTACAGTTGTATAAAATTTCATTCGAGTATACTTCCGTGTTTTATTTTTCAGATACCTGTGAATCGTTGTACAGATGCATCTAAATTCTTTTAGCTTTCAATCCCAATCAGTATAAGTTCCATATGAGATATTACAACCCAGATAATTAAAATGACTAACCTGATCCAAAATCTGATTATTCACGAGTATATTAGTTCTTATAGGATACCTGCCCTGAAATGCCATCGTTTTAGATTTTGTAGCCCAGATCTGTACGATGTTATTGAACGTAAATATCGCTCCCTGTAACTAGTCTTCTGTTTTCTGTATCATTACCGTGTCATCTGCATAAAGTAATGCATTCACATGAATATTTTGCTGAAGTGATATTCCCGAGTCAACCAATGTCAATATGTCAACGAAAGAAAACTTAGTGCGTCCTTTAATTATTTCAGCGACAGTTACGATCCGTTCACGTTAACGTCGCTAAACTCTGATCAAACGACGGGACGCGACGATGCGCAACATTATCTTGTAGCGCGGCCAGAAGTTTGGTCGATGTGTCTTACAACGTCATAACAATCTTCTTAAACTAAACCGATTTTTCCTATTTTGAGAGACGTGTTTTTACGTTAGCTTATTATACCAATCAATCGGGCTCCCCTTACTATCACCCCTTTCCGGACCTCACTGATTATTCTATAAGTCAAAATAAAGAAAAGTTTTTAAAACGTGTCCAAAAACTCTTTCTTTTTCAAGTTTGGATCAGTCAAAGGTATTTCAACTATTTTTGATTTCAAAAATAAAATCGCGGTACTCAGATTCTGCTGATTCGCTGGCTTATATCTGTAATAGTTACTATAGAGAAAATTGTTGAAAAGCGCGAAATATGGGAATTGGAAAACAACACGTTGTAATGAACAAAGACACAAGTTTCCTGCTTGCACTAATGACAAAACACTAACCAGATCAACCGATTTACTTCTGTATGGTTACAAAACTATTTGAATTCAACACTGTAAAACTAATTCTTGTTAAATTCTTAATACTGTTTTGCCAAAATATCAAACAATACTTTGATCTTTGAAGGCACAAAATGGTGAGGAAAACTTTACATCTCTTTTTCGGAAAGTTTAACTTTTTCAAGTTTAGGTACACGTTTCTCAGGATCTATCATAGGTAGAGACTTCAAATTTTCTGCACAGGTTAAAAACACAGTTTGTACATTTACACCCATTTTTGTCTATATATGTTAATTGTCCTCTTGGAAAAAGGTATATTACTCTTCCAAAGCAAGGAATTTTTTATTAAATGAAAACAAATTTTTAAATAACTAAACAATGAGAAATTGATATATAAATAGGTCTAAATACAGTCTAGAAGCAGAAGATAGTGCTGTAAAAAATTCAAGTCTATAGCTGTTCTGGTTTGTTAGAAAAATGTACCTTAAGTTAGTGAAATTAACATGGGCGATATAGGGCTTTCCCGCTCCCCTTAAAACAATTTTATTACCAAGTTTTCTAAAACCTAAAAATCTGAAAAATATATGATTGACCATAACTTTAAAACAATTCGTTAACGGGCATATGTTTATGGAAAATTATTCTTGATTTGACACGTAGAATAAGCTGTAATTGGGGGGGGGGGGATAATTTCATAATTTCGTTACTCATCTAATAGGCTACATAATCAGTGTTTTTTGTGAAACTTGAAAGAATTATGGTTTTGGCAAATTTTGACATTCGAAACTTGTTCTGTTTGCCCAGTTAAACTATGGATTAAAAACCTTATTTAATCTATGAACCCATCACGTAAGAAAAGTTTCTAATATTTGAAAACAAAACATTTGTGTATAAATTGAACGTGTACAAATATTACCAGCTTTAAATAACGAAATGTCATATTAATATCGCGATAATGTTCAAGATTAAATTTATTCTTTTTTTTAATTTGAAACAATAGAGTTTGTTTGATAAGGCGTCCAAGTAAAAGTTGTATCTACGATATGTCTTGAGTCACGCCTCCTGTAAATGACAGGTGAGGTGTGGCTAAACATTGTTGTTAGGATAAATTTTCTCCTTCTTCGTCCAAACTTGCACAAATACGAAAAGTTTTAACCGCTTGCTTGGCAACTCTGAAGATACTCTTCACTTATAGTGTGCACGTTTATGACGAGTCGCTTTGCTCTTTTTTAAATTACAAGTCTAACGCATTTTACGCAAATAAATACATAGATAATATAGAGAACTAATGGCCTTCAATGAATTATTTTTAAAAACTTCATTATCTATAATTAATTGTCATCATCATCATCACCACTCCAAAGATTAGGCCTTAGATCTGGTCCGAAACACATCTCCTCCTCGGTCTATAGACATCTCTCTTCTCAGTAGGGTGGCAACCCAAGGCAGCCACAAGTAGACGGATATCAAGCATGCGATTCAAGTGTTCACACCATTTCCTTTTGTGGTCTTCAACCTTCTGGTGCAATGATACAATGTTTAAATTACGTCTAATATCCTCGTTCCTTCTCCGATCCAAGACAGAACAACCTTGTGTCCCTCTTAGAAATTTCATTTCGGCTGCCTGAATCCTCTGCACGTCCCTTTTACCAGGAGTCCATGTCTCACTAGCATACAGGAATGTGGGGACAGCCACAGTTTTATAAAACTTCATTTGCGTGTCCTTCCGTGTTTTATTTTTCAAGTAACTATGAATCGTTCTACACATGCGTCTAAATTTGTTAGCTTACTATCCCAATCAATATCAGTTCCATATGAGATATTACAACCCAGGTAATTCAAACGACTAACCTGACCCAAAATCTGTTTATTGACGACTATCTTAGTTCTTATAGGATACCCGCCATGAAATGCCATCGTTCTAGATTTCGTGGTGGAGATCTGTAGCCCATAGTCTTGTATAAAGCTAATGAACGTAAATATTGCCCGCTGTAACTGGTCTTCTGTTTTCTGTATCATTACCTTGTCATCTGTATAAAGCATTGCATATACATGAATATTTCGCTGAAGTAATATTCCCGAGTCAACTTTAGCTGTCCATCGCCGAAATATGTCGTCCATGTAGATATTAAAAAGTGTCGTTGAAAGAGGGCACCCTCGTCTCACACCTTTATTTGTAGGAATATATTCTGATAATTTACCATTCAAACATACCACACCGCTGTTTTGTAATATAAGCTCCTAAGAACTTTAATTAATTGCGAAGGGGAAGCCCTTCGTTCCGTTATACTCCAGAGTAGCGAACGTTTCACATTATCAAAAGCTTTCGACATATCTATGAATGCTAGATGCGTCTCCAAGTTAAATTCCCTTCCCATTTCAATTAATAATTTACGCGTAAAGATAGCATCTATGCATGATCTCCCCTTCCTGAAGCCATTTTGTTCTTCTGTTATTAAAGCGTTAGCTATTGGTTTCAGTCTCCCATTTATTATTATGGCGTAGACATTATATATAGTATAATGAATTCTATAAGCCTAAATCTTATTATTACATATAATATTAGTTCACCATCATCGTCATTACTAATGGTAGGGATTAAACAGAGGTTGATCTGTTTCGGTTCGATGCAGACAACTGGTCACTCCAGCACTTCTTCCGTCGTCCAGGTTTCATCTTTCTTCGAGCTTATAGTTCAGTAGTTGCTTGGGTGTTGCAGCATTTATCAATTCGACTGAAACGCTCCGATTCATGTAACCTATATTGGGTATCGTAATACTGTACAACATATCCACAACCCTCTATTCCTGCCATCTATCAGTATTCTTGTGACATTCCAAATAGTAGGCTATATTATTCTGCACCATGTGTGAAGAATCTCATTTCAGCCACTCGAATACAACTGGCTTCACCTGCTGCCAAGTACAATTATCAGGTCTATAAAAATGTGTTGGAAGAGCAGTCAACTTGTATAACCTTCAGACTTCTCTGTATAGTCCAACACATGTAATAGAACTTAAGTGGGCCTATTAGTATTATTTACTATTATCAGGTACTGATATATGATCAACATTTTCTTGTGTTTATATTATTATTAATAATAAAAAACGTTTACAAGAATATATTTTTTATTTTGTAAATTACAAACGTTTCGATAGTAATATCACTGTCATGATCAGACAATATAAGTAGATATCTGATGAAGATAGTTATATTACTATCAAAATATCTGTAATTTACAAAATAAAAAATATATTCTTGTAAAAGTTTTTTTTAATAATAATATTATCAAGTAATATTAACCATTATTATTAACTGTAACTACTGCCTGTTATTGCCTGTTTACAGTTAATTACCATTTACTGCATGTGGTTAACAACTACAAACTATTAATAGTTATGAAACGTTCCTGTTATTCCTAACATTAACAGTTACTCTTAACTGTACTAATATTAATTTCAGTAAATATTGTGAATTATTAACCAACCAACTAGACCGTGGATATGGTCTAGACATCAGTGTTAATAAAACGAGGCTAATGGTTGTGTCTAAGAACAAGTTCACAACCTGCGCCCTTAATATAAACCAAAGGCCTGTTGAACGTGTAAACCTTTGGTGTAAGATATATACATATCTTGGTGCTATAGTCAATGAACAATGGGACTACTCTCAAGAAATAAAGAGCAGAATTGAAAAAGCAAGAATGAGCAGTTTATTCAAAAGTCTCGATTTAACAATAAACACAAAGTTGAGACTTCAACGCTGCTGCGTATTCTCGGCCCTCTTCTACGGTGTAGAATCTTGGACTTTGACTGAAGCCACAACTAAAAAATTTGAATCTTTCGAAATGTGGCTTTACCGTAGAATACTAAGCATTTCATGGACAACACATATAACTAATATTGAAGTTCTTTGAAAGATGAAGAAATAAAGGGAATTCATTAACACAGTGAAGATAAGAAAGCTTGAATATCTGCGACATCTCATGAGAAATGAACAGAGATTTTACTTAATGCAGTCCATACTACAAGGAAAAGTACCTGGAAAGAGATGAGTTGGGCGACCAAGAATCTCATGGCTGAGAAATTTAAGGACCTGGTTTGGCATGAATAAACTGACTTATTCCGTGCAGTATTATAGAAGGTTAAAAAAGTTTGTATAATATCCAACATCCGAAACGCATAGGAACTATCAGAAGAAGAAGAAGAAGTACTAATATTGAAGTAAATATTGTGAATTATTAACCGACTTGTACAGTAATGACGACTGTGTAAAAAAGAAAGAAAACAGAAGAAAACAAAACAACAAATCAATAAGCGATCTTTAGTATACATCATCGTATTCAATAACTTTGAATACACTACGTCAATGTATTCATTAACTTTGACGGCTGTTTGCGGTAGCCATGCCCCCTTATCAAACGTATTTAATTATACACAAATTAATGTGAATTATACATTTCTCAGCTATACTTTGTCTTATACGTAGTACAAACCATAACGTGGTGAATAAGCTGCACGAGTTCAACTGTACATGTTGGCGGTCAGTTGCTACTAAACAACGTTTTTACCTGTTCTTTACGCAGTCAATTGCGCCTCAAACTTTCACTTACTGACCGAATCTGTCATTATAAACGTTCCTATTCTGAACTTGGATGAGGTTTCAATTCAGTAAACTCTTTCTTCCAATATTCTTGTCACGTTTGGTTAGGTTAGGTTAGGTCAGGTCAGGTTAGGTTAGGTTAGGTTAGGTTAGGTTAGGTATGGTTAGGTTAGGTTAGGTTATGTTAGGTTAGGTTCGGATAGAATAGGAATGGTTAGAATTATAATGATATAAGCTCATGGAACATATGTATATGTTAATAATAACATAAAAATTCAATTGGTCGCAACTGACCGGTCCAAGTTTCCACCTCGGTCGCAACTGACCGGGTTTTATACGAATGGGTCGCAACTGACCACGGTCCGAACCTCAGGCGTGTTTCTTTACTCGTTGATTTGTAGTCCAACGGACCGTCTACGCATGAGGTTCTACAAGGTGATAGCCCTCCCCGAACTTCTATAACTTGGACTTTAACGAAATTCCAGACCAGTCGTTATTCAAACGGGCGACATGAGATTTCTCAGTCACGTAGTAGGATCTAGGCATATTTTTCAAGATCGCAAAAGAAATGCCGATATTCGACAAGAACTGAATACTGCAAAGAATACTCGATAGGATTGCCCAGTGTCGGATATAACGGTTGGGACCATCTTAACCGAATGGATGATTGCCGCATCCTCAAACAAGTATTGAATTATAACCCGAAAGGACGGAGAGATGTGAGACGGCCGAAGAAGAAGCGTTGGAGTGCCCAGCTGTAGTCTATCTTCTTGGGACTGGAAGAAACAATTTTGTATTTAATGTTTGCTGAAGATGATGATGATTATGATGGTAAACTGACGTGTCCCGTGCCGGATTTACCACTAGGACGAGTAGGCCGAGGCCTTCTCAAAGAGGGCCGCAAGATACAGATATTTTTTTTAATTACCTATATATTTTGTTAAATTGTTAAATTTCTGAATAAGGTTAGTTTAGTTACTCTACATAAAAAAATAAATTAATTTGCTGAATTCTTTTGCATGGTTCGTAATATTTTGAAGAAGTTTACTAAATGAAAGCAAGCTTTTTTATAGTAGCCTACTGGTTTTAAATTTGATAGTATTAAACTGACATCAAATTACTTCTGCAGTACATATATTACTTCAAAGTCACAGCTGGGGGAGGGGACGCTCAGAAAACTTGGCCTAGGGCATCAAAAATCTTAAATTCGCAACTGGAAATGTCTACCTAAGAGCAGACACTGAAATTTCCAAATTGCCTTTCAGACCAAGAGATAATTTGCTCCTGGAATTTTTTTAAGATTTTATACATAACACTTTGTAGTCAATTGATTAATGAATATTATGGCTTCTAGCGAGAAATGCATGCCTAATAATTAGTTGTTTAAGTTTCACTAGCATCCCACGTAACTTGAAATTTTAAACGAAATCAATAGCCAGAATCTGCTTGCGTATTTTTTAACATACAAGGACGATATGGTGCCCTTCTGAGTTTTGTGATAAATGTATAGTGAAAACTTAAAACAAGTAGCTTTTATACTTAATTAAATATTGTATGTACGTTGTACGTTATAAATAATGATGGCCAGAACCTGTTCATAGAGGGTTTTCAAGGTAATTAGAGAAAGTCGTTAGTAAAAAGATTAATCAAACGTTATGAGAACTTCGGCATGTCGGGCTGTAAGGTCGTTTGGTGCAAGGTTGTCTGGTGCAAACGTTTCGGCCGTGTCGTCGACGGCCATCTTCAGAGCAAAACGCTGCAAAACACTGACAACGGTCTCGTAGTCAGTGACCACTGAACTGTGGTTGAGGCTAGTGGCTGTGAGTAGGACACCCATAATATAAACTTTTGGTGTCCGCACGAAGTTGTTGTCTGACACCACCAGCCAATCAGAAGAAAGCCAAATTCAAATTTTGCAGCCTTCTGCACTGAAGACGGCCGTCGAAGGCCCGACCGAAATGTTTGCACCTTGGAACACGACCTTACAGCTTCGACAAGCCGAAGTTCTCATAACGTTGAAGCCGGCCGTGAAAGCCTCAGACATAGATTAAATAGTTAGAAAAAGTTCGTTGTTTTTAAATTTTAGGGCTTAAATAGACTTTAAATTGCGCACAGTGCGTGCAGAAATGAGCTCGACCGTAAGGTACGACTACACCTTGGACACTTGTGATATGGCAGTGAACGATTCCGCGTTGCTTAGGAACTGGACTGTGTCGGCCAAAACGTTCGGTCCTGTCGAACAACAGCAAAGTGATCGCGGCTCCGGTTCCGGTATAAACGAAGCGATAGTGCCGCTTTATTTACTGATATTCCTGTTGTCGGTGATCGGGAACTCTCTGGTGCTGATCACACTAGTGCGGAATAAACGGATGAGGACGATCACCAACGTATACCTGCTCAATTTGGTAAGTACTAACTATTTCACTTATGCTTGTCTAATTGGTTTAGTGCAGTGGTTCCCAAACTTTTCGGTCCCCGGACACCCCCAAAAAAATTAAAAATTTCACGGACCCCGTCTGAGTTCTGAAATAAAACAAACAGTAAATATAATATAAACACTTATATTTTAATTACAATTTATTGAAATCAAGAGTCTCTTAACTTGCAAAAGTAAGTCTATTATTATAATATTAATGGTATCAAATATAGTTTAATGTTAACAATGAAGCAGCTTTTGAACAATTAGCTCTTCAATAAGGGGTTTAATGTCTGAATTTCAATATTAAGTCTTTAAGTTCCAATTGTGTAACCAGCGTTGCGCAGCCAGCGTTGCCAAACTCGGCTCTATCTTTCCAGCCACACGTGGTAAAATCCAGCTACATGGAAAACGTTTTGCTTAGATACGGTGCTTATACGGGGAGACAGTGCTTATAAGCAAGATACAGTGCTTATACGTGGACTAACACAGCGTAATCAGTTCTGTGTTGATGATATGTTGATCAGCTCTAGTCAGTTCGACTGACAAACGGATCTGCTACACTACATGATTTAAAAATATTATTAAAAGTATTAGTTTCAAATTACTTTTACAATTACTTATTAGTTTGAACAACAAATACTAGAATCGTCTACTAATTGTTTTAAGATTTTAAAATTTCGATTTTAGAGCAAAAAGATATCGGAGAATATAACGGAGTATGTTCTATTTTTCCATAAAAGTGTCCGCGGAGCCCACTTTGGGAACCATTGGTCTAGAGTAAGATCATGCCGACGCAGCGTTCTTTCTAGTAGAATCTTTATAATTAAGTATATTTTTTAAAAGGTGAACAAAAATTGTCGGATCCATAAGAAAAAAAAACTGTGTTCCTCTTCAATTTATGCAATACAAATTAGTAGTAGTATTTAATACATTCCATTACTTATTTATTGCATCATCAGAAATACATGTAAATATACATTTTATAATCGGTTTAGACATGTCTGCATATTCAAATTATCTATATGTACAGTGGCGAAGCGTGACAAAATAATTTGGGTAGACATAAAATACCAGCCAAACGCCACCTCTAGTCTACGGTCACACTTAGCGTTTCTGTCGCCGCGTTAGAATCAAGAAGTGTAAAGCATGTAATCAAATGGAGCCGGGGTCACACTAGGCGTGCGACGTTTACGACAGCGTTCCGAACGGAGCTAGGAGCGGGACATATGTACAATCGCGTTACTTTACGGTGGCCGCTTCATAGCTGCGCGAAAAGTGAGGGTAGTGGGGAGGCTAAGTGTGCTCAGTTGTAACACTTCATTTCAAAAACGTCTGCCTTACTGTTGCTTCAGCCGGCTTTATAGGTGCACTTAACTATTTAATTATTACAACTCGGCTTTTACACACTGCTGACATTTCCGGATTTCATTCGACTAACTACTATTTGTAATTTTACTCAGTATTACTCGAAATTGTAAAAAATATATATTTGTAATACTAGAACATGTTATTTGTTAAATAAAATAAATAATAAATAATTACTAGTATAAATCTTGGCTGCTTCCCGAGTTTGCCTATGCACAATCTTTTTACCTTACTTCGATTTTATAGGAGCCATTTTTTTCTGATTACATAGGCTAATTAAATAAAATATAGGCCTACTGTAAAATTAGCAATATTTTAAGCAAAATAAACTTCAGTTTAACAAATATGATATCTAAAAACACAACTACAGACAATATTAAATGAAATTTAAAATTTAATTATATTATTTAGCACACGTCGCAGTCCCAAACTAAACACTAGTAGCGATACAAACTAAATAATTAAATGAAATACAGGCCTATACGGTAAATGTTTTTGAAAACGCATCAACACTTATGCATTCAGCGAGATGTGCCGTAACACTGACAAAAAACAGGGTTCTGCGCACATCACTTTCACCAAGGTTGCCGGCCAACATAAAATACACAAGTAGTACTTGGCGTTCCTGTCGCTGCTTCTCCTCCCCCCTCTTCCACTCATGTGGCATTCCGCATTCACTCTTCGTTGATGGTTGATCTAAGTTATATTGATTACTGAATTAAATTCATTATTTTTGTTACTTGTTATTATTGTTATTACTGTTATTATTATTATTTAGTAAAAAAAATGTTTGACACCGAATTGTTTATTAACGAGATAAGTGTTCGTCCACGACTTTGGGACATGGCACTTAAAGACTACAGCAATAGGGATGTAAAATCAAAATTGTGGATTGAAGTGGCTTATGTGTTCGTGGAAAATTGGGACCAATTATCTAACGGAGAAAAGAACAAACAGGGAAATGTTACCCTCAGAATATGACAACAATTCATTAAACGATGAAACACTCATTGGAAAATAAGAAAAGAATTCGTCTTCATCGTTTTTGAGTAAGCTAACATATAAAATTAGCCGTGCGTAAAACGTATAGCATTGATCAGATGTACACCAAATCTCCTCTTTTTCTTCTTTTTTAAATAACTTCTCACAGCAACTGCGAGTAACACATCAGCTTCATCCAAAGAAGACATTCCGAACACTGAAACAGTGCGCGTTAGTCGCCAAATGTGACACCACGTCAGGCCTGCGTTCTGTCGCTGCGTTAGCCGGCGTATCGGACGCGGCGACAGGAACGCTAAGTGTGACCGTAGAATCTAAGATTGTTGACGTTCTTAATGAACCAGTAAAACGTTGACAACAGCTGACTCGGTTCTAGCTAGTAACTTTCGCCATTTTCACAACGGGAATTTTACAACCCTGATTGCGTCTCTCTGTTTTTTTTCTGATTCATAAACAAACTAACAGTCTTGTAAAACATGCGTAGTGCCGCCTGAGCTAGAGCGCGTAGTTTGAATTTTAATGGTGATAAATACACATAAAAGCATGGTGAGGTATATTTATTACTTTAGAACTCATTAAATCTTAAATTCGAAACTGGTTATTCACCGATACTATATATAAAATATAATGTATTAGTGATATTAACAAAATCGTACTTAACTCTTTTTTTACGTGTTGTTCACCATCAAGATGTTTGAAAATTGCGGTGGCGCAACTTCTTCCTTTTCACTTTACTGGGTGTGGCTTTGTGGTCTTTTCGCAATCCCCTGGTAGAAATAGAGCATCTTGATTTAAGAACTACTACAAACAGTGTCTTATGATAATGTACGCTATATGTGATGTATACCACGAAAAATGGCAAAAAATTATATCTTAATTGAACAATTGCAACCGAAATCGTAAAACTAACTTCAAAAATTCATATCTCAGTCAGACTTTGACGTACAGATACAAACAAAAAATTCAAAATACGAGTAAATACGAGTCTTTTTATAAACTTTAATAGTCTGTTAAGATTTTTGCTACATATGGTGAATTCCACCTAAAATTGCAAATAAGTCGTGAAAATTAAAAAAAATTGAATTTTTAAAGATGTTGCACAAAATGAAAATAAAAAAAAATCATTAAATTATTGTTTAACAATGGTCTCTGTAAAATGTCAGAATTCTTTTTGTTTTCTTAAAACTAATATTAAAAAATCAAATTTTATGTTTTTGAAAATTTTTTAGATTGCTTGTGACCTTATTTGATCTTGAAAAATTTCACTAGAAAAGGTCTTCACGGCCGGTACATTAAAGAATTTTGTTAAAGTCCCATGATAAAACCTCTTAAGAAATAATAGAAACCGAAGAACCCACTTTTTTGCCCTCAGGTGGCGGAAAGGGGGATATTAAAATACGGACTGTAGGTACCTTATTTTTTTTAGTTCAAATAACAATATTATTGGGTTTATTTGAAAATTCATGATTTAGGGCACTTGACCTATTTTAACCAGAGATACCCTTTGTTACCCACATATCTAGTAGGCTATAGGCCTATGTGGTGAATAGTTGAATAGTTGCATTCCAGTTTTGCATTTAGGGCGTCTTCACACGAAGGCCATAGTGGCGCCACCACGTGAACGATTTTTCAAGCTACCAACAAGTCAGCTGTCAATTGCCGTTCGCAGTTCCTTGAGGATCGTTTTTCATCACTCTCGGCTGTTGTTTGTCTCAAATATTTTAGAATGGAAGGCGAGGACGTTGTTCCGATTCTGAGAAGTCATGACACGTTTGATACTGAAAAACTTATATGTGAATATGAGACTAGGGCTGTGAGATTTAACGTCAAACGAATATGCCAATAGAGATTTTAAAAACGAAGAATTGAGAAGAGTTGGTGAATATCCCTTTGGAAGATTGGTCGTGTAAGAGTGGATGAACCCAAAAACGTCTTTTTTTCTTGCGCTGTTTTCGCGACTTTATATAATTCTACAAAAAAATTTAGCCTCCTATATTTCTTCCTACTCCATTTCAAGACTGAAGCTCACTTGGTCACTTTCTTGGTCCCAGTAAAAAAACATCACATTACCGGTGGAGGGACCGCCAGCATCTGTGGTGGCATCACCATGGTGGCCTCGTGTGAAGGCGTCCTTAGAGTTAGTAACGGAAGCCAGAACGTAGTAATAAATTAAAAACCAGAATACAAATCTATACTTAAACAAGAGTTTTCATAATTGGTAGTAGAGGAAATGTTTGTTTGTTCTGTACCGCTTTAATTTTATACTAACTCAAATAAATAACGTTTTTGAAATGAGTTCATTAGTTTTAAGTACTAACTTACTCAACCAAAAGGAAGCAACGTATTGTTAACCATGAATAGAAGGGGTGGAAGAGAATTATTATGCACTGAAATGAGAGAGCTTTGAACGGATACACACTGTTTCTGTAGATTAGTTTTAATTTAAACAATGTACGCCGTAAATTATATGTGCTCTATTCTAAAATTAACCTATTCAGCGTTTGGGTGAAAACATGCAAAGTGGTTGGTATAGGAACAAGGCGCACGCGCAACGACAATCAGTATACTTTTACATTGTTACGCCTAATCCACGGAACTCTACCTTTATTCGTTCCCGCTGTACATTTTCGATGTTTTTAATATTCGATTGTATCGATATATTACGATGCGAAAAAGAAGAAGTGTAGTAATTGTAAATTTCCTATTTCTTAATGCAAACTGAAAATACGTGTTGTTTTCATTTGTGAGGTTAAGTAATAATGTTTCTAGGTTTTTAGTTTACTCCTGAAATAGGCTAAATAAAATCCATATTGGGAAAAACATGACGTTTAATGGTTTATAAACACAGTGACCTATATTACAGTGCTTATAACAGAGTAACATTTAAAATAAAAAACCTAACATTTTTAAGCTGACAAATTACCAATGCTACAACAGCAAATATAAACTAAAAATACAAGTATTTCTGGTTAATGGAAAAACAAAACACACAATGTATTGTGGAATGACAACATACGCTCTACATACTGTAAATAATGTACGTTTCTTTTTGGTTAGCCACAAAACGAGTACTTGTTGGAAAACGAATATTACAGAAAAAAAGAATTCTGCCACAAAAAAGTGACATGTATAGTAATAGTCGCGCCTTACTTTCGAGTTCGATGGGTTTTCAGTTATCTATTCACAGAACGAGTATTAATGAAAAAAACGAGTACTACTCGGAAAACGAGTTGTACTGAGAACCGAGTGCTGTCACAAAATAGGAGACATATATAGAAATAGGCAAGAACTCGCCTTACTTTCGAGTTGTGTTTTCCGTAGTTTCTGCAAAAAACGAGTTTTACCGGTTAATTTCAGTTCCCATGTTAACCTAACATCAACTTTTGGCGTCACAGGTACACAGCTGTCATACAGTATACTACTGCTAAAATAATTTTTTATTAAAAAAAAAAAAAAAAAAAAAAAAACTAAGGATACCAACTGCAATTTGGCAGCCAACTATTTGGTAATATACAAAATAAAAATTTGTATAATTCTTTCACCTACATAAGATTATGTGCGATATTCACAAAGATCGAAACCAAACAATCGCATAATCGAAATATCGAAAGTGACTGCAGGAACGGATAAAGGTACACTACCCCACGGAGCATTCTCTTTATTTATGTTCGTGTAGTGACCGGCGAACCATGCAATCTGTCACGGCCTCTTCTGCCATCTATAATGTGGGTGGTTGTATTCGCTGAAATATCCTATCTTCTGCTCGCTACAGTCGCGAAAAACTGCACAAGGTCGGACGATGACGGTCTCGGGGGATGTAAAGGCTCTTGGTCCCGCGCTGCCCCCCGTGGCCTAACATGTGCTATATGGTCGACGGTTGCCCCGGGTCAATCAAGGTCGGAACAAAGATTGTAAGGGGACGCCATAGTCGCGTCGATACGGCTGTATGCTGTCCACATTTGTGCGCTTTCAACTTTAACTACGCTTTCAATTTCCAATTCTGCTTTCAACACCGAGTAGTTCTTGCGCATGCCTTAGACCGAAAGTACTGAACGCATGCCACAAAGTGTCTACACTTGTGCGTCACAGATGTCAATGTTTCTCCAGTGTAAACGTGAAAATGGACGTGACTGATACTGCTATGTTAGCGGGTATAAGTGCTGCATTTTTAGTGCTGAAAAGAGTTCGAAAAAGTCGTGAAAAATATCAACGTTCAATATGGTTGAAAGATTATTTAAGAACGCGGAACTTTGGGATTATGAGAAACCTGGATGATAACGTTAAGTTTAAGAACTTTACGCGAATGTCTAGAACGAAGTTTTACAAATAGTGAAGCCTAAGTTTGCAAAGGAAAATACTCACTTTAGAGAAGCAATACTTGCTGAAGTGAAATTAGCAATCACGCTTATATAGTTGGCTACCGGTGATTTACTTACTCCTTTGATGTACTTATTTAAAGTATCCAAGCAATTCATACCATCAATGCTTCCCGGGGTTCTTTCACAGTCAGTTCATACTTCGTAGGCAAATCAATCTTTTCATTTTGTTTGTATAATTTTATCCCGTTATGTCCCATAAGGCCTAATGTGACCTATAATCTTCAATAAAGGCCAACGTTTGTTCTGGTGACATGGTAAACAATAAACACAGTCACACCAATCACGAAAACTGAACAAAACCTTTCTGTAAAACTATGAAGTTGCACGGAATGTTGAAAAAGTTCCACTGGTGACTGGTGATGGAAGCAAGTGCGTTATTGAATGCGTCAGTAAAAACGGTGACCTTCAACTGATTTGAGTCATGCTTTGTGCATGCGTTACGTTCGCTAGAGGAAGGTCCTACTGCGCATGCCTCAAATGCACGAAAAGCGCACTAGTGTGGACATAGCTATTAGAGGTGGGCTAAACTGTTATTTGAAAATAATAGGTATGAAAATACTGTTCCAAAAAAATAACAGGTACAAATACGTGTTATTATATACTATATATACATAACCTATATTATCCTTTGTAAGTAACTCGTTTTGAGTTTCCTGCAGGTCTCTTATGTAACATCTTCAAATAAATACACTGCAAGTAGGTTTATTTTCACCTAGATAAACCTATTAGTATATTAATAAACCTACTTGCAGTGTATTTATTTGAAGATTTTATATAACCTATACTATATAATTTGTTAGAAGAAATAAATTGAAACTAAAAGTATTAACAGTGTTACTTTACTCTGTGACTTTATTAAACTATTACTGTTTAAAAGAAAATAAGAAACAAGAGAATTTATAGGCCTATCTCCCTTTGGGAATACCAATTTAAGTTTTCACTAGGAGTAAAACTAACATTGGTTAGACTTTAGACAAATCAGTTGCGAAACTCGGGGCAATGAAATAATTTAGAGTACACGTAATACCACAACAAATAATGTGATAAAAACATCAGAAACATGTAATAAAAACATAACAGTAAGCCACAAGAGTGAATGAGAATAAACAAAATTTTACAAATAAAAATAATAAAAACAACTGTAATAAAATAAATATAAATAAATAAATAAAAACTTATAAATAATAAGCAACAACAAAAGTAAATTAAATGCATTACATATCTGGATAATCTTCAGATTCATTCACTAATGTACACAGAATATACAAGTTATAAAATGTCACACCTATTTACATTAAAATCTGCTTGACTTAACACATTGTAAATAAAATTAAACAATTGAATTGTTTTTAAAATACTGAGATTTCAGTTATTCAAACACTATTTTAAATTCGCATTCAAAAATATCAACTGTTGCACTTTCCTTGATGATAATCGTGTTCGTGTTCTTCGTTCAGATATTAAAGAACGAAATCCCATTAAGTTAAAATCCCGTGAAGTTAAAATCCCATTAATAAAAAAGTATAATATAGCCTTTCAACATCAGCCACTCTATAGGTTATAATGCAATATAATTAAATACAACTATTTCACTAACGACTCGGAACACAAAGTTTTTTATGAGTAAAAACATAAAGTTTTACCTTACAACCTGAACCGGTTTTAGTTACAAGTTGGTGACTAGTATAATATATAATTTATTAGCATATAATCTGTATTATATATCTGCATATCACACGAGAATAAATGTAACATCAGGATGAATTTTTTCCTTTATTAAAAACAGCTTCGTCTCTTTGCGCAGAATGAAGTATTCAGGACGAAAAAGTGGCTGCGTACTAGTTCCTACTCGAAATACACTTGATACTACCTGTTCCTAAAATACTACTGTTCCTCTGATACGCTTAGTATTTTGTGTATCGGTGATACCCCTAGTATTTGAAATACCTAGTATTTGAAATACTGGTTGTTCCTTGCGTACCAGCGATATTTTTGTACGCCTAGTATTTGGCCTTGGCGTATTCGTTTACTTGTTAGTTGCGTAAGTTGTGTGTGTGTGTCTGTATAGTAGCGTAAGGGGCATGCCATGACTCAGAACAGCGAGGGGGCGTGTCTCGACTCGGAACAGCGTAGCCGCGAACAACAGGTATTTCAACTTTTCAGTTACTGTTACATCTGTTCCACAAAAATATCGTTCCAAAATACCTGTTACAGGCATATCGGCCCACCTCTATACTCCGTTCACCGCACATCAGTGAAGATATTTGGTCATTCTCATTCTCGTTTGTTGGAGGTCGCCGTAATATTTGTGTTATTCAATGGGCTGTGATGTCAAGGACATTTAGATGAGGCTCCGCTTCAAGAGTAATATTTATAACCAAAGAAGCCAGGTTTCACTTGACAGAGCTGTTACAGCACACAGCGGCTTACATGAATATTAAACTCACCGTATTAGAATAATATTTAAATTTAGAAAACTACGTTTGACTTTCAAAGTGTTTGCTTAAAATGTTAACTACTGTGTGGGCCATAAATCGTTTGACAATAATGTATTGTTATTAAGTAAATCGTTTTGAACATTTTCTTCACTTACAAATGTAATAATATCAACGCTTCAACCGCCAACAACCTGCTGTCACCTTCAGGTAAATGAAATAAATAGTAGGACAAACTATCCATCAAGATAAACAATTAGTACCAATTAATTAGGATTAAATTAAAATACCGGTATTTACAGTAAATAATCTAGCTGGCAAGACATTAGTCTGGCTAGAATGGGGAATTTTACACGACTTTTTACAGTTTTGGTGATTGCGTGTGAAATCCTTGACACTAATGCAGATAAGTAATTTATTATTTATATTTTAACTTATTTATAGTTTTTCATCTTCACTATTTTATAGTATTCGTTACTACGAAACATTTAATACTTTTTAATAAATAGTTTTTCTACTTTTTAAATTCATTAATTTAGCTGAAGATGATTGCTGATTGTTAGTCGTCGACAGTTACGACTATCACATTATTAACGACGGCGGATGTTTGAAACAGTATACGCGTATTTACTAACACCAACATGCAATGAATCTTACGTTTTAAGGGCACTTGTAACCGGCAAATCGAACCAAAACCGATTTCTGGTAATTTGTTTTAAAAAAGTCTTAAACATTTTCTGAGTAATTTGATACCGTAGTTATGTGAATAGGCCTGATAAAATTTTTATGATTTTCACCCAAGAATATAGATTGTAGGACAAGTTCTGTCAAAAGTGTTGATAATATTACCATTTTATTAAAATCTGTAACTCTCTAATAACAGATCGTAAAGACATGCGCTTTTTAGCATTGGAAACAGAATTTTTTGTGCTTACAAAGGAAAATTTTGTATTAATACAAAGCGAGACAAGTCAATATTTGCTGATCTTATCATCCTAATTTGTTAAAAAATATCATCATGGTAGTGCACATAATTCAAACGAGTCGATAAACCATTTGATTGGAATGAATTGCCAAAAAATATTTTTTTGGACTGGATACTTTTGTTTTGGGTGTACATGATGATGTGTTGACCTTCAATGATGGTAATATTAGTAAGTGTCAGGTCTAACAAAAAATTAAGGATCAAATCAGGATCAAACATGGTTGAGTCAATGAAAAAAATTGACTTGCTGTGAATGTATGAGGCAGTCCCAGCAATAGATAAATTTATGAAAAAGGTTAGACAGTCAACTAGAAATATGAAGACAAAACTAGAGGACCAAATGGACATAATTGAAGACCCCGAGTATAGAGCTGCACTATATTAAATTAGGTTAAGCAATAAACATCTGATTTAAAACTTTAAACGCGTTTTTCCCAAACTCTACTTTTTACATAAATAACCCATTATTTCATAAACCAAGTAAACTATCAAGCTAATTTTTTTGTGCCTATTGAGTTAGTAGAGATATAACTACACGACTAGAATTATGTAGTTTCACTGAAAAATAAAAACGTAAAAATATATTATGTATGCTTTTTGTATGCAAATTTTTAAAGCAAGACATAAAACATTATAAAAAAAAAACAAGAAATTAAGGTATCCTTATAATTGCAGTAGCGTTTGAAGAGTACAATGTGCTAACCTGCTTGCTAAAATTTTAGACTTTATCTTTTACAGGCTCCGAGATAGGCTAATGGGTCTCAAAATTTGACGAATTGAACATGGTAAGCACAGCCGTTTACGAGTGCCTTTAAAAATCGAAAAAATTCGTTTATTTAGTTTCAAGCGATCCATGGTCTATTCTATACTTCTTGTGTCAGATACAATTAAACATACTATTTTAAAAGTAAAAATTCTACTTTTTTAAATAATTTACTGTATATAGGCCTATTAGATTTTATTTATTAAAAAATATTTTATTGAAAGCTTTACTAAATATTAAAAGGACTGTTATAAAATAATAACGCATGTTCACGTTTCTTGACGTCACATCTCTCATGACGTAGACTATGTTGTAGTCAACAAGTCAGCCCCAAGTTTCAGCCAATTCATGGGACTATTCGTCAAGTATTGTCAAAGGAAAGAAGGAAAGAGTCACAAGTAGGGGGAAAATGAGAGTTATAACGCGGAAGTGACGTCACACGGCGGGAAATTCAAAAATTGTGGTGGTGGGGGTAACCATGCGGCAGTAGTCTGTCGGCCATGTTGTCGTCGTCGCCGCCTAAAGTGGGGTAATGTGTGCGTTGATTGGCGGAGGCGTGGCTATGTTCGCCGTTCGCCGTTCGCCGTTCGCCGTTGACGTCGTCGTTGACGTCGTCATCGTCGCTGGGCGGCGGCCTGGTGGTGGCTTGATGGCCGCCCGCCGCGGTGGGTCGCCGGCGGCCATGTTGGAAAAGGTGCGATGTTGTCGAGTGGTGTAAGAGAGTAGTGGTTAAGGTACGGCCTGGTTGCCGATTCGTGCGTGTGTTATAGTGTATGGTTATGTATATGTAAGGGGTTTTTCCGGAAGTTCGGCCATGTTGGAAAAGCGTCGTCGGTGTTGCCAACTGTTGTCGGCTCGGTGTTATAGTGTACGGGTTGAATGTATGTTTCGCCATTGTTGCCAACTCGGTGTTAAAGTGTACTGGTTTCGTATATATTTACCCTGCCGTGCCGATATCGTCGATGTTGTGTATAAACATGGTTACTCCCACCACCACAATTTTTGAATTTCTCGCCGTGTGACGGTCCACGTTAGAACTCTCATTTTCCCTGTAAGAAATACAGATGATATTCAGTGTTCGATTCACTTATCTGAACGATTGCATTGTTGACAACTGTGTGTCTATGTGTTAAGTAAATTGTAGTATGCGAAAAGGATAGTTGAAAATAAACACTTATACAATGAAAAAAATATGTACAAGTTTATTACAAATATAAACATAAAAGAAAAAATAACTACTTTACAATTAATATTTACAAATATATAAACATAAAAATATATACAAATTTATACATTTCACAATCAGGTATTTTTTTTTACAAGTCTCCATCCGGGTGGTTAATTTCCTACAACTAATATTTACAAATATATAAACATAAAAAATATTATACAATAAAAAAATCTATACAAATTTAAACATTTCACAATCAGTTTTTTTTTTTTTTTTTTTAAGTCTTCATCCGGTGGTTAATTTCCATCTGTAACAAAAAAGTAAGAGTATTAGTGACATGTGGTTGTTACAAGTAGGATGGATTACTAAAACCTTTATTAACACTGTAATATACCTTAAATATGCATACGCCCATAAAACGTACGATTCGACTTTCCGAATACGCACATCCTGCATTGTGGGCATGCGGGTGGTGTCCCCTCCATCGCTACCGCCTGGAACCAGTTGAGGACGCATCGGTAATGGTATGTATGGCCACATACCAAACCGAGGAGCCTCTGCCCGTCATTGTATGATTCTATGCATATACTGCATGTATTGTGTGGAGGAATCATACCTTGAACAGGACAGGGCTCACCGCGACGCCAACACCATGTCGGTAGACTCCTTCTAAGAAGGAGTCTCAATGTTGTTGGGTCATCGTGCGTCCTCGGTTCGGTTGCGTGTAGCACTTCAAAGAAGACGGGTAGCGCGTCTTCTGGAGGGGTCCACAAACGGGGATCTCTCCGCAATAGTTGCTGCTACTGTTGCTGATAAATGGGCTGTGGGCGTGGTTGAGGTTGCATCTGCGGTGGTGGCGGTGGTGACGGTGGTGGTGATTGCGGTGGCGTAATCGGATGTGGTTGTGGAGGTGGCGGCGGTGCTGGTATCGGGCGAATGTCACTAAAAAAAAAAGACAACATAGAAATTATGTATAATCGCAAATAAAACAAAGCAGTATGTACGCATAAGAAGATGACTTACATATTTATGTCGAGGACTTCTACATCGTCATCATCACTGTCACTATCATCATTACCGTTCGGATTTAATTCAAGCGTATCAGCATCGCTTTGATTGTCCTCCACTTCCATAACTTCACCTTCTTCTGTGGACTCGACATTACTGAAACAAAAAAAAAGGAACAATTTTAATACCAGATTTAAACGTAAGAGAACAAATGAATGTTAATTAAAAACAAACGTACCGACTCGTACCGGGTCGAGGGTGAAATACCGCCACTCCTGCAGCTAGAGCATCGCTGAAAAAAAAAGTATAAATTGAACACATGAGGTAAACGCAATAGTATAAGACTTTGTTGTTAATGAAAACTGACTTACCGCAACACACTAGCCTGTAATCGAAATAACGCGCGTTTAAAACATTGCAGGCTGTTTGGAGATAGGGGACGACGACAATCTGCAGCAGCAGCAACAGCACCAGTCGGAGCGTTAGCATCACTTAAAAAAAAAACATGTATGAAATGAACACTGGAGGTAAAACGTAAGAGCACAGGAGTTTATTAATGAAAATTGTCTTACCGACTCGTGCCAGGTTGCGGAGATTGGGGACGAATTACAGCAACAGCGGGAGCAGCAGCATCATTGTTGAAAAAAAAAATAAATTGAACACCGGAGGTAAAAAAAAAAAAAAAGTACAAAAGTTTATTAAAATGACAATTGTCTTACCGACTCGAATCGGGTTCTGGAGATACGGGAGAATCAGCGGTGACAGGTGCCTCGTCTGTATCACTGAAATAAAAAAATATATATATATAATTGAACACCGGAGGTAAACGCATTAGGACAAGAGTTTATTAATGAAAACGGTCTTACCGACTCGAGCCGGGTCCTGTCAAAGCACGACGTAACCGTTGTGAACTATAAAAAAAAACACACATCAATCGAATGGAATATTCTTTTTGTGCATTATAAATAAAGAAAAAAATGTTATATTTACCATCGTACTCGACGTTGCTCTGCTGTCCTATTTTTCACAATTTTCTTGTTGTTCATTCTGTAAAACGTATCAAAAGTTGTAAAATAAGTAAATAAAGAACATAAAGTTAATGTGTGCGTGTGTGTGTGTGTGTGTGTGTGTGTGTGTGTGTGTAATGCTGAACATCATCTTTACCGTTAGTTATCGGTCCGTGTACTTTCTCTTTTTTGCCTTAGGACCAGCAGCGTCGTTGGTTATTGCTGCTATCATGTAATGCCCGTACGCGAGTGTACTTACACCGTCGTCCAGTACATACCTCTTATCATCATAAGGAGACAGGGAAAGTTTTGTTATACGTTGCGTGTACAGCTTATGATGATTGCTTCGTATACAGTCAGCAGAGGTGAATACGGTACGACTGTCAAAAAGACACTCGCTGTACAATTGATGTCGTAACCTTTTTTTTATTGCCGTCCTTGGCACACCTTTCGCCACCTTTTTGTCGGTGCGGTCGGACAACAAGAGCGAGTAACACTTCGCCCTGAGTCCGACAAATTCCCTGATGGGTTTTCCATTGGTCTCATCCTTGAACTTCCCCACGACTTTTTTGTTGTCGTCGCAATGACAAGGATGATCCGCGGGATAGTCCGATGTGTCAAAAAGGTGGAGATCCTCTTTCATATCTGAGTACAAATCGTTAGTCTGAATGCTGTAAAGCAAACTGTCTGTGTCAGTCATTAGTAAGGTCAATCGTTGTCCGTACTTGGCGAAAGCGTACCGATAATGAAAATTGCACATTATCAATTTGCTGACATCGAGTACTGTGAAGCCGACGTACACCGGACGGGAAAGGAATATCGTCCTATTTCGTAAGGCCAGTCCGACCAAGTTATCGGTGTAGCGGATCATACGCTTTAGCCGAGGATTGGAAACAATTTTCTGCAGCCGTTGTTCGTTAGAGACTAGTTGGAAGTCTATTCGTTTCCTCACGTTCTCCAGCGATTTGCCATAGACGGCGTTGACCATCAGTTTGAAAAAATCCTTTTCGAAACTGTTGGTGGCTGCTGCTCTCTTTTGCGTGTTGAAATCGATAAACGGTTTCATCCACGCTCTCTGTTTAAAACTCAACACCCTATGTATCGCTTTCAATTCTAAACCGAGACTCAGATACAATTTTAAATTTCGAAAATGAAGAACGTAATTTTGCTTGTCGTCCAAAGTCGTCAGCAACTTGGGAACGGACGACGAAGGCGTTTCCGATCCGCTATACCCTTTTGTATAGTGCAGTCGTGTGTGGAGTCGTCGAGAGTACGGTGAAAGTACGTCAGGATGGACACAGGAACGGACGGGTGCCAATGGATAATCGGAATGGAGGTCATGAAGTTCAGGTGGATAGTGTAAGTCGACCTCGAGTATGTAGCCCACGTCACCGTCATCGCACAGAGTACGCACGTCCAGTGAGTTGATCTCGTTACGATCTAACCATCTGAAGGCGGCGTAAGGGAGCGGTTGTGACATGGCTGCACCGTAAAGGTTGTTGCAGTCCGTGTACAATATGAAAGAGGTTGGCTTTGAAGCATCGTACTGATCGACAATTAGTGGGTTGTTGGCCTTGGCGTGGCGGTTGGGTACCATGCTAACGCCACCACGAACAGCCGATTCTATAAAGAGATGCTGATCTATATCCGTCAACAGCTCCAGTCGCATACGGGTCATCTTTAACATCGCATGCCAAGCGACACCAGGAAGCGAGTAAAGATGAGCCGGATCGATCTGGTAGTACCGCATGGCCATCTCACGGAACGCCTCGAAGACGTCGGCCAGTAGCAGCACGTCTGTTTTAAGATACAGATCGTGATATTCGCCCAGTGTACTGATTCCAAAAGTACGCCACACGTTGTGCGCGTGAGCGTAATCTTCGTCAGATATTGGCGATTCACTCAACCTGTTGAAAAAGTGTTCGCGTGCGGGCAGACGTGTTTCGTTGAATTTCTCGCTACCTGTCATGTAATCGTAAGAGTACACGCCCTTACGTAAGAGTAGCTCGAAGTGTTCTTCGAAACATTGCTTCGTTAAATCGAAATCCGCTCCGCTCGCGTACAAGTTTCCAACAAGTGTGTCCAAGGACGTGTTCAGAAATTGAAGCGTGTCTACGAAACGCAGACGACCCAACGAGACTGATACGAAGCGTTCGCTAGTGGTAGCGATACAAGCGAGATCGTCGTATTTACCCAACCCTTGTACTAGGTGATGTGCATCGTAACCTCGTAAGTTGTGAAAAAATACAGGTATGTGTCGTGGAGTCTTGAAATTAAGGTTACAGATGTTGTGAGCTGCGCCTAGGTATCGTCCTGTCAGATGACAATGGTTGCGCACTTTGTCGATTTCGTTCAGTGGTTCTTCACAGAGATGACATACGAGGGCATTTGCGAAAGATAACAAATCACGGTCACTCATAGTCATAGGGACAATGGATCGGATGATTCTGAAAAGTTCTCGCTCTTCAGCGACCAGTCTATTGAGAAAAACGTCTACCACGTTCTCACCGCGATAAACGACCTGGGGTTTGAAAATGTTACGCTCGTAGTCGACTATGAGGTAGGAGAAACCTGAAGGAAGATGTAACGACTCCGTTGTGGTGGACGATGTGTGCGGAGGAGCGTCGCAGCGATGGCAAGGGACGATAAATGATTCAAAATCTGCGTATATCGCAAAAGGGACCTTATGGCAGTATGTATAATTTCTGAAATACATCACATTCTCCTCCTCCGCTGTCGTGGGTAAACGAATTTTCTGTTCACCATATGGTGAACAGTGGGGGATATGTTCGGTAAGGAGTCGTTCTTCGCAGAATCTATGCAGACAGTAATTGCAATAGAAAGAACGCCCGTTGTGGTTGCTTAGTGAAGAGAATAAGCGACTTGTATTTTTGATTAAACAGTAATGTTTTCGGTCGTCAGCGGTAAAAAGTAATAGATTAACGTGATGTTGTCTGCCGCTGGAAGGAGTTATTCTTAAAGGGTAAATTTCATATTCTTCGTAACCGAAAACATTTATAGAAACGTTAGGATTGTCTCGTTCGAACTTCACAATGTCGGATAGACGGGTGGGGTAAGTTATACCAGAAGTATTGATACTGCAGATATGCGGCTTGTATTTGGATACGCGATTGGTGTCTCTGTGTTGTGGAAACAGAGCGGCCAACACTGACCATACGAAACACATTTGATCGCCTGTATTGTTCACGTTGATGATGGATTTAGTACGAGACAATTCAGGAGGTGTACGAATGAAACTGGAGGCGGTTAGCGGTTGGTATCGTGAGAGAACGAGTTCTAAGGAGATTATGCGGTCTAACACCCAACCGCTACCCTCGCGTGTGAATTTATCAATCGATTCAATGATCTTTTCGTATGAAGCTTCTAAACGATCGGGCAATACATCTTGGTCAGCGATCAGTGTCGTATGACATCGTCCGTGAAAATAAGCTTCAGTCGTCACTTCTTCGTCCTGGTCCGTGTCAGCGTTTACGATGTACTTGACAAATCTCGCTTTAACCGTAATATGCCACTTTATAGAAAGCAAACGTGTCAGTTCGTTCAGAATGTCCGTACGTAACGTATCGTGCATTTCATCAAAAAAGGTTATGACATCGTTGACACATTCTTCGTCATCTGTGATAGGCGTGTAAACGCGCAATACCAACGCGCCGCGTAACGAATATTTACATTCAACAGCAAATGACTGCATTATCAACAACAATGAAAACACGAAACTTTAACAATTACTTGCTCGCTTGAAGAACAATTGAATACTGATACGAAATTAGAAAATAAGCACTATTTTATATGCGACACGTGAAAGTTACACTGCGCGAGACTTGAAGGTGAACGCTGGCAGTGATCGTCGCTCTACTTATACTATCTATGACAGTAGCGCGCGCAGCTATCCGCTCCCACTACCGAACTATTACCGCTGATGATCCCCCACTACCAACTGCGCGCGCAGCTATCTGCTCCCACCACCGTGCTTTATTTCATAGCGACCAATTGACGACAGCCATCCCCACTACGGATGCGCGCGCAGCTATCGCTGAGGAGGTGAAATGCAACGCGACAAACCAACATTCTTGCTTCAGATATGGATGTGTCCACATATTCTTTTGCAAGCCGCTTAAAAAGCTTTTACAACATCAGTCGTCGTGGTAACATTAAATTTTTCGTTCATAAATTTCCGAATGCGAACGTAAAAATTTTTGACCTAGCCAAAGCTGGGTTTATTTACGAAGACGATGGTGATGTTGTAAGATGCTGCAAGTGTAAAATACGAATTATGGATTGGGCAGTGGGTGATGATCCCGCCCAAGTCCATAAGGCGTCAATGCCCGCATGCGATTTCGTTCGTGAACACTTGTAGAAGTCGACGCACGCAAAAACGGCTCTTTTCAGAGCCAACATAAACTCATGTACAAACATGCCCGTTTGGGTAGTACTAGTAGTACTAGGCGTTACTACTACTACTACTACTATCGAACGACAGTATTCACTCGAAAAGTGTGAGTGAAGACACATAAAAAAAATTACTCAAACAATATGCGTATACACTATAAATATCATGATCACGATTAATAGCGTATCACTCACATCGCAGATCATCGAGACGATGGACGTCTATCGATATGATGATGGGAAACATTTCACAATAACCAAAGCTTCACGAAGCGCGATACGGTCCAACTTATGTTCCATGTATTTTGTGAAGAAAAGACGATTTTGTGGCAACTACTGTACACGTTACAAATTCGGCGTTGACAAATATCACGCACGTTGTTGGCGTCACATAAAAAAACACCGCAGTGATTTGCCACCGATCGTGCTGTTGATGATAGTATCCGATCGTATACACAACAAATCACGGTGGCTTTAATTTATCGTAGAGTGCGAACAAAATAACGTACCGATAGAACTTGTGGTTTACGAAAAGAATATGTTCAAGTGTACCGTACGTCACGGATGGAATTTTCTTTCACGTTTCCGTCCGATTCCTGAACTGTATAACGCCGTTCAACGCGTGCACGGCTTACACGATTCACACGGACAGATGAACTACACTACTGTATACACGGACATGCTCGCTTACGGAAGTTCGATACCACACGCTTCTTGTTGCATCGTCCTTACGGAGCGCACTATTCCGATACGCACACCGATGGAAATATACAGAAGCGTGATGATGATAGTGCCAAAGTGCGCACTGGATCCTAGCTACAACGTAAGTTTTGACCTGCACTGCCCACCGTCCTCGTTACCGACACTAGCGAGAGGGAAACAGTTCGCGTTGGTGAACAACAAGGCGCAGGGATTATTTTCGGTAGCCTTTCTGAAGGAGGCATTGCCTACACTCCGTAAGTATTGCGAATACTTTGGTCTGCGGTATTCGCACGAACAAGGGTACACGGTGAAAGACCAGCGTTTGTACGAACAGTGGCAGCATTGCACGGGCTCTATGGCGGACGAATTTTGGTTGTTGAACTCGTATCTGATACACCTGCATACGAAATCGAGAAGTCAACGCCCAATCGCTGAACTCAAAGCTAAACACATGTGCGAGTGGCTACCTGAGAACGATAACGTCATAGTCGCGGAAATGCACGAGTACCGCGACAACGTTATACGTAGCGTCATGTTCAAAGACATGAATTCTGTTAAGACTGTAAGAGCGTTGGACTCGAAACAACACGCGCTCCCGAGATACTACATCGGTATGAGCCTCGTGCGTAATGGGCGTATGAAAATCAGTTTAGCTCATGTTTTAACGTACTTGCGCAATCGGAAAAAGAACGCGATGTTCTTCCGTTCGGTCGAGATGATATAAGCGGGTGTGGAGCGGTGGCGGTGTGACAGTCGCGTGATGGAAGGTGGACGTGTCAGAACGGCATCGATGAGAATTACCTTCAGCACCGAGCCGACAGTTTACTACATTCCAGCGTATTGCGAATCACGGTTCGCACGACGACACGAAAATGAAACGAGCTGTGAAGAATATACACCAGAGCGTTCGCAAGACTATCGCGACGGAGTTGCACAGACCGGTAAGAAGGAATTTTCCGAGACGTGCGGTCGAGTTGAAGGGACTTCACGACTTGTACCAAGCAGACCTGGTAGAGATGATACCGCACGCAAAGGTGAACAAGGGATTCAAGTACCTTATGACGATGATTAACGCGTTTAGCAAGTACGCGTACGCCGTTCCATTGAAAACGAAGACGGGTGTAGAGGTCGCACGAGCTCTGGAACCGATTCTACGTGCTAATAAAATGAAATATCTGCAGACGGACAACGGGAAAGAGTACTACAACAGTACCGTAGAAAAATTGTTGAGCAGATATGGTGTCACACTCTATTCCACGTACAGTGAGAAAAAGGCTTCCATTGTGGAACGCTTCAACCGTACGTTGAAAACGCACATGTATCGCGCGTTCAGCGAACAAGGTCATTACCGTTGGTTGGATATGTTACCGGAACTAGTCAGCACGTATAACAACACCGTGCACAGAACGATTGGAATGAAACCACAACAGGTGAACGAATGCAACGAACGTACAGTGTTACGCAGGATTCGTGTGAACACGGCGAGGAGCATCGAATATAAACGACCGAAGTTCAAAGTAGGCGATCGTGTGCGTATAAGCAAACACAAAATGACGTTCGCTAAAGGATACACACCGAATTGGACAAACGAGATATTCTTCGTTCACACAGTGCGTACCGGCAGCACTGTCCTGATCACTTATTCGCTAAAGGATCATACAGGAGAAGTGTTGAAAGGTGGTTTTTATGAACACGAAATCAGTAAATCGAACGTTGGTGACGTGTACTTGGTAGAAAAGATCGTACAACGTAAAGGCGATCGTGTGAAAGTCAGATGGTTAGGATTCGATGGTAAACACGATTCGTGGATACACAAGAAGAACTTGGTATAACAACGATTCGACTCGAGGAAATAGAACTAGTATGCGTCGATGCGTTACGATGACAACATGCGCGCTGTGTACAGTGTAAAAGACATTGTGTCACATCCTGGTTACGATGAGTACATCGTGAACACGACCGCAAACGACGTTGAACGCATGCGCAGGATCTTGACGGTGTACGAGTACTGGCAACGGGTTACCAATCGCGTGACGAGGTTCCGACTCAGCGAAATAGTACCAACCGGCACCGGATTCGATCACTACAAAGAATGTGTTTGGTCGGATCCGAACTGTGAAACGGGTCCGGACACATGTGTATGCAGTTACATATCTACCGACTGCTACGATATAGTGCGACTATTAAATAGACTGTGCGTAGAACGACAACATGAAAATATTGCAACAAGCGCACAGACTAAAAATACAGGACGTGGACTATTCGAAATTGTGCGACGATGGTGGGAGTGGCAGAAAAAAACGTAAACACGGACGTCTTCTGCCCGATACCGTTCGTTCGATTATCTGCGGACCTTCCGCGTGCGGAAAGACAAACGTCATGTTCAACCTGTTGTTCGATGTAAACGGATTGAGATTCGTGAACTTATACGTGTTTTCTAAATCACTATTTCAACCCAAATATCAGATGCTGGAGACCCTGATGACACGACTTTCCGACGAAGGAATGGGTTATCACTCCTACAACGATAACGAAGAGGTACCACCTCCCGACGAGGTCGATCCCAATTCTATTATGGTGTTCGATGACGTGTCTTGCGAAAGGCAACACAACATACGCAAGTATTTCTCTATGGGACGACACAGCGGTGTGGACGCGTTTTACCTTTGTCAGACGTACAGTCAAGTGCCAAAACAGTTGGTTCGTGACAACGCCAATCTAATAGTGTTGTTCAAACAGGACGATCGCAACTTGAAACATGCGTACAACGATCACGTCAACACGGACATGAAATATGACACGTTTAAGAATATGTACGCTGAGGCGTGGAAAGATCGTTACGGCTTTCTCGTTGTGGACAAGGATTCTTCTATCGACGCTGGCAGGTATAGAGTCGGTTTTGACCGTTTCATAGTAGTCGCGCCTAACGATTAAACAAAAAAAAGTCACACGTTCAGCTAAATACACATGACCTGATGTCAACGACTTTAGTTGATGTTCTGCCGTTTATCGAGATGGACGACAAGAAGAAACGACTAGCACGTGATATCGACACGATTAGTGATGATATACGGAAGAAATACCGTGCGTTAAAACATGGGATTCGTGAAGAAGAAGCATCGTTATCCAAAAGTTACAAACCGATTCTAGAACCGTTACAAAATATTTCGCAAGCGTTGCTTGAAAAGAAACGTAAATCAACAAATGAAAAGCCTTCAAGAGTGAAAAAGATGAAACGTGAAGAGGATGAGGAAGAGGAGAAGGAAGAGGATCCGACAGGTGCAATTAGTAAAATCGATGCGGGAACACCATCTCGTTCCCGAACGAAGCCACCGCGTTTCCTGAAAACGCCCGTGATAGCCGAAACATTAGACGATGATGATGATGATGATGAGGACGATCCCAGTCTCAACATTGAAAAAATGCTAGACACACCGGAAGGAAGACGTGAAGCGCGTAGATATTTTCAGGACAAATATGACAGTGAATCATTAGCGAACAAGTACATGCGTATGATCGTTTCGTCCGAACGCGATCGTCTGATGGACTATACGTACGGTGTAAGACATGAAAACGGAAAATGGATGATCGGTGATTCACAGTTCGAAATCGATACGGACGATTCGATTCTTATCAACGGTAAACGATACAAAGGTACACCAGGACTCTACGAACTAGTGTTCATGAAGCATCCTAATGAAAATATTTACAAGGAATCAGATCTGAAAGCGTACAAAGATATACTGCGTAACACCAACGCGCATAAGCAGTATTACTTAGCGAACGCACAGGTGAACGCGAACAGAGGTGTAAAGTATAAACGAATAATATCGCAACTGTTTCCGCCGAAACGTACAGGACAGGGGCATAATAATATTGATACATCGTATATGACGTTAACGAGAAAAAAAGACAAAATCGATTACGTGCACTGGGACGATCCGAACGAACTGGTGGACAGATTGCGACTGTTAATGGCATCACAACGTGTTGGAAACAGTGGGCACACGAACGAAATCGTCTCCATAGTGGAAGAACTACGTGAAGCAGGCATAATCGTATAATAAGAGCGGTTCGATTCTGAAAGCCGATAAAGTGTATAAATAATACTGTCGTACATGCGCCGGGGACATTCCACGTTTGGTTGTGACAACATGGATATCGTGCTACTGTTTATTATCGTGTGCACAAGTACCGTTGTCGCATCGAGCGTTAACGCTAACGATGTTGATTTCGCTATAGATTACTTGGTGCGATACGGTTACGTACCCGACGATAGTTTACGACTCACGGACAACGCCACCATCGATATGGACGCCTACCTTCGCACGTTTCAAGTGAATTACAATTTAACCGTAAATGGAGAATTGAACAACGAAACGATGAATCTGATGCGTGCGCGGAGATGCGGTAACGAAGATTTCGTGTCGTACACCTTACGAACACCGTGGGCCAAGAGACGTTTGTCGTGGCGGTTCTTTCACGGTAGCGCCAGCGCTATAGAAGCGTCGCGACAAGCGTTCGCTGTATGGCAGAAACATTCGAACCTGGAATTCGAATATCGACCCAACGACATAAACGCCGACATGGTCATTGCTATGAAATATTTTAAACACAGGTGTCTGACTTCCAGGTGCACGATCTGCGGGTACGATTTGGACGGACGAGGAGGTATACTCGCTCACGCTTATTACCCGCCCGATTTACCGTATAACACTACCGAAATACACATGGACTACTACGAATCGTGGAATTATACGAACGCAACCGAAATACCGGACGATCAGACCAGTTTCCTTCAGGTGTTAACGCACGAAATCGGACACGCGTTAGGACTGTCTCATTCCCTCGAGAAGGATTCGATCATGTACCCGTTCTACGTACCACGCTCGAACGGTCCGTTCGACCTGAGAGACGACGATATAAAAGGCATTCAACGCTTGTACGGGAAGCCGCCGCCGCCAGCTACGACGACGACGGCGACGACAACGAACGACACCGTTCGGACGACGGATTTATGTCGGCTAAAGAACGTTAATCAATTTTTAATAATCAACAGACATCTGTATATTGTGCACGATAACTTTTTGTGGACATTGGATCTCGAGTCGAAGCGATCGAGTCCGCCGCTTCTGTTGACGGATTGGTTGACTTTCTTACCGTTGACGTTCACCAACGTTTCAGCGATGTACCAGAGACCGCGAACCGAAGAAGTGGTGCTATTCATAGACAACTACGTATACATGTTCGATATACACAGTCTGCAACCGCTGAACGGGTATCCGCGTCGTTCGATCACAACGCTCGGTGTTCGCACGAAGACGAAAATAAACGCTGCGATACACACGTACACGGGTCGAACTCTTCTGTTGTACAACGATATGTATTACGGCGAAATAGACGAGTGCACGTTCACGATCAAGAAACACGGATACGTTAAAGATCGTTTTGTCGGCTTACCAGAAGCCGTCGACAGTGCGTTCCGATACATCGACGGAAAGATTTATTTCTTCAAAGACGCACGCGTATACGTGTACGATGAATTTCTAAATACGATCGTAAAAGGAAAACATAGCGATGGACTCTCCGTTGTCGGAATAAAATGCATAGACAGTACGATCGTATCAAAACTAATCGATTTATTACGCGAGTACGTATAAATGCCGTGAACAACGGACGAGACGCATCATTCACAAGATGAGTGTTGACAAGTTCGGCAGACACCAGAGCGCTGTCAGAGCGCGAAGGGAGACGCGTCGCAGTCTACGGGAGGATATTGGTATCTCGATGACCGAGGACGGGCACTTCGACGTAGCGGGGAAAAAAATACACAACTTGGGCGAACCGCAAGACGGTAACGATGCCGTTCCACTGCGCTTCGTGCGTGACCACTGTCTGTTTGCCGACGATCCGTCGTCGACGACGACGACGACGACGACGCAAAGCATAGACGCGAAAGGTCGTAAGCTCGTCAACGTCGGCGCTCCCGTCGATCTCGGGGACGCTGTCAACAAGCAGTACGTAGACTACTCGTGCTTACGTTTCACACAGCTGGTACCGAACAAGAAGAACGGAGCTGTCGTCGACGCGCGGGATCATCGCATACAGTCTCTGAGGGAACCGATTCGTGCGAGAGACGCTGCGACCAAAGTATACGTGGACTCGAAAATCATACCGAAGGATACGAACTCTAACCTAATGGTCGGCAACGTGCGGATAACACAGTTAGCGCCACCAGTCAACAACAAGGACGCGGTGAATTTGGAATTTTTGAACCGACACACGATCACCGCGGTAAACGACGCTTATTTCAACGCACAAGGAAAGACTATTCTAAACGTCGGCGACGGTGGCGCACGGGCTACGGACGCGGTGAACGCACGTCAATTGGAGGAGGCGAAGCGGTACGCGAAGAGCGAAACGTACAAACTCGCAAAAGTGTTCCAACATCGTTGGGAGAAAGTGGTATCGTATATCTATAAATTGCATAAGCACGCAGCGCGTACTTCACTTGGTGCCGAAGAGGCGGACTTACTACTTACGAACAAGTCGGAGACGAACGAGTTGATTAGTGATCTGGACAAATCTAAGGACGAGCACGATTGGAGATCCCTTTATCGAGAGCAAGCCAAACAGTAGTCATGTACGAACTACGTAGCCGAAAAAAAAGGGAGGGCGTGGTCTTATCGGAAAAATAGTTAAAAGCGCGGTACCATTCGTTGCGAAGTCAGTACCTACACTGATCAATCGAGCGGTGGACGTATTACCGGTGGAACTACATCTGCCCGGCTACAGGTTCTGTGGACCCGGAACGAAACTAGAGCAGAGATTGGCTCGTGGTGATCGAGGAATCAACGAGTTGGACGAAGCTTGTCGTGAACACGATATCGCTTACAGCAAGTACAAGGACAACGAACGACGACGTGTAGCGGATCGTGTGCTAGCCGGTAAAGCGTGGGAACGAGTGAAAGCTTTGAATTCCGGCATCAGTGAAAGAGCGTACGCGGCAGCCGTAGCAGCAGCGATGAAGGCGAAATCAGCGTTAGGCAGCGGGCTATGCTGCGGTGGCGGTGTGCGTAAACGTCGCACCAGACGACGCAAGCCGGTTCGACGCACGACAATCAGGAAGAGGAGGAGGAGGAGGACAACGACAACTGGGGCAGGACGTCGACGAAGACGGGCCGATGGTAAAAAGGCTTCAGGACTATACCTTCGACCGTACCGAAAAAACTAATCAAAATACCCGTGCGTCCGTTGTCCGATCGAGATCTTTATGAGTACACGAAACTATTGCGTATACCTTATTTCAGAGGCGTGTACATGCGCGACACACTTCCTAGTACATCACCGTGGGAGAACGAAAGCGCAATCGTGAATCTGGACGACGCTACCGGACCGGGCACGCACTGGGTATGCTACAAGAAGCGAGGCGACAGAGTCTGGTACTTTGATGGATTCGGCAATCTGCGCCCTCCTGTCGAGCTAATACGGTACTTTGGATCGAACGTGACCGACATTCATTACAATTACGCACAGAAACAGCCATCGAACACGGTCATCTGCGGACATTTATGTTTAGAGTTTTTGATATCGAACGATCAGTAAACGCCAAGATGTCTTCGCTTACGGTCACTGTCACAGGAACGGATCCAAGCGCACTGGTTTGTGACTTTTTTCCACCGCTTGAACTGACGAACGGTGAATGGTACGCGGGACTGCTGGACTTTACCACGTACAACTCTATACTGAACGTGGAAAGCGGAAGAAATAACATCTTTCCCGTACTAAAGGGAGCACGTAAAACGTTAGAACTCGTCAATATACCGACCGGAGTGTACGAAATCAGTGATATCGAAACATACCTGAAGAAAGAACTAGCAGACCCGAAATTTTCTCTACGACCCAACAACAACACGTTGAAATGTGAAATTTATTGTTCATACGATATCGATTTCGGATGTACGGAACACACGATCGGTACCATGTTGGGTTTTTCCAAGAACAGAAAGTTAGAAGCGTATATATTACACACGTCGGACGTGCCTGTAAACATTAACAAAGTGAACGTTTTGGAGATAAGGTGTAACGCTGTACAAGGCTCGTACAAGACGGGACGAAACGAGCATATACTGCACTCGTTCTATCCAACGGTTGAGCCAGGATTCAAGATAGTAGAAACGCCTAGAAACGTCATTTATTTTCCACTTAACGTACTACACTTGCGTAACGTTACACTGTCCGTACACGATCAGGACGGTGATATTGTGAATTTTCAAGGCGAAGTCATCACCGCACGTATACATTTGAAACATGTGTAGTAATCATGGGAATTTATTTCACCGATACCCCCGTGATGAAGAGCGGTGGCGGCGGCGGCTCGTACCACGAGATAAAAGAGGTCAACACTTTTGGAAAAGGTATCAGTAGACGTTCGTCGTTGACACGGTTAACAGCAACTAACCGACGCTACCTGATTTCATTAGGATTCAAAGTCAAGAAAAACAAGTAATATGGCGGACAGCGGTATCGTCTTATCGGTTGAACGTCGACCATTCTTCGAAGACAACATCACACATTACGAATATCATCCTCATGCACCGTACGCGTCAGCGTCACGATACGGAAATAACGATGAGATACGCATACCTATACTGCAACAGGAAGTCTTCACTTTACCGATGGAAAGTTTCCTGTACGTTGAAGGCAAATTGAGCAAAAAGACCGACAGCACCGGTAGTGTGAACGTGAAAATGATCAACAACGCGATCGCGTTTCTCTTCGAAGAAATCCGTTACGAACTGGCCGGTGTGGAAGTGGATCGTACCAAGAGCGTCGGCATCACGTCCACTATTAAAACCATGCTATCTGCCGGCAAGCAGGACATTGTTTCGATGCAAAACGCCGGTTGGGTTGCTCCTACAGCTAACGAGATAACACCGACCGGCCAACACGAGGAATTCAACTTTTGCATACCGTTGAGGATGCTGATGGGATTCGCTGAGGATTTCACGCATGTTATTTTAAACATGAAACAGGAACTTATACTGTTGCGCACTTCCAGCAACGTTAACGCTTTGTTCTCGTCTACGGATGCGCCCGCTAACGCCGATATAGAACTGACCAAAATCTCTTGGATGATTCCGTTCGTGTACGTGAACAACGAAGTACGGATACGATTGTTGGATATCATACGCAAGGACCTACCGCTATTCTTACCGTTTCGTAGTTGGGAACTGCACGAGTATCCGGCTTTACCGACGACTGACAGACAGACTTGGACAGTGAAAACAACTACACAACTGGAGAAACCACGGTACGTGATACTCACCTTTCAGACCGCCAGAAAAAACAATCTGAAAAAACACGCAGGTGAATTCGATCACTGCAATGTGACAAACGCGAGACTCTTTCTGAACGACAAATACTACCCGTACGATAACCTGAACCTGGATATCGATAACGGACGTTACGCATTGCTGTACGACATGTATACACGATTTCAAAAATCGTACTACCACAGAAGTCAACCCAACGTACTTCTAACACCTACAGAGTTCATAGCAAAAGCACCGTTATTCGTCTTCGATTGTAGCAGACAGGACGAATCGCTCAAGTCATCACCAGTCGACGTCAGATTGGAATTCGAGTCATCGACCAATTTCCCCGCTCAGACAGCGGCCTACTGCTTGATACTGCATGATTCAATAAATGTGTACACTCCGTTATCCAACACGGTGCGCAGACACAATTAAACGCTTACTATATATTAATGTTTTTTTTTTACTGTAAATAGAAATTTGCTTTTTTAGAATGTAATTTTTAATTAAAAAAAAATGTAATCAATTTTCATGTATTTTTATTTTATTGTAAATAGAATGTAATGTAATCAATTTTCGTGTATTTTATTTTTGTGGAGGGGGAAAACGATTCTCCTCTTCTCCCTATTCTTCGTTCAGTGTTTCATCAGCACGAGTCGCGAGTGGACGTACAAGATGCTTTCACACGATATCTATGTTGACGATATCAATCACAACAGCAACAACCGCTATTTCACACAATGCGGTGAAGCGGCAACGACTACATCAATCAAGTCTTTATCACCGGACGATAAAGAAGTACAGGTCATCTTAATTCAAAAAATCACATCTCCGTACCCACGTTACAGAAACTTGGAAAACCGTTTAAAGAGTTTTAAAGAATGGCCTGTATCGTTAACGATAACACCTAAAGAATTATCAGAAGCGGGTTTCTTTTACACCGGATGCAACGATAGAGTGATTTGTTTTTGCTGTGGAGGCGGATTAAACAAATGGGAACGTGGAGAATATGCTTGGATGGAACACGCACGACATTTCCCTGCGTGCTCTTACGTAATGTTAATGAAAGATAAAAATTTTATCCTCAAGGCACTGGGTATTGTTACCGAGGCGCAAGCACCAACAGCTGTAGCAGTGACAGCAAAGAACGAACAACGCACCGACACGATCAAGGAGAATATAAAAAACGTAGAAGAAAGCTCGAATCGTGATACGATGTGCAAAGTCTGTTACACACATAACGTGGAAGTTGTACTTATTCCCTGTCGACATTTTATTACATGTGTGAATTGTGCCATAACCCTACATAATTGTCCCTTATGTAGAACCGCATACACTGCTTACATGAGAGCGTATTTCTAGTTCGTTTTCACGCGTCTATTGAACACCCGGTTTGAAAATATATATATATATATATGCTGCTGTGACAAAAGTGTTTTATACAACCTCCGCTAATATCGCATACCTCAGTGTTTGAACAGCACGCGTTGAAGACGGACGCATGGAGCTGCTATCTCCGTACGAGTACATACGCTGCAGTGACTTAAAGCATACAGTACTGTACCCTATAGAAATTTTTGTATACAACGTTCTGACATGTAAATTTGTTGCACTGATCCGTGACGAAAATATAAAGTACAAAATAAACGTTCCGAACAAATTCTTTACGAGCGTTTCACAATATACAACGTGTCTGTTCCGTAAGACGGACGGATCTGCAACGTTCCTAGTAAAACCAAACACGTTGTATATAACGAAAAAAGGATGTGCGAGGATAAACTAGCAGTCATAGTTGACTTTCACTGTTTTATCGACAACGATGGAAACGAACTCGTTAAGGAACTAGCCGTTATGGACGTCACTGCATTTGCCAGCAGGCATTGGATATTTACACATCCAGTAGAGACGATTGTTTCGAATCACAAGCATGTGAGGACAAACAGATGGTTAACAGACCATTATCATGGACTAACGTGGACGGACGGGGACACATCGTACGAACATCTTGTACCGATATTAGAAAAGTATACGTTTCCTTTTAACTTCGTGTTCGTAAAAGGATTGCAAAAAAAAAGATTTCTACAGAAGCGTATCGTGCATTTTAATATTATAAATTTAGAAGATTTCGGATGTCCTAAACTCGATCAATTACAATCAATACACGGAACAGCCTGTCTCACGCACCGCTTATGTCCGGAAATATGTACAAATAGTAGAGTACACGCTTTACGCGAGTGGGTTGTGTCAGATTTTAGAATAGTCAATACGTTTCTGATAAATTACTAAAATTATTGTTTAGCGCTTACATAAAAAAAAAACAGTCGTCGTCTTTCTGTCGATTACATCATCTGTCTAAAAATAAATTAGTGTGTTCAAACAAGCGCGACCGCTGTCTAGACGTATAAAAAAAAATAACCGACACCCCTCTTCCCCACCTACCCATCGAACCGTGAGAAATCAAGTTGCATCCTGTTCACACAGTTAAAAATAAAAAAAAAAAACAGTCGTCGTCTTTCTATCGATTACATCATCTGTCTAAAAATAAATTAGTGTGTTCAAACAAGCGCGACCGCTGTCTAGACGTATAAAAAAAAAATAACCGACACCCCTCTTCCCCACCTACCCATCGAACCGTGAGAAATCAAGTTGCATCCTGTTCACACAGTTAAAAATAAATTAACGTCGGCGACATGTTCGAACAAACACAAGTGCTGTCTAGACGTATAAAAAAATAACCGACTCCCCTCTTCCCCACCTACCCATCGAGCCGTGAGAAATCAACTCGTGACCTGTTCACACGGTTAAAAATAAACGCTTACTGTGCGTTGAGTGGTTTCCCCCCTCTCCGGTTTCCACCTCCACAACTACCTCCCTATATATTCCACTGCGCGCAAGCGTTATTCGTTCATTCGTTGAGAGACGTGCCGCAAATTATTATAAGTTCTTTATTTTAAAATGGCATCATTCACTGAAAAGTTTGCTACTATTAGCGCAATCGAGTATAAAAAAATAAAGGAATTGATAATCGGTGTAAAATATCCGATAGAAGAAATGCAAAATATAGACGCAAAATACGGTAAAACTATACTCGTCACTCTTCAAGATTACAAAGACCCTAGACTAAAATATCGTGTATATCTACCAAAGAGATACGCAGGTGTTTTTGAAGATGAGGAATTAAAAAATTTATTACCGTGCTCGCTGCAACTAATTTATCGCGGAGAAAAGGATAGAGCTTACATAGTAGAAATTGTACAGTAGTATCGAATGGACATCTTCATTTGTCACGTACGATTACATATATATATATATATATATATATATATATATATATATTAACATGTACTTAGTTCTATTTCATTTAATTATAAATAATATATGTGATTACACATATTTCATTTGATTATGCCTAGATAATAAAACAAGGCTTACATGTTGTACACTTTAGACATCTTCAGAATTAACAAATATATTTGTACATAATTGTCATTGCACACGTTTACCAATAATATTTAAAATAATGTGCTTACACATAATTCATTTGATATAATTGTATACAATTGTATTTTTTTTAATTGTTACTACTGTGTGTGTTTATTTCATTTTTTGTACATATTTGTCATGTCATAGTGCACTGTAATTTTCACTACTGTGTACGTTTACATATTATGTATTTTAAATTGTAATATATTTTGATTACTTTCACTACTGTGTGCGTTTACATATTATGTATTTTAAATTGTAATATATTTTGATTACATGTATTTTAATTATTTGTAATTAAACAGTATTGCTTTAACCTTTTTATTGTTTTTTTTAATTTCAAAATTCCTTGGAACATTAACACTATTCTAAAAAAAAATCAATTTTATTAAACAACAAGTGTATGATTATAATATAATTTAGAAATTAAAGAATATTTAAAAATCAAACTGACCTTATACAAGTTCCAGTTGAGTCTCGCGACGAACTATGTGTCTTGGAGAGCAGTTCGTACAGGCTTATATATAGTATTTCAAGGATGTACACGAAAGAGATGGTAACAACAAAAAAAGCTCCCACACACAAAGTCATGAACACGCACTTAGCTCGGTCTGCGTTCTAATTCCCACACGCTGTGATAACAGATGGTGTCACACATCCTGTTCTGTTATTAAAAAAAACTTTATGTACGACCACGTTCGCACGCTGCGATAAACAGATGGCCATACAGACGGACCGATTACATCATCAACAAAAAAAGTAACGACTGCCACGCATATTTATCTTGACTTGTTCACACAATAATTTATGTACGCCTTTAAATTCGTTCACACCCAACATTAACATATGTTCAGACAGACAGCGACAATTAATTATACGCTCAGACAGACGGCGACAACTAACAGATGGTGGCAATTAATTCTACGCTCAGACAGCCGGATGCAATTAATTTAGCGACTCGCTAAACAGATGTCTAGACAGCTGCAAATGCACGTGGGAGTCAACTGCTACATTCCAAAAAAAAAAAAAAAAATAAAAAAAATAAAAAAAATAAAATAAAAAAAGCGTGTGGGAGCCAACTACCGCTTGTCCCTATTATATTACATACACACCAGTAATAACGTGTGGTCTTTCAGCATTCTGTTGTAAAAAATAACTCCACATGTGAAAAGCATGGATTTTTTTTATCGTATAATATTTTTATGTTTATTTTCAACTATCCTTTTCGCATACTACAATTTACTTAACACATAGACACACAGTTGTCAACAATGCAATCGTTCAGATAAGTGAATCGAACACTGAATATCATCTGTATTTCTTACAGGGAAAATGAGAGTTCTAACGTGGACCGTCAAACGGCGAGAAATTCAAAAATTGTGGTGGTGGGAGTAACCATGTTTATACACAACATCGACGATATCGGCACGGCAGGGTAAATATATACGAAACCAGTACACTTTAACACCGAGTTGGCAACAATGGCGAAACATACATTCAACCCGTACACTATAACACCGAGCCGACAACAGTTGGCAACACCGACGACGCTTTTCCAACATGGCCGAACTTCCGGAAAAACCCCTTACATATACATAACCATACACTATAACACACGCACGAATCGGCAACCAGGCCGTACCTTAACCACTACTCTCTTACACCACTCGACAACATCGCACCTTTTCCAACATGGCCGCCGGCGACCCACCGCGGCGGGCGGCCATCAAGCCACCACCAGGCCGCCGCCCAGCGACGATGACGACGTCAACGACGACGTCAACGGCGAACGGCGAACGGCGAACATAGCCACGCCTCCGCCAATCAACGCACACATTACCCCACTTTAGGCGGCGACGACGACAACATGGCCGACAGACTACTGCCGCATGGTTACCCCCACCACCACAATTTTTGAATTTCCCGCCGTGTGACGTCACTTCCGCGTTAGAACTCTCATTTTCCCCCTACTGTCACACTTAAAAGTTATAAGGTAATGGCCGTTTGGTTTCGAAACTTGTGTTACATGAAGCTTACGTGAAACAGAACTCGGATATGAGCTTCTTGCGATCTGTTACAGGCTACACACGAACGGATATTCTTTATTTTGAAGACATACGCACAGAGTTGAACATTTTTAATATCCAAGCCTTTATTGCTGTGAAAACAAGGTGAGATGAATTGCTAATCTGATTAGGATGCCGAATATCATATTTCCTGTGGATGTTTGACGGGTACAAGCTATTGGAAAAATCGGCGGGGGCTGTGTCGGAGCCACGGCCGCAAATCTTCAGAGCGTAGAATACGTCTGTGTGCTTTGAGGTTGCTAATGTGTTATGAATAAAATCGCTTAAGACAATCAAAAAATATAGAGACGTATCTGTATAAAAAATTACAAAATATATCAATACAATCGCATAGTAAAAACATTAAAATCTGCAGGAACGGATAAAGGTATAGTTCCGATGCCGCTAAATATCATTTGTTTATTTATTTGTTACTATGGTAATTAATTCTGGTCTCAATGGTGTTTCAACGGCATCACTCTAACAGCCACTAACTTTACGTCCATCTGGAACCACAGTCTGTCACAAACGTCACACGCGTGTCCAAATTCATTATTAAAGAATGTTTTGTGGATGTGCTTTGTAGCTAACTGCCACGTTTTGCTGAATTCGATCGGCTGATACACTTGCGAAGTCGGGCGCTCTTCCTCATCCAACTCGACTTCAGTATTTATTTCCTTGTCTTTTAAGCGTTGTCGGTAAATCCTCTGAAGTTCGGCATTGGTCATTTTGGGTTTTTTGAATTCCCCATTTTTTCTCTACTCCCCTATATGCGTTTACGATACTTTTGAGCACGTTTAGCATCCATATACCGCGACATTTTGTCCGAACACACGATTTTTAGAACTTCAATTACGATTATTCAAACCTCTTAATAATATCACCGCTATTACGGTACACTATGTAGATAGTACTCGATGAGACAATTTTAACGACACCTCACTCAACGTTCTATCGCATCGGAAACCGGAGAAATACTAATTTTAGTGCGCGCCGAGCGGCGCAAAACATTTCTATTTCTCCCCCGCTCACCCCGCGCTGGATGATGCAATAGCCCGCTTATATTGTGCTATTTATTATCTTTGTTCCTTTATCTGTCGAATGGTACCTCATATAAGCGTGAATCTTTTGCCGTTTACATAATATTTCAATTTCAAACGTGACGTGAAAACGTAACGCTCGATTTTCTGGTTGGGAGTGCCTACTGCTGGCCTGAAAGGTAAGACGTATTCTACGTCAAAAAATAGGCTATAGGAAGAATTAGGAAGTGGTGATTCGCTTACTCCTTATGAAAGAAGAAGTACAACAACAAAAAGTCGAAGAAGGAGAAGAAGCAGAAGAAGAAAAACAATTTGTTACCTAATATAAATTAATTAATTTCTTGGAAGCAGGAATGAACCACGTGTATTTTGAAATATAATTACATCACAGTGAAGGATAAATTGAAATTATACAATTAATATAATAATGCTACTATTAATTTTTAATTAATCAAACGTTTGAAAGCTGATTTCGTTTAATGGAAAACTAGTAACTTTGAAACTTATATAGAAGCTTTAAACTTTATAAGCGTGTACGTTTGCTGTACAAGTCAAAGAAATTACACTTCGTAACTTGAAACATCAAATATTCACTCTGTACATTTTAGTCCTTCTCAGTTTTTTCCGCACTTTCTTGAGGTAATATTTTATGAGTCTGTGCACGTTAAGAATCTACAGTTAGAAGATTAATTCTTGGACTTACGGAATTATTTTACAAATATTTGTTTCAAAGCAAAACATCAACAAGAAATATCAGTTTTCTTCTTCTCCTTAGGCTATTATAATAAAATGCTTTGCCTCTTTCAACTTTAATGGCTTTTCTCAACTAGGCCTTTATAAATTTCTTCATCATGTACCCTTATATTATACACTGTTTTGGAATTCCTTCCATAGAATTAATTAAAAAGTAAAATTAAAGAAAATTAGGTAACTGCAAAATTAATGATTTGGAATCCTAAGCAAAGGTAGGAGTGATGTTTTTTTTTTTTTTAATTCCAGAAGCGCATCAAACTTACAAGGAATCTGCAGGGATTTTTCATTACAAATTTCTAAACTGAAGGTCAAGATGATGAATTCTTATTCAGCTTATTCCGTAGGAGAAAAAAATTTTGTAAACCGTATTGTTCTTGAGCAAGTTAGCCATTTGAATGTCTGAGCTAAAATGTGTCTTACATTAAAAAAAAAAGACGTGGTGAATAAGTTACTTAAATTTTAACGTATGTGTGGGACCATCAGGAGAACTTTAAAATCAACGAATAAAGAAACAGGCCTGAAGTTGTACAACATGATGGTCCTCACCGCACGTCTCTATGGGTCTGGCGACATCATAGGCCAGTCTTATTCAAGCGAGCAAAATGAGATTTCTCAGTCACGTAACAGGATATAGATCGCAGGCGAGCCCTGTTCTATTCGTCTTTCTTTTTGTTATCAGTGTTCCCAGTTCAAACTCATCTGTTGGAAACTCGTCAGTTCTAATTGTCAATCGCAGACGAATTTTAATAAAGCTGTATAATTATTTTCATAATCTGTTTCAATTTTTGTGTGAAAAGTAGTTCAAAATATCGGTATGGAGAACTATACATGAATTCCATGTTCTCAGATTTATATTTAAAATCATTTACTTCAATTCGGTTAGATAATTTCTAACAAGTTGGGTGTGTTCCTTGTAAATCGAGTTTTATGTTTGACAAATTGAAATGAAATATTTCCATAGAAACTACTTCTCTTTTGCCGATAACGTAGTACACATATAAGAATTATCCCCTCTCCTTAGCTATTATTTTTATTTTTAAAAAATTTCCTCCCCCTTCAACTACCCTTTTTATTAAAGATATTTTGCTTACATTTCAACAGTGGATTTTTATGAACTTCTTTTCATGATACTTTTATTATCAAAATTAAGTAATTTACTCTTGTTAAAACTTAAAACGTTGCTAGTAAACTACCCCTTTTTCTTAACCGATCTTCACCAAAATGAATAGGCCTTGAGTCCTCTACAACTCGGGCACATATGCAAACACTTATTTGATTCCGTTTGAATTTGCGGCAGTTATCGTTTGCCATAGAAAAAAATCTACACATAGATACGCAGACACCCAGACACACGCACAGACACTTTTTAGAAAATCACTTTTCTTCATGTTTTGATGGTAGTAAAATCAGAATTATCTCTTATCTCGAACACGATTTTTCACGCTCACCATACTTCCATTTACTTACGGAACATGGAAGTAAAATGTTTTTGGAATGGAAGTAGCGCATAGCCTACATGGCGCCAAAGGCTGTCGATTTACATTTGGCAAAAGCTATACCGTACAGAATGTAACTGGTCACTGATCAAGAAGAACGCTAATAAATTTGTTGGTAGAGAAAATTAGGTGCCATTACAAACGTATAGAAGCTGAAAGTAAAGAAAATGCAAAAGAAACAGCGAGAGAGACGAGCAATTGAGTGATAACAGTCTGTGTAAACTAAACGCTTCCTTACACCTTATGCCTGAGATAGGCAACTGGCATATTAGCGTTGTAATGTTGTATACTATTTTTGTTTTTTAGTTCAATACTGATGTAAACAAACCCATGCTGGAAATCTGAAACGCTCTTAGTCAGGGGCGTTGTCATTGTAATGTGTTACGCGCATGTGCAGAATGTCTGTAATAGTCATCTTACCACTTAAATTGGCCACTCGTTTTAAGATTTCCTTCTTGTCACTGTATTCTAAATTCTATTAAATTAACATGGAGCCAGTTGAAAGGATATGTCGCCAAACACAAACAAGTCCAAACACAACATTAGCTGCTTTATATAAAACAATTTATTGAGAAGGCGGTAAATGAAACAACGGCGAACAAGTGGCGTCATTGTATCCAGCATATAATTAAGGAAGAAGATAATCTATGGGAACTGACCCACATTACCGACGTCATTGTGGACAATCTTATCATTAATAACGCTGACTCAAGTGATGATTCAAGTTTTGACATAGATATGGAAGGCATTGAATTACTCTCTGACACAACTGACTACATACAATACACTGGAAGTAATTATCACAGCTTGTAATTTCGTTTTAAATAAACTTTATTTTCTGCTTTGTTGCAATATTTAAACGGTTACAAAAAGCCATTAAATGGTATTATAAAATATTTCACTGCCGGTCCACGACAGTCATACAAATTTTATTTTGATCAGGACAAATTATTACAATTTATATATTATTATTATTAGCGGGGGTATTACAGTCTATGCCGTATCCCGCATTTCGATCGCCATTTCTCCCTATCTTTCCAGTCATCGTCTTCAATAGCTCTATCTCTCATGCTTTTCCTGATTCCTGTTCTCCATTGTGTTGTCAGTCTTCCTTTCCTTCTCCTGTTTTGTGGTGTGTAAGTCAATGCTTTCTTTGGTCATCGCTTCTCCTCCATCCTCATTACGTGACCATACCATAGCAACTGTCTGGGATTCTATTCTTTCTGCTGTTGTAAATATGCGCCCTGTTTTCCTTCTCATATCTTCGTTTCTAACATGTTGTATTCTAGAAATTTTACACGCTCTTCTTAAGAAGTCCATTTCTACAGTTTCTATCATATGTTTCTCTTTATCTGAAAGTTGCCAGCATGCGCAGCTATAAGTTAAAATGGGCTTCACAATAGTTGTGTAGATTGTCAGTTTAGTTTGAAGTTCCATTTTGTTCGACCAAAGTAATGAGTTTAGCAAACGAATAGCGTATTTTCCCTGTTGTATCTTATTTTTGATGTCATTCTTTGTTGTTCCATCTTCTGAAATAATGCTTCCCAAATATTTGAATTCGCTAGACTTTCCGATTGTATGGATTTGCAGATCTGTGTCTTCTTCTTTCATGTCTCCTATTTTCTGTTTTATTAGTGTTTATGTTTAGACCCCATTTATTACAATAAATGTTTATTACAATTTACATGTGTTTATACATATCAATATTATAAGTTCCCTGTCTGTACTGCTTCTGTCAGAGTGACACGCCTGCCTCTAATTCAAGTAGCAAATGCGGTTGAATAGCTTTTACCTCTTAAAATAAGTCATTTCCGTTAATGTCACTGTTATCGAGGACTTTGTCGGACAAACGTCTGTTGTTCTGAATTCAAGTTGACAATCCTAAAGGCGCCCGTTTGTCAAAACAAAACATAAATTATTTCTTATCGGGTAGGTACTTTATAGTTTTCCAGCGTCAACATGCACGCGCCTGTCTACGAAACCACAAAGAGACCGCAGCTATAACTCAGATGTAAATGTCGCGCAACAAAGGCTCAAGAAACCTGTACGCTTTCTTGGCAGTCAAAACAAAGGCTGATGCCAGTACACTGCGGGAATACAAAACAAATATCAAGAAAAACTCGATAAGCGTTACTGTCATATACCTAGACCTAGTCGGTATTAATTGGTTTAATGTATTTTGCAATATCTGCATATCAATTTGGCAGTTTACGGCCACCCCTTTGGGATGGCCGCCCGTGTGCGGTGCACATTTCGCACATGTGGTAGAGGCGGTCCTGGTCACACAGAACAGAAACAGTTCGAGCTGCCAAGCTCGGACCGGACCCGAGACTTCGCGAAGCGTCCAAGTGTTTCCTTACGGGAGGTAACGCTACCTGGTGGCAGCACATTGCTCGGGACGCGTCTACTATCTACACCAGTACGAATGTAAGCTCCTAGCGGTGAATACTTAAGGAGCCTTACCACAGACATGGAGCCAGGCTGCCGGTGCGCATAAACGAATGTCTAATACAAATTCGACACGGCAGTTCATATGGACGTGTTGGTATCTGAAGATCGTCATCTTCAACAAGGATTAAACCAAAAAATACTTTTATGAGAACTTCGGCTTGCCAGACTGTAAGGCCGTGGTCCAAAGTTGTTTGGTACTGTAACCTCTCTATGCTTTTAGTATTTATTTTATTTCTTTTTAAATTTCTATCTCCTTGCTTGCTGGTTTTGAAAGAGAGGTTACAAGTTATTTAGAACTAGGCGAGAGCCTAGAAAAGCTAAAATTGGGCTGGGTCCAGTATGATGGGACTTGCAAATGAAACACTGAACTTAAGATAACAACAATTTATTGTTCTTGGCCAGTACAACCTATGAGCTTCTAAAGGCCAGATAAATAAGTCTTTTGATCGTTAAATATAATTTCATTAATATGTGCCTTGCCCAAAAGTTGAACAAGGAATAATAACTATTAACAGCACTAAGTATTGAATAATTATCAATAGTTGAACCATCATTGACTAACAAAATCATGGGATGTTACATAAATAACAAATTGTAGTTATAGAATAATACAATTAAAAAATTGGCACATAGTTTCGACCTGCAAGTAATCACTTTTTATAACAAGACATAAATATACAGAAATATACACAGGCATAATCAACATGACAAGTAACAATTATACAAAACAACACACACATATAATTAACATCAACAACGTTTATATTTAAATAACCCATCACATGTTCACCCTGGTCATCAGCGCATATAATAATCTTGTTCAACACCCATAACCCCCTTACTGTTTAATTAATAGGTGACTAAAACCCCCTTCCCAAAACTTCAATTAAAATATCCCAGGAGTGGAGCAGACATGCCCCCAAGTTTTAACAAGATAAGTGTTAACTGAATGTTCTCTGTAAGCCCTGCGGCCCGCGCACAAATCCCATGCCGATATTTAATAATCAATTAAATTCCATCAATTACTATAAATAAAAGTAGCATCACAAGGTCAACATGGATGTCCGGTTGCCTAACTGCATTTTATGTTTCTTTTTTACCTTCAAAACAAAATATAGAAAAATAGTGGAATTTGACCACCATGAGTATTCATAACTGACATTGGTCAATCGTGTGTAGTCTTATGGTTAACTAATTGTTATAGGGAGCAATTACAATTATGGTTACAAAATTTGCTATGGTAAAATACAATCTGTGACAATGGTAAATTTTAAAGTGTGCAAATTATCTAAACAGTAGAACAGAATTTGTAATACAGAATATAAGTCATAAGAGTATTAAGTCAGCTCACAGTGTTACAAAACTTGACTACCGGCAGGGTCAGGCATTGGACGGGATCTAGCAAGATCTGACATAGACAGGCTTGCAGTGGACGTCTCCAACGGGAGTCGACCACGGTTTAAAACCACCCCCAGATCATGAATGAATAATAAAATACGTGTCCACATGGAGCAACATCGTTAACATAACCATCCCAACATGCTTACAACAGAAATAGAATGAGATACAACTCTATCTACCGAACTCCCCTCGACCCGGGCGGTGCGTGACCCCGGCCGAGTTTTCACTCTCAGAACGAGATATACATGATAGTAATTGAGGAGGCGTAAGCCTTACAAAATACAATTAAAATATTCCACCCATTGTCCGTAAATAACTGTCCACACTGGAACGTTTCATGAAAGTCTCACCGAGTACTTCGGCCACAAGGTTTAGGTTAAAAATGGTTAAATGTCACCTGGTTTGAAGGGTGCATGTTGAGGGCTCAGTAGAGGGTGTCCAGTCCATCCTTCCGGCTGACACAGCTGACGAAGGTTTTAAAGTTACATCGTCGGAGGCAGTTGTTCGGCCATCCTTCCAGAGCGGGGCAGATTCCCGGCTACCTCGGAAACCCTGCACAATTATATCTGGGATTACTCATAGGTTCATGAAACACACACACTACCACATTTACCCACTGACATAGCATGGACAGTCCGGTTTATAAACTCGAAAAAATTGCCCAAGTCAAGAATCCCATTGAATGTGATAAATCACTTCAAAAATAACTCCATTAAATATGTTACTATAGAATAAGTCTAAATATAGTCACTCCATAATAATGATAATTTTAATTAACCTTTATGCAAAAGTTTTCATGACGCACTTACAGGAATTGGCAACTTTTAACAAGTTCGTGACATATACAGATATCAGAAAATTACTGACTTACGCCCCATCTTAGTTTAGTTAATTTAGTAGAAGCATTACTGGATTAATATAAAACATAATTATATCCTTAACGTTACAGTCAATTAACCAGGGTTGAGATAAAGCATACATAAAACAAATTATAACCTGAAACTCGCCATGCGCTAAGGATTCCTGCAATATATATCTCAACGCATCCACTTTAATATTAAATAAAACCAATTTGTTTTTATACATAATTAAAATACATATTTTAATGGACTTACCGGAGGTCACGTAGCTTTCTACGTATTCATAGAAGAAGCTGGAAGACGAAAACTGTTCAATCTACTCTGCCAGCCGGGGACCAGAATGTGAAGCGCTGATAGCTAAAGTCGGACTGAATAAACCAGCTGTTGAAAAACCCGTACGTGCATAGATAGGGCGCGCGCGAGTCGGGCGGACAAGGGGCAGCAGCATGACAAAGTCCAACTGACCGTACTAAAGGACAACTTCTTTCGCGTCGACAAATACGTAATTTCTTTAATAAAGCACAATATAGATATCGGAAGATCGCCGCGTTTTCCAAAACGCGGCACACCCCCACCCCAAAAGGGCAACCCGGTTGCCTCACCTTCAAACTCGGGAAAGTACCCTGCAGTGTACTCCCATCCTTATATATCATACTCAAGTTGTTATCGGTTCTCCCACCAGTCATGTCTCCCAGGAGAACAGATGCTCAGAAGGAAAACGAAAGAGCAGAAGAAGACATGTAACGTGTAAGTGTGTAGCCACCGCAGGCTGACCTGATCAGGGCCAGCCTACGGCAAGAAGAGACAGCGAAGAAAAGACGAAAGAAGGTACGGGAGCTCCCTGAGCACTGCGCCCCCGAGACATGCCCAACTATTTTTGAGAAACCGACACAACCACAACAGGGCGGCAAGCCCTATAGTTACCAGAGGGAGTAGCCCCCAAAACGCCAAACAATAACCGTGTTTCAGAATCACTGAAGAAAAGGGGATCGGGTCTCCATGACCCAATTATCTCACTTGCATGTATATGTATACATATCCACAATCCCATACGTGTGTGTGTGCTCCAAGGGCTCTCTACTCTCCTTTTTTTTTTTTTTTTTTTTTTTTTTTTTTTGGGCAGGCTAGGAAAATCAGGAAGAAGGAAAGGGCAAGGATCATTGAAGATCAAGGCCTGGAACAGAAGGTAAGGACATGGCTCTCTCCAGAAAAAAGGAAAATTGGAGAGAACCAAGGCTCGCGCAGGCAGGGGCGCATCCCTGAAGTAGACGAACACCACTGGGACTGTGGGGAACACCTACCCGCTACCATATATCAACTCCCCCCCCAGAGCACACACCTCCCCGAATAACCTCCGTCCCTACCTAAATGGGGACCGGCACGTTCCCCCCTTTTCTATCAGCCCGTCCGCCCGATGTGGCAGGGCTTCAACTTCGAAACGTGCGAGACTATCTCTTTAGACGTATCTCCCGGTTCGCCCAACCTAGCCGTCACAGGCGACGCGAACCCCAGGATGCGGTACGGCCCCGACCAGCGGTAGCACAGCTTGGCGGCTCTTTTATCGGCAGCTGAGCTGATCGGGTGGCTCTGGCAGTAGACCAAATCTCCTACTTTAAAGGGATTCGGAATACGCCCCTGATTATATCGTCTACGGACGCGCTCGTGTGCACGGAGCAAATTCTTCCGGGCCTCTTTCCACCTATCTGCCGTCTGAATGTCCGGATTACTCGGCAGAAGATCGTCTATGTTCCATAAGTTGGCCAAGGGAAGCGTAGGCGAGAAACCAAACATAACTTCAAAAGGAACGGCCTTATGACTGTCATGCAGGGCCGTATTGAAAGCTAGCTGTAACCACTTAAGGTTCTGGTCCCAGGTGGTCTGTTGCTCTGCATGATAAGCAATAAGCGCGGACCTGAGATTCCTGTTGAATCTCTCCGCGTGGGACGGCTGTGGGTAATAGGGGGAAGTGGTTACATGTTTGATGCCATTGGCGAAGCACATTCGCCGAAAATCGCCTGAAATAAATTGTGGACCATTGTCCGAGACAATGATGGCCGGAAGACCGAAGTGCTGAAATACATGACTCTGGAGCGCGTTTATGGTCAACCGAGCAGTTGCCTGCCGTAAGGGCAGTAGCCAGGCAAACTTCGAAAAAGCATCCACACAGACAAGTAGGTAAGCATTACCTGACTTGCTACGCGGGAAGGGTCCCACGTAGTCGATGAATAGCTTCTCCATCGGTCTGCTCGCCACATCAGATGACAACAGCCCTAACTTTGTGTTTTGGGCAGGCTTGCTTAAGCCACAGAGATGACATGCCTTCACCCGAGTTGCTATGTCCCTATCCATGCCCTTCCAGATGAAGTTTTCCTAATACTGGAAATGGTCTTCGAAATTCCCTTATGTCCACCTACCGGGGAATTGTGATAGTAGCTGAAGACCATGGGCACGAGTTTGCTAGGCAGCACTATCTTCGGGGCCCGTCCTTTCTTCTCTCTGCAACACAGGACGCCCCTGGACAAGAAGTAGGGGACCTGCACGTTACCCTCTTTTAGATTTTGGATGATCGGACCCAACTCTTCATCATTTAACTGATGGGGCAACACATCAGTAAAAGCTAAAGGAAAGTCCAGTAGAACAGAACAGGGTTGCTCCGGCTGGGCTTCGCTGGGCTGGGAGAACATACGGGACAAAGCATCTGCAACCACATTTTGAGTTCCCCTAATGTGTTGCACCTTAAATTTAAAGGATGAGATTTTAACCACCCATCGTCCAATCTTACCCAGCTGCCGGGGATGAGCGAGAAGCCAAGAGAGAGCCTGGTTGTCGGTCTCGAGCAGGAACTCAGCGTGTTCCAGAAAACGCCTGAACTTATCTAGAGCGTATACAACAGCCAAACACTCTAGCTCATACACTGAAGACTTCCGTTCTTGTTGGGTCAAAGTTCTAGAAATGAAGGCCACAGGCTGCCTAGCACCATCAACAACTTGGGACAGAACCGCCCCGAGCGCCACCGAACTCGCGTCCGTCTGTAAGATAAACTGTCTCGAGAAGTCTGGCATCCTCAGTACTGGAGGGGAAATAATGGCTTCCGCCAGAGTCTCGAAAGCCTTCTGTTGCTTTTCCCCCCATACAAATTTGGCGCCCTTCTTCCGGAGTTCATTCAGAGGTGCCCCAATCTCCGCCGCGTTTGGGATGAAACGTCGATAGAAATTGACCATCCCCACAAATCTCGCGATGCCTTTGGCATCCTTTGGTGGGGGAAAGTCCCTGATCCCCTGTGTTCGCTCAGGATCCACAGTGACACCTCTATGGGAAATCAGGTGGCCCAGAAAAGAAATTTGTCTCTGGGCAAACTTCACCTTTTCTGGATTGACAGTGAGGCCGGCACCCCTCAACCTGCACATCACCTCTTCAAGATGATCCAAATGTTCCTCGTACCCCTTGCTGTACACCAGCAAGTCATCAAGATAATTAAAAACGTACTTGAACTTGACATCGTGAAAAACGGTGTCAAGCAAACGGGTGAGTGTTTGGGCCCCTACCGCTAGACCAATAGGAACCCTAGTATACTGATAGAGGTTCCACGGAACACAAAATGCCGTGTAGGGCCTACTTTCTTTCGTCAAGGGAATCTGGTGATATGCAGAGTTGAGGTCAATGATGGTAAAATACCTCGCCTCACTGAACCAATCGAACGCGGAATGAAGGTCAGGAAGTGGGACCGAATCTACCTCGATGTTAGCGTTCAGCTTACGGTAGTCGATGACCATCCTGTGCTTACCTCCAGGCTTGGGCACTAGGAACGCTGGACTGGCATAACTGGACTGAGAAGGTTCAATCACCCCTTGATCTAATAATTCTTGAACCTTCTCCCTCAAGATGCTCATCTTCGGAGGGGCAAACTTATAAGGGTGGGAGCGCACCACCTTGGAGTCCGTTAGGCGGATCTTATACTCCAAGAGATGTGTGAGCCCAAGGGCCGGAGTTAATACAGTGGGGAAACGCTCACACAACTGATCTAAAGCGGACCGCTGGGACTGGGAGAGGTGGTCTCTAGATGTGTCGGGGCACTTAACCTCTTGGATATCTTGCCTGGTCCCCTGATATCCAAGGAAAGGGATTACAACTCCCCGATTAAATTTAAAATAGCATTGGTGCTCTTGGATGTCAATAACGAGACCACTTTTGCAGATGAAATCGGCACCAATAATGCATTCAACTCCCAGAGCAGGAGAAACCAGAAAGCTCCACACCCAAGAAAATCCCTCGATTTTGAACTTGAAAGAAACTACCCGGGAAATGGGCAGAATTTCCTGGGATGCCGTCCAGCACACTACGGAAGACTGTTCCGACCTTTTAATTAAACCCTGTCGTTCAAGGTCCTCGCACACTTTGGATGAAATGATAGATCTTGCTGATCCGGAGTCAACTAATGCTCTGAGTTGACTCTTTTTCAACTCCAACAGCAAGAAGGGGCATACAGAAGTGGTTCTAGAGATGGTTTGGAGGACCTTGCTGCCTAAAGACTTGGGATCTACAACTGGCCTGGAGGCGCGTACCTTAGAAGACCCGCGACAGATAGGGGAAGACCTCCGACATATCTTCCCCTCATTGACCCTTTTCTGAATGACCTTGGGCGCCTTGGGGAGGGACGTTGGACTCGACCCAACCCCAGTACAAAATCGTCTGACGTGGCCCAACCTACCACACTTAAAACAAGTCACATTAGGCGAACGACGGCGCCTCTCGCTATAAGCGTTTATAATTCTATTTTCATTACCGCATGAGGATGGAACGATTCGCCCCCCATGCCTCTCGTGTCTTAACTTATCATGGGTCACGTGCTCACGGGACTCGTCAATCCCCTGGACCGTTCTAGAAAACACACATAGCCGTTCGAGATCCGCAAAACAACGTGGACGGTCCGCGAACACCAAACGGGATCTCTCTTGGGGCGTCACCCCTTCTAAAATTCTTCCAACGACATCCTTCTCGGGCAACCCTAACCTCAAAACCCGAGCACATTTACGGATATCCTGCACAAAATCCCCCAACGCCTCTCCGTTGGCCTGTGCACGATAGAACCGGCTAAGTTTCAAATGCTCACGTTGCCGACGGGGTATGAAAGAGTCCAACACCTCCCCATGGAGAGAGTCGATACTGCCACCACGACGCAGAGTGCGGGTGACCAGCTCAGCCAATGAACCCCGGCAATATGGATATATAACAGACAAGAGGACATCCTCGGGCAGCCCCGGAAACTCTGCCAACTGCAGGACGATGTCCAGGAAAACCAACAATTTGCCCACATCTTGTCCATCTACCACCGGAAGTCTCTGGAGAATGCCGGAAATAGGGTTGGGTAGTTTCTGGTAACCTACCCCCGCCAGAATCACAATTCAAAACCCACAACAACAAACATAATTCCCACGAAACACCTAACACAAAAACATAACTTACAACACATATTAACAAAAATCGGAAAAACTCAAGTACTGTCCTTCCTTTGAGTAGACCCCCGGGCTCCTAGCGCTGCGAAAACCTGCCCCGCTCCGGAACTAACTCTCCGTCAGTCGCCAGACTCAAGAAGAAACAACATCAGACACTAACACCAACATACAATCCACACCACCTAATACTAACCACAATATACGACATTTCGACTACAACATTGTCACCATTACAATCGGACGATACCGACTTCCAGTCGGGCCATACCGCATCCCACTAACCGCACGCGCAATTACTTTCAAAAATTAAAAACGGGAACCCATCCCCCACGCGCTCTCCGGCAATGTCCAATTTCAAAACAACAACTCAACTACAACACGTGCCCATGGCGGCCTCAGATTTACAATTCAAAACATTTAACAATAATTCATAAAAAAAACATATATACTTCTACATTTCATGTCAACTATTAAGTGCCATTTTATTTGCCAGACTATCTCCAAGTTTGCAAGCCCCGTCACACACCAGGACCCAAGGGTTCAGGCCTAGAATGAACCACGCTCCGGCTACCATTTGTAACCTCTCTATGCTTTTAGTATTTATTTTATTTCTTTTTAAATTTCTATCTCCTTGCTTGCTGGTTTTGAAAGAGAGGTTACAAGTTATTTAGAACTAGGCGAGAGCCTAGAAAAGCTAAAATTGGGCTGGGTCCAGTATGATGGGACTTGCAAATGAAACACTGAACTTAAGATAACAACAATTTATTGTTCTTGGCCAGTACAACCTATGAGCTTCTAAAGGCCAGATAAATAAGTCTTTTGATCGTTAAATATAATTTCATTAATATGTGCCTTGCCCAAAAGTTGAACAAGGAATAATAACTATTAACAGCACTAAGTATTGAATAATTATCAATAGTTGAACCATCATTGACTAACAAAATCATGGGATGTTACATAAATAACAAATTGTAGTTATAGAATAATACAATTAAAAAATTGGCACATAGTTTCGACCTGCAAGTAATCACTTTTTATAACAAGACATAAATATACAGAAATATACACAGGCATAATCAACATGACAAGTAACAATTATACAAAACAACACACACATATAATTAACATCAACAACGTTTATATTTAAATAACCCATCACATGTTCACCCTGGTCATCAGCGCATATAATAATCTTGTTCAACACCCATAACCCCCTTACTGTTTAATTAATAGGTGACTAAAACCCCCTTCCCAAAACTTCAATTAAAATATCCCAGGAGTGGAGCAGACATGCCCCCAAGTTTTAACAAGATAAGTGTTAACTGAATGTTCTCTGTAAGCCCTGCGGCCCGCGCACAAATCCCATGCCGATATTTAATAATCAATTAAATTCCATCAATTACTATAAATAAAAGTAGCATCACAAGGTCAACATGGATGTCCGGTTGCCTAACTGCATTTTATGTTTCTTTTTTACCTTCAAAACAAAATATAGAAAAATAGTGGAATTTGACCACCATGAGTATTCATAACTGACATTGGTCAATCGTGTGTAGTCTTATGGTTAACTAATTGTTATAGGGAGCAATTACAATTATGGTTACAAAATTTGCTATGGTAAAATACAATCTGTGACAATGGTAAATTTTAAAGTGTGCAAATTATCTAAACAGTAGAACAGAATTTGTAATACAGAATATAAGTCATAAGAGTATTAAGTCAGCTCACAGTGTTACAAAACTTGACTACCGGCAGGGTCAGGCATTGGACGGGATCTAGCAAGATCTGACATAGACAGGCTTGCAGTGGACGTCTCCAACGGGAGTCGACCACGGTTTAAAACCACCCCCAGATCATGAATGAATAATAAAATACGTGTCCACATGGAGCAACATCGTTAACATAACCATCCCAACATGCTTACAACAGAAATAGAATGAGATACAACTCTATCTACCGAACTCCCCTCGACCCGGGCGGTGCGTGACCCCGGCCGAGTTTTCACTCTCAGAACGAGATATACATGATAGTAATTGAGGAGGCGTAAGCCTTACAAAATACAATTAAAATATTCCACCCATTGTCCGTAAATAACTGTCCACACTGGAACGTTTCATGAAAGTCTCACCGAGTACTTCGGCCACAAGGTTTAGGTTAAAAATGGTTAAATGTCACCTGGTTTGAAGGGTGCATGTTGAGGGCTCAGTAGAGGGTGTCCAGTCCATCCTTCCGGCTGACACAGCTGACGAAGGTTTTAAAGTTACTTCGTCGGAGGCAGTTGTTCGGCCATCCTTCCAGAGCGGGGCAGATTCCCGGCTACCTCGGAAACCCTGCACAATTATATCTGGGATTACTCATAGGTTCATGAAACACACACACTACCACATTTACCCACTGACATAGCATGGACAGTCCGGTTTATAAACTCGAAAAAATTGCCCAAGTCAAGAATCCCATTGAATGTGATAAATCACTTCAAAAATAACTCCATTAAATATGTTACTATAGAATAAGTCTAAATATAGTCACTCCATAATAATGATAATTTTAATTAACCTTTATGCAAAAGTTTTCATGACGCACTTACAGGAATTGGCAACTTTTAACAAGTTCGTGACATATACAGATATCAGAAAATTACTGACTTACGCCCCATCTTAGTTTAGTTAATTTAGTAGAAGCATTACTGGATTAATATAAAACATAATTATATCCTTAACGTTACAGTCAATTAACCAGGGTTGAGATAAAGCATACATAAAACAAATTATAACCTGAAACTCGCCATGCGCTAAGGATTCCTGCAATATATATCTCAACGCATCCACTTTAATATTAAATAAAACCAATTTGTTTTTATACATAATTAAAATACATATTTTAATGGACTTACCGGAGGTCACGTAGCTTTCTACGTATTCATAGAAGAAGCTGGAAGACGAAAACTGTTCAATCTACTCTGCCAGCCGGGGACCAGAATGTGAAGCGCTGATAGCTAAAGTCGGACTGAATAAACCAGCTGTTGAAAAACCCGTACGTGCATAGATAGGGCACGCGCGAGTCGGGCGGACAAGGGGCAGCAGCATGACAAAGTCCAACTGACCGTACTAAAGGACAACTTCTTTCGCGTCGACAAATACGTAATTTCTTTAATAAAGCACAATATAGATATCGGAAGATCGCCGCGTTTTCCAAAACGCGGCACAGTACAACCGTCTCGGCCGTGCCTTCGACGGCTATCTTCAGTGCAGAAGGCTGCAAAACACTGACAAAGGCTTCGTAGTCAGTGACCACTGAACTGTTGTTAAGGCTACTAGCTGTGAGTAGGACACCCATATTTGTAAACTTTTGGTGTCCGTACAAAGTTGTTGTGTGACACCATCAGCCAATCAGAAGAAAGACAAATTCTTATTGGCTTGCCATAACTCGCGTCCAAAGAGCACTTAATGAGAGGAACTCATCCCCCCGACGATTCATTCTAATAGATGCATGTTTCTGAATCTGGACAGACTCCATATGCAGGCGAGGGAAATACGCCTCACCGACTACAGAAGCATCGTCTCTTCAAAGAGTATGCGATGGTCGGCATTGGCGAACGCAGACTTTTCCGGCTGCCTCAAACGACAGTAGCGGCTGTGTTCATCAACACAGGCATGGACACTGCGTTTTGTAGTTCAGATGTACAACTCGCCATAGCTTATAGCGGTTCTCGTCGAGTGACGTCCTTCACTAGTCTCAGAAACTGCTGGATTGTCTTGGTCGGTTTGAAGGTTGGTCTCACGCCGCTCCGGCTAAGCAACAGAAACAAACAAAAAGTAGTTTGTTTTGGTCCCAAGCAGACGGATTAAACTGGTCATCGCAACGCTTCTTCGGCCGTGCCACACATCTCCGTTCTTTCTGAATGTCCATCTCTTCTTAGATTCACAGCACTTAATAATTATTAATGTTTATGATACTTTCTCTTGTGAACTTACTTGTTGTATTTTCTCATACGTCCGTTTCGGAGTGGTGTTCTTTCTTACTTTGCCACAAAGCGGTAAAGTTATCTCGCAGCCTTGGCGGGGATTCGGAAGCCACTGCCAGTTTATTGAAATTGAAACAGTCGCAATTGTTTAAGCTGAAGTAGGGCCGTGATGAGGAAGTGGTGGTTATGCTTTCGAGAGAATCAAGCGTAAAAACTTGCATATCTCTGTGTAACCGCAGGTTTTACAAGTCAAGGTAAAAGGAGTTAGTCATTATCATCATCATCTCAGGGATTAAACCAAGGATGGTTTGTTCCGGTCTCAAATAGGCAAAGATTAGAGCTGGTCACTCCAGCGCTTCCTCGGACGTCCCGCACCTATCCGTCCCCTCGGCTTATAGTTCCATATTTGTTTGGGGATGCGGCACTCATCCATTCGGCAAAGATGTTGCCACTAATTCAGCCGATACTGGGAAATCCTGTCGAGTATACTCATAATACTCAGTCCCTGCCGTATATGTTTCTTTTATGATCATTGAGAGTATGCCCTGCCACGTGCCTGAGAAATCTCATTTCAGCCGCTTTGATGCGACTGGCCTGGCCTTTCGTTAAAGCCCAATTCTGAGACCCATAAAGAAGTGTGGGGAGAACCATCAACTTGTAGAATTTTAGGCGTGTTTCTTTACTTGCTGACTTAAGAGTTCGCCTGATGGTGCCGCACATAAGGTTGAACTTATGCAACTTGTTCACAACGTCGTTGTTTATATTATAAGACACATTGTAACCCTGATACTCAAAATGGCTGACTTCTTCCAGGACAGTACCATCTATAACAATTTTTGGCCGTACGGGATCAGTTCCATGAAAACCCATCGCCTTGGTTCTAATTGTGGATATTTGTAATCCCGAGTTTTTTCAGATACGATGTAACAATTGTATACCCATCTGGAACAAGTTTTCCGAGGCCAACATAATAGCCTGATCGTCCGAAAACAATAAAGTGTCAATTGTAGCGTGACCAATCATAAAATTTTCTGGAAAACACATCTGCCAGTTTTGTATGACATCGTCAATATATAAATTAAGAAGAGAAAATGATAATGGACACTCTTGTCGTACTCCGTAATTGACCAGACCAACTCTAGGAGCTGTTCCCGGTTTCCTTGCTTCAATTAAGATTGTATTGTCTACATGAAGGCTCTGTATAGCACTAATTAGATGTTGTGGGATATCTTTCCTTGCCATTTTTGGACCACAGTTTGCTCCGATTCATTTTTTCAAACGCCTTTTGGAAGTCGATGAAAGCTATGTATGTGGATTACTCTCTACGCGTTTCAATCAACTGGGTTATTAAACAGTACTTACATTAGAAAAATGTTAGTAAATGATATTCTTACGCCAAGTAGATTGATATTCTGTGTGACGTTTGTGTCATACAATTGTGAAAGATTTGCATAATGTTGTGACTCATTTATCGAGTTTTTCTTGGCGCCTTTAAATACGTTATAATTAGCGATGCGATGTAGAACTATCTCGCAACCTCGGCGGGGATACGGAAGCCACTGCGAAATTATTAAAAAAATTAAAGCCGAAGTTGGATCGTGATGGAGAGGTGGCGGTTATGCTTCTTCTTCTCCTCTTCAAGAATTAGGTTATACAGACCAGTTCCGGGACCAATCTCATGCTCGGACGACCCATGTCTCTTACTCCGAGGCTGCTTTGGATGCTACAAGTATTTCAAAGTTTTACATGAGCAGGTTGCTGGCGTGTTGCACAAACCTCTACCAGGAGGACCAGAGACTTTCTGTCAGAGTTACCATACCTTAGCCGAAAGGCCCCTGTTTTGGGGTGCAGGAGATTCGCCCTCATCTTTCTCTTTCTGAGATAGCATTTGGTTGCTTTGTATCAGTTATTCGAATACTGAACGTTTCTTAGTATTTCCAGTGCTCATCTGTCGGTATCAGTGAGCACTCTAAGATCCTAAACCATTAAAAATTAAGAAATTAGAATTGGAAAAGGAAGAGACCCTAGCCTTCGATTACTGTAATAGCGTCTGTGTCAGAAAAGAACAAGAGGCAGTCAAGAGAAACTAGATAGAAAAGACTAAAGACAGATCTCACCTAAGACAAGTTGAAGCAAAGTGAGAATCCAGTTAGAACACATCGGGATTGCCAAACCCGTGTCCACAAGATGTGGACCCCTGAAATAGTGGCGGTTATGCTTTCGAGATAATCAAGTTTAAAAACATACATACCTCCGTGTAACCGCAGGTTTTACAAGTCAAGGCAAAAGCAGTTAGTTTTTAATTAAATAATAATTTGAACGTATTAATGATGGTGTCGTTTGGTCCAATTCATTCAAGGCAAACGTTTAACCGAGACAGTTGCTAAATATACCGTTATTATTTATTTTGTTTGGCTGCGAAACGGAACGTCTAAGTTCGACTGAATTATTGGAAGCTTTTCACATACCGTATCAAATGTCTGTAAACACAAGCGAACGTTGTAGCGTAATTAAACCCTTAACATCACAGACCCGTAACGCGATAACGCTTTATTAAAAACACCGCGTGTTTGCTCTTGGCAACCAATACATATTCTATAAAGGCCCAAACTAGCGAGCGAAACACTACAGGTCCGTATTATACCGTACTTGTGCTTTTACCGTTGTTTTATAATATATTTTTGTTTCACTGATATTATAATATAAGGAATACAAGTTATTTGAATAGCTGACGTCTTTATATTATTTGTTAACGAAAATTCCTTATAAATCACACACACGCGCGCGCGCGCGCAGAGAGACAGGGGGGAGTTGTTTGTGTGTCTATACATATATATATATATATATATATATATATATATATATATATATATTGTAACATGACAGATAATCCACTAAGTTATAATTCAAATATGATCATAATTACATTTAAATAAATTAACTCAAAAGAAGGTTCGAAAGAAAATAATGTATTATCAAATAAAAATAATTAATTATCAAATGAAAATAATCAATATCAAATGAAAAGAATTAAAAATCAAATGAGAATAATTAAATATCAAAGTGAACAACACCACCATAAAAGAAAAGTATAATTAAATTAATAAAATGCAATGATAAACTATCAAGGAAATTAAATCAAAAGAAACTCATATAAAATCAGGAAAATACCCAGGAAGGTTAGGAGCAGGTGATAAAGAGGATACCCCGAAACCAAGAAGGAACAAGAAGGTTAGGAGCAGGTGATAAAGAAGATACCCCGAACCAACCAAAGGACATAAGGAAAAACTTACCTTGGAAAACCCAAGACAGAAGAATGAAGAAAAAGAAGATATAGGATGGGAGAACTACGAAGAATACCCATAAAAAACCTATTAATAAAATAACATACCCAGAACCAAATATTAATATAACCCCAAGAAAGTATAACACCCCAAAACCTCATGTAAAATAATTATAAACAAAAGTGTTTAGTAGTAAACAGAAGTGCACCAAAGAAAGTTAGTAAGTAATAAAATAAACAAATCTTCACCGTCCCTTATAACTAAAAGTTTTGTCTTCAAATATTGTAGAACTCAAATATAAATAAGAACCAACAGTGTTAAGTGTACCAGTGCAAGTGATTTCTATTTAATAAACTTCAAGTGTAAAGGTGTAACTTATATTTTAACTATATACAATCAAATAACTTTAAGTTTTATTATAAATACAGAAATGAAATATCATGAAGTATTATTATGAAATATGTTAAATATTTCATAAAAGAGGCCACATCTTTTTATCAAAAGACATTCATAGAAATGCAAAATGATAAAGAGAGCTGAGGGGAAATAATTACTGTGACAGGGGATTAAAAAATGTAATATACAATTAAACAGAAAGGACTATAATTAGAATAAGTTTAAAGGCAAATTTAACAATCAAATGGCTAATTATGTTCATGTTTAGAGCCTATGAACTCCACATTTCAATGTGTTAATATTATATAGAATAATAAGTAATATAAGAATTTTTATTATGTATGACAGTGTGCATACAGCCTAAATGTTGCTGTATGTACGCTAGAATAATTTATCAAATGTTTGTTATGTAATTTTTTTAGAAATAGTTAAAACCAATGTCTAGCTTTAAAGACTGTTAATTAATTTTCAATATTGTTTTTTATAGTATGAGCATGAATACAATGCTACATGTTTCAATAGTTGTATAAGGAAATTTTATTTGATATTATGTTAAACTTTAGACAGTCAGAGAGGGTATAGGATTAGTAATATTAAAAAACCAATATATGTAAAACAATGGAATCTAGGCCAAAATGGAACTTTCAATAAAATTAATATTTGAGTAAGGAAGTTAATAAAACCAAGCAAACTAATTAGATTTATATAAGGTAGATCAATCACCAACTACTATAACTGAAACTATACTTTAAAAGAATCATATAAAAGATTGTATAAAATTATTAAAAAATTTCAAAATGTAATACCTAACCATTTCAAGGAGAAATAGTAAATTCATGAATTACAACTAAAATACAGATCAAATGTTAAATTTATAAGAATTAAGGAAAGTTAAGGATTTATATCAATCAGAAATTTATTATAATCATATTTATAACACCTAACATGGCTAATATTTTGGACAAGAACAGGAACCAGATAGTAGGCCTATATTTCCAAAAAGACAGAAATATAGCAATTTTAACAAAAATCTTTATAAATATGGACTATTGCATATCAAATTAAACAAAAAGAGTTAAAGAAACCAATTATGAAATTAATAGTTCACGAAAGTAATCCATAAACAAAAAATATTCTGTATATAATGTATTTTATAATCACATGAATAGGAAGTGAAAAATATTTAAACAATACTGTTTTCATATTATCTTGGCAAGATATTTCATGAGACGAAGGAAGTAAAACAGTTCTTAATTAACATTCAACGCGTACGGTTGTTATAAAATCGCTCTAAGAACCTATCTCGAATATATGTAATGGCGTATAAGGTTATGCAGTAAAAAACGAGAGTTACCGAAATTGTTATTTTTAACTTAAAATCAGTGATACACACCACCACAAACAGTGAGAACAAACAATACTGAACAGAATACTTGTAAAATAAACTAATAAAACTATCACACATTAAGAATTCACGTTACAACGAAACTCACGATTTGGCTACACACAGACGAGAGAGAAAAGACAATTATACCAAAACAATTAAAGCCAGTGAACGAAGAACACTTAAACAGGACACCTCAAACAACACAATAGACATTATACACTATTCCGGAGATAATAAAACAGTTGTGAAGGTAATTTTATTATCAGAATTTCCAACCAACATTTAGCAGTTTTCGTCTACAACGAGGCGTGCCGCCATTTTGAACTCCCATGATGCAACGTGTTTGCCAGCAACGGTTCGTCGCTACAGCATGGGTCTGCATATTTTAATTTTATAAACATTATATTTTATTATGAACCTTGTTATTTATTAATTATTAAGAATTCTATTGTACATGTTATACTTTCTATGATGGTCCCTTCTCTGACTACATAATTATAACCGTTAAAAGAACCATTCTGAACATTAATATAATATAACCTGTTTTGTAAAATCGATTTATCCCTGTACAAGAGTCAACATCATATCAATATCGATTTTCAATCGATATTGTACAAATAACTGTTAATAAATCAAAATAATTATATTATTTCGTTTTAAAATTATTTCACACATTAATATAAGAGTGTTTATTAATTACAGAACTTACTGGAAGACGACATTTACTAAAGGGAAGTGATATACGGGAGTATAAAGAAAATCGTCAATCGATTAGTAAATTAAGACAATCTGATTAACTCCCGAATCATTTACGGTCAACCAGAAGTGCATATATTAACCTAATAAACTCAAAGAATTTTAAAATTTCAACGGAATTTCACAACAAGAATTATTTATAAATTATTCAACAACAAACATACAATTTTTTTTTTGGAAAAAATTTTGGTTTTAAATCAAATTAAAAATTTTTTTTGTACAGTATTAAATATATATTTGTAACAGCTATAAGCGTTTGGTTACAATATATATCTATATATATATATATATATATATATATGTATAATATATATATATATAATGCAACGATACATATTTGAATATTCGCAAATGAGTAATTTATTATCATCATCACTACCACCACCACTCCAATGACTAAGTCTTAGACCTGTTCCGGAACCCATCTCCTCCTCTGTCTACCGACATCTCTCTTCCCAGTAGGATAATAACCCAAGGCAGCCACAGGTAGCGGATATCAGGCATGCGATTCAAGTGTTCACACCATCAGGTGCAATGATACAATTATTAAATAATCGCCTCTAATATCCTCGTTCCTTCTCCGATCCAAGAGAGAGAAACCTTGTGTCGCTCTTAGAAATTTCATTTCACCACGTCCCTTTTACCAACAGTCCATGTCTCACTAGCATACAAGAATGTGGGGACAGTCACAATTTTATAAAATTTCATTCGGTTATCCTTTCCTATTTTATTTTTCATGGACCTATGAATCGTTCCCCAGATGCGTCTAAATTTTATTACCTAACAATCCAAATCAGTATCAGTTCCATATGAGATATTACAACTCAGGTAATTAAAATGACTAACCTGATCCAAAATCTGATTATTCACGACTAGGTAATTTCTTTGTACGTATAAAACAATTATAAACAGCTGTAAATAGTTTGAAATGATGCATACGGGAACAGACCAGAATTGGACAACTCGTAAATTGGTAGAACGCCTGTTTTGAACAATAAGTTACTTGTTTACTGAGGGGTGGCGAGTTGTGTGTGTGTTGTGCCTGCATATGCATCACCTGACCGAGGGAGGAAACAATCGTGTTTTTGTGTACAGTGTATTTGACTTGTGGTAGTGAGCTCCAGTTCAGACAGGCATAAAATACAAATAATTAAATATGTTCCTTCAATGAAAAATCGCACAATGACAATACATACAGCAAAGTGAATGATTTCATTTTAAGACGTGCAAAGTGACACATGTGTAGATACAATTTGAAGGTGAACGGTAAAATTATAACCGAACTATAAACAAATTAATTAATTACTCAGTTAATTAATATGTGACGAGCAATTAATAAATATCTAAACAAGGACAAAAGAGTCACGATTATCATGATTCTATTAGTTTGCACATGAACACTAATGCACTTATGAGTGTGAAAATACGAAAAAAGTGATGTGTGAAAACCAACGCGCTGACCAAAATATCCACGTTTGAGATAGTACGTTCAACAATCCATGACCTGTCCGCGTGCCTTGAGTATAAAACTCCGGACGATTCTGAACGACAGGACAGACGGTAATAATTTGCTCGCAGGGACAGTAGCCAGTTTTTTCAGCTCCATAAAACAGACGCCAATCATTCTAATACAGCGGACAACCGATAACCGACGGCGACGTTGGAATCCTCAACATCGTCACCGACATCATCATCTTTATCATCAAGGAACAACAGAGACGCCACTGTAACTCAACGTAAAAAAACAGGTGAAAAAATGAACAATTATTTTATAAACAGAGACAGTAAACAAGTTTAATCGTGGTACAAAAAAAAACAAGAAATAAATAATTGTACATAGTGTAATTACAAAAATTTAAATAATTAATATAATTGAAGCATGTAATTTTTAACATCTGTTATCTAATCATTTTTCTAGTTAGTTAAAATGAGTGCACAATAATTAACATATGTCGATATAAAGAAAATAATTTTTTAATTAAAATACTACAAATAACCTTTTTATTTTTGTAAAGATAATTAAATTGATATATGATTTGCAACATCGAAAATAATTACTATATTTTAATATCAGACACCAAAGTAATTGAAACAATTTTGTAATTGTTTTTTATATATGCGTTTTTTGTTAGTTATTTATATTGTTAAGAGAAACCTACCGAACAACCCAGAACATTCTCCACTCCCCCCCCCCCAGTGTGGCAGCTGTTGCGTCATTCAAGTAGGTGATTCTAGTGAGTTCCAGGAACACTTGAGATGCGCACTAAACCGCTGGCGTGCAGTAAGGAGGCAAAGCTGTACTGCACCTCTGCGGGGCCTATATAAAGCCATAGCAGCTGGATTGTCAGTTCAGTTATAGTTGCGATATACGGATTACAGTGCGGTTCGAGTATATTGTCGGCGTATACACTGTGAGATCAAGTGGTGATTAGTGAAGCGTTGTGTTTTATAATCGGGCGGTATAATTGTAATACAATTGTGTTTTATATTAGTTGACATTTTATTGCGTGTGAACAATTTTTATTTGATTTGTTGTAAGACACTGTGTTGTTAATTATGAACTGTTTAAGTGTGGAAATTAAAGCTGGAGATTAGTGATTTAAGTGTACCAAGCCCGGGAACTCAAGTTAATAACATTGATTTTAATAACATAGGCCGTGCAAATCTACAAAGTAATATATGTTGTTATGGTATGGCATATAATAGATGGATACAGTTTCTAATTTGAATTTATTAAACAACCATAGCTGGGAAAGTTAAAATCTGAAAGCAGACTTATCAGCATGGATTATAATTGTCTCCTCGAGTTCTAAAGAACTGATTTAATAGTATGTTGTTGAACATGATATTGAATGCAGGTAGTCAGAAAGATTAAATGCATTCTACTGGTTCAGTGACCTTGCCAAGTATACCACTTATAACTAGTAGTTTTAATCGTACAAATACTAATAATTTTAAGGAACCAATGTTATCTTTCTGTTAAGGTTACCAAAAATCAGCAGTTATCCTGGGGTTATCTGGGATACCCTGTATTACCCAGGGATAATTGTTAACATAATTTATTTATAATAGTGTTATCATCATTTTCTTCTTAAAGGTTTTAGGCTTTATCGGCCTGTTCCTATTCCACAGTCCACCTTTTCTTAGGTCTACCAACTTATCTTCTGCCTCTAGAGTTGTAATCTTTCCCCATCTTCGGTATTCTACTTTCTTCTATTATAATGATATGTTGAATCCCTTTCCTTCTGTATTTTTTAATCATTTCATTAGCTGCAAAAATATCTAAATCATTTCTTATTTCTTCATTTCTTATATGAATTCGTCTATTATACCTTTCAACTGATCTCAGAAATTACATTTCTGCTGTTTGTGTATTCTGTTCATCTTTTTTTTTTATGACCCAAGTTTCAGAACTATGTAGTAATGTAGGTATTGTCATTGTTTTATAAAATTTTATTGGAGGGGGGGCTTTTCTACGTTTATTTTCCAACGTTCTCCAAATCGTTCCACACATTCTTGTTAAATTCGTCACTTTATTTTCTATATCAGTATGTTGATGTTAAGTAACTCACATCTAAGAAATGTTATTAGTGTTATAAAATTATTAATATTATTAATAAATCGATCAGTTGTCCCAACGTACGTATACCTAATACTCTATTTACTTAGGAGGGTGTAAGACGATACATAGAAATAAAGTGAAGTGTGTCTTCTACACAGAGTTGTCTAGTAAGGATGTATAGGCGTATGCCCTCGAACATACTAGTCTGGGATAAGAATGTGAGTATTCCATTTACTTATGGAGTACATTTTTTTAAGAAAGGATTTAACAAGTATTTATTTCACAAGTTAAACCCCTTCACATTTACGCTAACCAAGCGTCCCCTCCCACATAATTTTCAGAGGAATAAATCTCAAAATCAATACTGTTACGACGGTCTACTGATCGCCGTATGGTACAGTGGAAAACAATATACAAGACACCAAATAAGTCACTAATCACCAGCTTTAATTATCACAAATAACAGTTTATAATCAACTCGTATAAAATAATTCCAGTTAGATTTCTCCACACGCAATAAAATATAAAGACTTCCGTGCTATAATCACTTTTCACTAATACACCATTTGCCACGCACTGTGTAAATCGCCCGACATACAACTGAAAACCATGCGGCAGGTATGGGCTATTTATAGTCTGCAGGGTTCCATAATATGCGTCTTTAACAAACACGTTAAAATTCTAGAGAATACTTCAGCGCGGCCATGGCAGAAACACACACCGTTGGGCTAGTCAAGAAGCTTCTAGAACGACACCATCGAACGCGCGACGCGTTCCTCATTACGTAATACTGCCTCGCGTGTCTAGCGTCACGTACGCATTACAGCTGCGGGAATAGCCGAGGAAAGAGTAGACCAACGTTCTCAAACGTACAAAAACGTTCCGTAATAGCGTAACAATAGGTTTCTGTAGGGTACAGCATAAGTGTGGACACGAATGCCAGGTTTTACGAAAATCAGTTGATGCATTCAGAAGTTATCGTGAGACATCCCCGAATAGACAAATGCCATGCGGTCCAGTTAAAACTGAGAACTCGCTTCACTCGTCCAGTAATGTATATAGAATCCACTCGGTGGCCATAGCTCGCTCGCTTGAATGCTTAGCTATTGACATAAACCACTGCAATGCATGAACAATGTAGAGTGGTGATCGAAACCGTAGTCAAAGTACACACATGCAACGTGTACAATGTAGTCTGGCATATTCACGTATCGATACGTGCCAATTGGCATGTGAAAATACATATCGACGTGGCTGCGGTGGAATAATATGTCCTTTCTGTATGTAATCGTTTTAACTGCTGCCTTTGTTTAATCGATGCAATAATCAAATAAAAACATCTAATGCACAACACCATTAAATTAAGTCGGGCTATTTAGCCGTGGTAGGTTACCATTCACTAGTGAGATCGACGACTACGTCTCAATCCCACCATCGGGGATCTGTTTCAGGCCGCAAAGCGACAGAGTGTTAACACAAACAAGTGCAGCGGATCTTGACCGAACGATACCCGACAACAGATCCGCTGTTAGTCTTACCCCCGAAAACGTTGTCGGTACCGTTCAGCGCCTTCTGTGTCTTACGTAAACAACGCTGTAACAGATCCCCGAGCATCTTTCTCGATAAGCCCGTGAGTACTCTTATACACAAATAACACGTCTTGTAGTGCTCTTCTGTTCTTAAGCGTCATAAAGACTCAGTGTTCACACTTGGTCTCATATGAAGAAAAATGCTGACTAATACCATAATATTGTAGATTTTGGACTGCCTCAATATTCTGGTCGATGTCTTACCTTATGTAGCCCCAAATCGTGGAACAGTACTCCAGAATCGGTCGAACAATGATTATTTGGTGTAGCCGCAGTATGGTACTGACTGACTGGAAATGACGACTCACCCACAGAAGCAATTCTAACATCATTCTGATTATAATGCCTTCCTCTTTACTCCTAAGCAGTCTAATATTTACTGTAGTGGGTAGGCTACCCTACGTGAGCCGCTCATCATACGAAGAAGGTAGTGTGGACGAGGAAGACGCTTCTGCTGTCTATTATTACCGCAGAACGTTATTTCTAGTAGTCATCACGTTGGTGGCTCTGTTACGCCGAGCAATCCACTCCAATGTTGTGGTAGTCAATCCCTTTGTCGGAGCGGATAGGTAAGCAAACGAGAGGTGGAGGTTCTGTCAGGGCAGCCTGGGGGTATCCTGGGTCCTGGCCTAGCAGGATGGTGCACATCGGGAGCCGGGTGTGCATCTAGTGTGGAGGCGGAGGAGCCTACAGTAGGCCAACGGTTGCACACGTGGGCTGAGTTAGTTAGTCTACTGCGATCGGGCAGAGAGAGCTCGTCAGCTGAGTTGAAAGCAACTCTCTAGGGGAAGAGCAGCCCGAAATCAAAGTTCCTAATCTTCCAATTTGGGGGGTTTACAGCAAGCCAGTAACCTGCCCAAGTAAAAATATTTTAACTAGAAAAGGTGTAAAGGTGTGTTTTCAAAATAATAATAACACTTCCTATATCACACCGACTTTGTAAAAATTATTCAAAACATTATTAAATAAAATTTCCAAAAATTACGAATTAAAATTTCGTCATTATTATTCGCATAATATTTTTCTTTTGTGTGTGCTCATCATACACACAATTATTGTCGCTATACAAATAACATTACACAAATATTGATAAATATAATACACAAGATATAAATTTACATATATAAATAGAAATTTGTATAATATATAATGTGCTCTCGACTTGCTCAGATTGTATTTCTTTTTAAATTCCATATTTTTTTATATTATCACATATGAATATCGTATTCATGAAATATCAATCAATTTTAGAATTACTTAAACATTTATGCTACGTTATAATTTCAAAAAATAATTTCGTAAATTTTAAATATCATTATATATGACTACAAATTAACCAATTAAATTTTACAATTATTATTTACACTATTACATTCTCTCTTTACTCTTTTTTTTTTGTCCTTTATGACTCCTGGGTTGACGAGTAAAAATGGTTTTATGTCACCTTATTGCTGTGCGGTGATGGTCAGTGATTCCTCGTCATGGTCCTGAGTCCCGTGTCCTGTGTCGATCCTCCGTTGTCGTCTGATCCTCCTGGAGTCCGTCGTCCGGTCCTCCTGATCCACTCAGCATTCAGATGACTCGTATGGTACTGCTGGGATATCGACCTTGGATGCTTCCCCGTCGGGCATAGCCTTCGGCTGCAGATGTGTTCCAATGAGTGAAGGGTCGAGGCTGGTGCTGCTCGCTTATTTATACTGTCGGGCCCAAAAATCATGTTTCAACCATTGGGAGTTTTCACACTTACCGACACGACACCGACCCTACAATGACACCGAGCCGACACTGACAAGATATCGAGAAGGTACTTTCACACTCAAGACGTCAGAGGTCGACATATCGGTCGTGGTGAGTGTAATTTATTATACACATGGGTGAATTCAACTTGAGATTGTATTTACTATAGGCCTATTTATTATATTTAAGACGGAGAAGACGAAAATTAGATAGGAAGTATTAGGTTCACCCGATTATTAAAGTTTGCTATGCAGAAGTCGCATACTACACCTTATTTGAAAAGTTGGTTTTAGATCCTAACAAGTTTTTCAATTTTATTTTTATTTCCTTCATCTGTCTTGTCCCACAAACAAGGCTTCGTCTCAACAAGTTCAATCAATGTCACTATGTCATACTTAAAAGTAGTAATTTTTCAAAATATTCAACTACTGACCTAAATTAATGCGCTAGGTAGAGTGAACTGTCGGTGACTACACAGCGCCGACCACGATTGGAGAGCTGCTGCCCGCCGACACGTTGATCCCTGCACCGACCCAATACCGACATGTCGGTGAGTGTGAAGCGGTTCCATAACATTTCTTTACTTTTTGTTCCCACCGATATCGCGCCGATATTCTGTCGATGTCGTGTCGGCTGATGTGAAAACGCCCTGTGCACGATTTATATCGTTGTAGTTTGTCGAGCGTCCCTTTACAGATTCGATTATTTTTCGTACTTATTTTAATTTTATTCGCAACATGCGAAGTCTTTTGTTTAGTACTCGATGTTCATATGATCGGTAATTTTTTTTATGTATAGTTGTATGTTAACAGTTTTTCTATACTTTAATTGTTCTTGGTTCTATTCACTTTTATTTACACTGCATTAATATGTATTATTTGTTTCGCACTAGATTTTGCACATGTGCGCGTCTTTATATTATTAATAACGTGGCGTCATTTGTTTTGCAATATCTTACGCGCACTTACCAAAATTTAAATAAATTACTTATTTAATTCACATTTATTCAGGAGTGACGCTATGCCGGATTCAACTGGCTTACACTCACACACATAAAATACACTGTAACACACTCTCAATTTGTGCGTGGCGTGACATTCCGGTACCGACCTGTGCTTTCGGTGTTCCCCTTTGCTGATTAATTACAGCTTTCAGTAAGCATTTTTTTAAATATTGACAATATTAATTATTTATTCTAATTTAGCAGTTTTTTTAACTAACTGCGACAATGCACAGTAACGTACGCAGACGTACTGTTGCGATATATATACTTACAGAACTCATACGAGCCTCGAAAATCGGATGGGAAATACGGCAAAACGACCTAAGCTAACACAAAAGGACAAAGCATGTCATTGCACCAGACCACAGAAGCAGATAGTGTAAACACTTGAATCGCATGCCTGATATCCGTCTACCTGTGGCTGCCTTGGGTTATCTGGGAAGAGTGATGTCGGTAGACCGAGGAGGAGATGTGTTCCGGAACAGGTCTTAGGCCCAGTCCTTGGAGTGATGATGATGATGATTTAGGGAAAATAGAAAACTTTACAGTGACATCATTAACCTAACGTGCAAAGTCGAATATTTTAAAAAGTTCTAGCTAAAAAAATCCTAAAAAATTGAGGGATTTCAAAATAATGTAAGTCAACATTTCATTGTTAAGACGTTTTCTTAAATTTAATAACAAATTACACTAGGAAAATTGCCAGTTTTCCACAAAAAAACAATGACTAACATAGAATAACTTTGTTGTTTTTTATAACATCATAATAAAACAAACTTTATTAAAAAGAGAATGTACCGAGTATTGAGTCTTACGTTTAGTTACTGCCATAATTAGACGCATGGTTTCGTGTTATTCAAAGTAAAAAATTGTTTTCTTTTGGGGGGGGGGAATATTGAAGCACTGTCTTTAAACACTTATACCTCGTAAAATATTAGCCCTTCAGTAATGATAAAATAATCAGATTATTTATCACATAATAATATTGTATTTATGTTTTATGTAAACTTTGGTTTCGCTAAATTTAATATTTTTGGGGTTATATATGTTCCTATCTGATGAAATCAACAATTGTTCTAAAATTCAAAATCTAAAAATATCAAAACGAAAAACCTAAAAAAATTATAAAAATTTCAACATATTGAGAAAAATTTAGGTTATTGATATGAAAATGTGTTTTTTCTAATTGTTACATAGTAGCAAATTACAGCAGAATTATTTCCAAATGCCTCCAAAAAAATGAAAAATGTAAGATATTTTTTACAGAACTTTTATTGTATTAATATTATGATAAGGAAACTTTATTAAAAAGAGAATGTACCGAGTATTGAGTCTTACGTTTAGTTACTGCCATAATTAGACGCATGGTTTCGTGTTATTCAAAGTAAAAAATTGTTTTCTTTTGGGGGGGGGAATATTGAACCACTGTCTTTAAACACTTATACCTCGTAAAATATTAGCCCTTCAGTAATGATAAAATAATCAGATTATTTATCACATAATAATATTGTATTTATGTTTTATGTAAACTTTGGTTTCGCTAAATTTAATATTTTTGGGGTTATATATGTTCCTATCTGATGAAATCAACAATTGTTCTAAAATTCAAAATCTAAAAATATCAAAACGAAAAACCTAAAAAAATTATAAAAATTTCAACATATTGAGAAAAATTTAGGTTATTGATATGAAAATGTGTTTTTTCTAATTGTTACATAGTAGCAAATTACAGCAGAATTATTTCCAAATGCCTCCAAAAAAATGAAAAATGTAAGATATTTTTTACAGAACTTTTATTGTATTAATATTATGATAAGGAAACATTAATTTTACAGATAATTTTGTGGCTTTATGGCCATAAAAGTGTAACTCACTGGCACTTAGTGAATGGTCCACTACATACTCTGAAAAAGTGCATATTGACTTTTTTCGTTAGAATTTCATAGTCTATCGATTTTACAGGTTATTACATTTTAAAAATCAACTCACTGAGAACAGGTGGAAACCCGAAACTCTTGATGGAGTACACCCAAAACATTTTTTTTATTTTTATTTTTACTTAGACACTGTGCAGAATATATTAAAAAACGTTCTATGGCAATTTGTCCTATTGCAAAGAATTCCGGGGTAACACGCTTCATTTACTCAACTATATTGTGCAGAAAATGTAATCACTTGCCCAGGAAAATGCACTGCAATACGTTTCTGTCAGTTTTAAGTTGTTGTTAAAGACGAAAACATAATACAATTGTGAAGGAAAATTGAAAATAGTAATAAGACGACTCTGTTAATGAAGCGAACTGTAGTTTATGTTGGAATAACAAAACAAAACCAGGGATAAAACGCTTACGTTTAACGGAATCCGCTTACTGCTCGTTACACGTTTGTATCGGTTTTATAGAAAGTATTCGTTACCAAAAGCGATAAAGGAATCTCTCGTTACAGATCGCAACTGTACAGTTCACTTACCCTTTCACAGGTTACGTGAAACTTCCACATTTCTATTAATTTATTTGGTATGCTACAAATGTACGGCACAAGTAATACTGACCTCCCAAAAAAACGGATTGTGTAAACAAGCAGCTGTGGCTACGTGACAATCTCGATTGGAATTTTTTATGGAAAAATTGTTTCGCACTGCAGTATGTGAAAATAAAAACAAAACTTTATAATGTCCAATATTTGTTCCCCTTATAAAATGTTTACCTTAGACAGATATATTTCTATAACGTTTTTATTTCTATAAAATTGTACACATTTTGGTTAAAATGCCAGCAGCAAATTAAATGACACACCTCCAGTATATGCTGGATGGTAAGTCGGCATCAGACAAAGTGTATTCGTTGGCAATGCTTCTTACCAAATCTACAAGCTCTAGTTGTCTAAGATGCTACATTTCTAATTTTATTAAATTATCTTCTACTTCTGACAGTTCCTATCCGTTTCGGATGTTGGATATTATACAGACTATTTTAACTTTCTGTACTGCTGCACGGAATAAGTCAGTTGTATTCATGCCAGACCATGTCCTTAAATTCCTCAGCCATGATATTCTCGGTCGCCCAACTCCTCTCTTTCCAAGTACTCTTCCCTGTAGTATGGACTGCAATAAGTAAAATCTCTGTTAATTTCTCATGAAATGTCCCAGATACTGAAGCTTTCTTATCTTCACTATGTTAAAAACTTCCCTTTCTTTATTCATATTTTTAAGAACTTCAGCATTATTTCTATGTGCTGTCCATGAAATGCTCAGAATTCTACGGTAAAGCCACACTTTGAAAGATTCAAATTTTTTAGTTGTGGCTTCAGTCAAAGTCCAAGATTCTACACCGTAAAAGAGGGCCGCGAATACGTAGCAGCGTAAAAGTCTCATCTTAGCCATATAGTGAGCTTAGCCATAGGTCTCATTAGTTATCATCCCATCTCATGATATCACTAGAGATATTTAAACGGTCTTTAATATAGTGGTTTCTCGTTGCCTTCTACATCCCAATGTCGTTGACTAGTAACTAGTTCATCCGCTTTCGGGGTCGATTTCTCAGCCCCAGATTAAATCATCAGTACTACTATATTTACTTAATAATCAATTTTTAACTTTTCTTGAAAATAAAATTTCATATCACTTAATAAGATTTATGTAATTCATGTCATTAAATATACAAACACTAACAGATATCACAGCATATAAAGACAGGAAATATGAGTTAACTTCATACTCAAACACATCACACACACATAGTCATAAGGTATCCATGAGTATTTTCACAAATGTTTAAAATATTTCAGATACTTTTGCAAGTAGACCACCTTTTGTAATATTTGTGAAGCACACTGTTCAAAACTATTTATGCGGAGACAGGTTTTAAGAGCGTAAATAGGACGTGTGCTTTAGAGGTCATCACAGTATGGTATGTCACAGAAAATATTTCTCCTGTTTCCCGTTTTACTTTGTGCAGGAACTACGGTTATTTTTAACGCTTTTGGCTTTAGGCTTTGTTCTGTGTACACAGTTTTGTAATGCCGTATTATATAAGCTGTAATTTGTATTTGAACACAGAGATATATTTTACTTCTATGTTCCGTAAGGAAATGGAAGTATGGTGATCGGGAAAATAATCGTGTTCGAGATAAGGGTTAATTCTGATTGTACTGCCCGCAAAACATGAAGAAAAGTCATCTTCCGAAAGTGCCTGTGTGTCTATGTGTAGAATTTTTTCTATGGGGAACGATAACTGCCGCAAATTCAAACAGAATCAAATAATGTTTTGGATATGTGACCGAATTGTAAAGGACTCGAGGGATATTGATTTTGGTTAAGGTCAGTTAAGGGGAAGATGTAGTTTGCCTATAACGATTTACGTTTTAACCAAGAATAAAGTACTTATCCATACACAATCGCCTGTAGAAAGGTAGATGAAATATATATACATGAAAAGTGTAGTTGAAGAAATAGGGGTGTAATTTTTGTATTGACATTGTTACGACGGTCTACTTGATCGTCGCAGGTACAGTGGAAACAAAATACAAGACATCAGTTAAGACACTAATCACCAGCTTTAATTTTCACAGTTAAACAATTCGTAATTAACGTCTCTTACAAAAAATCAAATAAAAATTGTTCACACGCAAATATATGTCAACTAATAATAAAACACAATTGTATTACAATATATACCGCCCGATTATAAAACACAGCACTTCACTAATATCCACTTGAACGCACACAGTAATATGGCTTGTAATCGCCCGACAATAACTGAACTGAGCGTCCCTGAGTAATTGTATTTATAGCCCGCCGAAAATCTAGACGATTCCACATAGGCCTACTACTTATTACCCTTAAACTACGACGTAATTGATTGCGGCCTTGACACAGTGCGAGCGGCCGCGTGAATTCTGGGGCCTTCTAGCAAATGCGTCGAGAAGCACGTACACCACACGGATTACATTCCGGATCCCTCTGGAACATTCGATAAACACGTAGATTGTTCCGTGATGTCATTATAAATTTATTCGACCGAAAACATAAAGATGTCAATAAAATATTAACAATTGATATCGTTCCATGCTATGTCACCACGGATACCTACGTAAATAAAATAATTTTTCGTTTTCAGAAAGTCACAGAAAACAAACGCTGGGCGGTATTCGCTTTCTTTCGCGTTGCTTAAATAAAAGATAATTTAATCAAATTAATTCTTTATTTTTAAAAATGTTGTTTCTGTTGTTGTTGTTGTCTCTCTTGTTGTTCCTTCATTAAAAGTGTGGAACTTGTTTATAACTTAAAATAAAAAATAAAAACCACACATAGGACCTATAGCTATATGTTGTGTAGACCAACGTAGGTTCACTTGTTCGAAGCTCGTTGCATTTGCTTCAAACTCCCATCTTCAAGAAGGGACGTATTTATGTCAAAATACTCTGTCCATTACGGTACAATAACTATATTTGGCCTACATTTTTCATTTTAACATATACATAAAGTAGAAACGTACAAATTAACTTTCCATCAATCCTTCTGTAAGACACGGAGTTATCTTTTAGTTCTGACTGAAGCTTTTAGTTGCGGGAAAAGTGATACTACATTAGCCACTTTTTCGCGTGTCACAAATATTTCAGGTTTTCGTAGACGTAATATGAATTAAAGCTTTCTTGGGTTGCTGCCCAAATTATAGTTAAACAACTACGTACAATTCATATTTTGATTATCTTTCTCAACGTTTTTACCAAAAGCACGCTGATATATTTAGTTTTGTTCTGAGTGTACATCTTAAAAATAATTTTATAATTAATTAGAACGTGGAAGTCATGTATGTTTCTCCGTACCGACTTTTTAGACGTGGATTGTCAAGGAATATCCAACTCAATAATATTTCTTTAATTGTCAAACATAAAACTTGTGAGACTTACCGATTTGCAAACATGAGTGAGTGAGAGAACTTGAAAAATATTTTATTAATATAAGCTCTATGCTTTTGCGTAACGAAAACAGTGTCGTTTGTGTTGTAGTAGTAGCTTACCGTTTTACTGTATAATCAATTTGACAGGCTGTCAAGTTAAGCGGTATGGTGAACAACAAAGGACACGGTGGTGGCCAGACTAACTTGACGCACCTTTATCGTCTCAGGCATTTATCTGAGCTAATTCCATTTTCTAAATCGCAGTTTACCTGAGAGAGATTAAAGGGATGTATCCCTTACCCGTACCCAGTCGATCAATAACTTCTGCTGTATCATAAACTCTGCAGCCGTCTATAAAGAGACTTATTTTAGAAAAGAGATCGTATGTTTAAAACCAGACCTTAATAGTTAAAAATTGTCCAACCAAAGAGAATGTCTGTCATCCAATACCGTTACTAATGAATGTGTCACCGGTTCGATGGGGCCATCCAGCTTGTCTATATGCCTATAGTCGGCAAATTCTATCCTCTCAGAATAGTGTTACGACGGTCGTAGAGTGGAAAATAAAATGCAAGACACCAATAAAATCACTATAATTTACCTATGAAAAGTAGTATATTATCAGTACAATGTGTACCGTTACACAATATTAGACTATGCAAAGCCTACACACCGTACATTTATATGCAGTTACTGTTACGCCCATGATATGCAATTTGCTGACGTTTGCATAGCAGGGTTGACTAAGGGGAGGAACATGCCGACGCAGCATTACTGGTAGAATGCTGCTACTGTGAGATATTACTGTACTGTTCGACAGTGAGATCATAACAAATGTATAGATTTGAATAGGAGCGAACGTGTCGAAGATGCTTACTGTACTACTTTACTGTGCAGCAGTGAGGCAAGAACAAATTATTGTGTTTTTGCCTTATGGAAGACAGCAATATATTGTAACCGCTTATGTGAGGTACTTGCGAAACGTACACCTTTAGTCAAGCCCCAAATGTTGGGTTCGCCAAATCTGTAACGTACCGCTTATGTGAGAGGTACTTGCTAAAGTGTTATTATATGCCTCACGCAGTATGCGTCACTTCTGAATTATACTAACTGATGTTTTCAAAAGTATAAATAAAGGATTTTGTTTATTTTGTTTTTCTCCATCTAAAGAGAAATCGAGAGTGTGATTTGTGGTCAAGGAGGGAAGTTGTTCAGTCTTATGAAGAAGAGAGAGTAAGTATCATTATTTCCACTCAGTTGAGACGATTTCTTCTGTTTGTTGTGCTGAAATTTTTTATAACTACCCACTACAATAAATTATAACACTTTATTATTCAATATTAATTTTCAATAATATTGCTTTATTTATTATTGACTTTTGTCTCCTGCCATCAAAATATAGGTATCACAATTAATCTTATCTGAAAAAAAAACATCATCTCGACTTTACCGAGTAAACATAGAGCTGTCTAAGGAGCAAAACATATATGTTGTTATTTACCCAATATTACGCTATAATAAAAAACATCAATTATTACATAATTCTTAATAATTCCCCAGGGTTCAGGGTAAGTTCTTTGTGTTATGAGAGTGTCAGAAATGGATAATTACTACGCTTTACAAATACCGAAAAATTAATAAATAATTTTGTTTATTTTTCATGTAGTAAGTAGTTCCCGGAATTGCCGTAAGAGAGCAGTGTATATTTGTTTACTTTGAAAAAACATATGATCAAATGATTATTTTTTGTTCTATTTCACCGTTCAAAACGAGTTTTCTTCTGGAATTATTACGAAAAAATATTTATATTACCTCGCTCCGTATGGTTCTTACTGGATTGCAGCTTTTCTGTGATGAGGTCCGTCTTGCGTTATTATTTCCTTTTCGTTTGGAGTATTTTCCAATTGTCAACGGGAACTAGGCCGAACTATGTTGTATCCGCAGAAGGTTTTCATCCACTGTTTATTAATGTTTATAACCATTTAATTTGGATTAATCAGGTATAATTAGATAGTGGTCACTCTGTTTGTTAATCTTGCGTTAATTTCAACTCCTCCAACGTCCCAAAAAAGGTTATTTTTTATAATTTTTGTCGCATCGTTTCTTCAACTCTCCAGTTTTTCAAAATTCTATATATCTATTATCAATACTTGTTATTTTTCATCACTCTTAGTAACACATAGTATTTTTATTATGTAGGCAGTTTGTAATTATTATAAATTTATATTTTATTTATGAAAAAATAATTCCTTTCCATTCCGGTTTCTTTACTAATTTAATTTACATAATAAGTTTTGGTTAATTTTTTTATGACATTGTATATAAGTATTTTATCATTTTATTATCCTTAAATAAATTTATATATTATTTATTTAGTCTCGAATAGTATTCATACCCGGCACTACTTCCTGTTGCCATTTCCTTCATAGTATTATTTTCATTTATTATTATCTAGGTAATTAAATTTTTATGTCCTTTAAAACTAACCCTGGGTTATTCTATATTACAACACAAATATTTAAAAAAATATAACATTAACTTATGTATAACAAGTTGTGGTCCATACTATAAATTACAATAAATAAATAAAATTACAAAAATCAATCAGTATTATTACATTCTACTCCCATAGTTTTATCATTTCCAAACATACAGCACAGTTTGGTAATACATTACTTTCACTTTTGTTTTTCACCTCAACGGGTACACTAGAACTCACTTTGCACTGTATACCACTCGAATTGTTTATCATGTTGAGTGATATAATTAAATTTTGAGCGAGCTTTAGTTTACCCATTTCTGACTTTTATTATCATGAGTTACTTTATTGGGACCGGGTTATGTAACGTTACATAAAGCCCCCCCACTAGAACAAATTTATTTTAGTTCAACTTGTTGATAGAAATAAATTGTTGATTGGGTCAAGTCTCCTAATGGTCTTGACTTTGTTTTCATAATAGTGTTTCATTTCTGACTGATTATAAACTCTGGTAATTCAGACTTGTGGTAATTGCTGTTTTCTTACTTAACTCTCTCTCTCTTGGAGGCAAATTCATCAATTATTCCTCGGGGTTAGTGGTACTTCCACATTTTATTTGATAAGGACTGGTCACACTAATTATATTAAACTTGTTTTAACACTCATTTCTATTTGCTTCTATAAATTCGCTTTATCAATTAAGCTTCGGTCTGCTATCTTCCTTCTATTTTCTTCATTTATACTTCTGGAATCTAATATCACTCCTTTCAGCTATTTTATAATTATTATCCCTTAAATATTCAATTTCCCTAACATTTTTCCCTATCCTGTGCGGTGGTTCCAGTCGGGTGGCCACTCTGGGTCCATTACTCCGCTGTCCATCCTTACACCTTCTGAGACCAGGGGAACATCATCCCTGCTCATAAAAATTATTGCCGGAACATTTCTACGGTCAATACATAAAAATAAAAAAATTATAAGTAGTAGTCATTTAGCGACTAGTACCAAACACTTTTGGGATTCTTCATACTGTAGCTGTTTGTATTTATTTATATGTTTCTTCTTCTCCTTGATTCCTTCTTCTTTTCCATCAACTAATAGCATATAATATCATTGATAGGCCTTATGTTAAAATTCTTCTGACTTACTTCTTGTGACATATTTCTCCGTATCATTTCTTCTTATATAATCTTCAATTCCGAGAAATTCTAATTATTGTATTAATTATCATCCTCCTTCAGTTTCATTGGAGTCATTAAATTATTCTTTATTCTTCTTATCTGAGCACATTACCATCAATTGTTTTTGTTTATATAATTTTTCTTCTGTTTGTTACCATTAAAATATTATTTTTTCCTATTATTTCAATTTAAATCAGTTATTTATAATTAAATTATATAATCTGTTCTTACATTTTCTTGGTGTTTTGTCTTTTTATTTTAAATTATATGGTTTCAAAATAACTTGAGTAAGATGTCCTTACATGCTTTTAGAATTTTGGGGTTTTAGTCTCTTCACTTTAAATTATATGGTTTCAAAATAACTTGAGTAAGATGTCCTTACATGCTTTTAGAATTTTGGGGTTTTTAGTTTCTTCATTTTAAATTATATTGTTCGAAATAACTTGAGTAAGTTGTCCTTACATGCTTTTTGAATTTTGGGGTTTTTTATTTATTTTTTTTTCACAATGGGTTGCTTGGTCCTGTATCCATAAAATCCGTCCCTTTTTTCTGGTTTGTTGGGAGTCTGTTTAACCGTGGTCCATTATTTCAGGTACTCCATGTTCTCGGATTGCTGGGGTGTTCGTAATTAATTCTTTCCTTGATAATCTTCTTACCATCCGGCTCTCCCACTTTGCTGCTATGAAACTTTCACTTAAGTACCGGTCTTCCGTCATAATTCGTTCCTTTTTAACTAACCAGTATTGTACCTCCTCAAACATAACATAGTTGCTCATATTTAATCTCATTTCATTCCCTTTTACCTCTGGATTATTTGCCCAATATTTGCATGTTGTCTTCCGTCTTGAAGATACGGCTGATATTGTCTGATACACTTCCATTGTCGACCTATTTAATTGATATCTAAACTTAAGTAACTCCCTCCGTTCGTTAATTGGAAGGTTGAATACATTAATTAATTCACCTGTAATCATCTCCCATTCTTCCTTGGTATTTATTATTCTCTTTCTACATGTTTCTATTATTTTCTTGGTCTTCCTTTCCACGGTTTGAACATCCTTTTTGTTGTGGCTATTTTCATTTTCAGATGGCATTACACCTTGGTATTCTGTAATTTCTATTTCCTTCCTACTCTCTTCTGTATTCGGACTTACTTTAATACCTTCTGAAGTGCTGTCCAATGTTTCATCCAAATTATTGGAACTATGGTCCATTTGTTTATTTGTCTCCTCCTTGTATGTATCTGCTTTCTGTCTAAGTGTCTTAACATTTTCAAACTTCTCCCCGAAAATTTTCCATATCTCCTTATTGAACTTCTCCATTTTACCCTCAAATTGTTTTAAATTCTTATTATTCTCTTCAAATTTTGCATTCATCTCTTCTCTTTGCCCTTCAACCGCTTCCTTCAGTTCATGGTATTGTTCATTCATGGTTTGTTTTAAGTTTTCCTCCTGTTTCTTAAAATTCTCCTTATTTTCCTCATTGGTTTGTTTCAAGGCTTCCTCCTGTTTTCTAAAATTTTCATCTATTTTGTTATTGGTTTGCTTTGAAGTTTCCTCCTGTTTTCTAAATTGTTCTGCCATAAATTTCATAATGTCTTGCCAATTAGGTTCTTCTCTGGCTACCGCTTTGTCTGGTTGATCCCCTTGGGCATCCTCTTCCACTATTTCTTTTTCCGGGTCCATAACTACTTCGGTTTCTTCTGTATCACCTGTCTGTTGGTCCATTTCACTGTCCGTAACTAATTCTATTTCTTGTTCCTGTCCACCTTCTTCAATCTCCTTTTCTTCCGCCCTCTTCTTCGATTTTCCTCGGGTATTAGGCATTTCTTGTTTTCTCATAACTGCCAACGACAATTAGATTTTTTGATATATATTTTTTATTAAATATCAAAATTCTTTTCTAATTACCGCCCTTTTACGTTGAGCGCCATTTTTGTAACGTACCGCTTATGTGAGGTACTTGCGAAACGTACACCTTTAGTCAAGCCCCAAATGTTGGGTTCGCCAAATCTGTAACGTACCGCTTATGTGAGAGGTACTTGCTAAAGTGTTATTATATGCCTCACGCAGTATGCGTCACTTCTGAATTATACTAACTGATGTTTTCAAAAGTATAAATAAAGGATTTTGTTTATTTTGTTTTTCTCCATCTAAAGAGAAATCGAGAGTGTGTGATTTGTGGTCAAGGAGGGAAGTTGTTCAGTCTTATGAAGAAGAGAGAGTAAGTATCATTATTTCCACTCAGTTGAGACGATTTCTTCTGTTTGTTGTGCTGAAATTTTTTATAACTACCCACTACAATAAATTATAACACTTTATTATTCAATATTAATTTTCAATACTATTGCTTTATTTATTATTGACTTTTGTCTCCTGCCATCAAAATATAGGTATCACAATTAATCTTATCTGAAAAAAAAAATCATCTCGACTTTACCGAGTAAACATAGAGCTGTCTAAGGAGCAAAACATATATGTTGTTATTTACCCAATATTACGCTATAATAAAAAACATCAATTATTACATAATTCTTAATAATTCCCCAGGGTTCAGGGTAAGTTCTTTGTGATATGAGAGTGTCAGAAATGGATAATTACTACGCTTTACAAATACCGAAAAATTAATAAATAATTTTGTTTATTTTTCATGTAGTAAGTAGTTCCCGGAATTGCCGTAAGAGAGCAGTGTATATTTGTTTACTTTGAAAAAACATATGATCAAATGATTATTTTTTGTTCTATTTCACCGTTCAAAACGAGTTTTCTTCTGGAATTATTACGAAAAAATATTTATATTACCTCGCTCCGTATGGTTCTTACTGGATTGCAGCTTTTCTGTGATGAGGTCCGTCTTGCGTTATTATTTCCTTTTCGTTTGGAGTATTTTCCAATTGTCAACGGGAACTAGGCCGAACCATGTTGTATCCGCAGAAGGTTTTCATCCACTGTTTATTAATGTTTATAACCATTTAATTTGGATTAATCAGGTATAATTAGATAGTGGTCACTCTGTTTGTTAATCTTGCGTTAATTTCAACTCCTCCAACGTCCCAAAAAAGGTTATTTTTTATAATTTTTGTCGCATCGTTTCTTCAACTCTCCAGTTTTTCAAAATTCTATATATCTATTATCAATACTTGTTATTTTTCATCACTCTTAGTAACACATAGTATTTTTATTATGCAGGCAGTTTGTAATTATTATAAATTTATATTTTATTTATGAAAAAATAATTCCTTTCCATTCCGGTTTCTTTACTAATTTAATTTACATAATAAGATTTGGTTAATTTTTTTATGACATTGTATATAAGTATTTTATCATTTTATTATCCTTAAATAAATTTATATATTATTTATTTAGTCTCGAATAGTATTCATACCCGGCACTACTTCCTGTTGCCATTTCCTTCATAGTATTATTTTCATTTATTATTATCTAGGTAATTAAATTTTTATGTCCTTTAAAACTAACCCTGGGTTATTCTATATTACAACACAAATATTTAAAAAAATATAACATTAACTTATGTATAACAAGTTGTGGTCCATACTATAAATTACAATAAATAAATAAAATTACAAAAATCAATCAGTATTATTACATTCTACTCCCATAGTTTTATCATTTCCAAACATACAGCACAGTTTGGTAATACATTACTTTCACTTTTGTTTTTCACCTCAATGGGTACACTAGAACTCACTTTGCACTGTATACCACTCGAATTGTTTATCATGTTGAGTGATATAATTAAATTTTGAGCGAGCTTTAGTTTACCCATTTCTGACTTTTATTATTGGGACCGGGTTATGTAACGTTACAATATACTATTTCCGGTCTTAGTTTATACTGATGTAAACAAACAGGCGTGGTACATTTGAAAAGCTATCTGCTGCTTGACTTAAAGACGTGTTACTCTGACAGAAGCAGTACAGGAAGGGTACATGAAATATTGATATCGTATAAGCACACGTAAATTGTAATAATTTGTCCTGAAAAAAGTAAAATTTATGCGACTGTGTCAGACCAAGAGTGAAACATTTTATAACATTAGTTAATGGCTTTTTTTTATTAACCGTTTTAAATAACGCAACAAACAAAAAAGTAAAGTTTTTTTAAAACGAAAATAGAAGCTGGTATAATTACCAGTGCACTGAATACTACCAGCTGCTGTCAGAGAGTAATTCAATGCCTTCCACATCTGTGTCTGAACTTGTATCATCACTTGAGTCAGCGTTATTGATATGATTGTTCATTGTCCAAAACGACGTTGGTAAAGTGGGTCAGTTGCCATAGCTTATCATTTTCCTTGATTATATGGTTTTCATTATATTCCTTGATTATCATTTTCCTGCATACAATGACTCCATTTATCCGCCGTTCTTTCATTTACCGCCTTCTCAACAAATTGTTTTATGTCAAGCAGCTAACGTTGTGTTGTGACGGGCAACATATCCTTTCAACTGGCTCCATATTAATTCAATACGATTCAGAATACAGGGATAAGGAGGAAGTCATAGATCGACGTGTTCCGATTTAAGTGGCAAGATAACTCTCACATGACTATACAGACATTCTGCACATGCGCGTAATACATTACTGTGTGAACAGTGTCAACGCTCCTGACCAATAGTGTTTCAGATTTGCCACGTGGGTTTGTTTACATCAGGATTGAACTAAGTATGGAAAGAGTATACATTACTGTGCAGCTTACCTCACGGAAGACATAAATGTAGTAAGCTGTGGGGGTCGGCATCAACGTCTAATATAGAGATACTAGAACGATTCCAGACAAAAGTTCTACGGATTATAACAAATGCACCCTGGTTTAGAGAAATCCTCTGTGACTTAAAAGTGTCATCTGTTAAAGATGAAGTGAGTAAGTGCAGTGAAAAGTATATAAGTAAACTAGAACTACACCCTAATATTCTTGCAATAAATTTGCTAGACAATAGTGAAGACACTCATAGACTAAAGAGACAAAAAATACTAGACCTACCATTAAGATTTAAGCAACCATAATCTTTGTGACTATTGTTTCGTTTTGTAACTTACTCTTAAGGAATAACTGAGTTTGTTATCACAGGATAACAGCTCCACATGGTCAACACCTATTTTTTTCATACAAACAATTTGCTTATAGTATGTTTTTTTATGTTATACTGATAAAAAAAAAAAAAGTAGTCAGGTGGCGCGCTACCTGATTGGTTCAGTGAATCACATGACTTCCCTTACTCCATAGCTGAGTTCAAGCGGTCGCGTTCTTATCTCGTCAGCTTTGTTTGTGATTACGGCATCATAGTTATTATTTTGATTTTTAATTATAAATGAAAGACGATTTGAGAGACTTAGTTTCTTTCTCTCTCGTTTTAAATATCTTAAAGAATAATGGTCATATCTTTACATATCTTTATATCTTTAAGTATAATCATCAAATCACATCTTTTAAATTTTAAAAATCATAAGTAAGGTAAAAGCTTTGCTTGAAGTTAAATGCAATTTTGTTTTCTAGATGCCAGATATATCATCCTTTAAGTAGAAGAGATTAGTTTGTCGATTTGTTTTATAAAAACGAAAGTAGGCAAACAACGAACTATAATGAAGAAAACGTTTGACAAGTTTGTACTATAATCTAAATAACTGCAGTGTCACATACTCCTCTACTAGGAACAGTTTTTTTTTGCACAATGAAGTGAACTGTTTGTCAGCTGACTTGTCGAAATGTCTGACAGTACAGTAATGTCTCACGGTAAGGATAGACTCGTCGGTATGTTTGTCAGCTGACTTATCGCGATATCTCACAGTACAGCAGTAGCGTTGCATCCACGAAACCGCTGTTGCCGACGGCAACATTACTGGAAATAAGAAATAATAATAATAAATATATTAGACATTAGTTATTAAATAACTGGAAATCCGAACAATGTTAGTAGGGAAACTTCAAGAAAAGCGTAGCATTGCTTTCGAACTGCTGGGGGCTTGCACCATATCGTGTTGCCTGCTCAGACATCGGCAATGTTTTACTGCGTACGGTCATTGACCTCGTAGTAGTTGTAACTGTACAAACTGTGGAGGAGAGACACACTCGTTCGTTTGACCACCCAATGTGTTGCCGCTCTATAAACCGGCAAAACGCTCAGTTAGCAGCTATGTTCGTTTTCGGAACTGACTTGCAGCAGTTAGTACATACCTATTTGTGTTTTGTTCGTTTTATCACGTGTTTCTCTGTTTATCTTTACATTTTGTATTCGATTATTTGTTTTATGATTTATTCTGTGTAACCATAATGAGAGTCAGATCCCGTTGCACCGGGAGCCTCTTCGTCTGCCACCGAATGATAGAAAATGCTCTAAAAAGAACACTTGGTACAAAAAAAAATTCGAATTAATTTTTAGGCCTATCACAACCGGGAACAGGTATTATGTACCCACGCCACGCCACTGCAGTACAGTAATGTGTCACAGTAAGCTGCAGTCTACCAGTAATGTTGCTTCGGCATGTTCTTACCCTAACGTTGCGGCTTGGAATTTTCAGCCTTCGACACGATTATATCTTGTTCAACAACAATCTCGCAGCCCAGCTGGGGCATAAATAACGATGTTCTTTAAAACAGCCTGTTATTGTTGTGACTCGTAGTGTGGAGCTAATTATGTGATAACGGTTTAGTGTAAAGTGTTAATCGTTATGTTTTAATTAATTATGCTGACATTTGTAATTGACATTTGGTTTTTTCTGACTTTTATTGTTTGGGACGATGTGTTTGACAATTGTAAAACTGGAAAGTTGTTATAACGAGTGTTTATTGAAAATGTTATTAAAGTTGTCAGTAACGATTTCTCTGGTGTTTAAGTCATTTATTCCACTGTTTCAAAATGGCAAACTAGCCAATGTTATTACAGCATGTATTTGTGTAGGCGTATAATAACTCATCTATACTTGTAGTATTATTATCGTCACTATCATTATCGTCGTCATTATTATTATTGTTGTATTAAAAATTAATTATATGCGCAGGAAAATTTAAAGTGGGACTGCATACATTTGCAATAGTTTAAAAACTTTTTTACGATTTATAAGGGATAGTTGTACAATACGGGTAGGTATGACAAACGTGGAGTGTTCATGTTCTGAGCAAATTAGCCTCGAAATCTGCCGATGAATAACAAACTACTTGCTACTCTGACCAACCAGCGTGTATATTTGGTTGGACTGTGTTCAGCGTCTCACGTGAGTCAGTAAACTCAGTTGGTTTCTCAGAATTGTGACGATATCGATTTTGACTCACTTTAATGCTTAACTGTCTCGTCTGTGCTACTTTAAAAGAAAATGTAAATATAGTAGTAGAAACTGTATTTATTTATCAGTGAAATGATTATATTTTAGCAACATGTAACTAATTAGTAGCTGAATACCATTTAGAATTTTTGATAATACCATAGCCAGGTTTTAATAAAACGGGGATACCCTAGAGTCTGTCAAAATGGGTATCCCCGTTTTGTCCATCTCCCTGTTTTATGTAACCAAATCTGAAATTCTTGCTAATGTTTAAATTACTTATAACTTGTATTTATTTTTATTTTTTATTTATTTTTTCCACGAACAGACCAGCCGTGGAGCACGCGAATATCATTTCCTTTTCTTATCCTGCCAGAAGGTCTTCATTCGCACACAATGCCCCGCCTTCCTTTCCACTGTCCGTTCCTTTCTCGTCTTCTTCTCACCGCAGAGAACATCAATATTTTGAATTTTGTTTCTGTAAAAGGCGTTTGTAGACTTTGAAAAGGCGTTTGATAGTGTAATGAGGAAGAAGGTGTGGAAAGCCATGAAAGAGTTTGGGATTCCAAAGAAAATTATTAAGTTAACTCAAGAAATGTATGAGAACTACACATGTCAAGTTTTACACCAGGGGATGTTGTCCGAGCCCATCCCAGTAGATAAAGGAGTGAAGCAAGGATGTTTGCTGTCACCACTATTATTTATTATGGTGCTGGATCTCATGATGAAGAAGGCAATGAATCGCCGAAGAGGAATTCAGTGGGGACTGACAGATAGGTTGGAGGACTTGGACTTCGCGGATGACCTGTGCTTGCTAACCAACAGTTTTAAGGATATGGAAGCAAAGCTGAACGATTTAAAAACCGAAGCATCAGAGGTAGGATTGAAGATTAATGGAAAGAAAACCAAGGAGATGCGTTATAATAACCGCAATAAGGCACTATTATTTTTAGGAAACCAAGAGATCGAACAAGTCAAACAGTTTTGTTACCTGGGAAGTATGGTCACCACGGAGGGAGGAACCATAGAGGATATAGGAAATAGAATAAATAAGGCTAAAGGAGCATTTGCAATGCTGAGACCAATCTGGAAATCAAGGGAACTTAACACCAATACCAAACTACGCATCTTCAATACAAATGTCAAGTCGGTACTGCTCTATGGGTGTGAAACTTGGAAGACTAACAAACAACTGATTAGCAGACTCCAGACATTCGTGAACAGAAGTTTGCGGAATATCCTGAGGATATGGTGGCCACAAGTTATCTCCAATGAAGAGCTGTGGAGAAGAACCCATCAAACACCCATTGACATTGAGATGCGTCGTAGGAAATGGAAGTGGATTGGGCATACATTACGACGAGATGGAGACAACATAGCAAGACAAGCCCTGGAATGGAACCCACAAGGTAGCAGGAGAAGAGGCAGACCAAGGAACACATGGAGGAGGAGTGTAATAGCGGAAGGGATGGAGAAAGGAGGGAAGACCTGGCCCGAGATCAAGACGATGGCGCGGAACAGAGTCCGGTGGCGGAAGTTCATTGATGCCCTATGCTCCACTTAGGAGATGCAGGAATAATGATGATAATGATGTTTCTGTATGTATTCCTATCCACACAGTCGTTCAAACAGATACCCAGTTTCATCATTTCCTCCTTGAGTTGTTTAGTCTATCCGTTCAGACTGGAAACTTGCCATATATAGTTGAAAATTTGTTTATTTAATCTGGACCGATCCATCCGAACCATATGTCCAACGAATCTTAGTCTTTTCCTTCGGAAAGCCGTTTCCAGATCCTTGTACAACTCTTCTTTGGGTCTACGCCTGTACACATTTTCGTTTTCTTTTTGGAGCCATAAATTTTCCGAAAAAAAAATTATTTTTATCAGATTTTAAAAATATATTTTTTTTTGGAAATACGCGTACAGTTAAAATTGAATTTTATTTTGTAGGGTACAAAACCTGGTCACATGACATTGCAGTAGAGCTGATGAAAGCTGACAATTGCTTTGTATCTGAACACTCGTTTTTTTATTTTTAAAATTTGATATATTTAATTGACTTTAAATGTTACATTTTAAATTAAAATAATTAAAACTATGGCCATCTTTATTTCTCTCTTAAAGTAAAATTTAACATTTTTTAACTGTTTGCTAAATTCAGTTGTTTACTATATTTATTAGTTGTAAGTTTGTTCTGTTTTCAGGAAATTTAGGTAAAATGGTTCTAATCATGTGCTATATGATATATTTTTGGTATATCTGTAGTTTGTGCTTAATCGAAATTAAAATATTATGAAACAAAAATACTTAACTGTTAATATCGTCTCAGAGTTGATAATATAGGCTAATTTTTGAAATTTAAATTTTGCTTACTTACAGTTATTCACACAGCTTACGATCGTGTTATAACTAAGTCACACTAAAAATTTAGTGATTTAGTTACATTTGATAATTTTTACTCCGAAATTGAATCCCCGTTTTGTCATACCGGTTGCATACAACTGGGAGAAATGACTTCTTCTATAAAATATTTTTTCCTGAGAAATCAAATTGGAAAATGAATATTCTAAACATGGCGTAATGTAGTAAAATATATGGCATGTATAATACTGTATAAAACGACTTCAAAAATTTTCACATGGCTTATAATTATGCAAAATACCACTAGCCTGCCACTTTATCCAACGTCCCCTACTTCTGGAGTTACAAACATAGCCTAATCCAACGTGTAAACTAATGTAAAGGGTAATATGGTAAAGGTTCAAACTGTTTATACTTTGTTCGGACAGAATATCATTGAAAATAGAAATGTGATGGAGGATGAGACACATGTGTCAACTTGGAGTGCCTGCTTGTTAGGCGTGTATATGTGTGGGTTGCATAGGGCATATTATACTTGTTGCCAAAAGCAAACACACGGCCTTTCAAATAAGGGATTCTTGTGTTACTGGAAGCTGAAAGCTTTATCTTTGCTTTCACGTTTTATAATGTTCTAAATTTATACACATTGAAAATGAAATATTTATTTATTATCAAAATACCCTTGTACCATATTGGTGTCGGATTACATCAACTACACTCTATATACAAATTTTTCCCATCTTACTCTATCCATTAACAATGCCTTCGCTTCACTCCATCCCAAGCTTCTTTCTCTCAAAATGTTTCCCATCATTCCATCCCACGTCAGTCGCGGTCTTCCTCTCTTCTTTCTCCCCCCCCCTGATTTTGCCTCCCAAACCTTTTTTACCATTCTATCACTATCCATTCTCTGCATGTGTCCCCACCAACATAATTGTCTCTGTTCAATAAAATCCAGAATCGATATCATTTCTAAATCCTCTCTTATTTGTGTATTCCTAACTCTATTCTTCCTTGTTACTCCTACTACTCTCCTAAGATATTTCATTTCTGCCGCCTGGGTTTTACTTTTTTGGCTTTTGGATAGCACCCACGTCTCACAGCCGTATGTTAAAACCGGTCTATATACTGTTTTATACACACTCATTTTCGTTTTTCTTGATATCTCCTTCTTATTTATAAATCTATTGTTTAATGCATGGTATACTTTTATTGCTTTTTCAATTCTTTCATTTAATGAGGCTTCTTGATCTCCATTACTATCTACTATAACCCCCTTAAATTGTTTGACTTGTTCTATCTTCACTCCTCTAATCTCTATACTTATTATTTTCTCCCCCATTACCGTTACCTTTGTTCTGGTCTTATTTATTTTCATCCCTTTTTCCTGGAGAACTTCATTCCATACATTCAAATTACCCTGTAACGCCCTTTCACTTGTAGCCATTAGCACTACATCATCCGCAAAGGCCCCTTCTGTTACTTCTATACTTCGCAAGTTCCTGTATCCAACATGCATTTTCTTAACCTTCAGTGAGCACTTCTTAATAATGTCGTCCATGTACAAGTTGAATAATGTCAGACTCAGTCCACCTCCTTGTTTTAATCCATAGTTAAATGAAATAATTTATAATAATGTTGGAATAAATGTCTAGAGGATTTGTTTATAAATTCTGCATACATATACTGTCAACTGTGTGTGCGTCCGCGCATGCGCGGGTGCGCAGGTAGGCGTGATTAAATAAGTAATTAAGTAAATCATGAAAATATAATTGAACTCAACAGCATAAATATATTAGGCCTACTAAATGTTTTAGTGTATTATTCCTTTGTAAGTAACTCGTTGAGTTTCCTGCAGGTCGCCCATATAATAATACCTTCAAATAAATATTTTAAAGACACAAACTTAAAAATATGTAATAACACAGATAATATTGTTTTAATAAAGTAAAACCTAAAACTAAATTCAACGTTCATAATAAAAATGGAGTTTACAAAATATAATGTCCAGATTGCAATAAATTGTACGTAGGGCAGACGAAGAAAGAACTGTCCAAAAGATTTATTAAACATCGCAAAGCATTTTTAAAACTACTATTTACAAATCAAATTTAGCCACACACTGTTTAAACTATAAACATAAATTTCGAGACATTCGAAATGTCAAATTAATTAATAACCTATAAAATGGTAACAAAATTAATATCTAGAAAATATAATATTTACAAACACAATAATAATAATCTGCTAATTAAATAAAGAACAAAATGAAATAAAAACAAAACAAGACGATTTATTTAAAACCATACATTTATTAATATAATAATAAAACATTAAATACATAATAAATAGCTGACTACATAAGCATTATAACAATCGAAAATAGAATCGAAGTAAAATCGATTATCCGTTAACGATATTGTAAGCGGAACGTTCAATTACAATTCAAACAAATCTCTACAGAATAATTTCTGTGAAACGTGCGTCAGGTGAAAGTAAACCTACTTGCAGTCTTTATTTGAAGATATATTTTAGTCAGTAATATGACTAAAATAATATATAATATATAATTTTAGTAATATATTCATGTTCCATATCAGTAACATTTCTTGGTTATTTAAATTTTTTCGTATTATCCTCAATTATATCAGATTTTTGTGCAAGTAGGCTGTATTACTTCCATATTTCCTTAAGGAATGGAAGTATGGTGATGGCAAAAAAAATCGTGTTCGAGATTATTGCAGATTCTGATTCTACTACACTCAAAACATGAAAAAAAGTCGTTTTCCGAAAAGTGTCTGTGTGTGTGTGTGTCTGTGTGTCTGTCTGTGTGTCTGTAGATTTTTTTTCTATGGCAAACGATAACTGCCGCAAATTCAAACAGAATCAAATAATGTTTTGCATACAGCCCTGATTTGTAGAGGACTCGCGACCTATTGTTTTTGGTGAAGATCGGTTGAGGGAAAGGGGTAGTTTACCAGCAACGGTTTTTTTTTATCAAGGGAAATTTTTTTTTTGGCAAACGATAACAGCCGCAAATTCAAACAGAATCAAATAATGTTTCGTATACAGTCCTGAATTGCAGAGTTCTCAAGATCTTTTGTTTTTGGTGAAGATCGGTTAAGGGAAAGGGGTAGTTTACTTGTAACGTTTTATGTTTTAACAAGGGTATTTCCTATGGCAAACGATAACAGCCGCAAATTCAAACAGAATCAAAAGATTATTTGCATACAGCCCTAAATTGTAGAGTTCTCAAGACCTATTGTTTTTGGTGAAGATCGGTTAAGGGAAAGGGGTAGTTTACCTACAACGTTTTTTTAACAAGGGTATTTTCTATGGCAAACGATAACAGCCGCAAATTCAAACAGAATCAAATAATTTTTTGCATACAGCCCTGATTTGTAGAGCACTCGCGACCTATTGTTTTTGGTGAAGATCGGTTGAGGGGAAGGGGTAGTTTACCGGCAACGGTTTTTTTTATCAAGGGAAATTTTTTTTTTTGGCAAACGATAACAGCCGCAAATTCAAACAGACTTAAATAATGTTTCGTATACAGCCCTGAATTGTAGAGTTCTCAAGACCTTTTGTTTTTGGTGAAGATCGGTTAAGGGAAAGGGGTAGTTTACTTGTAACGTTTTATGTTTTAACAAGGGTATTTCCTATGGCAAACGATAACAGCCGCAAATTCAAACAGAATCAAAAGATTATTTGCATACAGCCCTAAATTGTAGAGTTCTCAAGACCTATTGTTTTTGGTGAAGATCGGTTGAGGGAAAGGGGTAGTTTACTTGCAACGTTTTTTTAACAAGGGTATTTTCTATGGCAAACGATAACAGCCGCAAATTCAAACAGAATCAAATAATGTTTTGCATACCGCCCTTGTTTGTAGAGTACTCAAGACCTGTTGTTTTTGGTGAAGATCGGTTAAGGGGAAGGGGTAGTTTACCTGCACCGTTTTTTTATCAAGCGTATTTTCTATGGCAAACGATAACAGCCGCAAATTCGAACAGAATCAAATAATTTTTTGCATACATCCCTGAATTGTAGAGGTCTCAAGGACGTTCGATTTTGGTGAAGATCGGTTAAGGGGAAGGGGTAGTTTACCAGCAACCTTTTACGTTTTAACAAGAGTAAAGTACTTGCAAATTTATTTAAACTTTTTGAAACAATGGTAATTGTTAAAAATAAAATAATTTTGTTGCCAGGCAATAAAATTAAAATTTTTTAATTTTAATGTAATATAATATTTTTCATTTAATACGGCAATAAAAAGGCAGGTAAGACACAAACACACAATTCACGTTATTTCTGGCCTCACTCATGTTTATTTTCTTTCGTTTGCACGCTTTTTAAATGGAAAGTGCCGAAACCCACACCAACATAACGCGTGCAAGCCGAAAAAATGGACATCAATTTGCTTACTGGCGAAGCTAGTAGTTAATGAATGGGTAGGCAAAAATCTTATCTTAAATTTTTTTTAAGGAATCACTAAAAGGACGGTGGGTCAAATCGGACGCTGAGGTAGAGTTTGCTGTAACCGAATGGTTCCACAAACAGCCGTAAGAATTTTACTAGCAGGGAATCTACAGGTTAGCGCAACAGTGGAACTCATGTCTTAATGTTATTGGAGACTTCTTTTAAAATCGTTGAATAAAAATTGCTTTACAGCTCTATACGTGTGTCTATTGAACAATCCTTGTATTAGTCATACACGATAATACAACTGATTAAACTTCAAATTTTTAAACTTGATTAGTTTCTATATATATGTTTAATGTTACAAATAATTCAAATAACAATCTTGATCATCTGTTAGTTCAGCGGAATAACAGTGACACTTTTAATAACCGCATAAAATAAACACTTAGAAACAACACAGGCGCTTTAACTTAACTGTTTGGACCACAGAAGTGAGGCATGCCTCAACGCTCTATGTGTACAGCGCGGGACAATCCCCCCTCCCTACACTTCCCTATCACACCACTACATTGCTTACATACGATGTATACAAAAAACGCTGAGGCAAGTTCAGGTTGCCTCATTCGCTTTAAACGAACTATGCCGAATCTCACCTGTCACCATCTAGCGGTCGCTCAATAAAGCACGTTTCGGTTTAATAAATTTGACAGTCACAGTAACAATGTATAATCTTTACGTTATGTAGTTCATACGTATTTATAATTTTTATTCTACAGAATTTGTTAGGGTAGGCATTGTCTCAATTGCCTCCATGTAACTTCGCCACTGATATATATGTGTACAACGTTATCGGCAACAAAGAAGTAGTTTTTGTTAAAATTCCTTCCCGGGATATTTGGCCGTAGTCCAATGTTTTCTACAAAACCAGACATTTCGGCAATGCCATCGACTTCCATCATCAGTGAAAATCGAGTGCGATAACGTGAGGTGGTATACGTTAGTGACCACAGTACTGTGGTTAAGGCTGAAGCAGTAAGTAGAAAGAAGTAGTTTCTATGGTAATATTTCATTTCGAAAATGATTTTAAATATAAATCTTAGAATATGGAAGTCATGTATGGTTCTCCATACCGATATTTATAAGTTTCCTTTACGCGCTTTTCTCAGATAAAAACTGCACTGTCAGAAGCTAAGAAATACTGAATCGATATGATTATCAAAATGATTATTAAATATATATATATTGTGTGTGTGTGTGTCGATTTTTGTGAAGACGTCGATTCCTGAAGAAGGTGTGAGTTTGTACAGGAAATGGTATAAATTAAAAAAAAATTATAATTGGAACAAATACCGTATACATGACCTTATCAATACGTGTTGTTGTTTTTTATTTATTACAATGCAAAGCAAATTTTTTACATAACATTCCAATCGAGTTTGTTGCTAAACGTACGTTCTTGTTTGGTTTCAAGTTGTGCGTAGGTGGCTCAGTATTAATTGTACATTTTCAGCATACCAACTGAAACTGTATGTAAGTACTGTATTGTAAAACAAAGCACGTGGCAATAGGAAACGATGAATTGATACAAAGGTTTTAAACAATATATATAAACACTTGGTACGTTTCACAGTTTTTATTTAACTCTGACAGCTGTTTCAGCTTATTAAGCTATTCTCGAAGAGACCAGTGAACAACTAAACTAAACAAAAGATGTGAGGGTGGTGAAAATGTGTTTAGGGCGTGTATCCGGACATGTGTGGGGTGTTAAAGATAGAGGGGGTGAAGGTGTGACGAAGTTAGAGGAAAGGTCAAGGGTCTGTAAAACTAAGTATAATCGGAAGGCAAAATATAAATTAACTAAACTAAATAACAAATTTTAATAAAGGGGTTACACAGAGTTCAGATTGTTCGTTTGTTAAATTTTTGTTACTTTTCTAATTTGTAGAATTTCTAGTGAATCCATTTTTTTAGCTTTTTGTATGTTGTGCAGTAGTGTTATGTTTTTTTGGTATCTATAAAGTGAGTGTGTTGAAAGCAATGATCTGTAACACATGCATTGGCTGTATTAGTTAAAATTGCTGATCAGGTTTTACAGATCATTGCTTACAACACAATCACTTCATACATATGAAAACATAACACAACTGCACAACATACAAAAAGGTAAGAAAATGAATTTATTACAAATTTTAGAAATTAGAAAAGCAATCAAAAGTAACAAAAACTTAACTAACAAACAAACTGAATTCTGTGTATCTCCTTTATTAAAAGTAGTTATTTAATTTTGTTAAATTTTATACTTTGGCTTCCGATTATACTTAGTTTTACAGACACTTGACCTTTCCACTAGCTTCGTCACTTCCTCACCCCCGCCATCTTTAACACCCCATACATGTCCGAATACACGCCCTAAACACATGTTCACCACCCTCACATCCTTTGTTTAGTTTAGTTGTTCACTGATATCTTTGAGAATAGCTTAATAAGCTGAAACAGCTGTCAGAGTCAAATAAAAACTGTGAAACGTTCCAAGTGTTTATATATTTCTAAAACCCTTTGAATTAATATGTTTCACCAAGTGCCCAACGAGTTATCAATAAATATCGTGAAAAGATGAAGTGACTTTGGATTTGCGCACAAGGGTTAAACGTTGGTTGGACGTTTAGGCGTTTAACTTTCACGTTTGCTAAGGACCGAAGAAGTGACAGGGATGTTTCTACTACAACCGCTCGGGGAAAAGGATTATCCATCGAACGAATACAGTGCTGTGGAATAATAAAGTTTACAGACAAACGGAAACCAAGGCTAAATTACAAGGCTTAAATTTTATAAAACAATGGCAGTGCCTGTTTTACTATATGGATGTGAAACATGAGTTCCTACAAAGTAGATTAAAAACCAGATTCAAACTTCTGAAACGAAGTTTCTGAGAAGAACAATGGGTTGCTCGAGACAGGATCGTTTGCGCAATGAGGATATTAAAGAAGAGCTACAGGTATTCTCCATAAATGATAAGATACAGAGTAATCCCAGGAAATGGTTACAGCATCTGGACAGAATGGAGGATAGAAGACTACCTAAGGCTGCGTTTCGATATAGACCCTTTGGTACAAGAGATGTAGGAAGACCGAGAGTTTGATGGAGAGATATGGAAGACGGAACAGCCAAAGTGCCTTATCTGTGAGGTAAAGAAGAAGACGGAAACCAAAATACAGTTATTGTTGGGAGTATTTCAATGACTGTGAACTCCGAAAACTAATTAAAACTGAACATAAACCATTTAAAGGCAATAGAGGTGAATTACTTGCCAGATAATCTGAACTTTTAGGAACAGAACAAATTCCATGGGTAGAAGTGTCACGCACATTGATATCCTTGATTCTGTGGACCAAAAACAACTTTTGAAGGATGGTGGCATTCAGATAATTGACAACAAAACATAGTCAATAAATGTGTGGCAGTGGTCGCTGGGTGGAAAGACAAAGACGATCCAAAGAGATTGTGGCAAGTTGACAATGTTGAAGACGCTATGATAAATAGAATTGATTGAAATTACCGTTTAGAAAGCGTGATGTGGTTTGCACGGTAGGAAACGTATACTGTAGAGGATCTTACAGATCGTCGTATGGTACAGTGGGACACCAATGAAGTCACTAATCACCAGCTTTAATTATCACAATTAATAATTTGTGATCGACAAGTCATTCAACAAGATTATAGGCTACTCGTACAATAATTCAAATTAAATTATTAAATTGTCCACACGCAATAATAATAATAAAAAATAAAAAGATTCCCGTACAATAATCACTTTTCAGTAATAGCCACTTGAAACGCCCGAAGTAAACTGAAACTGACCGTTGCTGAACGCCTATATTTGTGTCCCGCTGATATGCCAGAATAATCTGTCACTTTGGATGACATGGTAAACAAACAGATGCTCTCGAGAATCAACTAGAAACAGTGTTCTTCTCGAGAACACAAACACTCGAGAATCCACTGTGTTCTTGAACACATTGCGCTGGCCCGTACGGTCTGGATTAGCCTCGATTGTTGACGCATGATAAGTGTCACGTAATTGTCTTTCATCTCAATGTAGCAGCAATATGTACGCACACAAACATTATAGCTGGGCTCTGCCGGGATAGTCGAGATACTTATAGAACGTTCTGTACTACGTAACTTCTATATCTGTGTGTGTGTGCGTGTGTGTGTGTGTGTGTGGGTGCGTGCGTGTGTGTGTGTGTGTGTGTGTGTGTGTGTGTGTGATACATAGGCAGATACTGTTACTGGTATGCTTACACAAATTTCCAGTCACCTTAAAGTGTTTATAGTGTCTATTTATCCTAATGGGATCTTTTGTGTGTGTGTGTGTGTGTGTGTGTGTGTGTGTGTGTGTGTGTGTGTGTGTGTGTGTGTGTGTCTGTTAATTTGTCTTTGGGGGTTGTACAAAAACAACAAAACTGTGCACGCGGAATGTTCAACACGTAGGCCTATATGTAAATTAATGTCATCAAGAAAATTAAAAAGTTTAATATGCACCTATAATTTAAACGTCAGGCTGAAGCACGTGTCACCTTATTTGACGACATATGGGGTGACTTTGAATTTTGTGTGTGTGTGTATGTGATACATAGGCAGATACTGTTACTGGTATGCTTACACAAATTTCCAGTCAGCTTAAAGTGTTTATAGTGTCTATTTATCCTAATGGGATCTTTTGCATTATCGCGGATTAGCACAATTATTCTATTCCTTGCAGTAATTCTAGGAATCTTCTAACTTGTGTTTGTCGCGATTGGCAGACCGGTTGTCACGTACGAAGCGGCGTTTACACGTTATTGATACCGAAGAGAGACTGATCTGTTTCACACACAAAACAATTATTAAAAGATTCCGATTTACAAAATATCGTTATTTTTTGTTTGAGATGAATAATTGTTTAAAACAGTGTTAATAAAGCGGCAGTCAGGTCTGGATTTTGTTATTGACTGGAAACAACGTCAAAAATTCTCAACCTCTGAAAATTAATAGATAATGCGAGTTCTTCTTTCGTATACGCTATTACTATTTTATTTCTTTTGTTTAGTACTACTTGCAATAATAAAACAAAATACACAAATTTTAAGGAAGAACCATTGAGCAGTTTTAGGTCAAATTGTGGTCAACTAAATGAGGTGTTAAGAGATTAAATCTAGGACTTGGACAAATATCCTCCCCTGACATTCCCCCTCACTCAAAAAGATGACAGTACATGAGAAAATCCGAAATGATGGCGACACAAAATAAGCTCAAATCCCGCGAACTGGGTAGTACGTAAAAGTACCTATAACTAATTTTGTTAAAACACACGTGCCCGCACACAAATGTATATAAATATTGGAAACGACGAATCAATGCTATTCTGAGTAAAGTGAGATGAGATTCCTTTATTTGTGTGTTTGCTTTCGGCAACGAATTACTGTCTGCGAACCCACACACATGCTTAACGAACGAGCAAAAGCCAATAGTGCAAAAGTTTCAACCTAACAATATTATGTTACTTTTTTGTTGGTGTCTTAATATAGACTGCAGTATATTTTATTAACAGACATTTTGTTTCATATTTTCCTTATTACATACTATAGACCCACTAGTAAGCTCTCTTACTAGTTTTATTAACAAACATTTTGTTTCATATTTTCCTTATTACATACTATAGACCCACTAGTAAGCTCTCAGAGGTCTAAAACTCGACCTCCAATTTCAACAAAATACATTTATTATTAAAAAAAATTCCTGCTAACAGATATTAGTCGAATAGAGAGGATTAGAACATTTATTTAAGTATGTAGAGAAAATAATTCGAGAGAATGGTTTAGAAAACTTTGCTATAGAAGAAAGATTCACAAAATTGAAAGAGCATATGGTACAACTAAAAATATTTACAATAAAAATTGCATATCTAAAAATGCGGAAATAAGGCATTACAGTACAGTAGTGAGGCCAGAATGCTTATATGCAAGTGAATGTCTAGCATTGAATTATAATTTAGACAAACTAGAAATATTGGAAAGAAGAATTATTAGGAAAATATTAGGACTACGAAAAACTTCAGAAGGTTAGAAATTAAGAAGTAGTGATGTAATATATCAGAGTATAGAAAATATAACAGAAACCGTGAGAAAAAGAAGACTAGTATTTTGGACATTTATATAGAATTAACGACAATAGGTTATCAAAACAGATCTTAAAATATCTGTAGGAAAAGATTTCAACATCAAGTTGGATTAAAGAAGTAAAAAAGAATTTAGAAAAAAATAATATAAACGCAGAAAAAGCAATTGAAAGAGACGTTTTTTGGGGAAAAGTGTTAAAAGTGGAAGGATTCTAGGGTAGGGGAGAGAAGAACGCAGATTCAAAGTGGACTGAAGACAGGAAGAAGAGACATAGTGAAAATATGAAAGAATATTGGAGAAAAAGAAAAGAACAAGGAATAAAGAATAGAAATTGGCATGTGGTTCTCAAATGGCCGATACAAATTGAAAAAACTAACATCAATAACTTTAAATTCTCTAAAGCTCTGAGTACACTCCTTCATGAATATTATTCTTAGTGTTAGCCGATAAACACCACGAGGAAATGACCACACATAATTTCTGAAACCTTGGGTTTTCTGTTATCTTAATTTTTGAAAATTTTGTTTGTTTCATTATTCAAATAGAGAAGTTACAAATAGTATGCTTAGTCATCATCATCACCATCAAGGATTAAACCAAGGATGGGTTTTTTCCGGTCTCAAACAGGCAAAGTTCAGATCTGGTCACTCCAGCGCTTCCTCGGACGTCCCACACCTCTCTCCGTTCCCTCGGGTTATAGTTCCATAGTTGTTTGGGGATGCGGCAGTCATCCATTCGGCAAAGATGTTCCTACCAATTCAGCCGATACTGGGCAATCCTGTCGAGTATACTGATAATATCCAGTCCCTGCCGTATATCTGTGTTTCTTCTATGATGATTGTGAGTACACCCTGTCACGTGCCTAAGAAATCTCATTTCAGCCGCTTGGATGCAACTGGCCTGGCCTTTCGTTAAAGTCCAATTCTCAGACCTGTAAAGAAGTATGGGAAGGGAAATTCATCTACAACATAACTCATCTTGTAGAATTTTAGACGTGTTCCTTTCCTGACTTAAGGGTTCGCCTAATGGTCCCTTCTTAAATTCGCCAAATCGTCGTCACAAATTCATAGAGTTATCTGAGAAACATCAGAAGCTATAGTCTCTCTGGTTGGGACCGGAACAAACCATGTTTGGTTTAATCATTGCTGAAGAAGAAGAAGAAGAAGAAGAAGAAGAAGAAGAAGAAGAAGAAGAAGAAGAAGAAGAAGAAGAAGAAGAAGAAGAAGAAGAAGAAGAAGAAGATGATGATGATGACATCAGAAGGCGATGATCGAGGGTAAATTGTTTCCTGTAATATGCACTCGGTAATACATTTAGATTACAAGTAATGTGCTAAGTAACACTATCAATTATTCTGTGTACAAAACAAAAGTCTTATGGACTGCAATCGTATTACAAATTCCCTACCAAGACGCTTACAACTCTTCAAAATTTTGATTTTCATTTGTGGCCAATGGTGCTTCTAAACAAATTCATCATCTCCACTTCATGACGTTAGGTACGCGTCCAACGCCGACTTTTCCTTGGGGGCATCCGAGGCGTCCGTCAGAGCTGTGGGCATGCTACTTTGCCCAACAGAAGCGTTGAGTACAGCGGTGGTGCTGTTGCCTTTAAATAGTGAAATAATGAATAGTGTCGCCTTTAAATGACAAATTCCCCGCCGTGATTGTATGTTTACAAAAGGTTACTATTATATTAGCGAATACAGCCTAAAAGTAATAAAAAGCCTAAAAAATAAGAGAGTATCAAGATTCGTCACCTTTTTCCGACCATCTGGGACGTCCGGTCCCGTAAATACGCACCTGACTCCTAGATTGATTAGGCGTTAAAAAGGGAGGCATTTTCATTATCGAGCCAATCAGCTGGTAAGCTGCTAAAATAGGAAAGTAAGTGGGGGGGGGGTATGCACATTTTATCCGATTTCACAATCGTTGCTTACTACAGATGGAACACGAGTCTGATGCGATGCACTACAGCAGACACTACACAATCCATTTGCATATATTATTACTTACATAAAGAGTAGTTAATCCGCGGAAGCATTGTAAGCGTTCAGTGCTCCCTCCGCGGTATTCATTAATTAATTCTCTTCTACCGCTTTTCATTCGTAATTAACGATGCGTCACTTCCTCATAATTTAGTTAACAACTACTTGGTGTTTTAAACTAATTTCTATGACGCCATTCAACTTAGTGTAAAATAGGAGAGAATCTAAATCGGTAAATAATACATAGACAACTCCTCTACTGCTAGTATTTTAACACAAATCTCTTGACCAGAAATAGAGTTTATTCTTGTTTTTAATTATTACTACAAGCTAGTTTCTATTTGAAATCTGAAATCGAAACTGTAGAGAGTAGGTTTGGATATATTGCTATTTGTTTCCGGTTGTGATGATGGTAATGTCTAAAACGTAGTGTTTAAAATTTTCTAAGTCCATAACTGAATACTGGCACGGTAAAACTCATTGACTCCATTACTTAAAGCTTAATGGTCAGGAAAAGTAACGTAAATAAAGACTGATAAAGCCGTAAAGAATGTTTCGTTTGTGCACGAAGGTTGTTTTGTTTGTTAGTTGACAAGTTCGCGGAGCGACATCTATAGCTCAGTGGTAGAACTAAAACCTTTCGTGTGTTGCAAGACGTCTATTCGCGTGAACATCTGTTAATTTCTAGATATGTCTGTGACTTTATTTACTTTTTACCAGCTGTTTGAAATTTTCCTGTTTATAAAAAGGACAAAATTAAACATCGTGTTGTGATGAATTCTCTGTTAAAAACATTTTAGCGGCAAATTAAAAATCAAAACGAAATTGTAAATGTGTTAGGAGATGATGCACCTTCAGAAACAAGGTAAATAGGGCACACTCGAGTTTAAACGTGGTCGTACAAGCACTGAAGACAATTCAAGCAGTGGACGTCCAAAATGTGAAACAAAAAATGACATTATTAAAAAAATTTCATAAGGTGTTGGAAGACCGCAGATTTAGGAGTGGATGACGTTGCTGAAATCATAGGTACTATCAACAGTTCGCCTTTGCAGCTCAACAAGGAATGTGGTGACGTATGCCATTCCACTGCACGCATCACTGTAATACTACACATTTAAAATACGTTTAACAAAGTTTCGGTATTACTTGACTGTCTCTCACAAGGTATTTCTTGTAGTGAATAAAAAAAAAAACACTTTAACAAAATATTCAGTAAATTACGCTTACATACACTGTACGAACGTTCAATCTAATACGCACACAACATTACAACTAAATACGGGTGAACAATGTGTTCAGAAGAAGAAGAAGAAGAAGAAGAAGAAGAAGAAGAAAAAGATGATGATGATGATGATGATGATGATGATGATGATGATGATGATGATGATGATGATGATGATGATGATGATGACATCAGAAGGCGATGATCGAGGGTAAATTGTTTCCGGTAATATGCACTCGGTAATACATTTAGATTACAAGTAATGTGCTAAGTAACACTATCAATTATTCTATGTACAAAACTAAAGTCTTATGGACTGCAATCGTATTATAAGTTCCCTACCAAGACGCTTACAACTCTTCCAAATTTTGATTTTCATTTGTGGCCAATGGTGCTTCTAAACAAATTCATCATCTCCACTTCATGACGTTAGGTACGCATCCAACGCCGTCTTTTCCTTGGGGGCATCCGAGGCGTCCGTTAGAGCTGTGGGTGTGCTACTTTGCCCAACAGAAGCGTTGAGTACAGTGGTAGTGTGCTGTTGCCTTTAAATAGTGAAATAATGAATAATGTCGCCTTTAAATGACAAATTCCCCGCCGTGATTGTATGTTTACAAAAGGTTACTATTATATTAGCGAATACAGCCTAAAAGTAATAAAAAGCCTAAAAAATAAGAGAGTATCAAGATTCGTCACCTTTTTCCGACCCTCTGGGACGTCCGGTCCCGTAAATACGCACCTGACTCCTAGATTGATTAGGCGTTAAAAAGGGAGGCATTTTCATTATCGAGCCAATCAGCTGGTAGGCTGCTAAAATAGGAAAGTAAGTGAGGGGGGTATGCACATTTTATCCGATTTCACAATCGTTGCTTACTACAGGTGGAACACGAGTCTGATGCGATGCACTACAGCAGACACTACACAATCCATTTGCATATATTATTACTTACATAAAGAGTAGTTAATCCGCGGAAGCATTGTAAGCATTCAGTGCTCCCTCCGCGGTATTCATTAATTAATTCTCGTCTACCGCTTTTCATTCGTAGTTAACGATGCGTCACTTCCTCATAATTTAGTTAACAACTACTTGGTGTTTTAAACTAATTTCTATGACGCCATTCAGCTTAGTGTAAAATAAGAGAGAATCTAAATCGGTAAATAATACATAGACAATTCCCCTACTGCTAGTATTTTAACACAAAACTCTTGTCCAAAAATAGAGTTTATTCTTGTTTTTAATTATTACTACAAACTAGTTTCTATTTGAAATCTGAAATCGAAACAGTACAGAGTAGGTTTGGAAATATTGCTATTCGTTTCTGGTTGTGATGATGGTAATGTCTAAAACCTAGTGTTTAAAATTTTCTAAGTCCGTAACTGAATACTGGCACGGTAAAACTCATTGACTCCATTACTTAAAGCTTAATGGTCAGGAAAAGTAACGTAAATAAAGACTGATAAAGCCGTAAAGAATGTTTTGTTTGTGCACGAAGGTTGTTTTGTTTGTTAGTTGACAAGTTCGCGGAGCGACATCTATAGCTCAGTGGTAGAACTAAAACCTTTCGTGTGTTGCAAGACGTCTATTCGCGTGAACATCTGTTAATTTCTAGATATGTCTGTGACTTTATTTACTTTTTACCAGCTGTTTGAAATTTTCCTGTTTTTAAAATGGACAAAATTAAACATCGTGTTGTGATGAATTCTGTTAAAAACGTTTTAGCGGCAAATTAAAAATCAAAACGAAATTATAAATGTGTTAGGAGATGATGCGCCTTCAGAAACAAGGTAAATAGGGCACACTCGAGTTTAACCCTTCGGTAGGAACATATGCCTGCCAGGCATGTATGGTTTACCTTTTTGCTACTAGAAGCCTCCTGCGTGCTGCTGGGCAAGTCTTCTTCCTAGAATTCCTCAATCAGTTGTTGTGTGTGACAGCGAAAGTGTCGTCATCTTGTAGCTCTCCTCCGTTTGACCGTAAGTTACCTCTTTCTAAAAGTTACCCTGCCTGTCAGGCATGTATTCCTCTAAATGTACGTCTGATTTCATGCCTTCCAGGAATATGATCCTCTAACCGTACGTAGTTTTGCATGCTTATTAGGCGTATGTTCCTTATAAGGGGGGGGTCAGGCAGATGTTCCACTGGGAGGTGTATAGTACCAAACATATACCAAGTCTGCAAAAAAATACATATCAATGTGAAATTATTACAATGAAGTAAATTGGAAAAGAAGAAATGGTATATTTTATTTTCTAAAGTAGTTATTTTGGCATTTTTATGAAAATATGAGTACCTGCCTAGGAGGAAGGGTGTTCCTCATAATGTATGTATTGTATATGCCTGTGGGGCAGGGTGTTCCTTCAAGTGCAAAATGAAAACATGTTCCTACCGAAGGGTTAAACGTGGTCGTACAAGCACTGAAGACAATTCAAGCAGTCGACGTCCAAAATGTGAAACAAAAAATGACATTATTGAAAAAATTTTATAAAGTGTTGGAAGACCGCAGATTTAGGAGTGGATGACGTTGCTGAAATCATAGGTACTATCAACAGTTCGCCTTTGCAGCTCAACAAGGAATGTGGTGACGTATGCCATTCCACTGCACGCATCACTGTAATACTACACATTTAAAATACGTTTAACAAAGTTTCGGTATTACTTGACTGTCTCTCACAAGGTATTTCTTGTAGCGAATAAAAAAAAAACACTTTAACAAAATATTCAGTAAATTACGCTTACATACAATGTACGAACGTTCAATCTAATACGCACACAACATTACAACTAAATACGGGTGAACAATGTGTTCAGAAACAGTGATACCGCACCAACACAAGCACGCACTATCATTCAGTAGACCCCCCGCTCTTCAGGCGTCTCGTCAGCAAAGCTGGTGTACGTACTTTTTTTATCTCATATGAGCTTGTCCATCATACTTTAACTGAAGAACTTGGTGTGAAAAAACGTTGTGCAAGATGGCTGCCACATCTGAAGCATTTTTTGGACATCCAGTGCGGTGGGGATAATCTTCAGTGCTCGTACGACCATGTTTAAACTCAAGCTCCTATTCACAAACCGTTGGTTTTTAAGTCGCAGCATCTCCTGACAGTTACAATTTCGTCCTGAAATTCCATTGGCGCTAAACAATTTTTAACAAAGAATCACACCATGATGTTTGATTTTATCCCCGTTTTCAAAACACGCATGACACGTCAATTTTAAGCAGCTTCTAACCAATGACAAAAATTAATAGATACATGTGGAAATTAACAGGAGGTCACACAAAATACAAATCTTGCACCACACGAAAAATTTTAGTTTTACTGCTGAGATACAGATGTCGCTCCGCGAACTGTTCAACTAGCCCTCGCACTGGCCCACAAATTAAACTAGTTTGTATAATAATATATTACCTTTATAACGTATATTGACTTCTTCGATATTACGTTATGGACCTCAAAGCGTATGCTGTATCATTAGACTTCGAAGGGAACCCACACGAGGCTGGCATACATTAAAATTAAAACAAAAAGAACGTAAATTGATAAATATCAGACAAGGCTGTTGTACCTGACAAACACTTTATAATAACAATTTGGATGATATCATTAAAAGATGAACATAAAATTCTGTACGTGGCACCGTATAAAGTTTTCCCTACGATATAGTGTAACGATAACCTTATCGAACAGCCTAGAATATTCTGCACCCCGCCTAGTGTGACAGGTATTGTCTAAGTCAAGGCCGCGTTTGAGTATGTTCCAGATTCTTCAAGAGCGCACTTGAAATACGCATTAGCGTCAGCAATTAAGTTGAGAATCGAAAATTTCTTGAAGGCGTGTGCGACCTATAAAAAGCAACAGTAACCGGCTTGTTAGTTGGTTACAGGAGCGATTTTCCTTAGCGCGGATCGAGTGTGTGTAGAAGTATTGTAGCGAAGTGTTGTTCTGGTAAAATTAGTGCGGAATTCTTTATAGTTGACATTATTATTGCGTGTGGAGAAATTTAACTGATATTATTGTACAAGTTCATTACAAATTATTAATTTGAAAGACATGTTCATGTTTGAAATACATCATATTTTATGGACGTTATGTTCATGACACACTTATAATATATAAAGGTACTTTGCGACAGATTGAAAATTTTAAAAACTTTATGAATAATATAAATAAAAACATTCAGTTCACTCTTGAGACTGAAACAAACAATAAATTAAACTTTTGGACTTAACAGTTACTAAACACATTGATAAACTGAAATTCAATATCTATAGAAAACCAACCACCACCGATGTAACCATATCCGTCGACTCACATCACCCCTTTTCGCAAAAAATGGCAGCCTTTAATTACTTTATACACAGACTTTTAACAGTACCTCTTGACGACGATGATTTTCATGACGAACTAAACACAATAGAATACATAGCTCAAGCCAATGGCTACAATAGTTCCTTAATTGACAACCTCCTCAGAAAACAAAAGCACAAGCTATTTAAACCTCGTATAGAAAAAGACACAAAAACCATTTTTATTTCAACGACATACACCAACATAATGCCAAAAATTTTAACTAGTGTGTTAAATAATAACAATAGAACCGTAATATTTAAAACCAACAATAATCTTATGAACATACTCCGTAATAAAATAACTATCCTTTTAGAAAAGAAAACGGGGGTGTATAAATTATCGTGCGACGATTGTGAATGCTGTTATATCGGCCAGACGGGAAGGGGTTTCCAAAAACGTTTTACTGAACACACACCAAAGCACAATCTGAAGGTCAGACAACATTATCCAACATAAAATCCAACTATGCACGTCACTTGGTAAACGAAAATCATAAATATACAAGCTTTAATTCCAACTTGAATCCCATATATTTTTGTAATAAAGGCACTTACATGAACTCCTTGGAAGAATTCGAGATATATAGAGCGTACAATGACGTACACAGTCGTGACTTCGTGCTAAACGATCATTTAAATTTCAAATCAAACCCGCTCTACGATACCGCATATTGATAGTCAGTATCCGATCGGTCCGACTCTAGTGCGCAATCATGTACCGCGGATATGTGTGGAATAGTTTTCCAATATTTGCAATTTTAATATGTAACGACCTCGCTAAGAGTGAATTTTTATTTATTTCTGAAGACGAAACATATGTTCCGAAACGCGTTAATCAAATCGAACGCAACACGAAGTCACACACAGAAGAAATAAGGTATATATTATACAGAATTATTAATTGTGATAATTAAAGCTGGTTTTTTTAGTGACTTCACTGGTGTCTTGTATTTTGTTTCCACTGTTCATGCGACTATCGGTGATATCACCATAACAATAGATTGAGTTGTATTTTAATTTAATAAGTAAACATTTATTATAATTTTTTACAATTATTTCACCACTTATGAGAGAGTTTCAAAGGTTAGACTTGAACTGAGAGATTTCAAATGTATGTTTCAAGGACGGAGGTACTGTATGACCATATCTGTCGAACTATATGTTTATTTATTGAATTCAGTTACTACATTAATAAAATTGTCTACCAAGTGCCGAGTGATTATTAAATTAGTATAAGATTATGTAGTATGCTATAGGCGATATTTTTATTATACACTTTCTATGTATTAGTAGAGTTATTAATAGACTTATTAGTAGAGTTTGACTGTGGAAAGGGCATCCTGAAAGACGATCTTGCATTCCTCCTCTTCATTATTGCCTTAGAAATAGCTATGAGAGATGCTGGAATTCATTCCTCCGGTACTGTATTCAACAGGTTGGTGTAGGACCTAGGATATGCCCATGACCTAGATATAATCGGGGGTCCCTTCGAGCAGTCACCGAAGCCTTTCTTGCCGTTGACAATCCCGCAAGCTCCCGCACCTATCGTTCTGAGACCTGGACCATTTCTAGAAACTCTGAGTCAAGCCTGCTGATTCATGAACGGAAAATCCTCCGCAGTATTTTTGGTCCAATAAGTGTAGGAGGTGAATGGACCAACCAAGAACTGAATACTCTTCTGAACGAACCAGGTATTGTTAAAGTTATAAAACTTGGTAGACCAGGTGGGCTGGACATATGAACAGAATGGGAGAGAATTAAATACCCATAAAGGCAGAGCTATGGCACCAGGAGAATTGGTAGACACAAACTACGTTGGTAAAGCGGTGTGAATTATGATGCGCGCCATATCCTTGGGACCCGGAACTGGAGAGCAACTGCACTTGACCGGGACAACTGGCGGAGGCTGTTAAAGGAGGCCTTGACTCAGTAATGGGTTGTCGCGCCGCGGCAAGTAAGTAACTTATATGTATATAAGTATCTTATTATTATACCAGAGAACACAGGTGTAAAAAAGAAGAAAAATGGCTGTGTGATGTTCGGGTGATAAGATGAGTTGGGTAATGTGCTGGAAGATATCAGAAGAACTGATGTGACGGGTTACGGGGCTCACGTTGGGTTTTAGTGCTAAAGAAGAAGAATGAGAAGAAAAATTTCGTAAACTAATACATTTATTGTCTGCAGAAAATTCTCAATATAAATGACTTACACGTTCACTGTTAGAATCGTGTTTGCTCGTGTAATCATATCTGCTAATATCAATGAGTGATAAGTTTGAATATGTAGATTTCTTGTGATGAAAACTTGAAGAGGAAGTTTGTGTAACAGGTTTACAATTAGACGGGACTTAAGAATTTCTACACGAAGAAATATATGCGATAATATTATTCTATGTTTAGATAAACCAAAATTATGTACACTCGCATTAAAAACTGGCTTGTGACAGTCACTTTTAATTAAACGAAACGCCACCAGAAAACCGTGTCACAGTTGTTTTATTTGTTGAGAACGCGTTGTCATTCAGCTGAAACAACCGACTCAACTCCTCTGCGCCTTTTAGCAAATGGAACTGTCATGTAAATCAATACATTATTCTGATTAACTTTACTGCCACAGTTTATATAATATGTGGATGGATATCAGTGACCTACCGTATGTTGAGTACATTGTATATTGTATATTGTATATTCTAGAGCCTAAATATGAAACGATTGTACCCGCATGCTAGGATTTTTTCTACTTTTCTCCACCATAATCATCATTTTGTTCTTGTTCTTGTTTTTTCTTGTTTCTTTATGTGTTCCTGTTCCTGTTCCTGTGTCTGTTCCTGCGTCTGTCCCTGTCCCTGTTTCTGTCCCTGTCCATGTTCCTGTCCCTGTCCTTGTTCCTGTCCCTGTTCCTGTTGCTGTCCCTGTTCCAGTTCTTGCCCTTGCCCGTGCTCTTCTCCTTGCCCTTTTCCTCGTCCATATCCTTACCCTTGTCCTTGTCCTTCCTCTTGTTCTTCATCATCATCATCTTCTTCTTTTCCTCCTCCCTCTTCTTCCACTTCATCGTTATTTTCTTTTTCTTCTTTTTATTTTCCATCCAATGGAAGCTTAGTGGCCTAGTTCGGCTTCTTTACTCTCAGAACTTCGTAGATCTACCGATATAGTTTCTCTGCCTTTATTTATGGTGACGGTTTTAAGTTATTTTCATTCTGAAAAGACTTCTTCTCCACTTTTCCTTCAATTCATTTGATTTAAGGAAATTTCAACTCTTTCCAGTCTGTTCATTCCTCGTGAACCCTTGTGGGACATCCTTCCACACACTTCCGTGAGTTGTACGCGACTGACACTTTCTAATTCTACATCCAGACGTTAGCTGCTCCATGCCGGTCCCAAGCTCAGGGCCTTATCTCACAAGCGCTGAGAAAGCAGAGAGAGAGAGAGAGAGAGAGAGAGAGAGAGAGAGAGAGAGAGAGAGAGAGAGAGAGAGAGAGAGAGAGAGAGAGAGAAATGACATCCGGTTAAGACACACAGGTCCATCTGGTCGGATAAGGGTATTCAGTATAGGGTCCCTTTTGGGGGGTAACAGTTGAAAACCGGTCAACGGCCTTGACAGTGGAATAGCACTGTGTTCCCAACGGAACGGATAGAGTGAAAAACCTAGGAATCGGATTGTAAATGAAACTCAGAGCAAGATAGGAGATCCTAAGGTGATAAACCCACGTCCGTTCTTACCCGATAAGACGCTGGTAAACGTTTTTAAGGGACACGCTGGTATATTGGAAAACTTAAAAAAAAAAAAAAAAAAAAAAAAAAAAAATCAAAGACCGTACATAGACATCGGCGAGCGACATTTAAGAGTTCTCGTACTTTATATTAACCTCCGATTAGCATGAAAATAAAACTCTTGGTTTTTTAATTGTTCCTGTTCCTGTTCCTACTCCTGTTCTTGCCCTTGTCCTTGTCCACTGATCTCGTCCATGTTCATTCCCTTGCCCTTGCTCTTGCTTTGCTCTTGACAAGTAGAATATCCCAACTACAGAAAAGTTTTTTACACTATAGAAAAGTATAAATATAGAAATATAAGAAAAAATAATATTTGTTTATTATATGCAAAGGTTACATACATTTCTATGTAACTTCAATTAGACCCGCAGTACTCACGTCAGCAAACAGTTCGTTGCTTTTTTATGAAGTAGTTTTCGAAAGTGACGTCCTGCTGAATTTGAGTTTCCGCGCGGGTGTTTGGCTTTCTGCTTTTAGACTACGACCGTTACGACTATTCTCTGAGTGGCGTGTAACCTAACTGTACAAAACAAGAGTGTGGGTATTCATTTGCATTTAGAACACATTCTAATTAACACTTCTGCTTACACGTCTGACAAAATTGCCTTTCTTTCAATTCTGACTAAATAATTACGGTCGATTTAATTCGTACGACTTTTAAAAGAAATTAAGCCAACTAAATTTGCAATTAATACCCGTAATTTAAAACCCTTTCAAAAGGTTTGTTTAAAGCATGGTCCCGTTATTTCACGATGCGTATGCCTGATATTTTGCTCTGTTGGAGTGTTTCCAAGCAGCACTGAAGTTACACATTAACTGTTTTGCAAAACATTAAATTTAACTGAAACGTACAACTCACTTATTCTGCCGTGTAACTGTAAAATTGGTGTTTCCTGTTTGTATGATACCCTGTTTGACAAACTGTCTCGTGTATATGTTGTCCATGGACAGCGAATTAGTTTTTCAAACTTTTCAAATTGTTTTTCGTTGAACGAGTGAAACTAATTCTCAGTTTTAATACGATCATCTGCCTTTGTCTGTCTATGTATCTACTTATTTGGGGTTTGACTCAGGATAATGTTTGAATAATGCATGAATCAATAATAATAAAATTGTCACGCGTGTCCATAACTTTAGTCTAGAGATCCTTTTTTTTTATGACATCGACCCCCTCCCACAAAAGTAGGCACAAACGGCAAAAATGTGGTAGGCCAAAACTTTTTTAAAATATTTTAATTTTTTTTTAAATTACTCACGATAATGTTTGAATAATGCATCAAACAATAATAATAAAAATTGGCACGCGTGTCCATAATTTTAGTCTAGAGACCCTTTTTTTTTATAACATCGACCCCTCCCACAAAAAGTAGGCACAAACGACAAAAATGTGGTAGGCGAAAACTTTTTTAAAATTTCAAAAATTTATGTGGGGTAACTTAGACAGAGAAACGTTCTATCGAAACATTATACAGTGGAAAACATTTAACGCGAAATGCCGGACACCAGCAGTGTTTATTCGTGTTATCCGAAATTCGTGCTAAACGGACAAATGTGAAACAAAATGAGATAAATAAACAAATACTGTAAACATTACAATGCGAAAAGTGTATAGTGTAGTAAACTGAAGCAATAAAGGATCTTCAGAAACTACTTACATATAAACGTTTTATTTATCCTCCTGAATAAATTCTGATTAATTTTGCGGGAAATGTTCATATTTTTTTGTAAAATTTAGTATACACGCAAAGTAGCTGTCCTTCACTTAGTCTTATGATTCAAGTTTTTCGTACAGTAATGTAGTATGTATTTCTTCTTCTTCTTCTCTTTTTTAAGGATTAGATTATGTAAACCTGTTCCGGCACCCACCTCATCCTCGGACAACCCACTTATCTTCTACCAATGGGTTTATAGTTCAGCGCCGCTTTCGGGAATCGACCCTCCGTCATCCTTTGCAGATGATCCCACCGTTGTCTTTTGTAAATTGCAATAAATTCAATTATGTCCTTTACTTGAAGTTTTGCTTTGATATATTAATTCCTTATTCTATCTTACAATGTATAATTTAAAGTATTTCGAAGAAACTGCATTTCAGCACTCTGAATATTGCCGCATTCCATTTTTGTCATGACCCACGTCTCACTGGCATGTGTCAATGTGGGTGTTGCAATTGTCTTATAAAATTTAATCCTTGTGCTGTGTCTTGTTTTATTTCTAAGATTTCTATGAATTTTACCACAAATATTCCTAAATTTATTTATGTTCTCTCTTACATCATATTCAGATTCATAGCTTACTGCACAGCCGAGATATTTGAAACGGCTCACTTTGTTGTAAAATGCTGTTGTTTATAACTATCTTAGTCCTCACGGGATATTTACCTTTAAAGGTCATGGTTTTGGCCTTAGTATGGATTTTAACCTTCCAGTACTGACAGCGTTCAATTCTCTTTAAAATAGTCCGATATTATATTTTGCACACAATTGTGAACTACTTTGTTTTCAACGAATTGATCTAATTTATCAGTGTAATAAAATATTTCACGTTCCGAGTTGGCTTCTAAATATTTACGCCACAGCAACGAAAACATATAGGTAGCGATAAGAACTCTTAAATTTCCACTGACATTTTTTGTGCTAAGTTCATCGGCACTCTCATCACTTTCACAGTTTTTAACTTGCACTGTTTTGGGGCGTTCATGTGAGTAATTTATTTATTATGCAGCTATCGAAAACCAGCAACAAATGTATTATGACAACATTTTTCGTGTTGACCTATATTTTGTAGGTAAAACTTTCGTGTTAGCCTATATTTTGTAGGTACAACTTTCGTATTAACCTATATTTTGTAGGTAAAACTTTCGTGTTAACCTATATTTTGTAGGTAAAACTTTCCTGTTAACGTATATTTTGTAGGTAAAACTTTCGTGTTGACCTATATTTTGTAGGTAAAACTTTCGTGTTAACCTATATTTTGTAGGTAAAACTTTCGTGTTAACCTATATTTTGTAGGTAAAACTTCCGTGTTTACCGTACAAACTGTAACTGTAAAACAGAAACAACGATCGGGTCACATTTCTTGTTAAACGTTTTCGTGACCACTGTATTTCAATTATCGACGTAAGTATATAATGACGTTATTTATGTAATATCGTCAATGTCATTACCATCATCGTCGTCGTCGTCATCATCAGCGTCAGTACCATCATCACTGTATTGGAAAGTGACCGGTACTCTAGGCCTATGACCGGTAGCGCCAACCGGCCGTGGTATAGCTCATACCACGCAATCGCGACAGAAAATCCGTCTCCACTTAACCACGTGCGGTGACAGATTGCACAGTGTTTGTTTATGTTTGTTGTAGTTCTGACTGACTGAGGTCCGCTCATCTCAGCCAGACTATCGTAATGCTCCAACAGTTGGTAGTCGGCACTGGATTGACTCGACTGTAAGCCAAATATAAAACCGGAACAAAACTCACAGAAGAATTACTGTAACATATGTGAATCAACGACAAAAGTAGTGGCCGTTTTAGGATATGAAAGCCATTAAAAGCGACTTCTCTTCCTACTGGATACCCCGCAGTCAAACAAAATAATTCATCATCATTTTTGAGTTTCCAGATAAAAATGTTTTGATGCTTTATTCCGCTCACGTTTCTTTGTTTTTGAGCCAAGTGTTTCCTTTTATATCCGTTCAGGTTTCCGAGGCTACTGTTGGAACTGTGAGTTGTTGACTGAGACCACCGTGTAGGACAACCGACCCTAAGACAAGGTTGTTGTCTGTCACCACTACTTTTTAACCTGCATCTACATGATCTTCTCAAAAAATGGAAACAACAATCCTATGACGATATTAAATTCCACCGAAATAAAAGCTTGGAAACTATTGTCTTTCCGGATGATCAAGCCATATTCACCACTTCAAAAGACGATCTCAAGCAAGCAATATTCATTTCATATAAAACAGGAAAAGAATATATCCAACATATCCAAATCAAAGAGGAAAGTAATGGCCTTTATAGGAGATGAATCGGTTCGGACCAAAATGCACAGACAACACATAGAACAAGTAAGACATTTCAACTATCTTGGACGTGACATTACTTATGATCAAGATAGAGATTTAGAAAATAAATTGACGAATTTCACAAGAATGTGTGGAAGGATTTGAAGAACACTGGGAAATAAATGTAGAAAATAAACCCAAATAAAATTTTATAAAACAGTGGCAACAGCTACACTACTGTACATTTCTTAAACATGGGTCATGAAGAAAAAAGATAAACAGAAGGATACAGACAGCAGAAACTAAATTTTTGACATCAGTTAAAAGGTGTAATAGTTGAGATCATATAAGGAATGAGGATATAAGAAGTGGTTTAGATAATTTGCAGTTAACGAAAGGGTTAAAGAATACAGAAGAAAATGGATTCAACACATAGATAGAATGGAAGAAAGTAGAATACCGAAGATAGCAAAAGATTACAACCCTAGAGGCAGGAGAAAATATGGTATACCTAAGAAAAAGTGGACTGTGGAATAGGAACAGGCCACTAAATCCTAAAACCGTTAAAAAGATGATAATGATGTAGGATGTCATCACCATTGTTTCTTATAGGCCCCTAATGATGTAGGATGTCATCATCATTGTTTGTCAGAAGAAAAGGTGGTATACCTAAGAAGAAGTGGACTGGGGAATAGGAATATTCCGCTAAAGCCTAGAACCGTTAGGAAGATGATGATGATAATGGATTTCCTTTTTTTACGTTTAAGTTCCACCGTAAATCCTCCACTACGCTGATTCTAATTCTGAAATCAAGACATAATACACTACAGAAAGATAGTAGCTATTGCTGTACCGGTTCATAAGTTTGCAAAAATATGCAGTACTGCTGAAGGGATTTTATGTCGGAAACTATAAGAACTTCAAAGTAAACGAACTATATTACCAGTGATTGAATATGATACTGATACGCTACTAGAGAGAGTAGCTAACAATGGTGGAAGATCATCCTCATCTTCAATAAGGATTAAACCAAAAATGGTTTGTTGATGCGTCAGGTAGTGGGGCGTCTGTGCACCCATGGCCGAATTACAGCTTCCGAGACGTGCCCGATGGCTGCCAGATGAAATCAGTGCTGGACTTTCTGTAGACAGGTTCCTAAATACTGGGAAGGACACGCCAACGCGGTTAACCGCAGAGGAGCCGGAATGTTGAACAACTTTATTTTTTAAAGGAGTTCAGGTCACGGTAGGACTGCCACTGGTGGCGAGGCGAACGGCAGACGCCTCCCGCGCCCGGCCCAGTAGGCAGGCGCCTTGAGCCGCCGGTCGTTCCCCTTGAGGCAGGGAACCTCCGTGCCGGTGGCAAACGGTAACAACGCCAAGCAGTGTGCCAACATACTTGGGGAAGGATAGCACTGAGTAGGGAAGGTAACATGGAAAGGAAGTTACTGGGGCTATTTAGATAGCATCAAGATAGAATTATGGGTGGGTCATCTAGAATCGCCCGAGGGCGTTTGACTCTAATAGAGGGGTGGTGGCTCAGACGTACTAATGGTCCTCAGGAAAGGGAAGGACGAGGTCGCTGCAGAAGCAAAGAGAGTTTCAGCGAGCGACCGGACGAAGTCGGCCTCGGACAAAGGAACTCGAAGGCCTCCACGAATAATGGTTTGTTCTGGTCCCAAGCAGGTAGACTAGGGATGGTCAATCCAGCGCTTCTTCGGACGTCCCACACCTCTCCGTCCTTGGATTCAGATCAAATTCAGTATTTTTGGAGGGCGCGGCACTCATCCGTTCAGTTAACATGTTCCAAAGATTTTAGCTGATATTGAGCAATCCTATCAAGTGTACTCATAAAATGCAGTTCCTGTCGACATTTATTTTGCGATGTCGTGTATATCGTGCCACGAGTCCGGAAAATCCCATTTCGACCGTTTGAATACGACTCGCCTGGGACTTCGTTAAAGTCCAGTTCTCGGAAAATATAGAAGTTTAGGGAGTGCCGGACTTGACCTTGCTGAACTTGAGCTGTGTTTCTTTACTCGATGAATCTAGAGTTCTCCCAATAGGCTCGCACATATGGTTGAAACTATGTAGTTTACTGTATTGCAATGTTTGTAATGTGAGACACTTTATATCCCAGAATTATCTTACTGAAATTGAGTCCGGCCGCAAAAGTTTTAATGTTATGATGAAGCAATAGAATGTTTTACTTGCATTTATTATTACTAACATGGAATTAACAAATGTTTAATAATGCAACGTTTATAGACACACAGCATCGTGCTTCTGCACTCTAAAAGACAGATAAAATGGCAATTTTAAAAATACTATATTTTACATTAATATGTTTGAAACATGGTTTTGTCAGTTTTCTAACTAATTACACTTTTAAATCCTGACTGAAACGGATATTCGTCAGTTTTTGTGTACATAGGGGAACCTTACTAGAATACAAAAGAATAATAAATCTGTGTTTTCTGTATAATTTTGCAAACATCTGACCGAGAAAAAGTAAATACTGCCTACAACAGTGAGCAATAAAAATGGTTTATTAAAAACCTCGTTTGATTGCTTTCGGCAACGAATATAACGTGTGATGGTCGACAAAAGCGTTTAACTAGCGGAGAAAATCCAATGTAATTTTCGCGTCTGATGTTTGTTTATATTTCACTTGTACGTATATTCCCGGAGATTTTATCCCAGCGTAAGTGAGAAGTTGGTTGCTGTTTATGCGTATATCGTTTGTGGCCGTTATCATGTATAAAATTATACTACAAATTTATATTTTATATTTTAATCTTATATCAGTGTTAATGAGAATTTTATATTTTAATTATAAAATCGTCTAATACTGATAATATTTTCTACAAATTAATTACATATAATGCAAGCAATGACGTTGTGAATAAGTTGCATAAGTTTAACTTTATGTGCGGGACCATTGGGCGAACCCTTAAGTCAGCAAGTAAAGGTACACGCCTAAAATTCTACAATTCTACAATGTACCATAAAGGTACACTTCTTTACGGGTCTGAAAATAGGATTTTAAGGAAGGCTAGGCCAGTCGTGTGCATGCGGCTGAAATGAGATTTCTCAGGCAGGTGGCAGGGTATACTCTCCATGATCATAGAAGAAACGTAGATATACGGCAGGAACTGAACATTATGAGTATACTCGATAGGATCACCCAGTATCAGCTGAATTAGTGGGAACATCTTTGCCGAATGGATGACTACCGCATCCCCAAACAACTATGGAACTATAAGCCGAGGGGACGGATAGGTGTGCGACGTCCGAGGAAGCGCTGGAGTGACCAGCTCTAATCTTTGCCTATTTGGGACCGGAACAAAGCATACTTAATGGTTTAATCCTTGAATATGGTGATAAAGTTAATTACAATTAATAAATTTACTGTCACCGTAAAGGAGAATTTAAAAATTTCATATCTTCTAAATTTTCTATTTATAAATTAATATAATGTCTTTAAAAAGACGAGATGAGTTGTCGACTACGAAGCCTTTGTACAAGAACCTATCCTAAAGAAATCTCTCGTCATAGATTCTGAGTGCGACCTTGACTGGAACCACCTGCTCGACTAGCGGAGAAACGAGCGGGATGACGCTCTCGACTCTTCCAGACAGCTCCGTAACAATACTTTAGTTTTGAAACAACTCTTCTAGTATCATAGTGCGTGACCGTACTGTTAGGTACCGTAGTACGTGATATCATTTCATTTTTGAATCGCTCTCACTTTCGGCTTTTCACTCACAAAGCGGTTTGCGTGTTGAGTATATAAGCCTGAACTAGAAACTAAAATATCGGTATGGAGCGACCCATACATGACTTCCATGTTTTAAGAATTATATTTAAAATCGTTTTGAAATGAAATATTTCCAATGAAACTACTTCTTTCGTTAGCCTTAACCACAGTACTGTGGTCACTGACGTATACCACCTCACGTTAAAGCACTCGAGTTTCACTGATGATGGTAGTCGATGGCACTGCCGAATTATCTGCTTTTGCAGAAAACATTGGAAGACGGCCAAACAGCCCAGGAAGGAATTTTAACAACAAACTACTTCTTTGTTGCCGATAACGTGGTACACATATAAACAATTATCCCCTCCCCCTTCAACTATCATTTTCATTTATAAAAAATTATCCTCCTCTTCAACTACCCTTTTCATTTATAAATATATTTCATCTACCTTTCTACAATGGATAATTCTGACCTTCTTTCAGGATACTTTACTTATCAAAATTTAGTACTTTATTTATCAAAATTAAGTATCAAAATTACTTTTTATGTTAAAACATAAAACGTTGTAGGTAAACTACCCCTTCCCAATAACCGATATTCACCAAAACTAATGATGCCTTGAGTCCTCTACAACTCAGGCACATATGCAAAAAATTATTTGATTCTGATTGAATTTGCGGCAGTAATCGTTTACCATAGAAAAAATTCTACATATAGACAGAGACAGACACTTTTCGGAAAATGACTTCCTTCAGGTCTTGAGGGTAGTACAATCAGACTCAGCCCTTATTTCGAACACTATTTTTTCGCCATCACCATACTTCCATTTTCTTATGGAACATGGAAGAAAAAAGCAATAAACCCTGACAGATTTTTATTACAAAACAGGATGTAGTGATGTAATCAATCAGCGTAATTACGGTTCCTAGGATAACTTTTAATTAACTTTTTTTGTTAATTAACATAACGATCACCTACATTAATCGTTCTACATAACACTGTGAGAGAAGTTGAATTTCGAGCTTTCAAGTCTGAAAAAAAAAATTGGAATAAAAGTTGACACCTGCTTATCAAAACTAATTAAAGTTACAAGTAAAACTATGATTTTATGACATAATGAATTAGTTTTCCCGCATTTAATATAATTAAATTGCACAGTGTGTTTCGTACAAGACTTTTACAACTCGACAGTCGTACATTGAACGTTGTTGAAATGATATAAAATTAATATGAATCAAACCATGAAGGTTATTTTACAACAAAGAGGAGTCCCAATCGACATCACAAAGTTAATAAAAAAGATCTTTACGAACATTTCAGTGACAGTAAAACCAATGTTGTCTTATCAGGTAATATACCTGTAACAAAAGGGATCATGCAAGGGGATTTGCTAAGTCCCATACTCTTGAATATAGGTATGGATGAAACTATTAAGGAGATAAAGCATATGAGAGGATATAGGATGGGTAGAAGTGTGTTTAATATTAAATGTTATGCAGACGACGTTATTCTAATACCGGAAAATGAAAAGGACTTGAATAGTTTGCTTTGCAGGTACATTTTGGTTATTGTTTAAAAGATTTGGAATTTAATTTTTTATCCTGTAATGTTGGTATTTGTTTACAACAATGTGGCGAACAGCAGCTGTCTTTGTTCTGAAGAATCAGGCGATGTTCTGTTCATAAAAGTAAAGTTTTAAAGATATAGTTTTAATAGCAGAAGGTTATGAATAGTGTATTGGTTCCTCTATACAAGAGCATAGAATATAAGTTGTAAATAGAAAATATACAGCCACAAAAAGTAATTGGACATACAAATTATTATTACTCCGGCTGTACAATGTTCACACATTTTCGTGAACCAAAGATTACAGAAGTGATTGGATTCTCATTTTTCACTGTTGCTTGGCCATCCAAAGATCTTCTTCAATTTCTCGTTCTTTCAATATAGTCTGAATTTCTCCTATCCAGGTGATAGATGGGCTTCCTCGTTTCCTTCTTTCTGGTGGGGTCCATTCCATAACTCTCCTTGGCAATCTTTCCTGTGCACATTCTTTTCGTGTGTCCATACCATTGTAATTTTTGTGTTTGGATAAAATCAACAATAGGAATTTTTCACATTCATTCTGTCCTTAACGACTTCATTTCTAATTTTCTCACGTCTGCATACTCTTGCCGAACGTCTCCTAAAACTCATCTCTGCTGCCGTTAATTTTGTTCTTGTGTGTTTACGGCTCCAAACTTCTGAGCTGTAAGTCACGATACTTCTATAAATGGTTTTAAATATTTTGGTTTTAGTTTCTGTAGACGTACAAATAAATATACAATTTGTTTACAGTATTAATTGAGTCCCGTTTGGTATTTGGTAAAACATAACTTACAGCATAATAGCATTGTGTCAAGTGCAGAATGACCAAGTGTCACAGATTACGGAGTTTGCTGTTCGCTACAAAGCGTTGTGATTCAACTGCCTGCCTAACCCAATGTCGTCTTCCGCAAAACCCATTTAGAAAATGGAAGCTTTGTGTAAACAAAACACACTTAGCGGCAAACGTGGCCTCACGCATTTACACCCCATTCAGTATTTAGGACCAGCGTTTGCTTGTTGACAATAAGGAAACGGAAAAGTCGTAATAATACGATACTAAAAATAATAGTCTTTACTCACTATTTTTAGCATCAAAACGACAACAGTAGATGAAAAGAAATGCTCATTTGATTACAACACAAAATGTATACTTTGTGTTATTTATACTTTCGCTTAACCCTATTCAACAAAATATTTTAATATATGTGAAAAGCGAAGTTAAAATTGTATGAGCAAATGTTCATGTGCAAACTAATGAAATCATCCGGTTCTTGAGATTTTTTGAGATTAGATATTAATTAATTGCTCGTCACATAATAATTAACGAAATAATTGATTATTTTTTTATATTTCACTTATACGTTTACCCTTTACCTTCAAACTGTATATACACATGCGTCATTTTCCACGTCGTAAAGTGTGATAATTCGTTTTGCTGTAAGTAATGTCAGTGTGTGATTATTATCAAATAAACATACGTATTTAATTAATTGTATTTTCTGCCTGTTTGGACTGGCACACTACCACAAGTTAAATACACCGGTACACAAAGACACTATTGTTCTCCTCCCTCGATCAGGTAATGCAACACACACACACGCGCACACACACGCGCACACACACACACACACACACACACACATATAAGGAACACTGTATACACACAAACGCAGTTCGTCACCCCTCGGTAACCAGTAAGAACAGGTGTTTGAAAACAAGTTAAGAATTCTCCTAGCTTGTCTGTTTCCGTATGCTTCATTTAAAACTATGTACAACTGTTTATATAATTTTTATATATACAAATAAATTACCCTGGGTGTATATGCAAATATGTATCGTTACCACACACACACACACACACACACACACACACACACACATTTTTTGCTACAGTCTATTTCTTGATGCATATATCATTTATTTAATATTTATAGATTCTTTACCTCAAGATGTTCATTCCCTTAGCTGGTACATGTTTCGGGAATCGTATTGTTCCCATCCTCAGCCTTCCTGATTTTATATCTTGTGGAGTATTTGTTATGGGAAAATACGATTCCCGAAACATGTACCAACTAAGGGAATAAACATCTCGAGGTACATAATTTATAAATATTAAATAAATTATATATATATATATATACACATATTGTACTGCTGTTAAAATGCAACACAGTACATAATAGGGAAATAATAAATCTTAAAAGAGAAAAGATACAAATTTAATATTAAATGGAACATATGATTTAAAATGTAAACAAAAACATTGGGACTATCGACTCACCCAGTCAACATAGAGGTCGATTCCTATATGATATAAAACAATATTAAGTTATATGTTCTGAAAAGAATATATGAAATTGGAATGAATGTTATAATAAGAGTAAATAGTAATAAAATTATAATTTAATAAATACCAACTAGAATTACGAATATTAGAGATAAAATAAAGATGTTTAATAAGAAAAATGGAAAAGTGATATATGTTTTTAATAGGTATATGATAAACAGATGTAATGAAAGTAGGGAATTATCAAAGTGGCAAATTTGTAAATTGTTAAAAATTGTATTGTATAGTGATGAAAGGAAATGTTTTTAGTCTTCAATTATATCTAAAAAAAGTAACATCATGAGTCTTGAATTATATGGAATAAGAGTAGCATGAAGAGTTTAAATTCATAAAATAAAATTTGTACATCATCAAGTTTAATGTCATATGTAAAAGAAAATACAGTAAAGGAATTTAATTTGTTATACCAGAGTTTTGATTATAAAGTTAATAAAGTAAACAATCAGGAGGAGAGATTCAACATTCCTATTGAGTTTAGTAAAATAAACTAATATTCAATAAATAAATAATATATTACAAGAAATATAAACATATCCTTAATAGAACGCCGATAGAAGAGGGAAATCCTGGACTGAAGAATAGTTTAAGTGGCCATAAAATATAATTAAGTATTCCGAGGAGACATCTGTGTTGCAGTCGTCCTAGAAAACAACATTCAGCGGTGAAACCAATAAGAAATTTGTGTGAAGGAACGGATCGCCAAGCCTGATATTGCTTTTGAAAATAATAAACATCAACCAGAAGTGAACCCGTGGCAGCTGGAAGAATTCAGAATCAGTCAAGTTACATTAGTTTGGTATTTATTTTTTACATGGTTATTTCTCAAAATACTACATACTAACTGTATTTGGTTTGGTTTAAAGAAAAGAAAATATTATATAGAATTGTAAATACGACCAAACAGCTTAATAATCATTAACCCTGAGAGAGAGAGTTTCTTTTCATGTACTGATAAACAAAAAATATAATAAAGGTAGTTACATATTATAATTACATAATTACAATACCTGTTAAAATAAACAACAGTACAATAAATGGCTGATCCAACGTGGAGCAGATTTTAATTACCATACGTATTACGTATAAATAATTACAGTACAAATAATGACGCATCCAACGTGGTGCATATAATAAATATTATATCAGTAAAAATTTTCAGCACAATATATAAATATGTATTTTATATAACATAATATACTATATAATTTTAATACAAGTAGGACTATATTATAATTTATTGCATTCTACTTTTCAACTACATATTGCATAAATCTTATCGCTACAAGGAAAATATTACGTGTTACATATTGTTTGTATATGTATTTATACCCAAAATAAAACGACGTGTAATATGATAGTATATAGGCCTATATGTTTTATATAAATATCTTTTTCTTGTAATAAAATACTATAAAAACTACTACGCTCTCTCCTCGTTTAAGAAGATTCACTCTTATTGGAATCTTAATTCTTTATAACAACATCTCTCATACTTCATATGAAACCAACAAACGTTTACACTTTGAATCAGTTTCCTCGCCACTCGACAGTGAAGCTCTCTGTTTTCGCGTTTGTCCCACGATTTGTTATTTGTGAATCTTCTTGTGTTCACCAGAAAGTGGAGCATATTTTGCTATTTTCACACTTTCATCTTTTTGGAAATTATGATGAGCAAGACATCCTTATTTTCTTTTAGATTATGGAGAACAATATCTAATTTATTAGCTAGTACCACTTTATCAGTTTTTATTGTCAAAATACAATAAATTTAACATTAGTCTCTTTCTAAGTTTGGCTTCTGTTAATAAGAATAATATGGTTCTATATATTTTATTCGTCTGTTTTTGAGGACTAATGCTTGGTGGATTACACTTCTTGTTAAATTATGCCTTTGCGTTTTTGCTTTTGTAGTTAGTGTTTACGAACATATATAGTATACCTTGATTATATGGGATTATATTGTCTACTCTTTCCAACACTCTGTTGCTTGTACTGCAGATATCTCTGCGAATGTATAATAATAATAAATATTATTAACAATTAACAATTAAGAATTGACAATTGACAATTAACCATTAATAATTGATAATCGTTTATTATTACTTCTGTCCCAGTTGCTCAGTGGCCACGGCAATTTTAATGCCTACCTCTTCATAGAATGGGAATGGGAAAGCCCAGCATGCCAATACGGGGACTCTCCGTATGAGGATGCCTCGCACATGTTTTTCAAGTGCTTCAGATTCGCAACACAGAGGATGGTAGTACGGGAAATGGAGCTCGGGGAGTACACGCAAGAGGGCGTAGTTACGCTTATGCTTAGTGGTAAGGCGGAATGGGACCACGTCAATCCATTTATTCAGTGGGTCCTACTAGAAAAAAAAGACAGGCCCAACTTGCGCCCAACGGGGAGTACAAGATAAGGAACAATTAGAAGGAGCCCAATAAAGGCGCAATTGGCTCCATCCATTCCAGGATGGATATGAATAAGGTGGGTTTTTTAATGGCTGAGACTCCCGCACACCAGAGGATGCGCACGGTCTCCTCTGGCGGTGGATAAAGCATTTCCCCCGCTACAAAGAAAATTTATTATTATTATTATTTTTTTATTATTATTATTAACGAAAACTGTTGGTGCAGAGAAGGGAAGTCCTCAGTGTAGCTTCCTCTTATCGGACAGTGCCAAAGCCTGTTGTCCTGGCGATAGCGGGAGTGGTCCTCATAGACTTTAGGCTCAGGAGCGAAAGCATTTCTTCAAAAGAAGAGATGAAATTGTAAGAGACGCAGAAAGGAACGAAGCCAGGGAATTCATTCTTCGGCCCCGGCAAGACAGCTGGAAGAGAAGAATGGACCGCAAGGCTCATACAGGATTGAGGGAATTAATTGGCCGGTGAGGTGAATTACTATTTGACACAGATCCTCAGTAGTCACGACCATTGTTAACGCTTAGCTCCACAGAATGGCAAAGGTTCTAAGCACAGTATACCAGCACGCAGATTCTACCCGTGAAGATGTTTTGCACACTTTTTTCGAATGCAGCAAATAAACAAGAGACAGGTTCTATATGTACAAGGATAGAAATCATACAGAGGTTTCAAACAAAGGCCCTAAGATGGATCCCAGAGGAGCCGCAGTATATCAGAAACTAAAACAGCCACTGTGACTTGGTGATTAGTTGATACGGTGTCCTGTTAACCTCCCTGTCTTGTTGACCTTCGATTTGCCAAGGTCGTTTTATTCGGAGTAAATTTACAGCCCTCTCCTCCTGATTAACATTATTGCCATGTCAGGCTTTCTCATTCACACCTCTCTTTGTCCAATATATTTTTTACATTGGTCGTCATCATCTTCAATAAGGATTAAACCGAAAACGGTTTCTTCCGGTTCGAAGCAAATAGACTAGAACGTCATTGAACATACCACACCTCTCCGTCCCTTTTTAGCCTTATAAGTCAATAGTTGTCTGGTGCTGCGGCAGTCATTCGTTCGGTCAAGATGGTCTAACTTTTCAGCTGACACTAGACAATCCTATCGAGTATACTCATAATATTCAGCTTCTGCCATATATCCGCATTTCTTCTACGATCTTGATGAGGATGCCCTGTCACGTGGCTGAGGAAACCTCATTTTGGATGCGTGAATGCGACTGGCCTGGGATACCGTTGAAGTCCAATTCTTAGACCCATAGAAAAGTAAGGGGCGCCATCACCTTGTAGAACTTCAGCCGTGTTTCTTTACTCGTTGACACTTAAAGAGTTCTCCCGCACATGTGGCATCTAGAGTTCTCACGCCATCGTCTTGTAGACATTTGAGATGGTTCTTTATTCGTTGACTTTAAGAGTTCTCCCGCACATTTGGCATCTAGAGTTCTCCCCCCATCGTCTTGTAGACATTTGGGATGGTTCTTTATTCGTTGACTTCAGAGTTCTCCCACACATGTGGCATCTAGAGTTCTCCCGCCATCGTCTTGTAGACATTTGGGATGGTTCTTTACTCGTTGACTTCAAGGTTCTCCCTCACATGTGGCATCTAGAGTTCTCACGACATCGTCTTGTAGACATTTGGGATGGTTCTTTATTCGTTGACTTTAAGAGTTCTCCCGCACATTTGGCATCTAGAGTTCTCCCCCCATCGTCTTGTAGACATTTGGGATGGTTCTTTATTCGTTGACTTCAGAGTTCTCCCGCCACATGTGGCATCTAGAGTTCTCCCGCCATCGTCTTGTAGACATTTGGGATGGTTCTTTATTCGTTGACTTCAGAGTTCTCCCGCCACATGTGGCATCTAGAGTTCTCCCGCCATCGTCTTGTAGACATTTGGGATGGTTCTTTACTCGTTGATTTCAGAGTTCTCCCTCACATGTGGCATCTAGAGTTCTCCCGCCATCGTCTTGTAGACATTTGGAATGCTTCTTTATTCGTTGACTTCAGAGTTCTCCCTCACATGTGGCATCTAGAGTTCTCCCGCCATCGTCTTGTAGACATTTGGAATGGTTCTTTATTCGTTGACTTCAGAGTTCTCCCGCACATGTGGCATCTAGAGTTCTCACGCCATCGTCTTTTAGACATTTGGAATGGTTCTTTATTCGTTGACTTTAAGAGTTCTCCCGCACATGTGGCATGTAGAGTTCTCCCGCCATCGTCTTGTAGACGTTGGGACGGTTCTTTATTCGTTGACTTTAAGAGTTCTCCCGCACATGTGGCATGTAGAGTTCTCCCGCCATCGTCTTGTAGACGTTTGGGACGGTTCTTTATTCGTTGACTTTAAGAGTTCTCCCGCACATGTGGCATGTAGAGTTCTCCCGCCATCGTCTTGTGGACGTTTGGGACGGTTCTTTATTCGTTGACTTTAAGAGTTCTCCCGCACATGTGGCATGTATTGTTCTCCCGCCATCATCTTGTAGACGTTTGGGACGGTTTTTTGTTCGTTGACTTTAAGAGTTCTCCCGCACATAGTTTCACTCTTACGGTTGTACTTATATACCTTTTTCACCACGTAAATTTTTGTAATATAGGACCATTGTATCCCATACATTAAAAAGACTGGACGTTCAGTACAATATTAAACTATAACAGACACACAAGTCAATACCATAGTTCAGGTGTCGCTTTTTCTTCTGATAGTTCCTATCCGTCTCGGATGTTGGATAACATACAGACTATTTTAACTTTCTGTACTGCTGCAGGAATAGGCCTAAGTCAGTTGTATTCATGCCAAACCAGGTCCTTAAATTTCTCAGCCATGAGATTCTCGGTCGCCCAACTCCTCTCTTTCCAAGTACTTTTCCCTGTAGTACGGACTGCAATAAGTAAAATCTCTGTTCATTTCCCATGAGATTTCCCAGATACTGAAGCTTTCTTATTTTCACTGTGTTAATAATTTCCCTTTCTTTCTTTATCTTTCTAAGAACTTCAACTTTAGCTGTCGCTTAATGACGTTTTATTACTGTCTGCTCCAAAATTAATCTACTTTTTTCTGGTCAAGCCCGTGCTGAACGACTGGGAATATATACAAATAAGTTACTGGGGAACTTACGACGTCAATCCAACAGCAGAGTCACAAACGCCGAGTGCGGTGTTCCTGCCTTTAGCGCCTTTAACCTTAAGACATAAAATGTATCGCTGCATGCACTCCTGACAGTATTACATGCATCATATGTATTGCCGAAGTTTTGTGATACATTGCAATGAATTAAACATGTAAATATTAAAACACTACTGATCAGAGACTCCGATCAAAGGGGGAAACACGTGTTTGCTAATATAATGATAAGCAATATTGCGTACAGGAGGAAAGTTAATTAACTCTTGGCTGTTGATATCAACTTTGGGCGACAAAATTGACCTCGTCGATAAATCATTAATAGTACACGTGTAATGATTCAATTAGCCTTGACTGCAGAACTCAATATTTTAAAATATAATCATTATTATCACTTTATTTATTAACGCCATTATATTAATAGTAAACATAGTGACTGGTTTTTATTTAAATTTAAAACCTCGATGCCTAAATGACAAATAAATTAGTTCTAGCTTTAAAGTTCACGTGTGATTCGGTTGATGTCCATATGCCTGTACATTACGTTTTACACGTAATTGTTACGTAAACGTATATAAATTATATGTATGTACGTATACGTTAAACTTACAAAATTGTTTAAAGTTGTTCAAAATTTCAGTGTCGACAGATATTATTAGTGTTGTCAAATTATTAAATGTAATGAGTTCGAATTCCGAATAAAAGTAATTTTACGCCTCATATGGCGTGTTATAACTTTACTTCACTATTGTGAAGTTTTATAGTAACTTTGACTTCATTTTTGTCCGCTAAAGTTAAGAAAATTTAAAAGTAAACATGAATTTTTAATTTTAGTTAAAATTCAATTTACTCGACACTCAGCGTGGATGGTTACAATTTATTCAAACCCTTGATTACTTTTTTTTGTCTCTAATGTATTAAATCTTTTTTAATGTATTAAATCTGATTTGGAAATTTTTCAAAACGGTTTCTAACTTTTTTAAATATTTTGAAATATTGTTAGCATGATAATTTCACGTGTGATATCAAATAAAAGAGAATTTTAACAAAAATCTGATTACAATATAGGCTACTGTTTTGTAAATTTGAAAACTTTTCTACTGCAAGGTCTAAAAGTATTGACAAAATGTATTAGTGCAGCCGGATGTCAGACTATTCTGAAACGCATTCGGTAGCCACGTAACTAATTGATGTGGCGCGAACTATGTTTAGCAACTCCAAATATATTCAATGCATTTGTAATGTAATTATACAGTACAGTGAAGGGGATCCGTCTGTAAACAGTAACTTTGTAGATAGTTTAGATTCAACGATTGTTATCAAAACAAACCACGTTCTCACCCAAAATAGGGTTTAAAGTTAGATTACGAAGCTACTAAATTATCGGTATAACAACATATGTTCCATTGACGCCGTGCATAAAACCAACTTTAATAGCAAGTCTATGGTACACTTTGAATCTGCAGTTGGAAAAGTTACAGTACGATAAGAGTCAATAATCCCAGCCAGTGGTAGTTCGTATCTTCAGTTTGTTTGGATTTTCAAATATTAAAACAATAATACAACAAATGTGTAGTACAACTCAGAGCAAAACTAAATGCTTGCTGATTTCTGCATCAAAAAAAAAGAAGAAATCTATAGAATTTAAGCATAGAGGATAATTCATTTGATAGTTCAGATACCTGAATAACATGATAGATAATGAAGTGTCTATAAACACGGCAATACATGATAGGATACAAATACGGAATAGGGCAATTTATTACAATAGTAGACTGTTGAAAAGCAGAGTCATTAGTTGTAATAAAAAAAATAAAAATATAATGACACATATCAGACCGGTTGTTACGTATGGAGGTGAGACATAGACAGTGACAAAAAAGAAGCAAGAAACACTAAGAAGATTTGAAAGACAGATTGTAAGATGTCTTTTATAGCCCGGTTAAACGAGACGACGAATGCAGAATATGAAATAACCAGGAGATAGATGAGCTATTGAAGCATAAGGACATTGTAAGATTCGTAAAGGCTCAACAAATACAATGACTAGGTCATCTAGAGTGGATGGATGATCTGCGTATGCTAGAGAAAATTCTATAATTGGATCTAGTATAAGATGGTTGGATGATGTGCTGCAAGATCTAAGAAGAATGGATGTGAGTGGTTACACTGAGATGGCAATAGGTTGGCGTTGGAAATTTAGGGCTCACGTTGGGCTGGAGAAGACATATAGTACAACACAGAGTAAAATACTGTGCAAAATAATAAACATACATAAGTATTGTAATTAAATGTGTTTTATTGGTTTATGAAACAACAATCTTGTGCAATAATTTATATATACAGTATTGTATAAGATATACATTGACGACATGTTGACTGCATGGAAATTTAGAGTGACTTCGGGAATACAGCTTAAAAAATCAATTTATATGGGTTCCCTGCTATATTATGCAGATGACAGTTCTTATTCAAGGAATTGAGGATGATTTACAAAAAGCTACGTTTTACTTACAAGAAATAGTAAGAGAGTACTCAAAGAGTATAAAATTTAAAAAACAAATTTAAAATAAATCATGTGGGCTATCAAATTAAAGAGAATGATAAATAAATTTTAATACTGTGTACAGTGTCTAGTATTTATAAATATTTTGATATGAGAGCCCTAAAAGTAGATAAAACGTTTGTTATAATCAGGATTTAAAATTAAAGACGATTTAACCAAAATCTAATCACTATGTCTAGTGTTTGAAATTTAACATTTCTAGTACCTGAAAGTTGAAAAAGTGGGCGGGGGCTGTGTCGGAGCCACGGCAGCAAATCTTCAGAGCGTAGAATACGTCTGACAATGCAGGAACGGATAAAGGTATAGGTCCGATGCCGCTAAATATCATTTGTTTATTTACTTATTACTATGGTAATTAATTCTGGTCTCCATGGTGTTGCAACGGGATCACTTTAACAGCCACTATCTTTACGTCCATCTGGAACCACAGTCTGTCACAAACGTCCAAATTCATTATTAAATGTTTTCTGGATGTGCTTTGTAGCTAACTGCCACGTTTTGCTGAATTCGATTGGCTGATACACTTGCGAAGTCGGGCGCTCTTCCTCATCCAACTCGACTTCAGTATTTATTTCCTTGTGTTTTAAACGTTGTCGGTAAATCCTCTGACGTTCGGCATTGGTCGTTTTGGGTTTTCTGAATTCCCCATGATTTTCTCTACTCTCCTGTATGCGTTTACGGTACTTGTGAGCACGTTTAGCATCCATATACCGCGACATTTTGTCCGAACACATGATTTTTACAACTTGAATTACAATTATTCAAACCTCTTAATACCATCACCGCTATTACGGTACACAATGTAGATAGTACTCGATGAGGCAATTTTAACGACACCTCACTCAACGTTCTATCGCATCGGAAACCGGAGAAATACTAATTTTAGTGCGCGCCGAGCGGCGCAAAATATTTCTATTTCTCCCCCCGCTCACCCCGCGCTGGATGATGCAATACCCCGCTTATGTTGTGCTATTTATTATCTTTGTTCCTTTATCTGTCGAATGGTACCTTATATAAGCGTTAATCTTTTGTCGTTTAGGTAATATTTCAATTTTAAACGTGACGTGAAAACGTAACGCTCGATTTTCTGCTTGGGGGTGCCTATTGCTGGCCTGAAAGGTAAAACGTATTCTATGTCAAAAAAGAGAATAATGTTAAAACCAAGAAAATGTTAACATCTACGGGACAAATTAAATGATCAGAAATGATATTTAAAATACTAACGCGGTTTACAAGTGGTTTTCTCGTTTTAAAAGTGGTCAAATGTCAGTTGAAGACGAACCACGACCGGGACGTCCCTCGACTTCCAAAACGGACGAAAACATTGAAAAAATCCGTGTTGCGATCATGTTTGATCGTCGTAGAACAATCGATGAATTGGAGGAAATGACTGGAATATCCTGGAGTTCATGCCAACGAATTTTGGCTGAAGATCTGAAGATGAAACGTGTTACAGCAAAATTCGTTCCGCGTGTGCTTTCTTGTCGGCTCAAAATCCTTGCCTGGCTCAAAGCTTCCTCCCCATAAGCCGTCCGAAGCATTGCGACAGTTTCTGCTGCTGATTTTCCTAATAGGAAACAGAACCTGATGTTAGCACGTTGGTATTTAATGTCTGCCATTGACAAATCGCCGAAAACGTGAAACAGCGCTTACAAAAAATAGTCACACTGACCGCGCTAATGTTTCCACAACAAGCCCGCTAGGGCAACTGATACAAAATGGTGTCTAGTGAAGGCACCTAGCGGGAGAAGTCGGAACTAGCGTTCTACCAACTGCCAGAGAAAAATTCTCGCTACTTTTGGTTCCCCCCTCGTATGTGTGGAAACATTCGTGAATGTACTTTTTCGTATGTTCATATATGGTCATGTTGTCATGGTGTTTTGGCTAACGCTTTGTAACTGGATTGTGGTGTGTACGAGCAGTGGCGGATTACCCATAACGCTAGGGTACGCTGCAGCACCGGGCCTCAGCTGTCAGATGGGGCACCATCCAGCCCTAAATTACAAAAACGTTTTGAAGATAATAAATGTAAATAAAAAAACAAATACCCTCAATCCAAAATCATAAAAATATGTGTGCACACTTTTCGACAAGTTCGACTATGTTTTTTATGTTTGAATAAAGATAATAAATCCCACGACACTATAGTTTGTCCGCTCAAATTATTAAACTGAATTATTGATTGTAAAGTGATTGATGTATTTCCAAGTATATACATTGCTTATCGTCTGCTTTTGACAACTCCAATAGCTAACTGCGAATCTGAAAGATCATTTTCTGTATTAAAACCCGTTAAAAATATGTTGAGTTAAACTACGGGAGAAGGAGATTATCTTCATTAGCAAGGTGGAATATTGAATGCGAGATATTTGAGTTGCTCGATTTAAAGAAATTGTACAAGACTTCGTTAAGACAAAAATTAAAAAAAATGGATCAATTAGTATTTTGTAAGCTTAAGTACTATTATGCTGATTGTAATCACTACTTAGCTGAATATTTGTTGTAATTTGAGAGTTTAATAAAATAATTGTTAACTTTCGAAATGGTGTGTGCCATTTATCTGTGTAAGTAATGGATAAAGGAACGATGTACGATGTAAAAGAACTTGTTTGCTTTTATCAACGTTTACTTGATACAACCCAGACTAAATGTAACGTGTTCAACTAATATGCCCAACATCGCCGTTAAGAGCGGTTTGTCCGTAATTCTGTTAGCAGCCACAAGGACAGTAAACTACAAACGGGGACCATTTTGACTCGTAGTCTATTAGTCTGTTATAAGATTAGTGAATTTACGTTGTGCTAAAAACGATGGTGTCCTGTAAAGTGGAATAGAGTATTTCATTTATAGGCTCACTTGTATAACATGCATATCTTTTACGTAGAACAAATGAAGTTTTTCCTGTGTTTGTTCCCCTGCTTTGAAAATTAATAATTTTCAAAAAAGCAAAAGAGTGGTCCTGAAAATTTTCGTGGTAACAATAACTCTTGATAACAAGACAGAAATTATTGGCGAAAATAATATTGCAGAAATTGCACACATACTTATATGTCAACAAAGAACAATAAGAAATTTCTTTAATCGGTCGATTAAGAATGCTATATTTATTTATTGTACGTCAAATAGTCGAATTGTCTTTAGGCAAGTACCCCTATATAAAATACGAAGAAGCAGATAAAGAAGGAAAAGTTATATATTTTATTGTATTTTATCTATTCTAAACTGAACAATCAACATACAACTAAAAATATTATTAAAAGATATTAAAGTACAATATGTGCACGAGGTAAAATTAAGTTTCTAATAACTGATACTTTTCGTGAGGATTTTGAGTATGTTTTAGTTTGCGTAGTAGAGGTTACCAAGTAGTTTTAGCTAAGTAGTTAGGTGGTAGGGCTACCACCTTCAGATATCTTAACCGGCCTGTTTTTGTTGTGTTTGTCTTTCCTAGCCGAAGGTTCCGGTTTTAAGGTTTTAACGGGCATATCGCCTTGCCAGTTGTAATACGATACAGACCTCAGGAAACACGTGATATGGGTAGACCAAGGAAGATATGGCTTCAGTGAAGTCGAAACAGGTTCTAACCTTATACCTTGACGACGTGGAGAAGAATAAGAAGAAGAAGAAGAAGAAGTAGAAGAAGAAGAACTTACGCGTGTAAGATAACTGTTACAATACGAAGGAGATATGTGTCTTATAATGCATGCAACGACGTTGGGAATAAATAGCATAAGTTCAACCTTATGTGCGGGACCATTACTCGAACCCTTAAGTCAGCAGTAAGGGAACACGCCTAAAATTGTAGAAGGTGATGGTTCTTCCCACACTTCTTTATGGGTCTGAGAATTAAACCTTAACGAAAGGCCAGGCGAGTCGCATCCAAGCGGCTGAAATGAGATTTCTCAGGCACGTGGCAGGGTATACTCTCCATGATCATAGAAGAAACACAGATGTGCGGCATGAACTGAATATTATGAGTATACTCGACAGGATCGCTCAGTATCGGCTGAGTTGGTGGGAACATCTTTGCTGAATAGATGACTGCCGCATCTCTAAACAACTTTGGAACTATAAGCCGAGAGGACGGAGAAGTTTGGGACGTCGGAGGAAGCGCTGGAGTGACCACCACTAATCTTTGCCTATTTGAGTACGGAACAAACCATCCTTGGTTTCATCCGTAAAGATGATGATGTTGAATACGGAGGATATAATTGCAGTGGACAGTAAACCGGATACTCCAGTTTTGAAGACGATTAGATTTGTTAATAATTTACGACAAATGCAAAAACGAATTTATATCTCATATTGTAGACTACGTTGTTGTGACTAGGACAATTTGTCATCGGGAACTCAATTAAAACTTTGAGAGACTTTCTGTACCCGTCTGCAAAGCGCGATGTAAACTTCGACCAACTTTATGCCATAAGTCGGTTATGTTCATTGCATTTATTGCATGGAACAAGCAAATAAATCGCATTTGTCTATTACCCTACAGTCTTTTCTTTCCTTTTCTTTTGCTCTCTTTGTAAAGCTATATCCGTATTATGTGTTGTCTTTTATTACTTCTGTTATTTCAGCCACCGTTCGTCAACTCTCTTTCTTGCTTAGTATTATTGGCGTAGGTTTGCACGTCAAATCTGGTGCTGCTCCCTTTCGTATACATTATCATCATCACCACTTCAAGGACCAGCCCTAAGACCTATTCCGGAACCCATCTCCTCCTCGGTCTACCGACATCTCTCTTCCCAGTAGGGTGATAACCCAAGGCAGCCACAGGTAGCCGGAAATCATGCATGCGATTCAAGTGTTCACACCATCTCCTTCTGTGGCCATCAATTAATAGTTTGTAATCAACAAGTTATACAACAAGATTATACTCGTACAATAATTCAATTTAATCTGTCAACACAAATAATAATGTCAACTATAAAGCGCCCCGCACAATAATCACTTTTCACTAACACACCACTTGAGACGCACTGTGTAAATCGCCAGACATGAACTGAACTAAGCGGCAGGTATGGGCTATTCATAGTTTGCAGGGTTTCCATAATATGCGTCCTTAACAAACTCTTGAAAATTCTAGAGGATACCTGATACCGGCTGGGCTAGTAGAGAAGCTTGTAGAACGACGAAAACGTTCCGCATTACGTAACACTGCCTTGCATGTTAAGTGTCGTGTACACACGCAAACATTACAGCTGGGCTCTGCTGGGATAGCCGAGAAGCGTGTAGAACGTTCTGTAATAGCGTAACACTGTCATTGATTAGAAAATACTTGCAGTAACTGTGGTAGAAATGTGTTGTTTGAATACACAAAAACGTACACATTTACTGTGGAAACAGAATGAAATGTTGTTTATAATTAGAGCTAAGTATACCTCGTATATCTACACTTGATAAGTATATCTACAGAGCTAAGTGTACCTCGTATATCTACAGAGCTAAGTATACCTCGTATATCTACACTTGATAAGTATATCTACAGAGCTAAGTGTACCTCGTATATCTACAGAGCTAAGTATACCTCGTATATCTACACTTGATAAGTATATCTACAGAGCTAAGTGTACCTCGTATATCTACACTTGATAAGTATATCTACAGAGCTAAGTGTACCTCGTATATCTACACTTGATAAGTATATCTACAGAGCTAAGTGTACCTCGTATATCTACACTTGATAAGTATATCTACAGAGCTAAGTATACCTCGTATATCTACAGAGCTAAGTATACCTCGTATATCTACAGAGCTAAGTATACCTCGTATACACTTGCTTCGCTCGTTCAGTTAATTGAATTTACTTAATTATTTAATTAAAACATTGTTACCCTTAAGGAAATGTTATTTTACATCAAACAACAGCACCGTATATTATAGGTTTATGTTTGTTAGTTAATTATTATTAATTAATATTGTGTACTTCATAAGCTAAAATTTTTTAGCATAATTTGTTTTAATTTTTTCAACAACGTAGTAATTTTATTATAAACACCATATCATGACCTATTATGTGCGTGTCTTAGTTTTATAAATAAAGTGTTCATCTTCGGAAGTTTTCTACATTTTAAAGCCGATTTTCCTATGCGTTTATTTCAGCAGATTACAATTCTACAACTATAAGTATAATACTACTGATTAATTATAAATACATCACTATTGACTATGAACACTAAGTTTTTTATTGGTAAAAATGTAAAATTTTTACCTTGTAGCCTGAACCAGTTTTCGCTTATTAAAAGCTTTCGTCGGAACCTCTGTCGAAGCTAATAATAAGCGAAAACTTGTTCAGGTTATACTGTAAGGTAAAAATTTTACATTTTTCCAATAAAAAACTTAGTGTTCCGACTCAGTGGTATTGCTCTTATAGTTGTTTAATCAGCGGATACGTCATGGACAACAAAATTCAAGGCAATTCTACCTTCGTTCACGTTTCATAAGCACCTTTGCCATGCGGATACTAAAGAGCCGATAGAGTATTTTTGGGACACTATAGTCGCCCTTCATACTCAGTTTACGCTCAGCATAGTTCCCCAAAGCTGGCTTTTTGTGGCTGTTATATTCATGAACATAGGCATAAAATGTCCCCCCCCCCCAATATTCCGAACATAACAAAATTGTGTTTCTAGATGTTATAAAAACAAATTACAAAACATCAAAGAGGAGAGAGTTTCCTTCAGCACGCGATATTCACCATCGTCTGCACTGTTGCCAGACAATTAATTCCGATAGAAACATTATTTAATTACGAAAGATGTGTTAATGGTTATAATCACAAACAAAATTAACACTGTTGCACACCACTATAGAAACATTATTCCGATTAGCGCTTTCAAGCTTCACAGCTCATCATCAGATCGGAAATAACAATAATAGGACTAGACAACTTCTTTATACCTCCACTTTTCCTACCGCGAGTACACATTTTCGTAAACATGCTGTAAGTTAAATGTCCTTTTTGTCTATTATTAACTTGCGAGTTCAGTCACCCATGTCGGTACTTTTACATTTCTTTCTAGTACATTCTGTGTGTGTGTGTGTGTGTGTGGGTGTGTGTGTGTGTGTGTGTGTGTTTTGTGTTAGGTATTAAAAAGAATGCAGAAAACATATGACCACGGCGAAACAGCCCGGGAAAGAATTTTAATAACAAACTACTTCTTTGTTGCCGATAACGTAGTACACATATAAAAAATTATCCCCTCCAACTTCAACTATCATTTTCAGTTATAAAAAATTACCTCCTCCCCCAAAGTTACCCTTTTTAATTTATAGATATTTCATCTACCTTTCTTCAGTGGATTATTACGACCTTCTTCTCAGGATACTTTATTCATCAAAATTAAGTACCTACTTTACTCTTGATAAAACATAAAAAGTTGCAGGTAAACTACCCCTTCCCCCTTAACCGATCTTCACCGAAATCAATAGTCCCGTTGACCAAGAAATGACTCCTCTACAACTCGGGCACATATGCAAAACATTATTTGATTCTGTTTCAATTTGCGGTAGTTATTGTCCGCCATAAAAAATATTCTACACACAGAAAATTTCGGATAATGACTTTTCTTCATGTTTTGAGGGTAGTACAATCAGAATCAGCCCATATCTCAAACAAGATTTTTTTCGCCATCACCATACTTCCATTTCCTTATGGAAAATGGAAGTAAAAACAAGTCCACTTGACAAACTTAAACACAACTAGAAATAGAAATAATGACGGTGGCAGCCGAAGGAAAGAGACTTGCCCGTTTTAGTGAGACTGAATAAATAAATAATAATATATCGCAATACCGTCAGCATGTTTACATGCTGGGGCCCGACATATGCGTCTGCATATTTCAGTAGTATTTCGTGCATCGCAAAATGTTGTTGACATTTAAACGTCTGTCTGCAGTGCAGCTGAAAGTTGTATTAAATATTAAATATAACAGTTTCCCTTTTCTACGACGCCATACAAACATACAGTACGATTTTTTAAACTTTCTTAAGAGACACAGATCATAAAGCAAATAGCTCAAAGCAATGGATATCAGATTCAATTTATCGACAAAATTATTGAAAACAAAAAAGAAATAAATAAAAAACAAATAAAATATCAAACAAGAGGAAGAAAACCTATTATCTGCACATTACATTGACGACAACCCTCAAAAATTAGCTAGAAAGTCTGCAAAATATGACTATCAATTATTAGCGTTCAGAACAAACAATGACATCTACAATAATCTGAAAATAAGCAATACATAAAGAAAAAGTATTTATGGAAAAGCTGGAGTTTACCAATATCAATGTCAGACTGCTAACTGGACAGAATACAATGTGCGGTGCAACAGAAAATACATAGGTTTCACATCAAGATCCTTTAAACACAGGTATATAGAACACACCAGGCTTCTCAACATTCAAATCCGAACTCAACAGTAGGCAAACACATAAAACAACAGTCTTGTGAATATGGCCCAATACAGCAACATTTAACCATATTGAAAACATGCAGTGATAAGATGTAATATATATCAACAATACCAATTATACAAACATGTAAACTCTATTGAACATCATGACGAACTTCAAAAATCGTATCACATTTAGATATTGCGGCAAAATGAAAATCAACATACAGTAATCAGCTGGTATAATATATAGACCAGAATGTAACAAAACCAGTTCTCGAGAAACATTGGATACAACCGTACGATTCACGATCATTAATCAGTGTTTACGAATTCGTTTTTTGTAAATAGTAAATGTTTTACAATATTGGACCGCGAGTACACATTGTATATGGCCGTGACGATGGTCTATGACCGAAATCGATTAAAAGTAAGAATGTGAGTAATTAAAACTTTATTATAAATTATATGTATGATATCTTTAGGTTATTAACAATTAATACACCACAATAGAAGATTGAAATTATAGATACCATTAGTAAGCAATAAGTGTGTATATATTATAAATACATCACATTATCATTAGTTTTAACTTTCATCACGCGTTACCGTCTGATATTGTATATTGAACGCGCGAAAAGCGTTCTCAGTTTTGGTTCGACTGTTTGACATTTGTCTGTCTCTGTCTGTTTGGGGTATGTCTAACTTTGGAACTCATCGCCTGATTTCGTAAAATTTTATACGAAAATGATCTATACTTTTATCATGCAGAGCCGTATTGTTTTTGAAATTGTTTCCCCCCCCCCCGAAAATAGGTGACGGGATGCAAAAAGTCTTGGAGTCAAAATAGTGAAGAAATTGCTAAAGTACATGAGGGGTATCAAAGTAAAGGGAATTTTAACCGTAATCTAAAATTAGTGTTCATTTTTTTAAATGTCGTATACGTGTGGAGATTAACAGTTTAATTTAATAATAATATAAATTAATTGCAGATAGGTTTATTTTTTCCTGACATATGTTTCACAGAAATTGTTCTGCATTTTCAGAGGTTTGTTTCGATTGTAATTGAATGTTTCTCTTCCAGTATAGTCAACGGATAAACAAATTTACTTCGATTCTATTTTCGATTGTTGTAATGTTTATGTAGTCAGCTATTTATTATATACTTAATCTTTTATTTAATTAATTCAAAACACGAATAAACACAGAAGCTAGGACTAAACTGTTTGTTATTTGGGTATTAAGGTAAATAATGTAACAAAAAAAAAAAAAAAAAAAAAAAAAAAAACAAGCAGTCGTATTCAAGCGGCCGAAATAAGATTTCTCAAGCACTTGGCAGGATATACTCTTGAAGATCGCAGACGAAATGCAGATACACGGCAGGAACTGAGTATATTCGATAGGACATTGTCCAGTGTTGACTAAAGTCGTTGGAACATCTTAGTCGATAGGATGCATCCCCAAAACATCTGTGAAATTATAAGCCAAAATGACGGAGAAGTATGAAGCGTCTAATGAACCGTTGGAAAGACCAGCTCTAGTCTACCTGATTAGGACCGGAACAAACAATTTCTGGTTTAATCCTTGTGAAAGCTGACGATGAAAACCATTTGTAGTAGTTTGGAGTTTTTAGTGTTTACTGATGGTGGTCTCCTTTACAATTGTTATTATTATTTATTCCCACTGTCCAATGTTTACACTTTTCCGGAACCAAAAATTACAGAAGTGATTGAATTCTCATCTTCCACTGCTGCTTCTCCATCCAAAGATTTTCTTTAATTTCTCTTTCCCTTAGTATAGTCTGGATTTGTTCTATCCAGGTGATAGGTGGTCTTCCTCTTTTCCTTTTTTTTTTGGGGGGGGGACCATTCCATAACTCCCCTTGGCAATCTTCCCTGTGCCATTCTTTCCTTGTGTCCATACAATTGTACCTATTTTTTTGTTTGGATAAAATCAACAATTAAATGTTTCACATTCATTCTGTCTTTAAAAACGCCATTTATAATTTTCTCACGTCTGGATACTCTTCCCGAACATCTCTAGAAGTCCATCTCTTCAGTCACTAATTTTGTTCTTGTCTGTTTATTGGTAATCCAAACTTCTAAGCCGTAAGTCATGATACTTCTTACAAAGATTTTGAATATTTTGGTTTTAGTTTCTGCTAAACATAAATGCATCACTTATTATTAGGCGTTAACTTACGAGCCTGTATGATTAGCCACTGCAGCGATATATACGTACGGTAGATAACAGTCTTGTGGATAGCACTAGAGGTAAAATTATTAACTGGATGTGAAAGTTAAAGTGCGTAATGGAAACCGCTTTAATCCTTTTATCAGTTTTCACTTGACATAACACGGGCGGCTGTGACGAAAAGTAAAATAAATGGGCGCGAGCACACGTGTTGGGCCGAGCGAGGGGATTTCGATTGCCGCTACCGCCACCGCCAAGGACACACACACACACGGGTCGCGCAAAGTGTACACTCTGGATTTACGGATGATCACGTTGTAATATGAGATGTAAATTAAGCAACCGAGTTTAAACCAATCTCCGCGCCGCTACTCTACACACACACACACACACACACACACTCTCTCTCTCTCTCTCTCTCTCTCTCTCTCTCTCTCTCTCTCTCTCTCTCTCTCTCTCACGCACACTCACGCACACAAATATTTACTGTAATTAGCTTTTAATTAAAAACAAATGAATTTGAACTTTCAGTTATTTCAGGCACACCTAAATGGAGCCGTGGAGGTGTAAACGCTGTAGTATAGGTGTAACCAGTGGCGTGTCTACGGGGGTGGGGAACAATGGGATCAATTCCCACCCCGCACAAAGCTATTAAAAATTTAATCGAAATTATATAATCACTTAACGCAGACTATTTTTAAGTTAGTTGCGTGACTTTAAAATAACGATTACAAATAATTGTACAAACGAAAAGAATTTCGATATTAGTAAATTCATAAAATAAGGTTAGAGTTATTATTAATATTGTCTGTCATTCAATATTTTGTAGATGACGTACGCATTTACAACTTACTGCACGCCGGGTTACTCAAAAACTTTAAGACGCAATTAATTAAAAAATGTATTTATACTAGTATATAGAACTGATGAACTCGTTCACCTTTTTCAAAGAAGTAGCCTACATTAATTATTACAGATTAATTATTACATAAGTTTCAATACTAAATACTTTTTCGTTTATGGACAAAACTACAAAAACCCAACTACCATATTTTTAATAAATTATTTACCTTAAATTATCCGCCGTGTGATTTCTTGACAAGAAATCACACGGCGGATAATTTAAGGTAAATAATTTATTAATTCGTACAAGTGATTTGGTTACCATATTAAACATGAATATTATACCATATGTTTGCTGTAATATAAGAATTTTAGAGCACACAATAATATAATAAGCACTAAAAATTCTAATAATTCAGCTTTGTGTTACAATTCCCTGTAATCTGACACCCTGCTGGATTTTCATTTTTTTCCCAATTTTTTATCTTTTTAACTCTTGGGTATCAAATATTTTGAAATGACAAAAACTTTACACTACATCCGAGTTTAATTAAAATTCTCTTTATTTTGATAATTCACATGAATTTCTGCGATTTTATCAAAATTTTCACCCACGTTTTAGGTACCTGAAATTTTTAAAAACATTTTATTGTGGCAAATTTAATGAAACAGTAACATTTATTTAAATTTGATAAGTACTCAACGTAGGAGTTTCCGAATTTTTACAATTTCGATTGAACCGCAGTACTGTGGTCTCTAACGTTTACCACCCTACGTTAATGCAGCTCGAATTTTACACTGATAATGGCAATCGATGGTACTGTCGAAACGTCTGTTTTCGTTAGAAACAATTGACTACGGCCAAACAGCCCGGGAATTAATTTTAACAACATTAATGTATTCAATTTCTAACATCAGCCTGCCGACGATTATACACGCCTTGACGGCTCCTCATTACTGAATGCATAAACAACTTCAGCGTCTGTGTTTAGTTTGTTGTGAGAACAGTGTGGCAGGAAAGCGGTTAGTTAGTTCCCGACACCTGGCCGTGTACGGCTTTAATGTTGATTAAACCATGAACAGCACTGTGCCCACATTAATTTAACAAAGTGATTCATATAGCTTACTGAATACGCATTGCGGAGCGCACCCGGAAGTTTATACGGTTAATTGGACAACAGACATATGTTAATGAATTGCTGCTAATCAACAAAACTGTTCTAACGTATGAGATGAAAAATTTAATAAAATAATTAAACCACCTGCCTGTGCCATGTGGTAACGTGCGGCCAAACTTTATTCCTACTTTAAGGGCAAGGTAAGTTGGTAAATAATTTGTCATGAAAAGAAAGCAATATTATTTATAATGCTCCCATCAACTAAGATAGTTATAAACAACACCACTTTAGAACAAGTGAGCCGTTTCAAATAACTCGGCTGTGCAGTAAGCTATGAATCTCAGTATGATATAAGAGAGAAGATAAATAAATTTAGTAATATTTGTGGTACGATTCATAGAAGTCTTATAAATAGAACAAGACACAGGACAAGAATTAAATTTCATAAGACAATTGCAATACCCACGTTTATTTATGCGAGTGAGCCGTGGGTCATGACAAAAAAAAGGAATGCGGCAAGATTCAGAGTGCTGAAGTGCAGTTTCTTCGAAATACTTTAAATCGTACATTGCAAAACAGAACAAGGAATGGAGATATCAGAGCAGATATCGAAGTAAAGGACATAAATGAAATTATTTTAATTTACAAAAGACAATGGTGGGATCATCTGCAAAGGAAGACAGAGGATCGATTGCCGAAAGCGGGACTGAAATATAAAGCCACTGGTATGAGAGACGTGGATCGTCCGAAGAAGAGATGGGTGCTGGAACAGGCTTATATAACCTAATCCTCGAACAGGAGAATAAGAACAAGTTTCCATCATCATGATGATATAGACGAAGGGAGAGCAGAGATGTGTCACATATGGGTCCACTATGTAGAGTTTAATTGTAGTAAGCTTTGTAAACAGCTGTACGCATTACCACTCTGGGCGTGAGTCTTCATCCTTTCACAGGTTTTTGTTAGACGATGTCTGTGTCTGTAGCTGGTAGGAGGATGTTAACTCTTTCCAGGCCGTGGTCCGATTTTAGAATTAGCAAATGTTCAGCCACTCCATCGGCCGACAAACGTCTCAGTGAATAAAACCACGTTACTGTGGCCAGCTAAGGCTGGCGCGGCCCTAATAAAGACCTCAAATATTTTATCGCCAGAACGTTCTCGAACAATGGAGAGTGTCGTTTTACACGTTTCTCGGCTAGCCGGCCAGCTGCGTACCCCTGTCAATGCCGCACTAGAGTACGCTCGAGACTTTTCGAGTGCTTGTTGACGCAAATTATGGAACATCTGCGGGCTGCTGTAAATAGGCAACAGCTGCTGCTTAGTTAATCAGTTATAAGTGGCGATTTATTCGAGTGCGGCTCGAAGTATTGTGGCGTAGTGATAATAATTGTGGCGAGATACCAAATTACAATTCTGAAAGCAATCTTGTGCAAACGCCGCAGCAGCTGTTTGTTTAATTATTATTGAATGACCCTTGCACTCAATCAAGTAAACAATCAAACAATTCGTCTCTCTCTCTCTCTCTCTCTCTCTCTCTCTCTCTCTCTCTCTCGTATGGCACTAAAGCCCTTGTTTGGCCCTGGCCTCCTGATCAGTGTTTTCCCTCATTCTCTACTATCGGTAGCCATCCTCCTCCACGAACGCACTTTCAGTATTTCTTTCCCATCCTCATCCACCGCGTCCTCCCATCTTCTCCTCGGTCTTCTCACTGGTCTTTTTCCGTGGATTCTGGTATTCAATAGTTTTCGTGGTATTCTGTCTTCCCCCATCCTGGCTACATGACCAGTCCACCTTAGACGCTGTAGTTTTGTGTACTGTGTTAGCGGTGGTTCTTTACACATTTGCTACAATTCAAAGTTATATCTTATTCTCCAGCCGTGTACGTCATTAACTGGTCCGTAATATTCTTCGTAATATTTTTCTTTGAAAGATATCAAGAATGTTTGCTGCTTTGAAGTTCAGGATACACGTTTCGCAGCCGTAGGTTAGAATTAGTCTTATTATTGATTTGTATATCCTTAGTTTCGAGTTTCTGTGGATGTTTTTGGATCTGAAGGTACTTGATGTGGCGAAATACGCTTTATTGGCTTGGACTATCCTGTTCCGGATTTCGGCTTCTTCTATGCCGTTTTTTTCTTATATTATTTCCAAGTATTTAAAGTTGTCCACCTTTTCGATATTGTCGATCATTCCGTAGTTTCTTTGTCTTCTAGTCTGCACTATTAGTTTGCACTAATAGTCTATGTTGATTTTGAGGCCTATAATGCTAGGATTTTCTTTAAGGTCAAAGTACGTTTCCTCTGCTGCATTTTTTTGTCCGACACATAACAAATAAAGCGTCAGGCCTGCCGTTATACAAGTGGTAGAGCGACATTACCCTTGCAATCTTCACCTTGTGTTGCAATCTAATAATATTAATAAAACCGTCTCCACGTGTGGACGTTAGAAGTGACTAGTGTGTGGGTGGGGCGTGGAGATGTGTGCGCGTGGGCAGGTCAAGTGTGTTTCCTTCCAAGGTAAACATTTCCCTAACAGCAAACGGTATCAGATAACGGTATACCAAGGGAGACGTTAACAATAGCATCCACACTCTCTGTGTGCAACGTAATTGAATGTAATTGTGTACTTTGTCTGTATTTGTATTCACACATGGCACTGCACGTTTTGGTTGGACTTTGTCGGGTGTCTTATGAAAACACTAAAGGCATGCCTCCCCCCCCACACACACACACGCGTCTGACTGTAATTGCTTTTTCAAAATACAAACTGTATTTTCTGGTGATGAAGTAAATATATTCATGTAATTTTACATTTATGTTCCATAAGGAAATGAAAGTATGGTGATCGCGAAAAAAATCGTGTTCGAGACAAGGGCTGATTCTGATTCTAATACACTCAAAACATGAAGGAAATTCATTTTATGAAAAGTGTGTGTGTGTGTGTGTGTGTGTGTGTATATGCAGCGTTTCTTACAATAATTAATTTCTAATTTAGGTTGCAGTAAAACAGAGAAGAGGTTACAACAGAAGTCGTTTTTGAGAGTAATGTACATTTTATTACTAATCGTTTTTCACATATATGTTCTTGAAAAAAAAAATTTGTTTTCTTTTAAATAATAAAGCTGAGTTATTACGTTTACTTAGTATCACTAATTAAGTAATTATAAGAAATGTCTTGAAGATTGTATAACATGACAGTAAAAACAGTATGAATTTTTATTAACAACTTTACTTCCATACCCCGTAAGGAAATAGAAGTATGGTGATCGCGAAAAAATTGTGTTCAAGATAAGGGCTGATTCTGATTTTACTACCCTCAAAACATGAAGAAAAGTCGATTTCCGAAAAGTGTCTGTGTGCCTGTCTGTGTGTGGAATTTTTTCTATGTCGAACAATAACTGCCGCAAAATCAAACAGAATCACACAATTTTTTTTGTATAGTTGTAGAGGACTCAAGGCCTATTGATTTTGGCGAAGTTCGTTTAAAGGGGAGGGGTAGTTTACCTTCAACGTTTTACGTTTTAACAAAAGTGGAGTACTTAATTCTGATAAATAAATTATTCTGAAAAGACAGTGATAATAATCCACTTTAGAAAGGTAGATGAAATATCTATAAAAGAAAAGGGTAGTTGAAAGGGAGTGGCTAATTTTCTATAAATGAAAATGATCGTTGTAGGGGGAGGGTGTAAATGTTTATATGTGTACTATGTTATCGGCAACAAAGAAGTAGTTTCTATGGAAACATCTCATTTCAATTTGTCAAACTTGTCAAATTTTTCAATTCTTATTAAAAAATTTTAAATATAAATCTTAGAACGTGGAAGTCATTAATAGTTCTCCATACCGATTTTAAAAACTGAAACCGTATGGTAAAGTCTGCATGCAGTTTGACACACATAAAATGTTATGTGTTAATTCGTGCAATAAAAAATATTATTAAAATTCATTCCCGGGCTGCTTGGCCGTGATCCATTGTTTCTAACTAAAACAGACGTTTCGACAGTACCATCGACTGCCATCATCAGTATAAAACGCTAAAGCTCTACTAACGTGTACCACCCTACGTTAATTGCAATGTGTAGGCCTACTAGAATATTGATTGCAATTATATTCTGATTCGCCGCAGTATAATTCACATATAACAACCGCTGTAGAAACCGATAAGTAACAGTCGCTGGTCACGTTTTCTACGTGTAAGAGCGGTATATATGGCACTTGGCTATAGAGGGTAAAATGTCCGGCCGCCGGCATAGACTTAAGTTATCAATTGCGTTGACTTAGGCGTAAGTGTCACACACACACATAAATCTGGCGCTATCGCATGTTTATGCACTTTAGACACAGCCTTGAAATTTATGTGGTTCTGCGAGTGGACGGGACGGGACGGTGCAAACTCAGTGTGACAACTAATGACTTAGTAGTTTGCACTACTAACCTCACAGCGTTGGAAAAATTATACTTTTGTATAATATTTTTACAAAACAATCAGCCTTTATACATCTATATTCTTCATCATTATCATCGTCATCATCATCATTGTCTTCTTCTTCTTCTTCTTCTTCTTCTTCTTCTTCTTCTTCTTCTTCTTCTTCTTCTTCTTCTTCTTCTTCTTCTTCTTCTTCTCCTTCTCCTTCTTCTTCTTCTTCTCTGCAGTTTACAGTGTGTGGCTGCATTCCCACTGAAACCGCATATTTTTCAAATCGGTAACAATCAATTTGGTGATTAAAAATGTCGTTTAACATCATGCGTTAATGTCTGGCGTAACCAGAAACAGTGCGTCGAGTTGACGTACTCGAATCTCCAGCAATACTTTCGGGAATCGCAGCATTGTTCTCAGTTAAACGAGAAGAACCAGCATATTATTATGTTTACTGATACAAATTTTTTTTTCAAATTTACAGACTCTGTTTAAATTTTTCAAGTTTAATTACTGTTTTTTACATTTAATGAACTATAGTGAAACGTTTTAACAGATAGTCCTGAATAATCAGATTTTGGATCAGGTTAGTCATTTTAATTACCTGGGTTGTAATATTTTCTCACATGGAACTGTTATTGATTGGGTTAGTAGGCTGACAAATTAAGACGCACCTGTATAACGATTTATAGGTACCTGAAAAATAAAACAAGGTAATCTTCTTCTTCTTCTTTTTCTTCTTTTCCTTCGTTGTATTATTACTATAATTACTATTACTTTCTTTCACAACCTTAGGTTGCGTAGGTTGGTTTATCTTAACAACTAGGTCTGCATGGGTTATCGGGAACCAAGTTTACTGAAGCGCCTCTACGAATATTTTGCAAACAACTATGTGACGAGTCGCCAAGATGACTGACTTCTGTAGTTGCGAACTGAGTTCCTTTCGTTTGAATGATTTGATTACATTGGTTGCTGTAGAAGGGGACAGCAAGAAAAAACGAGCTAAAAGGTTTTATTTAGCCGCTGGACCTATATAAGCAACAACGTCCGGCTTAGAAGTTAGTTACACCTGGTGAGATTGCAGAGTGCGGATCAAGTGTTTTTTGTGGAAAGTGACTATTGTGTTTTAATTAGTGCGGAACTCTTAATAGTTGACATTATTATTGCGTGTGGACAATTTATCTTGGATTATTGTTTGAGAGTAGCTTGTTGATTTCACATTGTTATTTGTGACTAATTAATAGTGGTTTCATTGGTGTGTGTATTTTGTTTCCAGTGTGCCGTACGACGATCCGTGATAACAATGTGTTAGTTAATTACGTTAACGCTGAATTTTAAAATTTTTAATTTGACACTCGGTTTCCTGTTTATACCACTTCCATAATTTGCAACGGAAGACACCTAAAGAAATTGTTATTCTTTCTTCCTGCGTAATTTGAGACATTACGAGTGTCCACGTGGCTTTATAATGTACAGATCTTTTTTCAGAGAAGAGTGAGGGCGAATCTCCTGCGCCCCAATACAGTGGCCTTCCGACTAAGGTATGGTATCCCTGGCAGAAGAGTCTCTGGTCCTCCTGGTAGGGGTTGTGCAACAGGCCAATAACATGTTCATGTAAAACTTCGAAATACTTGTAGTATTCAAAGCAGCTTCGAAGTAAGGTCGGGAAATAAAACAAGACACAGCACAAGGATTAAGTTTTATAAGGCAAATGCAATACCCACGTTGATTTATGCGAGTGAGACGTGAGTAATGGCATAAAAGAAAAGTGGCAAGATTCAGAGTGCTGAAATGCTGTTTCTTCGAAATACTTTAAATTGTACATTGTAAGATGTAATAAGGAATGAAGATTCAAAGCAGAACTCAAAGTAAATGAAATTATTTCAATTTACAGAAGACACTGGTGGGATCATTTGCAAAGGATGACACAGGATCGATTGCCGAAAGCGGCACTGAACTATAAAGCCAGTGGTAGAAGAGACGTGGGTCGTTCGAGGATGACATGGGTGCCGGAACAGGTTGATATAACCTAATCCTTGGAGGGAGGAGGAGGAGGAGGAGAATGCGAACAAGAAAAAGAAGAAGAAGAAGAAGAAGAAGAAGAAGAAGAAGAAGAAGAAGAAGAAGAAGAAGAAGAAGAAGAACTCTTCTTTCAATAACGCAGTACTACGTTACGCTCAAATTAACTAAGTATGACTGATATTCCACCACTTTCTTCTCTACTAGTTTATCGTCACCAGTTTCTACTAAATTTGTACAATTTTAGTTAAAATTTTAACAAAATTAATTACTTATATGCAAGAAAACTTTTCAATGAGAGATACAAAATTATGAAATGAAAAATAAACCAGTCAACTTCTGAACCAACCTACGCTGTACGAAGAGAGGGTGACAGAGAGAGAGTGAGTGAGTGAGAAATTTGATCAAGGGCGCAATCAATCGTTAGTACGTCTGAATCGGGGGGGGGGGGGTATGTCCGTCCGCTGGGACAGAATTTAATCGTGCATCAGGGAGAAGATAATTGGATGGATTAATAATTACCGCTTTTACGAAACGAATCATGTTTTTCAATTCACGTGGAGTAACTAAAATGTGTGTATTCAATCGTGACAAAGGCGTCGTACTGTATGGAAAGTAGAATAGTTCTGAACCCACACAAGACTTTTAATAAACTAGCAGTTGAATAAACAGGCAGGATCGAAAATGGACACACACAATAAGTTCTAAAGTTAATATTAATTGATCACTCTTTGGGCACTTGGTGAAACATATTAGACCAAAGGTTTTAAATATTGTAACGTCTCGCGGGTCAAAGTCTCGGAGTCTATTTATTCTTCTCGAGAATCTCGCTTTCATGAGAGTCACTGTTAATCCTTTATTGATTGTATTTGTAAATGTTCAGTGTCCGTTATAATTTATGTTTAACTTAAATTATACAAAAAAAAAAACAGAAATCGAGAGTGTGTGATTTGGGAGAATTCAACGAAGTTGTTAGGAGAGAGAGAGGGTCAAAGGTATTATCCCCGGAGTATACAATTACTTAATTTATATTTTTTCCGCTCATGAGACCAGCTGATTTTGACGTCTGCAACCCGATTTGAGGTTAAATTAACACCAATTGTCGGTAATATTTTTCCGGCTGTTCGTCCTCTTCTTTGTCTCCTGAAACTCTGTAACAACTACCCTCTACGAGAAATAATACACATTTTATTTGTAACAAAATATTCAGGGTATTTATTTATTAAATAATTTTATCTTCTCCCAATACAAAAAGTTATAATCGATTCTCCCTGTCAACACAACATTGGTTCGATCTTATTTGGTAAACATAGAAATTATAACAAAATATTTTTTATCCTTGATAAAATATTAAAACAATAAAGAATTAATTTATTAAATTCCCAGGGTTAATGGTAAGTTCTTTGTGTTATGAGACGGTCAGAAATGAATATTAAAATACCAAGCTTTACATACAAAAAAATTTGATTATATTTGTTTTTTTCTTTAGTATGTAGTTCCGGGTTTATCCGCCAGAGTACAGGTTATGTTCTTCGACACAAATACGGAATTATTTAATGGATTCTGAAAACGCACAAAGTTCCGTTATGAAGGTTTTTTGGTTAACAAAAATTAATAAAGTTTGTTTCACCTCTTTTCCTGAAGTGTTTACTTGTATGGTGCTGTTTCTAGTGTTGAAGTTATAGTTGATTTGTAATTTAGTTAATTTTTTACTAAGATACGGTCTCACCAAAAATCTCGAAGTGTAGTCAAACTAGGCCTGGACTGGTAGTTAGATTATTTTGAAGTTTCATCAAATAAAGGACGTGAATGTTGATACTTGAAGGAGTTCTAACATAAGGTGTACATTACTCGTTAATTTTTATTAAATTTCGCACTATTTCCAAAAGTATTCATTAGGTTTTTTCAAATTTAAATAGGCATTACACTTTTTTTTCAGACGTTCTTTTTCCAATCGTTTTAACAATTAACAATATCTTGTTAGTTAGTTACTGTTAGTAACCAAGAATTTTTATATGATTTTTTATTGGTGAATCTATATACTTTTGAGTATATAGGCTGTTTTTAATTATTATAAATTTATTTCTTATTTATAGAAAAATAATCCTCTTTAACTTTTGTTTATAATCCAATTTAATTTATATAGGGTTTTTCTTTCTATTTTCTCTTGAACTTATACATAGGCCTTTAATATTTTGATTTCCTTCAATTGTATTCATTTATTATTTATTATTTGCTTAAAGTATCCTTACACTAAACTATTTTCCTCTGCCATCTTACTTATATAGTATTATGTTATATTATTATTTTATATTTAACCCTGGGTTTTTTCTTATATTTAAACACAATGATTATATTAAACATAAAATTTATACCTAGGTACAAAACCTTTGTGGCCTACACAATACAAATTATACAAATTTAAACAAAATACAGAATTTGTCAGTAGCAATATAGTCTACTGCTACAGTTAATTGTTTCTCCATCTACAGTATAAATCTGTGAGATGCTCCTTTTTAACCACTTACTTTCTCACTGTGTACACTATATCTCACTTTGTACCATATATGTCACTTAGTTATAGTTTATAGTGTTCTGTACTACAAAGTAATCTGTAGCTAGGTACATAATACCCATTTCTGACCTTTATAGTGGGATGATTATGTTATCATTTTTTGGCATGGGTTATGTAACGTTACAATATATATAAACATATGGTACTTTTCACAGTTTTTCTTTACCTCTGAAAGCTGTTTCAGCTTATCAAGCTATTGTCAATAAGATCAGTGAACAACTAAACACATGATGTTAGGGTGGTGAACATATGTTTAAGGGCGTGTATCCGGACATGTGTGGGGTGTGATGATGGAGGGGGTTGGAGAAACTAAGGGACGGTCAATGTCTGTAAAACTATATTTGTATTCAGATTATATTTAGTTTTTACATACACTTTGAACTTCCCTTAGCTTCTCCAGCTCTCCTCCATCATCACACCCCACACATGTCCGGATACACGCTCTTAAACATATGTTGACCACCCTAACTTCCTGTGTTTAGTTGTTCACTGATCTCTTTGACAATAGCTTGATAAGCTGAAACAGCTGTCAGAGTTAAATAAAAACTGTGAAACGTACCAAGTGTTTATATATATTTAAAACCTTTGGACTAAAGTTAATGTTGATTTTAATTATTAGTCAGGTATCCAGCCTGTCATTGAATGTACATCACGGATAAAGGAATTCATGCAAACAACAGTGAAACAGTGGTTCGTTGGAATTCACAGTGAATGCTATAAAAACATTCGTTTTTGCAGATTACATGGCGTTTTTAGGAAAAGAACGAGAAAGAGCTAAAGAATACATTTCACTAAATAAACAAGTTCTAAAAGACAAATACAACATGTCAATGAAGAAGGAAGAAACGTGAGTCTTCAATATTCAATAAATGCAAAACAGAAGGCTTTTGTTAAGATACAATTGGCGTTTTGTATTTTTCTACAAGACAAGTAAATACAGGGTGGCGCAGGGAAACGAGAAAATTTGAAGTTGATGTTGGCAGCCCTGTAGATGTAGCAGAAATGAAACTGTCTGTCTAGCAGTAACGGACATTTAGTTACCATGGAGCAGTGGAGCGGTGCAGAGCGTGCGATCGCCGTAAGGGCGTTTTACCGACATGGTGACAGTTTGACAGCTGCACAACAAGAGTTTCGGCGCCACTATCAGATCCCGCCCCGCGGTCAAGTTCCTTCGTTACACGCAGTCGAAACGAGGGTTCGTAATTTTGAAGAGACTGGTTCAGCTTTGAAGAAAAAGCCTAGTGGGGGTGTACGGTCTGTACGTACCCCAGAAAACATTGATGCCGTGCGAGCTGCCATCTTAAGGAGTCCTCGTCGTATGGTGCGAAAAATTGCCTCGTCATTGCAGCTCGGATATCGGAGCGTTCAAAGAATACTCCATGAACTTCAATTTCATCCGTGCAAACTTCAGATTGTGCAACAACTGAATCCTAATGATTGTGTATTGCGCCTGCAAATTTGTGAACAATTGTTGGCTACAATCAATGAGGATGCTAACTACATTCAAAATCTTTGGATGTCCGATGAAGCCCATTTTCACTTAAGTGGATACGTGAATAAGCAGCACTTCCGTTACTGGGCTCAAGGAAACCCTGCTCAGCTTCACCAGCGTCCATTACACAGTACCAAAGTTACCGTATGGTGTGCAGTGTCGTGTCATGGGGTGATAGGCCCTTACTTTTTTGAAGATGAACGAGGCACTGCTGTCACTGTGACGTCTGAACGTTATGTCAATATGCTAGAGACATTTTTGGCTCCAAGACTTCATACTTTTCCAAATCTTGACATTCAGCACACCTGGTTTCGACAGGATGGAGCCACCTCACACACTGCCAAACAGTCTATGGCAGCAGTGAAACGTTTGTTTGGGGATCGCATAATTTCAAGGAATGCTAACATCGCTTTTGGCCGCCCCGATCTTCAGACCTTTCAGTCTGTGACTTCTTTTTATGGGGACATCTGAAGAGCATCGTGTACCAGACTAGACCAAGAACTCTTGCTCAGCTCAAGGCACAGATTGAAGAGGAAATCGCCAAAATCCCAGATGACACATTGCGCCGCGCTATGCAAAACCTACAGAAACGACTTACTGAATGTGTACGGCAAAATGGGCAGCATTTAACTGATGTAATTTTTAAAAAGTGATGCCTAATGTAATTTCCAGTCTTGTAGAACATATTTTGAGCCTCAAATAAAGTTTTGTAACGTTCCTTCATTTTTCTAATTATTTCAAATTTTCCCTTTTCTCTGCGCCACCCTGTACTTGTCCTTTTATAAAAATTTCTTTAAAAAAATGTGACTGTTTTGTAAATCTTAAATACTGACTTATTTTGTTTTAAATTAACTTATAAAATTGGTTGTTGGGGCAGAACTTAAGTATCAAATTTGAATCCTTTGTTAACCTTAGAAAAATTTGACAAAGGTGGGACGATTGGAAAAACCCAGGTAAACACTTGGGAAATAGTGAGTGTTACACTCTTTGGAACAAAATAAAGTATATGCTTTATAATTATCCAGTAACGGTACTTTATTTTCATCCAAACAGTACAACACTCGCCTCTCTCCACCGTTGTGATCTTCAAATATCTCAGTTCAAATGTAACCTATGAAGCTGCCGTAACGGATGAAACAATCGTCAGGAAAATAAAAAAGGATCTGTTAAACTGTACTAACGGTTTGTTTATTTTTGAATATTAGATGGAATAAAGTGACAAGGGTATTATTATTAGCAACTGTGTTATTAGCAAAACTTATTATTATTATTATTATTATTTTTTTTTTGCGGCTGAGGAAAAATGCATTATGCACCATCAGGAGACACACGACTGTGCAGGACTCACACCCAACAAAAAATCTCCGCTTTACAGGCAGGGAACCCCCCCTGGAACACCTATTCGTATGGCTTCAGGGTGGCACCTCGTATTGCGCCTACTAGGCTCCTACAGTTTTGTCTATATCATCGACTTGTGAAAGGGTCCAGTTCAGGCTTCTTCTGCCGTAGGACCATCCTCACGAAAGTCACAACCATGTCTCAGTTCTCTTTGCTGTTGAGCATGACGCCTATGATGTTATCAGGCGTCATGGGGCCAATCTCCGATTCCAGTCCTCGCTTCTCCAGCACCCACCGTTGACACTCGAAGAAAGTGTGACGAGCGTCATCAGAGTCTGAGTCGCTGTACACGCACGACGGATCCTCCATCTTACCCACCCTTCACAGGTATGCACAGAAATAACCATACCCTGTCAGGAATTGAGTAAGTTAATAATCTACCTCGCCGTGCGTTCTGTCCACCCATTCAGGGACGTTCCCAATCAACCTCGCCGTCCACGTAGCTCGACTCTCCTGCTCCCATCGTAGTTGCCAGCTCCGCATGGAGTGTGCCCTGGCCACTGTTCTTGCTTCTACGATCCCCAAGTCTTCCTTGATCTTGTAGACCCTCCTCCTCTCCTCAGCCATCAGATCTATTGGCATTACTCCAGCGACGACCAACACTGCTGGTTCCGACACCGTTCTGTAGGAGCTTGCAATTCGAAGTGCTCCTCTTCGTTGTACCGCGGCCATCTGCTTGCGGTATTTTTCTTGCTTCAGTGCGTCGGCCCAGACCTCGCATCCGTAGAGGAGAATCAAGTTGGTCACCGACATCAGCAGTCGCCGTCTTCCCGCAGCTGGGCCTCCGACATTTGCCATTAGCCTGCTCAGCGCAGCAACGACCTTAGCGGCTTTCTCCGAGGAACATCGGATTTGCTCCCAATAGAAGAGCTTAGTATCCGCGTACACCCCTAGATACTTCACCGCTGGCTTTGATGTTATCGCCTTTTCCCCCACCACGAACTGTGTGATTGTGGGTATACGTCGTCCAGTGAGCAGCACAATCTCTGTCTTCTCCGTCGCAAGGCTCAGACCGTGTTCTTCCATCCAGGTGCGGACCCTTCGCATGACCTGGTTCAGCATGCGCTGCGCCTCCTCTGCATCTCTCGCGGTGATCACGGCAGCCACGTCATCAGCATATGCTACCAGAAAGGTATCATCTGGCATCTCCATCCGGAGGATTCCATCATAGAATGTATTCGTCGGAGCCCAAGATAGAGCCCTGAGCTGCGCCTCCTGTTATTTCTCTGCAGCGTGGCCCATCTGTTGTGTCGTACCGGAGCTCCCTGTCCCTCAGGTAACTTCGTATTATCCGGAGCAGATAGTCCGGCGCTTGAAATACGACTCCAAAGCCGCTAGCAAGTCTGTCTACCTGGCCGAATTATTATTATTATTAGACCTATTAATACGACTATTATTATTGTTATTACTACTACTACCTGTTTTTTGTAACATAGTTGAGCAGTTCCACTACAATACGTTTAATGTTTACCGTTAGAGAAATCTGCATAAACAGCAAGAGCTCGGCCTAATAAAATATTAATATATCTAACGAAGGGAATGCCGTGATGACGCCACAGCTGGAGCACACTAATTAAAATGTCGTCAATAGCGTTTGATGCGTTGTTATGTAAATGGTCTGGAATTTGGATTGTAGCAAACTATCCGTCCTTCTGTCTTAAACCTGTCCTTACGTGGTACAACTAACAAAACACAGCATGGTGATGTAATGTTAGATTAACGTATTTATATGTTGAGTGAAACAAACAATATTGTTGTTATTATTATTATTGTTATTATATTTATTATTATTATTATTGTCGTTGTTGTTGTTGTTGTTGTTGTTGTTAGTATTATTATTACTGTTGTTGTTGTTACAGGCCGTGTCCGACTTGTTGCTTGGGGTATTGTGTATGCCGGTGACCTTACTGGGACAGATATTGAGGAACTTTGTGTTTGGCGCGTTCATGTGCAAGGTCATCCCGTTTTCACAAGGTAAGTGAGCTTTCAACCATTACTCTAGGCACTTGTAATAAGGTTGATTCTATTTGTGCTTCATTATGTTTCCAAATTTTATTTCGATATCGATTGCCTACAGATGTAAGATAATATCACATTATCTTCCCTCGTTTATCGTCTTTTGTCCTTCCAATAGTTCTTCATCCTTTCTTTCGGTTTTCTCTCCGGTCGACATTTGTTTTATCTCTTCCTCATCGACGTCCTTTTGTTCTTAATTCTTTTCCGAAAAGCATCGCTGTCATAAATATTTTCTTCCAGTGCGTTCATTTCAGTAAGAATCTTCACAACTTCCGTCAAAAACTAACTTTCGTTCTACAGTTTTATCAAAATGATGAGATATTCGTTTCATTAATCTCTCCGGAGTCATTCGGCTCAAATGTTTGTAGACTGCGCCTATTATTTATGAATAATATGCAAAACTTGTTCATTGCCTGGGACAATTTAAAACATTTTTGTCTTCTACTCATTTCAATCCAGTTATAGATAAAAAATTTCCTTTAGTATTTTCCATTCCTTTTTTTAAATCTATTAAAAGCTTTTAAATTTTCGTTTATTTAATTTTTCTATTTAAGAAATGTTAATAAAAGTTGACGAACGCTTCTTAAGCATAAAATATCTAAATTATAAAAAAACATAATGCCTATTTTATTTAGTAAAACACAAACCTTAAAATCAAAGTGTACTTATTCACGTACTAGTTTAAATATATAGAGAGCAGTGGCGAAGTTACATGGAGGCAATTGAGGCAATGCCTACCCTAAAAAATTCTGTAGAATAAAAATTATAAATACGTATGAACTACATAACGTAAAGATTATACATTGTTACTGCGACTGTCAAATTTATTAAACCGAAACGTGCTTTATTGAGCGACCGCTAGATGGTGACAGGTGAGATTCGGCATAGTTCGTTTAAAGCGAATGAGGCAACCTGAACTTGCCTCAGCGTTTTTTGTATACATCGTATGTAAGCAATGTAGTGGTGTGAAAGGGAAGTGAAGGGAGGGGGGATTGTCCCGCGCTGTACACAAAACGTTGAGGCATGCCTCACTTCTGTGGTCCAAACAGTTAAGTTAAAGCGCCTGTGTTGTTTCTATGTGTTTATTTTATGCGGTTAGTAAAAGTGTCACTGTTATTCCGCTGAACTAACAGATGATCAAGATTGTTATTTGAATTATTTGTAACATTAAACATATATATAGAAACTAATCAAGTTTAAAAATTTGAAGTTTAATCAGTTGTATTTTAAAAAAGTTGTATTACTGTAAAGCATTTTTTATTTAACGATTTTAAAAGAAGTCTCCATTAACATTAAGACATGAGTTCCAGTGGTGCACCAACCTGTAGATTCCCTGCTAGTAAAATTCTTACGGCTGTTTGTGGAACCATTCGCTTACAGAAAACTCTACCTCAGCGTCCGATTTGAACCACCATCCTTTTAGTGATTCCTTAAAAAAAAATTTAAGATAAGATTTTTGCCTACCCATTCATTAACTACTAGCTTCGCCACTGATAGAGAGTATATATAAAGTATCCAGACGTGAGAAAATTAGAAATGAAGTCATTAAGGACAGAATGAATGTGAAAAATTCATTTGTTGATTTTATCCAAACAAAAAAATTACAATGGTATGGACACACGAAAAGAATGGCATAGGAAAGATTGCTAAGAAGAGTTATGGAATGGACCCCACCAGAAAGATGGAAAAGAGGAGGACCATATATCACCTGGATAGAAGAAATTTCGACTATATTGAGGGAACGAGAAGTTTCGGAAGATCTGTGGATGGACAAGCAGCATTGAAAAATAAGAATTCAATCACTTCTATAATCTTTAGTTCCGGAAAATGTGTAAACATTGTACAGCCGGAATAATAATAAAAGCTAAGATATATACTTTTTAGGTAGAAAAAAGTGAGTGAGTGAGGAAAGGGAGAGATATATTCTTAAAAACATCATAGTTCACACACCTTCATCGCAATGTAATCCTTTCGATTCTCTTCAGCGTCAGGTTTCAATAGTCTCTTACATGATAGGCAATCAAAAAAACGAGATTCACCATTTTGAATTCAAGAGCATCATTGATAGACGTAGCGTCATCTATCTTTGTTTTTACATCACGCAGACATTACTGTGCTAGATGTCGGTGACACGGTTGATCGAAATCGATTCCACGTTTTTGTAAGTATATTGTTACGACGTCTAACTGATCGTCGCGTGGTACAATCGAAAACAAAATACAAGACACCAATGAAGTCACTAAAAACCAGCTTCAATTATGACAATTAACAATCTGTAATCAACAAGTTATCCAATAAGATTATACTCGTACAATAATCTCTCCACACATGTAATAATGTCAACTATAAAGAATTCCGCACTATAATCACTTTTCACTAATACACCACTTGTGACGCACTGTGTAAATCGCCTGACAAAACTGAAAACTAAGCGGCAGGTAAGGGCTATTTATAATCTGCAGGATTCCATAATATGCGTCCTTAACAAATATTTGAAAATTCTAGAAGATACTTCAGCTCGGCCTTGCCAGGAACACACACCGGCAGGACTAGTCGAGAAGCCCGTAGAACGACACCATCGAACCCACGAGACGTTCCGCACTACGTAACACTGACTCGCATGTTAAGTGTCACGTACGCACACAACATTACAACTGGGCTCTGCTGGGATAGCCGGGAAACATGCAGAACATTCTGGAATGGCGTAACAATATGCTGTTTGTGTTGTTTGTTGTTTATGCTGCATTGTTTACTTCATTAGCAACACGTAGAATGGCTAATACGTTATTTCATATCCCTCTTTACACTAACAGTGTGACTCGTTAAAATTATATACGAAAAGTGATATCAGGCAAATGCCTATTTTAGTAAATAGACACAGTTTTATCGACATTTTCTGAGACGTTTGAGCATATTTGTGTTTCACTGTCCCGAATTAGTAGGCATCGTACCTCGTATTTGGAGTTAATGGGTAGTTTTGTGGATGCTTTGTAGTAGATTTTCTTCTATTCCTAAAGAAAATAGTCCATAACGTGAAACAGTTTGGCACTGAACTCCGCCTTTAAACTCTGACGTAATTAAAACAAGATTTTGTGACTACGTGTCAGAGATGGTATGTAATATAGAGTGTAAAATGTTCCGCCGGCCGGCACAGAGTTAAGTTATCAATTGCGTTCACTACGGCGCGAGTGTCACACACATATAAACTGGCGCTATCGCATGTTTACGCACTTTAGACACAGCCTTGAAATTTATGTGGTTCTGCGAGTGGACGGGCGGTACAAACTCCAGTGTGATAACTAATAACTCAGTAGTTCGCACTACCACACAGTTGTAACGAGCAAAAATTTAAAACTTTTTTAAATTTTCACCTCGACGGAGTGCGTTCACACGAGGCGGTGTCAACGACTTATAGTTGACGCAATAAATAAAGCGTAATGAGAAGATGTCAGAGCACCGTCGCTAACTTGACAATAGAAAGACATTAAGCTCGATCCGACTATAGAAATTGGTTGCACAAGATGACAGGGAAAGTTTAGTTCAGAATTATTGCTCACTACAGCTGTAACAGTGTAGGCAAGGACATTCACACTCGTACTGAGAATTGTGGCAGATGTTCGACCATGTTACGTCAGTATACGATAGACGACAAAAAGAGTGAAACTACATATTACAATGGAACGGATGCACTGCACCTTAAGAAACAATACTGAGGGAGAGATCAGACAAAAACTCAAGTCATGTTACGCAGCTGGAGTTATCGTCTAAGTGACAGACAGAATTTACGAGTGGAAAGTTGGGGTGACTTCACCAGCCAGCAGATGCCCAAAATTATTAATAGCTACAAAAAAGGGGTATGACACAAGACAATACGCCGGGAGAACCGAAGGTACAGATAATGGCAATCTAGATAAACACTGAGTTTACTTCAGACAATAGGTTGATGGACAAGTGTGTTATAGCCATAGTTTCTACGAAAAGGGTCAACGTTCGACAGAACAAAATCGGGGGATGTCTAAGAACCTATCAGATGCCTAAAGCCATGGAGAAAACTGGTAGAGAGGATTGTTTCCATAGCAACAGAAACGAAGAGCCTATCGGAAGAACGATGACGTAGGATTTTGACATAGTGGGACAAAATATTCCAAGAAAACTCAAAACTAACCAATCACGAATAAAGAAGGCGTAAACTGCGCCAGGGACAAAATTTTGAGTAGGGACGAATTAATAAAACTATCTGTCCAAGACGGGGAAGCCAGTTTTATACTCAAATTTTCAAACAGTTCATTTCAATTGGACGGGGACAGTATATCTTAAATGTTCAAGTAATACACTTTAAGTACGAGCAGTTTTTACTCAAATTTTAAATAGTTCACTTCAAGTATTCGGAGTAGTATTATTACAATTTTCAAAACAGTTTACTCTAATTGTTCGGAGTCGGCTTTACTCTAAGTTCACAAGAGTATATTAATCGTTCGGAGAGGTAACTACAGTTCGGGAGTTAGTACGTCAATGCGTAACTTAGAAGACTTAGTAAACTTTTAATAGTGGGTTTCGAAGTGCGATGTAACGGACTTAGATAAAAATTATTCAAAGTGAACAATCAGATCGTTACACGAACAGATATCACCACATATGTAACATGCTACACAGTTGAACTTAAGTCAGTGTTACTACACCTTATTAACACCATAAAGAACATGAAACATTAAACATATTAATCAATCACACGAATATTTGATAAAGCAGTGATAGAAGTGGAACTAGACATGTATATTAACGTTAAAACGAACACACAACATATATCGTAAGATGAAGTATTTAATTGAACACTAAACATCAACTATTCACATAAACATACGCCAACGCGAGTGACCGGAAGAGTGTGTGCAAAGTGTTTGTGATAACAACGGCATTCAACGAGATGTGTCTTCATGTCATCCTCAGCACTGGGACTGGATTTCATCAAAGACTAATGGATATTTCATAAATCAAGTAACCATTATTTTAATCATTACTACTTAGTTACTTCTACTGACCTGATTCTTTCAAAGAATTCATCCCTGAGAAAATTATTAATAAACGCAATGAATAAATCAGAATTAAAACGTAATTAATGAATATATTAACAAAGAACTATCTGGGATTAATGAACGCATTAATAAGTAGAATATGAATTGTTGTCTTATTTGATTTATATATGTATGTATGTTTCTTTGTTTCAGCATATATTAAAATATGAATTTGTTCTTCTAAAATATGTATGTATTACAGGTACATCGGCGTATCATATGTACGATTATAAATTATTGTGAATGATAAATAAACTAGTTGATCCTATATATGCGTTTATTATTACCAAATACAACCCAGATATTAACTTAAATTTTGAAGGAAATATAAAGTAGAATTTTAAGAGTTTCTTTTGCTCAGTAAAGTAATGAATTGACAACATTAATTTATTAAATGATATCAAGTATTTTGTTTACGAATAATCAGAATAGTTATACATTGTATTAAATAGCTGCATAACGCGCGGCATAAAAGTATTTAATTAATGCAAGTAACTGCATCTTATCCATTGCAAATAAATATTAATATAAACTCATTATATTGAATGGCACAAATGTAAATTACATCTACATTAAAATCATTGTATATTAATGGTGCTCCAAGATCGTGGGGCACGGCAAACACAATTATATAATTAACAATTAATCGATTTATGCAATTAAAACGCATAATATCATGGTATATTAATGGCGCCCATCCGCACGGCATGATACGTAGTAACAAAGATAGTTAAAACGTACAGCTTTGGCAAAGAACAGGCAGTAGAAGAAGTAGATAAAGTATCGTTATAGAAATAGAAATAAGATAAGTATTAGTCTTATAAGTCAGTTTGAATGATTACGCGTAGGAAGGCAAAAATGGCGAGCAATTCCGATAGCGTAGAATTCGACGTTAATAACCAGTTAGGTACGGTAAATACGGAAGAGAATACTACACCTAGCGAACCAAGTAGCGCTGTAGAGAGTCCAGAAGATAGGGCGCGAGGACAGACATCAAAACCAGAAGATGTAAGTCTACAAATGTTGATGGAGTTTATCCGTCAACAGAGCGAAAAACAAGAAGAACGAAGCAAGAAACAAGAAGAAAATATTAGATTAATTAGTGAGAAACAAGAAGAGAGTAACAAATTAATTAGTGAAGAACTAGAGAAACAAGAAGAAAACAGTAGGTTAATTAGTGAAAAACAAGAAGAAAGTAACAAATTAATTAGTGAAAAATTAGAAAAACAAAATGAAAAGCTCGACCAGCATAAGGAAGAGATTAAACGTCAGACAGCGGAACAAATTATGCAAATAAGGTCCGAGATACGTGAATACCAGCAGGCCTGGGAAGGAAAGATCAACGAACTACAGAAGAAACAAGATGATATCGTGAGAGACTTGAGAGAAGAAGCCAACAAGAAGTACGTAGAGATACAAGAAACACGAGAAAACGATCGTCAAGAAAGGATGGTAGCGATACACAATACCCAAACGACCGTTAAAAAGATTAATAATAAATTCGATGCTCACGTCAAGGATTCCAATAAGAAGCACGAAGAATTCAAGGCCGAGATACATGACACCATACGGCAGAAACAACAGGAGCAAGACGGAACAAACAATAACATTATACAGAAGTTGGAAGAAGTTGACGGTAGACAACGTTCAACGGAACAGAAGTTGGACGAGACTACAAAAGAAAAGACGACGCGGATCGAAGAGTTAAAAGGACATTTGACTAAAGTAAGAGAAAACCAGGAGAGACTGCAGAGACAGTTAATGGAAGGTGAGTGTGGTATATTAAGCCGAATTAATGGACCTAACCACAATGCCCTTAAATATAATGGTACGGACAGATTCCCCATGGAATTCCTTAAGGAGTTGTCTGAAATACAAGAGTTATACTACCCCACTGACAATATCAAGTGGATAGGTAGACATTTAGAATTAGACGCTGGAATTTGGTGGCGGGTTATACGTAACCAAATATCAAATTTTGAAGAATTCAAGGAAGCGTTCTCACAAAAATATTGGGGACAAGAACGACAAGACAGCATACGAGACCATTTGGAATATGGTAGGTTTGATTGGCGTGGACCGATTACTGCGATTCAATATATAGAACGCATGTTGTTGGAGAGTAGGCAGTTAACACCTACTCTGACTGATAATCAACTGATACGCAAGATATATCGTCACTTTGGGCGCGAGATTCAGCTCGCTGTGGTCACGAGAGGAATTGTGACAATCCCAAATTTCGAATCTTTAATCATAGAATATACACAGATACAACCGAGAAATAATAGGGAGTCAAGTTATGTAACGACGAACGAGGGGAGGAATTCTTACAAGGAAAGTGAAAGCGGTTCGAACAAAACAAGTGGAATGCAGAAGAAAGCATGGGGTGACAGACCGGCTGTAAATACACAACAACATCGCACGGGGGACCGGCGCGCAGTCAACACAATGGAATTCATAAATACGACTGCCGGTACATCGGGCACTGAACCCAAAAGCGTTCGTCAACAAGAAGAAGAAAAAAAAAATCCCTTTACTCATTAACGGAGATAGCCGATAAAACGAATGACTACCAGACTAATATAATTCTACCAGATTTACGAAGCGATTTATTATGTAATGATGACGAGGATATTACCCAACGAATAATAAAGTGCCCAGAAATAAATATAAAGTTTAACAATAATGTTACTGTACAAGCGTTGCTTGACACGGGATCCGTTATTGCCGGATTGTCCGAATCGTGGTTTAATCAAAACAAACATAACATACAGTACCTTACGAAATTTTACCGATGACTAACACTTTAATAGTTAGCGCTGTTGGCAATAAATCAAAGTTAATAAGGAAGCAAATATTATGCGATATTTATATCGAAGGAATTAAGTATGAATGTGTTTTTCTCATTATACCGGATTTAATAAAACCTTGTATATTAGGAATCAATTTTCTTCAGGAAACAGGATGTCTCATTGACATGGGAAAAAGGATCGTCGAGTTAAGAAGAGAGGCTGACGAAGCGGCGTGCACGATGCCAATGATGCATATAAAAGTGGTGGACAAAGAAGAAGAAGAAGAGATCATCAGGAACATTGATAAGAAAGTAGAGAGTATTGACTGCGGAGATAAAGGGACGTTGGACAGATTAAGAGAGATTCTAGTAAGGAATAGAAGTTTATTCAGAGAGTGCCCCGGAAGGATCGAAGGGTACGTTCACGAGTTCCAGGTCACCGACCGAACACCGTACTTCCAGAGAGGATGGCCTGTCCCATTAGCATATAAAGGGAAGGTGGATGATGAGATTAGAAGAATGTTACGGTATGGGGTCATTGAGCGATGCAACAGCGCATATATCAACCCACTTGTTACTGTAATTAAGAAGGACGGTAGTGTACGTGTACGATTGTGTTTGGATGCGAGGAAGGTGAACAGCGTGACTATCCCGGACTACGAGGGTGCTCCACCGATAAACGACATTCTGGCGAGATGTTGTGAGATGAAATATTTATCTACCGTAGACTTAACTAGCAGTTTCTGGCAAGTACCACTGAAGCCGGAGTGCCGGAACTTCACCGCTTTTATGTACGAAGGCAAATGTTATCGCTTCGCAGTTACGCCGTTCGGACTGAGTACCAGTTCTGCTGCACTAACCAGGGGATTGGACACAGTGTTGGAAGATGAAGTTAAGGAAAATACCATTATTTATGTAGACGATTGCCTATGTTATTCAGGAGATTTAGAGACGCATTTATTACATTTAGATTTATTATTATCCAACTTAAGAAAAGCGAATTTAACCATCAATTTGGATAAGTCGCAATTCTTTAGGCAAGAAATTGCGTACCTTGGATATCGATTAACTACGCAAGGAATACAAGCAACGGATGAGAAGATTGATGCCATTATGAAGTTTCCAACACCTCGGAACCAAAAGCAATTAAAGGGTTTCTTGGGTCTGACAAATTTCTACAACCGTTTTACAGATAAATACGCTGAAACCACCAAACCATTACTTGAATTATTACGGAAAGGACATAAATTTACCTGGACACAGGAATTAAATGAATGTTTTCAACGAGTTAAAAGGTTATTCGTAGAAACAGTTATCTTGAAGTTTCCTCGAATGAACCAACGGTACTATATGCAGTGCGATGCCAGCAACTTTGCATATGGCGGGCAACTATATCAACTGGACGAGGAAGGAAAAATCGGAGTTATAGCTTTTACCAGCAAAACATTCAAGGGTGCAGAAAGAAATTACTACACCACGGAAAGGAGCTCTTGAGTATCGTACGATGTCTTGAAAAATTCCGTATATACATATTAGGGCAACCTTTAACCATTATTACAGATAATAAGGCATTAACCTTTATGAACAAATGCCATTTAAACAACTCGCGAATTACACGCTGGATTTTAAGTATCCAAGAGTACAAATTCGACATTGTCCATTGTAAGGGCAAGGACAATATTATTGCTGATCTTCTAAGCAGAAACCCAGAAGATGCCACGTTAGACGAAATTAGTGACAATATGTCCGAATACTTAATTAATCACCTGACGATCAAGATGGATAAAAGGGTAAGCAAGACAATTATGGATATTGGAAAGTATCAATTTAAAGATACTAAGCTTAAGACCATTATAGATAAGATTAAGGAAAAGTGTTTAGATAAGGAATTAAGTAAATTTTATAGGTACGTCAATGAGAAACTGTATAGATTACGTAAGGGGGAATGGAAACTGTACATACCGAACAGTGTATCCAGCGAAGTAATTGCCGAAATACACCGGATGTATGGACACCCTGGAGCTAAGAAACGTATAAAGTTATTACAGGAGCATTTTACTATAGACGGTATGTTGAAGAAGGTGAAAGATTACGTACGGACTTGCGACACCTGTCAAAAGAGGAAGGACTCAGGCAACAAAAACCTGTTCGGGTGAACGAAAGCCATTATCCCGTTAAGCAAGGGTGACCTAGTGAGCGCTGATTATTTTGGGCCACTACCTGTTTCGTCCGCTGGAGTAAGGTATTTGTTTGTCATGGCAGACAACTTCACAAAATACGTGCGACTATTTACACTTTGGAGGGCAACGACAGCAGCCACGTTAAGAAGAGTACAACAATATTGTAAAGAGTTAGAATGTCCTAGAATAATTATCACTGACAACGGAACGCAATTTACCTCTAGGAAATGGTTAGACGGTTTAAACGAATTAAATATTCAACCAAGATTCACCGCAATAAGAAACCCATGTGCGAATCTGGCTGAAAGAATCAACAGACAACTCGGAAATTTATTCAGGATCTTTGTCTGTGACCAACACACAAAGTGGTCGCGTTATGTACCTATCATTGAAAGTTGCATTAACGAGACGTACCATGAGACTATAGAAGTAACACCCTATGAGGCACAGCTCGAAAAAAAACCGACAAGAGTTTGGGAGAAATACCTAGACAAGGACATACTTCAAGTTAAAGGAGCTGACCACAACCAAATATTTGTCAAAATGAAAGAGAAGAGGGAAAAGCAAGCAAAGTTGTGTAATGAAACCAAGACCATTACGAAATTCAAAATTGGTGAGAAGGTGTTAATCAGGACCTATTATCAATCGGACGCGATCCAGAAAAGGATTGAGAAATTTTGCGAACTGTACTGCGGACCATACAAAGTACATCGTATTCTTGGAGAAGCTACATACCTACTCGTCGATTGCGATGACGAAAGCAAAATCCGCGGGAAATTTAATATAAGACAGATGAAAAAATATCATGAGCCAGAAAATTGAAGATGAAGGAAGAGGAGGAAGTAGAAGAATATATCATAATAAGTTAGCTGATGGTGATGAGCCATCTGCGTTACGGTAATTGACGCGCTTATCTCATTCAAGCTGGCTTGACTAAGAAAATTTATGTACTCTAAATGTCAAATATAACATAAGAGTTTACTTAGTTAATTAATCACTAATTAAATGTTAGATAATAAGGGTGAATTAACGTTTTGAGTGACATTTTATAAAATATTGTAGTGAATACAAGGGACATTTTAGTTGCTATTACTTGATTCACATAGTAATAAATTATTGGGACAAAGTGAAGAAATATAGGACACTTAAAATTAAATGAGTGACATTATACAAAAAAAACTATATCGTAAATGAACTCTGTTAAAGTGAATGTATATAATTAATAGACTAGGATTGTAAATGATGCTAGAATGAAGTAAATAACTCATTAGCAAAATGTATTACGTGTATGTATAAATTATCAAATAATGTGAATATAATTACAACTAACATAGCGAATATGTTAATTACCAATCTAATTTTAAATAACATTTTTAGAACAAAATTATTGGTAGGACTATTAGTACTGCACAAAATGTATATGTATAGGAGATTTCTCTGATGTCATGTAAAGCGTTGCGTTAAACCAATTGATTTGTTTGATAATATATTGCGAGAATAATATTGTAGAAAGTAAAAAGATTATTCAATCAATTAAATTAATTAATTGCTCATTGAATTTATGATTTGTTTTGTAATTAGAGAGATAAGGTATTTCTATGTAATCGATATGTAAATACGATAATGTTAAATGCGTTCAACCATCCCAAATAGCTAGCAATAAATTCAGAGATCCAATTAAAACTAAAAGGGTGTACACCAATTGTAATATAAGTCTTTAAAAGTAGGTTATCATGTAATATCCTCCCTGAGGAAGATGAACATGGCGAGGCGACGTACAGGGCGCAGAATTTGGATTTGAGTTGTTCCCTGAGGTCACATCATCAAATCAAAATTGAGGACACTGTAACGAGCAAAAAATTTAAAATTATATTACGTCAGTATACGATAGACGACAAAAAGAGTGAAACTACATATTACAATGGAACGGATGCACTGCACCTTAAGAAACAATACTGAGGGAGAGATCAGACAAAAACTCAAGTCATGTTACGCAGCTGGAGTTATCGTCTAAGTGACAGACAGAATTTACGAGTGGAAAGTTGGGGTGACTTCACCAGCCAGCAGATGTCCAAAATTATTAATAGCTACAAAAAAGGGGTATGACACAAGACAATACGCCGGGAGAACCGAAAGTACAGATAATGGCAATCTAGAGAAACACTGAGTTTACTTCAGACAATAGGTTGATGGACAAGTGTGTTATAGCCATAGTTTCTACGAAAAGGGTCAACGTTCGACAGAGCAAAATCGGGGGATGTCTAAGAACCTATCAGATGCCTAAAGCCATGGAGAAAACTGGTAGAGAGGATTGTTTCCATAGCAACAGAAACGAAGAGCCTATCGGAAGAACGATGACGTAGGATTTTGACATAGTGGGACAAAATATTCCAAGAAAACTCAAAACTAACCAATCACGAATAAAGAAGGCGTAAACTGCGCCAGGGACAAAATTTTGAGTAGGGACGAATTAATAAAACTATCTGTCCAAGACGGGGAAGCCAGTTTTATACTCAAATTTTCAAACAGTTCATTTCAATTGGACGGGGACAGTATATCTTAAATGTTCAAGTAATACACTTTAAGTACGAGCAGTTTTTACTCAAATTTTAAATAGTTCACTTCAAGTATTCGGAGTAGTATTATTACAATTTTCAAAACAGTTTACTCTAATTGTTCGGAGTCGGCTTTACTCTAAGTTCACAAGAGTATATTAATCGTTCGGAGAGGTAACTACAGTTCGGGAGTTAGTACGTCAATGCGTAACTTAGAAGACTTAGTAAACTTTTAATAGTGGGTTTCGAAGTGCGATGTAACGGACTTAGATAAAAATTATTCAAAGTGAACAATCAGATCGTTACACGAACAGATATCACCACATATGTAATATGCTACACAGTTGAACTTAAGTCAGTGTTACTACACCTTATTAACACCATAAAGAACATGAAACATTAAACTAATTAATCAATCACACGAATATTTGATAAAGCAGTGATAGAAGTGGAACTAGACATGTATATTAACGTTAAAACGAACACACAACATATATCGTAAGATGAAGTATTTAATTGAACACTAAACATCAACTATTCACATAAACAACGCGAGTGACCGGAAGAGTGTGTGCAAAGTGTTTGTGATAACAACGGCATTCAACGAGATGTGTCTTCATGTCATCCTCAGCACTGGGACTGGATTTCATCAAAGACTAATGGATATTTCATAAATCAAGTAACCATTATTTTAATCATTACTACTTAGTTACTTCTACTGACCTGATTCTTTCAAAGAATTCATCCCTGAGAAAATTATTAATAAACGCAATGAATAAATCAGAATTAAAACGTAATTAATGAATATATTAACAAAGAACTATCTGGGATTAATGAACGCATTAATAAGTAGAATATGAATTGTTGTCTTATTTGATTTATATATGTATGTATGTTTCTTTGTTTCAGCATATATTAAAATATGAATTTGTTCTTCTAAAATATGTATGTATTACAGGTACATCGGCGTATCATATGTACGATTATAAATTATTGTGAATGATAAATAAACTAGTTGATCCTATATATGCGTTTATTATTACCAAATACAACCCAGATATTAACTTAAATTTTGAAGGAAATATAAAGTAGAATTTTAAGAGTTTCTTTTGCTCAGTAAAGTAATGAATTGACAACATTAATTTATTAAATGATATCAAGTATTTTGTTTACGAATAATCAGAATAGTTATACATTGTATTAAATAGCTGCATAACGCGCGGCATAAAAGTATTTAATTAATGCAAGTAACTGCATCTTATCCATTGCAAATAAATATTAATATAAACTCATTATATTGAATGGCACAAATGTAAATTACATTTACATTAAAATCATTGTATATTAATGGTGCTCCAAGATCGTGGGGCACGGCAAACACAATTATATAATTAACAATTAATCGATTTATGCAATTAAAACGCATAATATCATTGTACAGTGTTGGAAAAAATAATAGTTTTGTATAGTCTAATATTTTTACAAAATAATGAGCCCTTTTACGTTTATATTCTTCATCATCGTCATCACCATCATCATCATAAACATCATCATTGTCTTCTTCTTCTTCTTCTTCTCCTCCTCCTCCTCCTCCTTCTTCTTCTTCTTCTTCTTCTTCTTCTTCTTCTTCTTCTTCTTCTTCTTCTTCTTCTTCTTCTTCTTCTTCTTCTTCTTCTTCTTCTTCTTCTTCTTCTCCTTCTCCTCCTCCTCCTCCTCCTCCTCCTCCTCCTCCTCCTCCTCCTCCTCCTCCTCCTCCTCCTCCTCCTCCTCCTCCTCCTCCTCCTCCTCCTTTTCCTCCTCCTTTTCCTCCTCCTCCTCCTCCTCCTCCTCCTCCTCCTCCTCCTTTTCCTCCTCCTTTTCCTCCTCCTCCACCGTCTTCTTCTTCTTCTTCTTCTTTTTCTTCTTCTTCTTCCTCTTCTTCTTCTTCGTATTATTATTATTATTATTAGGCTACTGTTGCTATCTTTCATAACCCTAGTTTGAGTAGGTTGGTTTATCTCAGCAACCAGGGCTGGATGGGTTATCGGGAACCAAGTTTACCAAAGCTCCTCTACGAATTTTGCAAACAACTTGGTGACGAGTCGCCAAGATGTCTAATTTCAGTAGTTTCAAAATGAGTTCTTCCAATTTAAATGACTCAATCACTTTGGTTGCTGTGGAAGGTCACAACGGGAAAAACAGCTAAAAGGTTTTATTTAGCCATTCTTCTTCTTTACCACTTCTAATGTGTCGCGGCATCACGCTGAAACCGCATATCTTTCAATTTCATAACAATTAATTCGGTGATTAGAAATAGAAATGTCGTCCAACATTATGCGTTAATGCCCGGCGTAACAGAAAACAGTACGTCCAGTTAACGTACTCGAATCTCCAGCAAGACTTTCAGCAATCGCGACATTGTTCTCAGCTGAACGAGAGAACCAGCATATGATAACTGATTCCAGTTTTCTCAAATCTACAGACTCTACTGTAATTGTGTTTGGTGTGTTGGGGCTATCGTGTGGAACCGAAATATCACGAACAATTTAAAATTTGTTTTTTACGTATCATGAATTATTGTGAAAAGTTTTAACAGACGGACTCGCAGTTATATTTTGTATTACTTCTAGACTAAAATTGTAATGGGTAACATGAGACAGAAGTGAAACCCTATACTCGAACAGTGCTGCCATCTGGCGTTATAATCTAATAACATCCGGTAATTTTATATTATCGTATAACAGTTTGTGCGTCTTACACAGTGGCGTATCTAGGACACTGGAGGCCCGGGACCGATTTCCTTCTGAAGCCCCCCCCCCTCATAAGACGGGTGTTTATAATCCAATTTATCTTTAAATAATATGTAGCAATAACACTTTACTGTTATATATTTATTGTCTAATTACTGTATTGATACATCTAGTTAGGAAGCTTTATAAGAAGCTGTAGTAATGTTTGAAATAAAAATCCATTTTCATATTGTAAATACAAAGTTCAAAGAAATAATAGAAGTAGTAATACTTATAGACTGCATTAAACTTATTACAATACTTTATAGTATACAATAAACTTATATACTGCAAAACAAGTTTATCATTGCTGCAAATAATATCTTGCAATTTTTTTTTTTAAGTCAGCAGTTTTAGTGTAAATGAGGTAAAAACTTCTAAAATGGTCGTTTTCTAATTTTGTCCTCAGAAATGTGTCTTATTGTATCATCAAAGCTTATTTTCCTTGCCAACTTGTTTTCGATAGGTAAAATTGCTAGTCCATTTAATCTGATTTGGCTCATGGTTGAGCGCAAATAATTTTCAATGAGTTTCAGGTTAGCGAAGCGCATTCTACAAGTAGAAACTGAATTTGAAATTGTTAAGAACTTAAACGACAAAGACAGGCTTGGAGCCGACTCTTGAAAGTCCATCTCAACAATAACTTGTAAAACTTGAAGAGCTGACCAGTTTTTAGATCCCTCTGCAGTGATTCCTGTTGCTTGAACGTGGCGTCTAAGCCTTTTTATTTCCGCTGTAATCTTGTCTTCAGAAAATTCGTCATAACATTCGCACAGATTAAAAATTAGTTTTTGCAATTTCTCATTATTTTCTTCAGCCGAATTAACCGACTACAAAACTGGAAATTTGTTATATAGGCCTACACATCTTCCGTTGATTTTGTTCTTGTTCGGAGTTCTTCATACAACCTATCCACACATTCGAACCTATTAATATACCACATTTTTATTTGAGGTCATTAAAGAATATTTAGATTACTGTATTTTGAAATAATTATTACTGACCTTTTCTTAACATATTATGTCGTTACCTAATATGATAGTTCTTTTATTTATAATCATTAATTCAAAATTGTCATTATCAATTTAAATTTAATTTAATCAAAATAAAATTATTAACCAGATCGGAGAAAACACAGACTAAACACAGTCCAGATATAGGTTAGCGCTCTCACCCCCTCTCACTCTCTCACCCTTTTACATTCTCTCGCGCTCGCTTTCTCTTTCTCCCCCTTTTCTCACTCTCTCATCCCTACAGACGGTACAAGCCACACTTCTTTTGCAGTTTTATCCACACAAGCGCGGCGCGCACACACACACACACACACACACACACACACACACACACACAATGTTACTTATCTGTACAGTTGCACTGGCTGTTGTCTTCGTAGTCACTCACACAATATGTGATGCACTTTTTTGTGAATTCGTTCGTTCGAGTAACTGACCTGATTTCAGCACTCAGAGTCATCCACTGTTTGGTAAAAATTCAGAACAGAGATTTTAAATAAATTGTTATTGGTGTCCTGAAATATTAAATATTGTTCACGGGTGTAGCCTAATCTCTTTTAGCCTAGGCCTACATGTTATCGCCTGGCATTTCACTCCGCCGTTTACATTTTCGTACAGAGGCACGGCCTTCTTGAGTCGCTACCGCTACCGTTGCCGTCCGGGCTGTTTGAGGTTCAATTTGCGACTTCCAACTGCGTGGCGTGGCATTGACACCAGGTATAATTGACGCTTCTTTTAAAAAAAATTTTGAATCGATCGATTAAATCCTGGATCTCTCCTAGTGTTGCGTTTCAGGACGTGACAAAAAAAAAACATTTGCACATAAATTAAATAATTTACCAAAAAACGTAATTTTCCAATGGAGGCCCCCTACTAACTGCGGCCCGGTCAGGCCTCCCCCACGACCCCCTCATTAGTCCGCTACTGGTCTTACTGGTCCTATCTGTATTCTTGTACGTGTATTTTACTGTGTCCTATTTATTATTCAAGACAGTGGAATAAAGTTATTTAGCTTGGCAGGTGTGTTTTATTATTAGACTAAAACTGTAATGGACAACATAAGGCAGAAGTGAAACCCTTTACTCGAACAGTGCTGCCATCTGGCGTTATAATTCAACAACATCCGGTAACTCTATATTTTCGTAAAACAGTTTGTGTGTGTTAAGACTTACGTTCGTATAAGCTTGTGCGTGTATTTTACTGTAGCCTACTTATTATTCCAAACTGTCAAAGTTATTTAGGTTAGCAGGTTTGCTTGTGTGCTGCTGGTAGAGTAATAAGTTCCTAACAAAAATAATCTTCCGACTACCATAATTACAGTTCCCAATGTGACTGAAGCAACCCCCCTCCCCAGCCCATTAATCACCTTAAAACCTAACTGTCGTCTCGTATCCTTTTGTTTAACTTTCCTTTCCGCTATTTCTGCTTCCCTCACTAATCTCTTTCCTTCTCAGTGTCAACTATATAACCTAATAAGCTGAATTCTGTACAAAATATACAGTATTACACACAATAGAAATGAAAATACAATATACTTAATGACTAAAGTGATTAATCGTTGTTTTAATTCCTGTAATAATAATCAAAGAGATATAGGCCTACATAATACACCTCGGTTTACTCAAAAACTTTCAGACGCAAAGAATTTACAAAACATGTTTACAAAATTGTGTTAGAAAAATCCTGAATTTTTATTTCTATGAAAAAAATGGGGCGTCCAACCTTCAAGCTAGTATTATCCCCCTACCCCCCTCCAGGAGCAACTCCTGGTTACGCAATTGCTGGTCTCATTTCAGAACTTCTAACTTTTTCTGAATTCTTTCTGATTTGGAGAAAGAACCAGTAGCTAGATATATGTGAATAATATTTATGTGTCTCCTGTACAGCTAGTACTAAATGTTAGTATTTTGAACTGTATGTCAGGTTTTTTAAAAGACATAATAAAAAAAAAACTTTCAGAGATATTAACATGAATAGAGGAGGTGGTGATGGTGGTGGAGGAGGAGCAGCAGCAGCAGCAGCAGCAGCAGCAGCAACAGAAGAAGAAGAAGAAGAAGAGGTTTCACTAATCAAGTTTTGTTTTCCTTTGTTTTAGTATAGGTCCACAACATAAACTTTTTTTTAACAGTTAATAAATATTCTTTTAAAATACAATAAATAGGTAGTATAATTCTTTACGCTACAGTGAAATTACTTCCTTATTACTGGGCGATTCAGTAGAGACAAACTCGATTTTAATAAATTGGATTATAGGCCTAGTAAATACGTACTGATTTACAAAAGTTCGAGTGATTCTCAGTATAAAAAAATTGCAAGTTTGTTTTATTAATTTATAAATATTATAATTTCATTTATTTCTAAAATTGTTTATGAGGCTTATTTAACACTCGCAACTAGTTACAAATAGGCCAACGTTAAGTGAGAATGGCATTTCGCTGAAATTTTTAATAGCTCTTGTGTGAGGTGGATTAATCCCCACGTAGTTACACCATTGAAGACCAGTGTATGTCCAATCCCTGCCCTATGCTGATGAGTTGCTCTAATTGCGAAGAGTAAAAAGTCATATTTATGCAACAACGGGCCGGATGCGGCACGAGTGTCGTACTAGACACGCCGATGTTTTATCTCACTGTTTCCATAGAGTGCATTTATGTTACAACGGAAAGAACCGACACCGGAGAAGTGTGCCGTACAGTACACATTGGCCGCCCGTCGCTAACGATATTTTTCTGTTCCCCGTCACCTCGCCGTCACGTCCCGTTGCAACATAAACGAACCAACGCGCAGTTCACAGTTCATTGTTACACTTGGTGAGTGGTGTATATCATGTGTTAAGCTTTGCAACCCAACAAGAAATGCGGTGACGTTTGCCATTCCACTGCACGTATCACGGTACTACTACACATTTAAAATACGTTTAACACTGGCTCTCGCACGGTATTTATAACATTGCATATAGCTTACTGAACAATGTTTACAGAACCAGTAACACCGCACCAACACAAGCACGCGTTATCACTCAGTAGACCCCCCGCTCTTCTGGCGTCTCGGTAGCACAGCTTGTGTTAGTACGTGGTGTTTTGGATTACGAGATATTCACAGTGGACGACGAGTAATTGATTGAGACCCTTGTAGAGAGTGGCGTATTCACCTTCAGATTCTGTTTTAGACCACGTTCGGTGTACACCCCACCTCCGGTTTTTTCTGATTACATTTTTTTCATCGGTACATTGCTACAGCGATAGCCGTTAATAATAAGTAACGTAAAATTTGTCATTACTACTGTATTTCACTACATTAATTATATAATGGCCTACTGTGTCTTCACAGCGTCACGACTGTTACTACGTGAGCTGCCCGTTGTCGGCAGCTGTAAAGAATAAACGGAAACCCCGTACGAGGCACTGTCCTGTCACGTGCCGGATCGTGCCCGTTCCCGTTCTAGCATAAATAGGCCTTAACGAGGAGCTTCAGAATGTAATAACTAAATGGGTAATTGCCATTAAGGATAGAGGTATGAGGAACAGTGTAGACAAAATCAAAGCGGTGTTTATACCTACACTACTAAACGGAACAGAAAGCCTCACCGTGTTAGAGAAACGGTAAAGCAGAATCCAAGCCAGTTGAAATGTGATTTTTGAGGCGAGCAGCTGTAATAACTATGAGAGATCAAATTAGGAATGTGACCTACGTAGGTCTTTTTTAGCAAGATAGATATTTATTCAGCGAGATAGTAGAGAAAAGAACCCGACACTGGTTTAGTCCCAGAATAGGCGAAAGTAGGGGATGTAATGGAGAATAGGCGAAAGTAAGCCGAAGCTCATCACGGTAGTGCTCCCAGACGGACGGAGAGGAAATGGAAGAACAAGATTGAGGTGTATCAAGTGTAATGCATCTACGTGGAGCTGTCTACGTGTCTACTGTTCTGGCTCCAACTATCATCATAATCATACACACGAAAACTTGCCGTACAGCTCTAATGAGAGGGGGCAGGAAGATAGATAGTGCTTAATACTACAGTTGTCAACCTATAATGAATATATGTAGACTAAGTCATCATCATCGTCTTCAAGGATTAAACCAAGGATGATTTGTTCCGCTCTTAAATAGACAAAGTTTAGAGCTGGCGAATTCAGCGCTTCCTCCGATGTCCCACACCTCTCCGTCCCCTCGGCTTACAGTTGCATTGTTGTTTGGGGATGCGGCAGTCATCCATTCGGGAAAGATGTTCCCACCAATTCAGCCGATACTGGGCGATCCTGTCGAGTTACTCGTAATATTCAGTTCCTGCCGTATATTTGTGTTTCTTCTATGATCACGGAGAGTATACCCTGCCACGTGCCTGAGAAATCTCATTTTATCCGCTTTGATACGACTGGCTTGGCCTTTTGTTAAAGTCCAATTCTCAGACCCATAAACAAGTGTGGGAAGGGCCATCATCTTGTAGACTTTTAGGCGTGTTTTTTTACTTGCTGACTTAAGGGTCCGGTCCGCCTAATAGTCCCGCACATGGGGTTGAACTTATGCAACTTGTTCACAACGTCGTTGCTTGCATTATAAGACACATTGTAGCCCAGGTATTCAAAACTGTTAACTTGTTCCGTCTATAACAATTTTTGTGCGTACGGGATCAGTTCCACGAAAAGCCGTCACCTTGGTATGTAGACTAATTGATAGCCTAAACAAGATATTTGGGTCAGAGAAATAAATTTTCTCGCGATAGTTATTGTTTTCTACTTATTAAAAAAATTTACCAACTATAACGTATAATCTTATGTAAATAAGAAACGGATCAAGATTTTAAGAGTTGAAAAATAAATTATCACAAAAGGCTTAAGTTAATGCGTTTAGATTAACTTAAATTTTATGTAATTACACGGTATATTTATTGCATTGCATGTATCAAACTTACAGAAACATTAGGCACTAAAACTATTTCTAGTTAGAAATAAATTACAGCGTTTATAACCGCAACATGCAATTTGTCCAGCATAAGCCCCAACAGCGGTGACGCGCTCTGGATTAAAGTTACACCAAGGATACGCCACCATCGTACTAATGTAATTAACACTACTCTCTCTCCCCCCTCTCTCACTCTCTCTCTCTCTCTCTCTCTCTCTCTCCGCCGTGTGGATTGCCTCTGGTTTGTCTCTGGCGACAGTGGAACGTTGAGCTCAGGATCGCAACAGTCCGCAGGCGTATACTCCATTCAAACACAGAATAGCTTCACCTTTAAAACTTCAGAATGTATACAATATCTGAAGTGAAAATAAATAATGACACCATTCATCTTCTTCTTCTTTTATGGCGTCACGGACATTAATACTTTATCAAGGTTACTGAAAGTCAATCAAGCAGAAGCTGATGGACCGTCTGGCATACACAGTGCTAACATATTTTTATTAATTATTTACTTGCGATCATTAAAAATATACATTAATGCGTCCACCGTATATACAAATACAGTACACCGTCTGTAATCCGGCACTGCGGTAGTCCGGCCCCACCAGTTGTACGGCGTTTTCATGCGTGTGCTGATGAGGGTGGAGGAGGAAACAAATCCCTGATCATCAGTTGTGTCATTAGTCCCTCAATGTGTACAGTCCCGTTTATTTGCAGTTGTTTTTTTCTCGGTGTAATTGTTTGCCGTGTTTAAGTAATTTAAGATCTTGAGTGCAAAATGTCACAGTGCAAAATAAAACATAATGATTTGACAACGGATCAGCAAGTAGCTGGCGGATGAGGAAAAAAAAAGACGATGAAATAGTCGATGTGATGACCAGTGAAGAGGTGGAGGAATAGAAAGAGGGATAAGCAGCGACAGCTGTTCATATAGCAGGCCATGGTATATCAGTGGACGCCTTCGCCACTAACAATTTCTATTAAGTGGGCAGAAAAAAAATGGCCTGTCCGCTTGCTTGTGAAATTGACATTGGAAAAACTGCATGAAAAAGCGTTAAAAGTGTCGTTTCAAGCCGAGAAACATAAGGAAATTTACAGCTCTTTGATTCCAATGGAATAGTACTCTACGTTTCTCTACGAGTTTTATATTTTCCTACGTTTGACTAAATTATAAACATAAAATTAATCTGAATAATTTTAAGAAAAAATAGAAGATAATTTACTATATTTTTAATTCGATGTTTGCATATGTAAGTTTTTTCATGTTTTACCTTCATGTATAAAATACGCTACCTTTTGTCATTTAAATGCTTTTTTTAATAACCATCCATTAATCTGGCACTACTCTGGTCTGATATCTGCCGGATTAGTAAGTGTACTGTATTTCAAATAAGGATTAATCAAATAAGGCACATGATAAGGAAGAGTGATAATGAGAAAAAAGTGAGAGAACGATAATCTATCTCTCCGTGTATCAATCATTAATACCAGATCGCAGTGTAACAGGTCTGATTGTTGTAAACATTTCTAAGATTAGGAGCGCAAGCTATTTTCTTCTTTAAGCGAAATAAACTGCTGTTTGCGGTTACAATACACAAGGAACAATAAGACTTAGTGCCGTAACTTTGCGATAATTTACAGTAATTATTGAGACAAGATGGTAAGACAAATTTCTCTTGAGAGTCGCCGTAAAAGTCTGGTGATTCCCAAACGACACTATCCACTTCTAAAACAGACACTTTGTTTGAATAAACGTAGTCATTAAATTGATACTGTTTCTACTAAACATAAACGTGGAATACATTAAAATGTTGTTTGGTGAGACAAAAAGACTCATTCTATTTCACTTGCAGCGGAATGAATATTACCAATTTAACAGGGTGGGATAATGAAAACACAACAATTTACAAATATCACAGAACGAACTCATTTCATATTTTTAAGTCAAATATGGTATAAGTACAAAGATAGTGTATTTATATCATAAATACAGTCATTAATGATGCATTACTTTTTGAAGAGCAAATGGGTTTTAGAAAGGGTAGGTCGACTGTGGATGCATTGTTTGATTACGATAGATAATAGAGAAACGACAGGAGTATAACCAGGAAACCCATATCGCTTTTTGTTGATCTGGAAAAAGCATTTAATAATGTAGACCGTCAAAAGTTATGGAATATTATGGATAGAAGAGAATATCCACAGCATTTAATAAATTCAGTTAAGATTCTTAATAAAAGTACATCTGTAATCCTGGATCTGAATGGTAGGCTCTCAGGTGACATTCCAATAAATTACTGGCCTCGGGACGAATGTTTAAAAGTACGAGGGCTATTTGTTTTTCAACCTCCAATAGACCAATAAACAGACACATAAATGACATCAATAATTTTATTATATTCAAAAGTTTCATATATATGTAAACTAATTTTCTACATAGTCACCACCATTGTTGAGGCACTTATCATTGCGAGGCACCAACTTTTCCCATTCCCATGTTGTAGAATGTTCGCTCCTGAGTAGTCAGCCAATCTGCCACACTGGACTTTAACTCATCATTGGAGTCAAACCGCTGCCCACCTAACCATTTTTTCAAATCAGTGAACAAATGGTAGTCACTTGGTACCAAGTCTGGACTATAAGGTGGGTAATCAAGGACTTCCCAACCAAATTCATGAATCAGGTTTTGTGTGAGCGCAGCAGGGAACCCACCGAGCACAGAGTTTCCTATACCAAAGCTTTTGAGTAAGAATATCATAAAGAGCAGAGCTAGAAATTTCAGGAAAATCAGCAGAAAGTTCAGTAATTTTGAAACGACGGCGCTCTCAAACTATCCTGTCTACCCTTTCAACAACATCATCAGTAGCCACGGACTTTCTTCCTTGCCCTCCTTCATTATGAACATCAATTCGCCCTTCTTTAAATTTTCGACACCATTCCTGAACTCAACCATGTCTCGTCACATTTTCTCCAAACACATTACACAACCTTCGATGAATTTCTGCAGCACTATGACCTTCAGCTTGAATAAATCTAATAACAGACCGAATCACACAGTTGGAGGCAATTTCAGTTGTAGTTTCCATAATAATTATTAAACTGTCATCACCACAGTAATAGACAAAATAACTATAAAACCAGTGGTTATAGGTTAGAACAAAGCCTCAAAAACATTAGTCAACAATCAGATTGTTGCTATGACAACAGAACCAGGTTTGCCAACTCACCGGAGGTTGAAAAAAAAATAGCCCTCGTAGATACATTATACAGTAATTATCAATTACCGCTGTTTAACAAGAACGCTCACACGGTGCATTGCATGCACGACATGCATTGCATATTGCAAAGTCGATTATCATTTACACAGAAATAGTTGATCGTTAACAGATAAAAATCTGATCAGCTCTGTAAATTCCATCTGTCTGAAATTGAATGAACGGCAGGAATGTTACTGAGAAAGACGTGTGCTACGCTATAAATGGAACGTTTTGTGCAGTGCAAGCTCACAGCAGGGATGCAACGCTGTATCGGACTTGATGGAACACAGTGCGATGACATAATAATCAAGCAGAATACAGTGAAATAATCTGCTCGCAAACACTGAAATACATTCAACTTTTTAATTTGTTTTGTCCTGGTAGCAAATTAATAAACAACTATATTTCAAGATCAGTGGCGTAAGCAGGGGGGCTCAGGGGGCCGAAGCGCCCCAACCACAAAAATGTAATATGCACTTCCTTAATTTACTTACTCTCTCGTTTAAAATTGCAAAATTGCATATTTCGCCCGATTTGGACGGGGATATAAATACAAACAAATAAGTAGTTTAAAATAACAATTATTACTTCAGTTATAATTTATAGTTCATTGAGCGGTGTATTACGCTGAGTGTAACGTTCTGTAAGCTACCTGTTTCCTCACTCTCTCGCCCTCTCATTTGACGGCGCCACACCGGCCACCAGCCACTACTACCAGTGAACCCTAAGAATTTTTACTTAAGTATTAAATAATATTTTTATGAAACTTAAAAAAGTACATAAACCTTTTTCATAAAAATATTATTTAATACTTAGTCCTAAGTTAAATCCAGCATTTTTTTGCAGGTATCAGTCAATAAATAAAACGATAATTTTAATAATGTTCCTAATTTCCCATCTTGAATAATCTTGCTGTAATAATGAAAAAAATTACTTTAAAAACACTTTACATTTATACGAAATTTTTTGATAATTTTTTTAAAATTTTTGGATAAGGCCCCAGATACGAATACATGTTTAATAAAGAAAATGTGAAACTACTGAAAATAATACGCCTACTAATAAATTGTAACGATTAACTGGCATATGTACTCTATCTTATACTATAAGTTGTAGAAGAGTAGGCTAATATATGGACTGCTAAGGTTCAGCCCTCCCCCCCCAGATTGATTTCTGCCTACGCCACTGTTCAAGATAGAATACGGTAAACATATTTTAGACATTCGTTTTGGAGTATTATAATATTCAGGTTACAAAAACGTCGTAAAGAACCGTTATCTTCAGGCAATTTACTACAAATTTCATAAGATTTTTATAAAACGAATATAATTTAAAAATCTTCAGCAATTTTCTAATTACAAATGCTAAATCCATCTTAAATTTATGTTTTTTGTGTCCGTAATTTGAGGTTGCAAATTTATGGGAACCGATACATAGTCCCCCATGTTTTCGTACTCTTTTGGACGGGTTTGCACGTCTTACGTTTGTATTTTATTGCAACAAAGAATAATTAGGTTCACAAAATTATTAACAGTATTCAAAGTGCAATTAACAGTATGACATTATCAGCAATAAAGGTAAAAGTTAAGAGTTAGATACTACTGGCGAAGATTTCCGTAGTTACCTTTTAACATTGAAAATGTTTATAAGGACGTGTCACACATTTGCGGGCGATCGCTGGTGCGTGATCGAAAATGGGAACCGGTGAGTTTCCATAGAAACTACTTGTTTGTTGTCAATAACGTAGTACACATATAAAACTTCGCTTATGAATGCGACTACATTTAATTTATAATCTGTACATTGGTAAATGAAGAATGAATTCATTGATTGATGAATGAAGAATGAATTCATTGATTGGTGAATGAACATAAATATATATGTTTTTTAGATTTATTGAAGCATTGTCAATGTCCTTCTCTGTGCATTGCATTTATGCAATGCCTGTAAATTTTTGTACAGCTCATCGGAATACCTTATATTATGTCAGTTGCTATATAGAACACGCGCCTGTTATTAACCGTCTCGTACTTTAAGCGGAAATTGTAATTACGTAGTACTTCACTAGTTGACATTTGAGATAAATGTGTTCTTAATAATACCGTTTTAGAAGTCCACCCTACCAAGACGTTCTGAATGCGCCCGGTCGTCCAGTATAAAGCCATACGTATTAGGGTATGTCGTTCCTGTCCTAACTGGTGGTAACACGTGTAGGCTATCCGAGTGACCCATTACAAAGTGATCACGTAAATGTGAATTCTACTACATCGAAATACGGTAGTTTTACAGTGGCGTAATAAAATTCGCGGAAACAACAATCGTGCTGCTGGAGAGAATTTGGTGTCAGAGGCATATTCGCTACCGGTATAAACAAAAAGGATGCTCTCCTTTGTGTTAACAGTAATAAATCCAATTTTAATTAAAGAAATTTGTAATAATATTGTATAAAATATTTAAAAAAATTAAATTTCAATTCCGCTTAATGTGTCTTTTGTTTAGTTAAATTTTAAAACACTATAACATAAAAAGTGCCAGCCGATGTAAATAATTCTCCGCGTAATACGCGGTGTGTTTTTGCTGGTAAAAAATGAAAACTAAAATGGCCTAAGTTACTCGGGTAAATATGGTGTTCATTGCAGTAGTAAACAGCTGTTCATTATTTATTTGTAAAATTGGAAACTGTTGTAGACCAGTTTATTTGTTTATTAAAAAACTGTTTTTATGGCCGTGAGTAGCGGTTTTTCTGGTATTCAAAAAGTTGACACTGTTAGGCTAGGAGTATACAGACGTTTATAACGTATTTTTTTCCTACAGAAATTGACGTAAAGTTTTATTTCGTTTACTCCGGCTACAGCGTACGTTAGACCTTCTTGTCCTCTTCACTCCAAGGACTAGGCCTTAGACCTGTTCCGGAACCCATCTATTCCTCGGTCTACCGACATCTCTCTTCCCAGTATGGTGATAACCCAAATCAGCCACAGGTAGACGGATATCAAGCATGCGATTCAAGTGTTCGCACCATCTCCTTCTGTGGTCTTCAGTCTTCTGGTGCAACGATACAATGTTTCAATTGCGTCTAATATCCTCGTTTCGTCTCCGATCCAAGAGAGTGTTCCCTCGGACCTTGCGTCCCTCTTATAAATTTCATTTCGGCTGCGTGAATCCTCTTCACGTCCCTTTTACCAGGAGTCCATGTCTCACTAGCATACAAGTATGTGGGGACAGCCACAGTTTGATAAAATTTCATTCGGGTGTCCTTCCGTGTTTTATTATTTAGGTGTGCATGTGCAGGCGGAGGAGCCTACATTAGGCCAACGGGCCTAAACTTGGGCTAAGTTAGTTAGACTACTGCGATTGGGCAGAGAGAACTCGTCAGCTGAGGTGAAAGGAACTCTCTAGGGGAAGATCAGCCCGATATCAAAGTTCCTGGTTCTCCAGTTTGGGGGTTTTACAACAGATTTTTTTTTTTTCTTTTTTTGAGAGAGAGATTTCGGTTTAAAAAAATAGAAAACAGTACCTGTTATTTTCAAATACTAGTTTAGCACACCTCTAGTAGCAGGTAACATTGCATGATTTAATGGAAGTCGACTGGGCCGTGATCCATTCGTTTGTGCTATGACCTTGAGAACGGACTTGTAGTGTCCAACCAAATCCTATATTACATCACTGCATATTAAAGGAAAAATGTTAACAAATGTTCGTCTAAACTTCGCCTTGTTAGACCCTGGTTATTTGAGACCGCTATTAGTGGCATCGTTGTAACAAAATAAAATAAATGTTTTGTATTTGTTTCCTTAAAAGGGTTTCCTTTAGACGAAAACTGCACTTAGCGTAATGACAAATTGATAAGTGTACACGGAAAGTAGCTGAACTCAGTAATTTCAATTACTTTGCGCGTTTAACAGTTCATTACCTCCTCGAGATTAATGTAACGGTTCTAGTGTTTACTGTCCATTCATCAATCATTTTCACCTTCTAAGCGTAGTTCCTTGTTAACGTGATTTTTAGCACCAACAAAAGGGAAATATTTTTTTGGTCGTCTCGCTTAATACCTCTTGGGTCGTGAAGCATTTACATGTATAGTCATATTGTTGTTTGTAAATTTGTAATGTCATGATTAACTGTTCCATGATAATGTTATAATGTTAAGCCTTGTGTTCAACTTCGCCGACACGTTGTTTCACATTTCATGTGTGTATTACGTCGCTACTTTACAGTTAGCGTTACTTTCCATAAAGAAACACAGCACGTGGAATACTGTGCGTCCGAGCGCGTGGGCCCATGTATTGCATGTCCTAATATACCGTTACGACGCTCCCACCGATCGTCGTGTTGTACTGTGGAAACAGAATATCCCACACCAATGAAGTCGCTGAGTAAAAACTTTAATTAAACACAAACAACAGTTAGAAGTGAACAAAGAGAATTCAAGTTCAGTTTGTCCAGCACACAACAATAAATGCCACGTTGTTACAGTTTTGCACTAATTAACGCAGTAATCTGTTTCGACTAAAGCACAAGAATCACTCCGAACCGCACTTGAAATATTGCCGGGTCTAACTGAAGTTAGACTGGTTGAGTGGCATTGTAGTGACACAGCAGACCTGGATACCAGTAGAATAGTCGAGGAAACATTGTCCACTAAAGCCCTCCGCAGACGGCGCGTCCTATTTTCCGACTTTAGTTGTTAAAAGTTGCGCTACCAAATGTTTTGCGACCCATATCGCTTTTGTTGATCTGGAAAAAGCATTTAATAATGTAGACCGTCAAAAGTTATGGAATATTATGGATAGAAGAGAATATCCACAGCATTTAATAAATTCAGTTAAGATTCTTAATAAAAGTACATCTGTAATCCTGGATCTGAATGGTAGGCTCTCAGGTGACATTCCAATAAATTACTGGCCTCGGGACGAATGTTTAAAAGTACGAGGGCTATTTGTTTTCAACCTCCAATAGACCAATAAACAGACACATAAATGACATCAATAATTTTATTATATACAAAAGTTTCATATATATGTAAACTACTTTTCTACATAGTCACCACCATTGTTGAGGCACTTATCATTGCGAGGCACCAACTTTTCTATGCCCATGTTGTAGAATGTTCACTCCTGAGTAGTCAGCCAATCTGCCACACTGGACTTTAACTCATCATTGGAGTCAAACCGCTGCCCACCTAACCACTTTTTCAAATCAGTGAACAAATGGTAGTCACTTGGTGCCAAGTCTGGACTATAAGGTGGGTAATCAAGGACTTCCCAACCAAATTCATGAATCAGGTTTTGTGTGATCGCAGCAGGGAACCCACCGAGCACAGAGTTTTTATACCAAAACTTTTGAGTAAGAATATCATAAAGAGCAGAGCTAGAAATTTCAGGAAAATCAACAGAAAGTTCAGTAATTTTGAAACGACGGTGCTCTCGAACCATCCTGTCTACCCTTTCAACAACATCATCAGTAGCCACGGACTTTCTTCCTTGCCCTCCTTCATTATGAACATCAATTCGCCCTTCTTTAAATTTTCGACACCATTCCTGAACTGAACCATGACGCGTCACATTTTCTCCATACACATTACACAACCTTCGATGAATTTCTGCAGCACTATGACCTTCAGCTTGAAGAAATCTAATAACAGACCGAATCTCACACTTCAGCTTGAATAAATCTAATAACAGACCGAATCACACAGTTGGAGGCAATTTCAGTTGTAGTTTCCATAATAATTATTAAACTGTCATCACCACAGTAATAGACAAAATAACTATAAAACCAGTGGTTATAGGTTAGAACAAAGCCTCAAAAACATTAGTCAACAATCAGATTGTTGCTATGACAACAGAACCAGGTTTGCCAACTCACCGGAGGTTGAAAAAAAAATAGCCCTCGTAGATACATTATACAGTAATTATCAATTACCGCTGTTTAACAAGAACGCTCACACGGTGCATTGCATGCACGACATGCATTGCATATTGCAAAGTCGATTTTCATTTACACAGAAATAGTTGATCGTTAACAGATAAAAAACTGCACAGCTCTGTAAATTCCATCTGTATGAAATTGAATGAACGGCAGGAATGTTACTGAGAAAGACGTGTGCTACGCTATAAATGGAACGTTTTGGCAGTGCAAGCTCACAGCAGGGATGCAACCTTGTATCGGACTTGTTACGATGACATAATAATCAAGCAGAATACAGTGAAATAATCTGCTCGCAAACACTGAAATACATTCAACTTTTTAATTTGTTTTGTCCTGGTAGCAAATTAATAAACAACTATATTTCAAGATCAGTGGCGTAAGCAGGGGGGCTCAGGGGGCCGAAGCGCCCCAACCACAAAAATGTAATATGCACTTCCTTAATATACTTACTCTCTCGTTTAAAATTACAAAATTGCATATTTCGCCCGATTTGGACGGGGATATAAATACAAACAAATAAGTAGTTTAAAATAACAATTATTACTTCAGTTATAATTTATAGTTCATTGAGCGGTGTATTACGCTGAGTGTAACGTTCAGTAAGCAACCTGTTTCCTCACTCTCTCGCGCTCCCATTTGACGGCGCCACACCGGCCACCAGCCACTACTACCAGTGAACCCTAAGAATTTTTACTTAAGTATTAAATAATATTTTTATGAAACTTAAAAAAGTACATAAACCCTTTTCATAAAAATATTATTTAATACTTAGTCCTAAGTTAAATCCAGCACTTTTTTGCAGGTATCAGTCAATAAATAAAACGATAATTTTAATAATGTTCCTAATTTCCCATCTTGAATAATCCTGCTGTAATAATGAAAAAAATTGTTTTAAAAACACTTTACATTTATACGAAATTTTTTAATAATTTTTTTTAATTTTTGGATAAGGCCCACAGACACGAATACATATTTAATAAAGAAAATGTGAAACTACTGAAAATAATACGCCCACTAATAAATTGTAACGATTAACTGGCATATGTACTCTATCTTATACTATAAGTTGTAGAAGAGTAGGCTAATATATGGACTGCTAAGGTTCAGCCCCCCCCCAGATTGATTTCTGCCTACGCCACTGTTCAAGATAGAATACGGTAAACATATTTTAGACATTCGTTTTGGAGTATTATAATATTTAGGTTACAAAAACGTCGTAAAGAACCGTTATCTTCAGGCAATTTACTACAAATTTCATAAGATTTTTATAAAACGAATATAATTTAAAAATCTTCAGAAATTTTCTAATTACAAATGCTAAATCCATCTTAAATTTATGTTTTTGTGTCCCTAATTTGAGGATGCAAATTTATGGGAACCGATACATAGTCCCCCATGTTTTCGTACTCTTTTGGACGGGTTTGCACGTCTTACGTTTGTATTTTATTGCAACAAACAATAATTAGGTTCACAAAATAATTAACAGTATTCAAAGTGCAATTAACAGTATTACATTATCAGCAATAAAGGTAAAAGTTAAGAGCTAGATACTACTGGCGAAGATTTCCGTAGTTACCTTTTAACATTGAAAATGTTTATAAGGACGTGTCACACATTTGCGGGCGATCGCTGGTGCGTGATCGAAAATGGGAACCTGTGAGTTTCCATAGAAACTACTTGTTTGTTGTCAATAACGTAGTACACATATAAAACTTCGCTTATGAATGCGACTACATTTAACTTATAATCTGTACATTGGTAAATGAAGAATGAATTCATTTATTGGTGAATGAACATAAATATATATATTTTTTAGATTTATTGAAGCATTTTCAATGTCCTTCTCTGTGCAATGCATTTGTGCAATGCCTGTAAATTTTTGTACAGCTCATCGGAATACCTTATATTATGTCAGTTGCTATATAGAACACGCGCCTGTTATTAACCGTCTCGTACTTTAAGCGGAAATTGTAATTACGTAGTACTTCACTAATTGACATTTGAGATAAATGTGGTCTTAATAATACCGTTTTAGAAGTCCACCCTACCAAGACGTTCTGAATGCGCCCGGTCGTCCAGTATAAAGCCATACGTATTAGGGTATGTCGTTCCTGTCCTAACTGGTGGTAACACGTGTAGGCTATCCGAGCGACCCATTACATAGTGATCACGTAAATGTGAATTCTACTACATCGAAATACGGTAGTTTTACAGTGGCGTAATAAAATTCGCGGAAACAACAATCGTGCTGCTGGAGAGAATTTGGTGTCAGAGGCATATTCGCTACCGGTATAAACAAAAAGGATGCTCTCCTTTGTGTTAACAGTAATAAATCCAATTTTAATTAAAGAAATTTGTAATAATATTGTATAAAATATTTAAAAAAATAAAATTTCAATTCCGCTTAATGTGTCTTTTGTTTAGTTAAATTTTAAAACACTATAACATGAAAAGTGCCAGCCGATGTAAATAATTCTCCGCGTAATTTACGCGGTGTGTTTTTGCTGGTAAAAAATGAAAACTAAAATGGCCTAAGTTACTCGGGTAAATATGGTGTTCATTGCAGTAGTAAACAGCTGTTCATTATTTATTTGTAAAATTGGAAACTGTTGTAGACCAGTTTATTTGTTTATTAAAAAACTGTTTTTATGGCCGTGAGTAGCGGTTTTTCTGGTATTCAAAAAGTTGACACTGTTAGGCTAGGAGTATACAGACGTTTATAACGTTTTTTTTTTCCTACAGAAATTGACGTAAAGTTTTATTTCGTTTACTCCGGCTACAGCGTACGTTAGACCTTCTTGTCCTCTTCACTCCAAGGACTAGGCCTTAGACCTGTTCCGGAACCCATCTATTCCTCGGTCTACCGACATCTCTCTTCCCAGTATGGTGATAACCCAAATCAGCCACAGGTAGACGGATATCAAGCATGCGATTCAAGTGTTCGCACCATCTCCTTCTGTGGTCTTCAGTCTTCTGGTGCAACGATACAATGTTTCAATTGCGTCTAATATCCTCGTTTCGTCTCCGATCCAAGAGAGTGTTCCCTCGGACCTTGCGTCCCTCTTATAAATTTCATTTCGGCTGCGTGAATCCTCTTCACGTCCCTTTTACCAGGAGTCCATGTCTCACTAGCATACAAGTATGTGGGGACAGCCACAGTTTGATAAAATTTCATTCGGGTGTCCTTCCGTGTTTTATTATTTAGGTGTGCATGTGCAGGCGGAGGAGCCTACATTAGGCCAACGGGCCTAAACTTGGGCTAAGTTAGTTAGACTACTGCGATTGGGCAGAGAGAACTCGTCAGCTGAGGTGAAAGGAACTCTCTAGGGGAAGATCAGCCCGATATCAAAGTTCCTGGTTCTCCAGTTTGGGGGTTTTACAACAGATTTTTTTTTTTTTTCTTTTTTTGAGAGAGAGATTTCGGTTTAAAAAAATAGAAAACAGTACCTGTTATTTTCAAATACTAGTTTAGCACACCTCTAGTAGCAGGTAACATTGCATGATTTAATGGAAGTCGACTGGGCCGTGATCCATTCGTTTGTGCTATGACCTTGAGAACGGACTTGTAGTGTCCAACCAAATCCTATATTACATCACTGCATATTAAAGGAAAAATGTTAACAAATGTTCGTCTAAACTTCGCCTTGTTAGACCCTGGTTATTTGAGACCGCTATTAGTGGCATCGTTGTAACAAAATAAAATAAATGTTTTGTATTTGTTTCCTTAAAAGGGTTTCCTTTAGACGAAAACTGCACTTAGCGTAATGACAAATTGATAAGTGTACACGGAAAGTAGCTGAACTCAGTAATTTCAATTACTTTGCGCGTTTAACAGTTCATTACCTCCTCGAGATTAATGTAACGGTTCTAGTGTTTACTGTCCATTCATCAATCATTTTCACCTTCTAAGCGTAGTTCCTTGTTAACGTGATTTTTAGCACCAACAAAAGGGAAATATTTTTTTGGTCGTCTCGCTTAATACCTCTTGGGTCGTGAAGCATTTACATGTATAGTCATATTGTTGTTTGTAAATTTGTAATGTCATGATTAACTGTTCCATGATAATGTTATAATGTTAAGCCTTGTGTTCAACTTCGCCGACACGTTGTTTCACATTTCATGTGTGTATTACGTCGCTACTTTACAGTTAGCGTTACTTTCCATAAAGAAACACAGCACGTGGAATACTGTGCGTCCGAGCGCGTGGGCCCATGTATTGCATGTCCTAATATACCGTTACGACGCTCCCACCGATCGTCGTGTTGTACTGTGGAAACAGAATATCCCACACCAATGAAGTCGCTGAGTAAAAACTTTAATTAAACACAAACAACAGTTAGAAGTGAACAAAGAGAATTCAAGTTCAGTTTGTCCAGCACACAACAATAAATGCCACGTTGTTACAGTTTTGCACTAATTAACGCAGTAATCTGTTTCGACTAAAGCACAAGAATCACTCCGAACCGCACTTGAAATATTGCCGGGTCTAACTGAAGTTAGACTGGTTCAGTGGCATTGTAGTGACACAGCAGACCTGGATACCAGTAGAATAGTCGAGGAAACATTGTCCACTAAAGCCCTCCGCAGACGGCGCGTCCTATTTTCCGACTTTAGTTGTTAAAAGTTGCGCTACCAAATGTTTTGCGACCCATATCGCTTATGTTGATCTGGAAAAAGCATTTAATAATGTAGACCGCCAAAAGTTATGGAATATTATGGATAGAAGAGAATATCCACAGCATTTAATAAATTCAGTTAAGATTCTTAATAAAAGTACATCTGTAATCCTGGATCTGAATGGTAGGCTCTCAGGTGACATTCCAATAAATTACTGGCCTCGGGACGAATGTTTAAAAGTACGAGGGCTATTTGTTTTCAACCTCCAATAGACCAATAAACAGACACATAAATGACATCAATAATTTTATTATATACAAAAGTTTCATATATATGTAAACTACTTTTCTACATAGTCACCACCATTGTTGAGGCACTTATCATTGCGAGGCACCAACTTTTCTATGCCCATGTTGTAGAATGTTCACTCCTGAGTAGTCAGCCAATCTGCCACACTGGACTTTAACTCATCATTGGAGTCAAACCGCTGCCCACCTAACCACTTTTTCAAATCAGTGAACAAATGGTAGTCACTTGGTGCCAAGTCTGGACTATAAGGTGGGTAATCAAGGACTTCCCAACCAAATTCATGAATCAGGTTTTGTGTGATCGCAGCAGGGAACCCACCGAGCACAGAGTTTTTATACCAAAACTTTTGAGTAAGAATATCATAAAGAGCAGAGCTAGAAATTTCAGGAAAATCAACAGAAAGTTCAGTAATTTTGAAACGACGGTGCTCTCGAACCATCCTGTCTACCCTTTCAACAACATCATCAGTAGCCACGGACTTTCTTCCTTGCCCTCCTTCATTATGAACATCAATTCGCCCTTCTTTAAATTTTCGACACCATTCCTGAACTGAACCATGACGCGTCACATTTTCTCCATACACATTACACAACCTTCGATGAATTTCTGCAGCACTATGACCTTCAGCTTGAAGAAATCTAATAACAGACCGAATCTCACACTTCAGCTTGAATAAATCTAATAACAGACCGAATCACACAGTTGGAGGCAATTTCAGTTGTAGTTTCCATAATAATTATTAAACTGTCATCACCACAGTAATAGACAAAATAACTATAAAACCAGTGGTTATAGGTTAGAACAAAGCCTCAAAAACATTAGTCAACAATCAGATTGTTGCTATGACAACAGAACCAGGTTTGCCAACTCACCGGAGGTTGAAAAAAAAATAGCCCTCGTAGATACATTATACAGTAATTATCAATTACCGCTGTTTAACAAGAACGCTCACACGGTGCATTGCATGCACGACATGCATTGCATATTGCAAAGTCGATTTTCATTTACACAGAAATAGTTGATCGTTAACAGATAAAAAACTGCACAGCTCTGTAAATTCCATCTGTCTGAAATTGAATGAACGGCAGGAATGTTACTGAGAAAGACGTGTGCTACGCTATAAATGGAACGTTTTGGCAGTGCAAGCTCACAGCAGGGATGCAACGTTGTATCGGACTTGTTACGATGACATAATAATCAAGCAGAATACAGTGAAATAATCTGCTCGCAAACACTGAAATACATTCAACTTTTTAATTTGTTTTGTCCTGGTAGCAAATTAATAAACAACTATATTTCAAGATCAGTGGCGTAAGCAGGGGGGCTCAGGGGGCCGAAGCGCCCCAACCACAAAAATGTAATATGCACTTCCTTAATATACTTACTCTCTCGTTTAAAATTACAAAATTGCATATTTCGCCCGATTTGGACGGGGATATAAATACAAACAAATAAGTAGTTTAAAATAACAATTATTACTTCAGTTATAATTTATAGTTCATTGAGCGGTGTATTACGCTGAGTGTAACGTTCAGTAAGCAACCTGTTTCCTCACTCTCTCGCGCTCCCATTTGACGGCGCCACACCGGCCACCAGCCACTACTACCAGTGAACCCTAAGAATTTTTACTTAAGTATTAAATAATATTTTTATGAAACTTAAAAAAGTACATAAACCTTTTTCATAAAAATATTATTTAATACTTAGTCCTAAGTTAAATCCAGCACTTTTTTGCAGGTATCAGTCAATAAATAAAACGATAATTTTAATAATGTTCCTAATTTCCCATCTTGAATAATCCTGCTGTAATAATGAAAAAAATTGTTTTAAAAACACTTTACATTTATACGAAATTTTTTAATAATTTTTTTTTAATTTTTGGATAAGGCCCACAGACACGAATACATATTTAATAAAGAAAATGTGAAACTACTGAAAATAATACGCCCACTAATAAATTGTAACGATTAACTGGCATATGTACTCTATCTTATACTATAAGTTGTAGAAGAGTAGGCTAATATATGGACTGCTAAGGTTCAGCCCCCCCCCCCCCAGATTGATTTCTGCCTACGCCACTGTTCAAGATAGAATACGGTAAACATATTTTAGACATTCGTTTTGGAGTATTATAATATTTAGGTTACAAAAACGTCGTAAAGAACCGTTATCTTCAGGCAATTTACTACAAATTTCATAAGATTTTTATAAAACGAATATAATTTAAAAATCTTCAGCAATTTTCTAATTACAAATGCTAAATCCATCTTAAATTTATGTTTTTTGTGTCCCTAATTTGAGGATGCAAATTTATGGGAACCGATACATAGTCCCCCATGTTTTCGTACTCTTTTGGACGGGTTTGCACGTCTTACGTTTGTATTTTATTGCAACAAACAATAATTAGGTTCACAAAATTATTAACAGTATTCAAAGTGCAATTAACAGTATTACATTATCAACAATAAAGGTAAACGTTAAGAGTTAGATACTACTGGCGAAGATTTCCGTAGTTACCTTTTAACATTGAAAATGCTTATAAGGACGTGTCACACATTTGCGGGCGATCGCTGGTGCGTGATCGAAAATGGGAACCTGTGAGTTTCCATAGAAACTACTTGTTTGTTGTCAATAACGTAGTACACATATAAAACGTCGCTTATGAATGCGACTACATTTAACTTATAATCTGTACATTGGTAAATGAAGAATGAATTCATTTATTGGTGAATGAACATAAATATATATATTTTTTAGATTTATTGAAGCATTTTCAATGTCCTTCTCTGTGCATTGCATTTGTGCAATGCCTGTAAATTTTTGTACAGCTCATCGGAATACCTTATATTATGTCAGTTGCTATATAGAACACGCGCCTGTTATTAACCGTCTCGTACTTTAAGCGGAAATTGTAATTACGTAGTACTTCACTAATTGACATTTGAGATAAATGTGGTCTTAATAATACCGTTTTAGAAGTCCACCCTACCAAGACGTTCTGAATGCGCCCGGTCGTCCAGTATAAAGTCATACGTATTAGGGTATGTCGTTCCTATCCTAACTGGTGGTAACACGTGTTGGCTATCCGAGCGACCCATTACATAGTGATCGCGTAAATGTGAATTCTACTACATCGAAATACGGTAGTTTTACAGTGGCGTAATAAAATTGGCGGAAACAACAATCGCGCTGCAGGAGAGAATTTGGTATCAGAGAATTCGCTACCGGTAAAAACAAAAAGGATGCTCTCCTTTGTGTTAACAGTAATAATTCCAACTTTAATTAAAGAAATTTGTAATAATATTGTATAAAATATTTAAAAAAATCAAATTTCAATTCCGCTTCATGTGTCTTTTGTTTAGTTAAATTTTAAAACACTATAACATGGAAAGTGCCAGCCGATGTAAATAATTCTCCGCGTAATTTACGCGGTGTGTTTTTGCTGGTTAAAAATGAAAACTAAAATGGCCTAAATTACGCGTGTAAATATGGTGTTTATTGCAGTAGTAAACAGCTGTTCATTATTTATTTGTAAAATTGGAATCTGTTGTAGACCAGTTTATTTGTTTATTAAAAAACTGGTTTTATGGCCGTGAGTAGCGGTTTTTCTGGTATTCAAAAAGTTGACACTGTTAGGCTAGGAGTATACAGACGTTTATAACGTATTTTTTTTCTACAGAAATTGACGTAAAGTTTTATTTCGTTTACTCCGGCTACAGCGTACGTTAGACCTTCTTCTCCTCTTCACTCCAAGGACTAGGCCTTAGACCTGTTCCGGAACCCATCTATTCCTCGGTCTACCGACATCTCTCTTCCCAGTATGGTGATAACCCAAATCAGCCACAGGTAGACGGATATCAAGCATGCGATTCAAGTGTTCGCACCATCTCCTTCTGTGGTCTTCAGTCTTCTGGTGCAACGATACAATGTTTCAATTGCGTCTAATATCCTCGTTTCGTCTCCGATCCAAGAGAGTGTTCCCTCGGACCTTGCGTCCCTCTTATAAATTTCATTTCGGCTGCGTGAATCCTCTTCACGTCCCTTTTACCAGGAGTCCATGTCTCACTAGCATAAAAGTATGTGGGGACAGCCACAGTTTGATAAAATTTCATTCGGGTGTCCTTCCGTGTTTTTTTATTTAGGTGTGCATGTGCAGGCGGAGGAGCCTACATTAGGCCAACGGGCCTAAACTTGGGCTAAGTTAGTTAATCTACTGCGATTGGGCAGAGAGAACTCGTCAGCTGAGGTGAAAGGAACTCTCTAGGGGAAGATCAGCCCGATATCAAAGTTCCTGGTCCTCCAGCTTGGGGGTTTTACAACAGGTATTTGTACGTTTTTTTTTTTTTTTTTTTTTTTTTTGAGTGAGAGATTTTGGTTTGAAAAAACAGTACCTGTTATTTTCAAATACTAGTTTAGCTCACCTCTAGTAGCAGGTAACATTGGATGATTTAATGGAAGTCGACTGGGCCGTGATCCATTTGTTTGTGCTATGACCTTGAGAACGGACTTGTAGTGTCTAACCAAATCCTATATTACATCACTGCATATTAAAGGAAAAATGTTAACAAATGTTCGTCTAACCTTCGCCTTGTTAGACCCTGGTTATTTGAGACCGCTATTAGTGGCATCGTTGTAACAAAATAAAATAAATGTTTTGTATTTGTTTCCTTAAAAGGTTTTTCTTTAGACGAAAACTGCACTTAGCGTAATGACAAATTGATAAGTGTACACGGCAAGTAGCTGAACTCAGTAATTTCAATTACTTTGCGCGTTTAACAGTTCATTACTTCCTCGAGATTAATGTAACGGTTCTAGTGTTTACTGTCCATTCATCAATCATTTTCACCTACTAAGCGGAGTTCCTCGCTAACGTGATTTTTAGCACCAACAAAAGGGAAATATTTTTTTAGTCGTCTCGCTTAATACCTCTTGGGTCGTGAAGCATTTACATGTATAGTCATATTGTTGTTTGTAAATTTGTAATGTCATGATTAAGTGTTCCATGATAATGTTATAATGTTAAGCCTTGTATTGAACTTCGCCGACACGTTGTTTCACATTTCATGTGTGTATTACGTCGCTACTTTACAGTTAGCGTTACTTTCCATAAAGAAACACAGCACGTGGAATACTGTGCGTGCGAGCGCATGGGCGCATGTATTGCATGTCCTAATATACCGTTACGACGCTCCCACCGATCGTCGTGTTGTACAGTGGAAACAGAATAACTGACACCAGATGAAGTCGCTAAGTAAAAACTTTAATTGAACACAAACAACAGTTAGAAGTGAACAAAGAGAATTCAAGTTCAATTTGTCCAGCACACAACAATAAATGCCACATTGTTACAGTTTTGCACTAATTAACGCAGTAATCAGTTTCGACTAAAGCACAAGAATCACTCCGAACCGCACTTGAAATATTGCCGGGTCTAACTGAAGTTACACTGGTTGAGTGGCATTGTAGTGACACAGCAGACCTGGATGCCAGTAGAATAATCGAGGGCTAGACATTGTTCACTGAAGCCCTCCGCAGACGGAGCGTCCTATTTTCCGACTTTAGTTGTTAAAAGTTGCGCTACCAACACTGTTTTGCGACCCGTCACTGTAGTCGAGTTGGGCGCCGCACACGCCGCGATCGCAAAGTGACCGATCTGAAATCACTCACAATTCAGTCGCACGCAACCCAGCCTGCTGGTCGAAAAGCAACTTGTGTCGTGTAGTTGTCCAACCTTCTCCGTTCTACTTTCTTACTGTAATTTAATTTATAATTTTTTTTTTTTAAGTTCTTATAGTTTCATTTATAGTTTTTGTAATTTTTACTAACTTTATACTTTCATCCGTAAAATGAAAGATCAGGCGGCGCGGCGGAAACAAAATTTTTCCATGAGGTGGAAAAGACTATTTTAAAATGTATTATGAATCTGATTGTTTCAGCTGAGTAGCAGCTACAAAAAGCCTGGAGTTAATATTTCTTTCGATGTAAGGATGAGTCCAGAACTTCCTGCTACCTCTTCGCCGTCTTCGATATTGTTTATAAACAACAACGTCTTCCCCATCGCTACTGCTACACATAATAAAATAATAGTATTAGTAATAATAATAATAATAATAATAATAATAATAATAATAATCTGAAGAAGAATGTCAACAAAACATCACACTACAGTTCTGTACACATCATCTTTACTATACTGAAATTCAATCTTTTGAACAGACTAAAGCGGAAGTGATGTCTTGCCTCGTCATACTCGCTTTGGTTGCCAAATAAACCGGTGCGCGATTCAAAGTTGTGCTCTAGCACTACAATACAGCACAGCTCCGCTGTACTGTAAGGAAGTAAGTGCGGCAGCTCCGCCTTGGCGACAGCATTGCCATATCTCGTGCTGACAGTATATCTATGGCTTACAGGCGTGCGCCCCCTTGCCCCTCTCCTACCATCTGACAACACCGTAGGCGCTGCCCCTTTCACCCGCACCTTCCCCTGGCCAACTCCCTCACTTCCGCTTTAGTCTGCTCAAAAGGTGGTCCGGAGTATAGACAGGTTGCCAGATACTGATTTCATTTTGGTCAAAATTCAGTTGCTCCGTCTGCGGACAACAGCAACCCGTTAGCAACTAAAGTCTCAAAACGATCGCGTCTCAACTCGTGTTGCAGAGTAGTCCGTGCCGTGTGCGGAGATAACTTATAGTCGCATAGGAACTGGCATGAAACTAGGTCAATGGTCGGCCTTGAACAATACGCCAACGTCTAAAGCGCACGTCTCGAAATTGACGTAAAGTCAAACGTGTAAAATGGCGCGCAGTTATTTTTCATCTTACTTAGAAATATGTATGAAACTGCTTGCTCGTGTATGTGCCTGTGGCGTCTCGTTTCTGTATGTGCATTAGCTCACGTCAGTGTTTTGAGTAACTTAGCATTATAGTACTTGTTTTCTAGACTATGTGTACAGTATTTGGAGAAAATCTATGCTGTCTTTCAATAAGGAGATGCCGTGACGTTCTCAGTTCGGCTTCTGTACAGTAATCGATCGAATCGAATTTTCTCTTTGCCAGATTTACAGCAGCAAATAAAACTTACTGCTATCGTTCATATTACTTAAAAATTTACTTTTATCTAACATCAGTAATGTCCTGACGTACAAAAATTGCTCACAATTTTAAAGTAAATATCTAATTGTTGAATAAATTGGAATAAGTTGGAATTTTTTAATTGTCACAATAATGATAAACCCCATTATTACTCTATTATATTTTACAAGTAAAATAACAATGGAAGAGCAGATAATCATACGGAAAACACTAAAATTTCCGGAGCACTGCTTATTTTATATATTTTTTAAATGCATAGGTCTTAAAATTCAAAAGAGTACTATGAGTACGAGACGAAAAGTTGAGTGTAACGTATTCATTCGATACGTTTGGCTTAATAATTTCTAAAGTATTAAACGTAGCCAAACAAAAAACTGGTGTCATTGCATAGATGGATAATTTAGTTGATAACAAATACAAATAAACATTGTATCAACTAAAATTGATTGTATATTACTAAATATTTTAATGTATGCAGACGATCTTGTGATCATCCAAGAAAATGAAAGTGCCCTCCAAAGGTCGTTGTTTTATCTTACTGACATTTTGGCAGATTAAAATCAAACCATTTCCTTATCCAAAACAAAAGTTATTGTTTTTGTCTGGGGAAAATCATACTAGAACAAAGATTGTCATACAGAACTCGCCCCAATAGGACAGGTGCCAGATTTCAATTAGCATCACATACCAAGGTGATAAAACGGTTGAAATTAAAACTAGTCTCTTCCAGTCGCTTTATTGTGGCTCTATCGTTAAACACTTAAAGAAGAAAGCAAGGAAAGAGACGCAATTGAAATATTATAAAGTACTATACGGTAGTGACACTTGGATTAGGAAGGCCAAAGATATATCTAGACTAGAAGGAGCGGAAATGAGGTTCTTGAGGGGGTGTAAAAGGTTGTACCAGGAGAGATCTTATCAGAAATTATCATATTAGAATGTAGCTAGGCATAGTTGAAAGCTTAAATGAGAAAATATTCCGGTACAAAACGGGATGGCGGTTAGACGTAGAGAGAATGGATACATTTGCAAGAAGAGGCCTTGACTATCATCCAAGGGGGAAGAGAAGTGTGGGAAGCGATTGTTGGATGACTGCCATTGAGACTGGAACAGGCTACCAGCGTAAGTCGTAAAGGACGACGACGACGACGATCTTACAATAGTTTTGGAAACAAACTGACCAAAATCCCCTCTATTGGGTCGTGGTCTACTCCTGTTGTTACTAACCGACGTTTTGGCCTCTCCTCTGGAAGCCATCTTCAGTGTCCAAACGATTCGCTAATTGACACGGTCTTCGTCAGTTAACCACAGTACAGTGGCGTAAGGAGTATACTGTGAAAGCCTTAGGTACAGAAGATTAGCTTACAATGTTTTGGAGGCGACACTAAATTTTCAAGTGGTGTCGACATGTATTAATTTTGTAAAATAATTAAGATAAGAAGCTTGAATGGTTCTGAAACTTATGTCATAAAGAAAAAAGATGAACAGAAGATACAAACAGCAGAAATGAAATTTCTGAGATCAGTTGAAAGGTGTAATAGACGAGATCATATAAGAAATGGGGAAATAGTGATTTAGATAGTTTTGCAGTTAATTAAAGAATTAAAGAATACAGAAGAAAATGGATTCAATACATAGATAGAATAGACGGAAGTAGAATGCTGAATATGGAGGAAGATTACAACCCTCGAGAGAGTAGAAACGTTTATAGACCTAAGAAAATGTAGACTGTGGCATAGGAACAGGCCGCTAAAGCTTAAAACCGTTAAGAATATGGTGATGGTGGTGGTGGTGATGATGATGAAGTTTGTATTCTGAATCAAAATTTTCATAATTTGATGCCACACATAGACTTTTACAATTTTTTTCAACTTCTGACTTTCGTCTGTCGCCTGTGGTGCTCCTACAGATAATAAATTTCAAAGTCAACACTACACTCGTATTTGTGTCAAAATTACCTTAGTTTAGTCTGTTAGGTGAAACCAGGTGTTAGGTTACACCAATATCATGATTACTCGGTATAGTTTTAAAGTTGTGTTTATGTACACACCCGCTTCTCCTGCTGTCACCTTTTCAGGTGAAACATCTGACTAACTTACAGACTAACTAAAAGTAAACTTAAAGTAATCAATCTCTTGCACACATAACCCTTAAACACATCTTCTATTGTAGTGTACTCATTGTTCATAACCTAAAGGTACCATTCATATGAATTATAATAAAGTTTGAATTACTCACATTCTGTAATGAAAATCAACATACAGTAATCAGCTGATATAATATATAGACCTGAATGTAAACATAAACACTCCGCAACAAAATCAGTTGTCGAGAATGTTTGGACAAACGTACGTGTCATGAATCAGTGTTTACGAATTTGTTTTTTGTAATTAGTAACTGTTTTCCAATATTGTGACCGCGAGTGCACAGTGTATATATGGCCCTGACGGTGGTCTATGACCAAAATCGATCGAAATTAAGAATGTGAGTAATTAAAACTTTATTATAAATCATATGTATATTATCTTTAGTTTATGTACAATGAGTACACTACAATAGAAGACTGAGATGATAGGTAAAATTAGAAAACAACAAGTGTGTGTGTATCTATATATAAAACACATAGTCTGAGGATTTATGGCTACTGAATACACCGATTGCCAACAAATTTTGCACAGGTAATCCTTGACACAAGGCGCAAAATTTTGTCTAACTTGGAATTTGATATTTTGCTCCGTTCGCACGATTTAGGCCCTTTTAATTATACCTTTTTGTTGACGCGTATAAAGATGTCAACAGCACCATGGAGACCAGAATTAATTACCATATTAACAAGTAAATAAATGATATTTAGCTGTATGGGAACTGTACCTTATCCGTTGCTGCAGTTTTTAATATGCGATTGTATCGATACATTTTGTAATTTTGTATACAGATACGTCTATATATTTTGAAATTGTCTTACAACGATTAGAAAATTTATCTTTATTATGATGATAATCATAATCATAATCTTTATTATGATGGTATTTCTGATGATGCAATGAATAAGTAATGAAATATATTAAATACTACTAGTAACGATGTCAATAACACCATGGAGACTAGAATTAGTTACCATAGTAACAAATAAATATACAAAAGCTATTTAGCGGCATCGGAACTGTACATTTATCCATTCCTGTAGTACATTTTCGATGTTTTATGTAATATGAGATTGTATCGATATATTACGTTGTGGAAAGTGTACAAATTGTAAATTGTCCTATTACTTAATGCAAAGCGAAAATACGTGTTGTTTTCATTTGTGAGGTTAGGTGATAACGGTTTTTGGTTTTTAGTTTACTGCTGAAATAAATAAAAGCCATGGTTGAGGAAAACATAACGTTTAATGTGTTATGCAATGATTATAACACAGTAACACTTAAAATAAAGAATTTAACGTTTTTGATTTAACAGCTACTTTATAAATATCTCCAAAGGGTTTATAAACGGGTACTTTTAAATCTCCAAAGGCTGTTGCACCAACATAATAATTTAGTACAAGTGTTGAAAACAGCTTTGGAGAGAGTTTTGACTAATGAGTACAAAATTGTTATACGAGCTGACAGAACGCCAAATAGACATAGACAATACAAATTATATTAAAATACTTATTAAAAGTCAAATATTCGCGTACGAAGCCGCGGGTAACAGCTAGTTATAAATACATTACATTATCATTACCGTAAACACATATTTTAAATACACTTAGCAAGCCATTGCTTTACGTCTTAATAAGGATTGCAACAACATAAGCCAAAACTAATTGCATGACTATTGTTTGGTTAAGTTTTACAATGAGCAGCAAGTGGTAAACACGTTACGAGAGCGTTGCGTGGTGTAATACGTAAATTATTCTAAATAAAGGGAATTTTCAATATAATAACAAACTATACAATCAAAATTGATGGACTTGCTACGGGAGCACCAACCTCCGCTATCATCTCCAAAATCTTTTTACAAAAAACTTTATAAAAAAATAATAAATATAATAAAAATGAAAAACCCATTAGGATGCTATTTTACAAACGTTGATGACACTCTGTACATATATATCAAAATAAAGGCATTAATAATTCCAAATATATTTCATTCGTTTTAGTACGTAGGCTTTCACGGGCGGTGTCACTATAATTAATTAAAACTTCCGGGCTGAAAGGCCGTGGTCGAATGCTTGATGTAAAATCGCTAGACGTTTCGGCCACACCACCGGTGGCCATCTTCAGTAGCAAAGAATGTTCGTAGTAGATGGTATGCCGAACAATTCGCCCAGTGAAATGGGAACAAGCAACAGTGAGAGACGGCAACGCTGTTTCTATTTATAACTTTTTGGCCGCTTTAGGTGTATAACGCGAACCAATCAGAAGCCAGCTCATCATTCTCCACTCTGATTGGCCGTGGAAAATAAACCATGCCAGATGCCAAGATGCCAAGATGAGCAGGGCACAGCACAGTGCGTGCCCCAGTGACGGCAGCGTCCGGGCAAGCCCGATGACTGCCTGATGCTTGCTGTGTACCTGGTGCGAGACTTGTCGCAGAAACGGATAGGTACCGCCTTTTTTTATTTAGTCGGGGGTGAAGGAGACGGGCTGTGATTGGCTGAACCGCTGACGCGATCCACCAATGGCCTGAGAGGGAAGTCTACGCGAACGCTTCGCACGGATTGGCGGGATTTGTTCGCCCACAACGGGTCGATACACTTCCGCCAGCCCGGTAAGAGTCCGGTAGACTGCCTTATGGCGATACCGAGGCAGGCGAGAGATTGGAGGGGGGGAAGTTGCCGACTGAAGGTGGCGCTAGGCACACCTAAAGCCGGCACAACGCCCGATCCATCTGTCGGCCTGCAACGGACCGGAGATTTGACAGGTAGGAAGGTGGTAGATTCGATAGGTCGGTGCGTGGACAGATGGTGAGTGGGCAATATTGTATTTTAATTTATGGTGGGTCGTCGAGCAGAGCTCGAGGGCGGCGGCGTTTATCTGGTGGTGGTCCATCGTTGTTATCGAGGTGTTGGAGATGGGGAAAGTCAGAAATGGACGCTCGATGGAAGAGGTTGAACGTGAGAGTTCGCGCAAATCCATCGAGCGACGGAATCTTCAGCCCTCGCCTGATAGAATCATTTTTTACATACCAGGGAGAGCCGGAGATAAGGCGAAGGGTAATGGATTGGAAGGCTTCCAGGCGTTTAACGACGTCGGGGGCGAGTTGGTTCCAAAATGCAGGCGCTGTTTACATAAGGACGGCTCGTAAAAAGAGCAGATAAATCGAGAGCTTCGTGCGCAATGGCAGTGGCCCTCGAGGCGATAAGAATGGGTACAGTTTGGCTTTGACGCCTCGGGCGCGCTGGAGCACTGTGGACACGTGAGCTCTGAAGCTTAGGCGTCGATCAAGAGTGACGCCCAAGTACTTCACAGTACGTTGCCAAGCGATTGGGCTCCCTTCAAGGGAGAGGGTCTGGCATCGGGAAGTGAGCTGACGGGAGAAGGCAATCGCCTCGGATTTCTCCGTATTGATCGCCACCCGCCATTTCCTTAGCCAGGCCGGAAGTAATGCGAGCTGGCGCTGCACCACGTCAGTCGCAAAACGAAGGTTTGCAGAACTGGTGTGGTACATCGCATCGTCCGCATAGAGAGAGAGCGTGACTCCAGGCAAAACTGGCAGGTCGTTCGTGTACACTAGGTACAGAACGGGGCCGAGGACAGATCCTTGAGGAACGCCAGCGGCGACGGGGCGGACAGAAGAGTACGTCCCGTCGACGCAGATCCTAAATTTGCGGTCGCAGAGATACGACCGCATCAGATGTACAAATGAGGCAGGGAGAGGGGAGGTGGCTAGTTTATAGAGAAGGCCTTCGTGCCAGACTTTGTCGAAGGCCTTGCTCACGTCCAGAAGGACGGCGACGGTTTGATGGTTTCTATTGATGGCGTCAGTGAGTTGCGTGACAACTCGGACAAGTTGATGAGTGGTCGAGTGCTGCCTGCGAAAGCCGAACTGTTCCTGCCGGATGAAATTATCCAGCAGGGGAGTAATTCGGCGATGCAGGAGGCGCTCGAACACCTTCGATAAGACTGGCAAAAGCGAGATTGGACGATGATTCTCCGGGAGTGTACGCAGCTTGCGAGCCTTCGGTAGCATGATGACTTTGGCTCGTTTCCAAGGGCTGGGATAGTAGTTGAGCCGGAGACAACCATTGAACAGCACGTGTATGAGTGAAACGAGACTTGCTGGGGCGTTAAGTAAAACCATGCCAGTCCAGAGTCCAGAGTCCAGAGTTGAACGGAGCAGCAGAGTCGTGCTCCGGTGGTCGCAGTGTCCGGGTGATACCCGATGACTGCATGTTGCCTTGCTGTTACCTTGGCTAGCGATCTCGCGCTTTGAAAGGAATGGGACCTCCATCAATTTTATTTTGGAGGGACAGGATGTTATGATTTTACTTGGACCCTGGGACCTCGAAGAGACCCGTGACGGCAGAATGGGGGAGACCTCGAAGACCTTTCGCGTGAGAAGCAGGAATGACCCTCCCACAACGGGTAGGGCGCCCCTAGCCGCTCAGGAAAAGTCGCCGAGGGCTGCCAGGCGGCAATGTCGGCGCACGGGAGAGAGCGTAGGAGGAGGCAGCGTCCACCAGAGGTGGCACTAGGCACACCTAGGGCGAGCGCAGACCCCCCCCAAGTCTGTCGCCGAGCGCCAGCACGGACATGAGAAAGAAGGAAGGAGGAGGAGCGTGAAAATTCTCAAGGTCGGGGGGATGGGGCAGATGTTCTGTAAGTGCTTATGGGGGGTCGTCGAGCAACGCTCGGGGGCGTTTGTGGCGTCTAGGTGGTGGGCCGACATCTGTGCTTAGTCGACGGATGTGAGGATGGGTCGAGACATAGGCTCGGGAGAATAGTTTGAGGGCTAGGGACCGAACGAATTCGGTAAGTGAAGGAACCTTCAACCCTCGCCTGATGGCATCATTTCTGACAAACCAGGGAGAGTTGGAGATGTAGCGGAGGGTTCGGGATTGGAAAGCTTCCAACCGGGCGACAACGGATGGGCTGAGTAGTACCCAAAAGGAGGGGGCTGCGTAAGTCAGGATTGCCCTAAGAAAGAGCAAGTAGATGGTGAGTTTAGTGCGCACAGGCACTGAACCCCGATGAGAGAGAAAGGGAAATAGTTTGGCTCTGACGCCTCTGGCGCGCTGGAGACTCAGAGAGACATGAGGTGCAAAGCTTAGGCGTCGGTCAAGAGTGACGCCCAAGTACTTTACAGTCCGTTTCCACTCGATTGGGCTCCCTTCAAGGGAGAGGGACTGGCAGCGGGAAGTTAATTTACGAGAAAAGGCGATCGCCTCGGATTTCTCCGCATTGACCGCCATCCTCCACTTCCTTAGCCAGTCCGGAAGTACGGCGAGCTGACGTTGCACCAGGCCAGCTGCGAAATCAAGACTCGCTGAGCTGGCGTGGTACATAGCGTCATCCGCATAGAGCGAGAGAGTGACTCCAGGCTGAACAGGCAGGTCGTTCGTGTACACGAGGTACAGAACGGGGCCAAGGACAGATCCCTGAGGTACGCCTGCGGCGACTGGTCGGACGGATGAGTACGACCCTTCGACGCATACCCTAAAGATACGATCGCACAAGTACGATCGGAGAAAATGAACGAATGAGGCAGGGAGTGGGGAGTGGGCCAGTTTGTAGAGAAGGCCTTCGTGCCAGACTCGATCGAAGGCCTTACTCACGTCGAGCAATACAGCGACGGAGGACAGATGCTTGTTGTAGGCGTCCGTCAAATGGGTAACAACCCGGACGAGTTGAAGGGTCGTCGAGTGCTCTCTGCGAAAGCCGAACTGCTCCTGCCGAATGAAACCATCCAGCAGAGGCGCGTACCGACCGTGCAGGAGGCGCTCGAGTACCTTCGATATGACTGGCAACAGTGAGATGGGTCGATGGTTTGAGGGGTCAATACGCAGCTTGCGAGGCTTGGGGATCATGATGATTTTCGCACGCTTCCACAGGCTGGGGAAGTAATGAAGCCGGAGACATCCATTGAACAGCTCGTGGACCAAGTTGATGAGGCTAGGGGGAGCGTGTTGTAGCGCCGCCGCTCCGATACGATCATCGCCGGGCGCCCTCTTAGGGCGAAGTCGACCAATAGCCGAGACAACATCGGCCCGGTCGAACGGGTCAGGGATGTCAGCTGGAGGGCGGGAAAAATATCCAGATAGGAAGTCTGCGACCTCGGCCGAGTGGACGGGGTCGCAGACGCCTCCGTGGACGGTGAATTGCTCCTCCATGGTTGCGGCAAAGACTTCAGCTTTGCCGGCCGCGGAGTACACAATGCCGTCCGGTGATTTGAGGGGATGGCGGGTCCTTTTGTCGCCAGTAAGTCGACTCGCAGCCTGCCAGACAGACTCGGGCCGGACTTCAAGAGACTCGAGATACGAGTCCCAACGATGTGCAGTGGCATCAAGCAGAAGCTGCTTGACAAGGTCAGATTGGGCGTTGAGCCTGCGTTTGATAGCAGGATCCCGGGTTTGTTGCCATCTCCGGCGGAGTTGGCGCCGAGTTTGGATGGCGAGGAGCACCTCTTCAGGTAATTGAGACCGGCGATTTGTCTCCGGGACAAGATAGGTGTGTGTGTCCATAGCGGACGTAACGACTTCTTGAAGATAGTCGGCCATACGGTCCGCATCAGCCGTAGAGGCGATGGGGGCCGGGGGGTCAGATGGCACTGTTCGTTGGAGTTCGTCATGATAGGAGCGCCAGTTGACTCTCCGTGGACGAGAGGGGGGTTGGAGAGGTGTGTCCAACAGGGGACGAACAGTGATAAGTACCGGGTCGTGGTCGGACGAGAGGTCCGATACAGCACTGACAGTGATAGGAATGGCCAGGTCCTTGACAATGACAATGTCAAGGACATCCGGAAGGCCCCTAGTGGGCACGTGGGTCGGTGAGTCAGGACCAATAACTGAGACCTGCAGATGACGCTGAACGTAGCTGTAGAGCGAGCGGCCACGCGGGTTCGTGACACGGCTGTTCCAAGAGGGATGCTTGGAGTTGAAGTCTCCGGCAGCTATAGTAGGTAGTTCGTGGTCGAGGAGGGCGTCCCACTCCTCAGGCGGCGGAGGCCCTCCGGGCCCGGGAGGAAGGTACGCCGAAATTAGGCGAACCTCCCGATCCCCGATCCAGAGGGCCACCGCCGTCGTCTCCAAATACCTAGTATCTGGAGGGGGTAAGAGACGATGGGCAATGCGCCTGTGGACGAGAATAGCAGTACCCCCGCTGGGACGAGCGGGGGGTTGTAGCCGGGGCCTATCCGTGCGATATGTAGTGTACGCCGGAAGCTGAAAGGAAGCAGCAGGGGTAAGGAAAGTTTCGGAGAGGAGGATGACATCGAGGTCATATTCAGTGGCAAAGTTAGCCAATTCGGCTCGGCGAGACGGAACACCACACGCGTTCCATGCCACCAGCCGAAGAGGCCTAGACATTGAGAGGCAGGAGAGTCATGAGAGAGGTAAGAATGGTGACTAGCAGAGACTGGACGTCCTTGGCAGCCAAGATTTGAGGGATGAGGGTCTCAACCCAGACACGCAAACGATCAGCAAAGGTCGGATCCGAGGACCCTTCCTCCGCCGATGGCGCCTGCGGCGTGGGCGGGGGCACTCGATACATGATACCATTATCGGGCCGAGGTGTAGTTGTAGGCTGCCGAGGCTCTTGGGGAGCTGGGCCAGACACTCCACATCTCCTTAAATAGTGTCTGGCATGGTTTATTTTCCACGGCCAATCAGAGTGGAGAATGATGAGCTGGCTTCTGATTGGTTCGCGTTATACACCTAAAGCGGCCAAAACGTTATAAATAGAAACAGTGTTGCCGTCTGTTGCTTGTTCCCATTTCACTAGGCGAATTGTTCGGCATACCATCTATTACGAACATTCTTTGCTACTGAAGATGGCCACCGGTGGTGTGGCCGAAACGTCTAGCGATTTTACATCAAGCATTCGACCACGGCCTTTCAGCCCGGAAGTTTTAATTAATAATATTTCATTCGATTAACAATTTACGTAAAAAATAAAATTCACAACAGAAGAACAATCAAATAATAAACAGAAATACTTAGACCTGACCATAAACAGAAATGAAAATAAATTTTGAATACTCAATATACAGAAAACCTTCTCAAACTAATTTAATAATTCCAAATAAGTCTAATCATCCTCCTCAACATAAAATGGCAGCATTCAATTCATTAATGTACCGCGTATGTATAGAACTCAATTAAATTAAGAAGAAAGAAACAAAGAAAGAAATATTATCAAACAGATAGCAATAGGGAATGGATACAAAATAAAAACTTACAATCAATTATAAAATAAAATAAAAGATAAACTCACCAAACAAACACCATACAAACCTTCATGTAAAAATTCTTCCACTAATGATAATTTAAAATATATCAACTTTACTCATCACGGAAACATAACTCGTAAACTATGCTCTGTATGACGATGGTTGGCGTGTGGACCCTTGGCCTACCTGCTGCCTCTTCCCCATTGTAATACTTCCGCCCGGGCTCGACAGCAGCTAATTGCCGCGTGAGTCACCTCACTGTGCATCCAGTATGAAACAATTTTTTTTTGCCTCGCCCAATACCGGTAAAATTGTGTTATATTTGAAATCAGCGAAATAATACGATGAAAATGACACCAAACACGACTAAGGAATATTAAAAATTGGGCGTTATAAAGCACTATGCACTGAAGATGTGTATTAAAGTAGTTGTTGAGCTTTTACCTTGAAAAACCTTAAAATTTAATATTTTTAATATAAGCAAACTATTTAAAGATACAAACTTAAAAAATATCTTATAACACAGGTAATATTGTTTGTAATAAAATAAAACCTAAAACAAAGTTCAACTTTCATATTAAAAATGGAGTTTACAAAATAGAATGTTCAGATTGCAATAAATTCTACGTAGGCCAGGCGAAGAAGAAACTCTCCGAGAGATTCATTCAACATGATTGTAATTAATCTATTCCAGTCAGAGAAGCAAACTTGGTCGGTCAGATCTTGAGAAAGGACTGTTTTCAGAAATTATTAATAAACGGAAAGACTGCATGGAAGAGAGGGATATGACGAAGGGAGATGACATGTTAATGTAATTTATAATGGGCTGGGGGGAGGGGATAAAGTTACAGAAATATTAAAGACGCAACGCAGTTGATTAATTATCTGAGCTGTAAGAACTCATACAGAAAGGGCTAGATATTGATATTGAAAGAAAATTTAATAATTTAGTTATATATGTGGAACAATTAGATCATTATTAAAGAATACGACACTGAGGAAGGTGTAGCTGAACTTGTATAAGGTCACCGGAGTGCCTACTGTAATGTGGTGCAGTGAATCTTGGACTTCCCTGGTCTCCGACAGAGAATATCCCTGGCTTCGAAATACATTTTGTAAGACTGATTGGGGATGTACTTTGAGGGATCATAATAAAAAACGAGGATGTAAGGTTATAATAAAATACTTATTAAAGGTACTGTTATTTATTCTCAGTATTGTGACGAGAACCCTATCGAACAGCCCAGAACATTCTCCACCCGTCCTCCCCGCTCACAGTATGGCAGGTGCCACCGTGTAGTAAGGAGGGAAAGCTATACTGGACCTCTGTGCGACCTAAAAAAGCAAGAGCATCTGGCTTAGTTCAGTTAGTTACGTGAGCGATTTTCTTAGCGCGGATTGAGTGTTTGTCGAAGTATTGTGTGAAGTGTTATTGTGTTATAATTTGTGTGGACCTCTGTTATTTGACATTATTATTGCGTGCGGACAAAGTTAACTGGAATTATTGTACGAGTTGATTACGACGTATATAAATTGTGATTAATTAAAGTTGGTAATTAGTGACATCATTGGTGTCTTGTTTTTTTTCCACTGTACCATGCGACGATCAGTGAGACCGTCGTAACAGTATAAAGGAATATAGGGAAGATTGGAAGACTCAAGTGGAACGCGTGGTAGACAACGCGAATGCCTAAGCAATCACTAAAATATAGACCATCTGGCAAGAAGGATCGTGGGTGACTATGAAATTATGGTCAAGAACTCTATGATTCGGAACAGGGTTTAGTCTAATCGGTGGGGATAGGAAGAGGAAGAATATCTTCCACGTCGTAGTAAAAAACGCCATAGGGGAAAAGGGTTATCGAGAAACAGTATATGACTAGTGACAAAGAACCAACATAATTTCAAATACCAACAGTAGAATTGGATTACGGGGGGTAGTTGTGTTCAACAACACGAGCATAAATATGGAGGCACGTTTCTTCAGTCCTTTAGAAATAAAAGATATTGTTAAGACATTTCACATATTATTCTGTTCCTCGACGACCATTTCTCATCCTTATCTTTTTCTGCAGAAACACAGATTTACGGCAGGAACTGAATATTATGAGTATACTCGACAGGACTGCCCAGTATCGGCTGAATTGGTGGAAACATCTTTGCCGAATGGATGACTGCCGCATCCCCAAACAACTGTTGAATTATAAGCCGAGAGGACGGAGAAGTTTGGGACGTCCGAGGAAGCGCTGGAGTGACCAGCTCTAATCTTTGCCTATTTGAGGCCGGAACAAACCATCCTTGGTTTAATCCTTGAAGATGATGATGATGATAATGATGATCTTCTTCTGCAGTAATAACGTACGGGAAGCTTCCATCGTCTTATCGGTGCCTATTGTTCTAAATCATTTATCATGAACACTATACTTTCTACGATAAAACTGTACTGTTTCCACTGTTAGTAGCGTGTACTCTGCTTCTAATCACCAATGTTACGATACAGCTGATGAAGAGCTCTGGCCTCTAGAATGACGTGTCTCCACTCCTCTCTATCCTGTGCGACTCTTCGTCACCTCCTGACCCCCAGCTTCTCATATCTTTATGTATATCGTCCACCTATCGTTCATATCTTCTTCCTTCTGGTCCTCCAATGAATACTTTTTCCACCGCTCTTTCCTCTGTCATTCTTTGTACCTGACCTTCCCACCTAATTCTACCTTGTTTTATTGCTGTGTCTGATTCCTTGTATAGATCGTAACATTCGGCGTTTGTCCTCATACGCCACATTCCAGTATCTAGTACACCTCCATATATCCTACTCATAATCTTTTTTTTCCATTTTCTGATCATATCTTCTTGGACTGAGTTCATGGTACAGGGTACTGAAGCATAAAACACTACTGGCCGCAATACGGTTTTGTAAATCTGGATCTTGGAGGTTGCAGAAATGTTTCTGGACTTTAGGATAGGCAGCAAAGAAAAGCAGCAGCTATTTCCTATGGCCAGTTTCCCTTGAATTTCAATTGCCATCTGATTTTTTGACGTCAAGAGGGACCCAAGATATATAAAACTGTCGACTCTCTCAGATTCATTACCATTGACTTTAATTTTTGGGTCTATTTCTTCTCGGATATTCTTCTTCATCAACACTGAACAACAGTGGAATGAAATAACAGAAAACCAGGAAAGTCGTTACTTACAATTTTAGTTACATTTCCAATGACCAACAACAACAAATAACACTCGTATGTAACAAAGAAGTACCTAGCGCATGTATTCAAGTCAAACACACTCAAGAACTTAGCAAACGAGGATGTCGCAATAAATGATACTGTTATGCTGAAGAAATAAACAGTACCACACCGCTGAGTGCTCATGTGACTCTTGTCACGCCGAGGCAAGCGAGACTGTTCCAGTAGCTTGCAGATCATTCTACGCAGTAGAGTCGGGTAAAGTTCTGGATTCCTCGAGATTGTCCGTACTTCCCTTCACAGACGTTACTCGATTCCTCTAAGTGCATCCAGGCCCGCAGTGTCGCTACTTAGTGGCCTGGTCAAATACTGAAATTCGAAATTTAGACCTGGCGATATTACGGTGGGTTCGAGTTATTGTTGCGGAAAGTAACTGTATTTTATTAATCATGCAGCATTATAGTAAGGTGACATTTATTGTTGTGTGTTGAACAATTTAACTTGAATTATAGTATAAGAGTGCCTTTGTTGATTTCTAACTGTTGCTTGTGTCTAATTAAAGTTTGTAGTAAGTGACTTTTCTGGTGTCAGTTATTCTGTTTCCACTGTACAACACGACGATCTTTGTGACAGATGACCACACACAATAATTCACAATTGACATCTTACTCAAACACCTCTGTAAAACACGCGGCATAACGCAACACACTGCAACTTGAGTGACAGCATTTTTGTTAGACCGAAACTCATATCAACTGGAAACCATAATTAACACGGTCGATAAATAATATTCACACACACACACACAAACACACACAAACTTAATGGTGATGCGAAACTTACGTAATGAGTACAATAATTAAAAAAGACAACTCTCTCTCTCTCTCTCTCTCTCTCTCTCTCTCTCTCTCTCTCTCTCTCTCTCTCTCTCTCTCCTTCTCTCCCTCTCTCTATTTATGTATCTAAGCATTCAAAGAATTTAGACGAAACCGTAACATCGAAGCATGATAATGTTTTAATGCAATTATGCTAATTATTATGAATTATTAAATTATCCAATTATAAATTAATGAATTGGGTCTAATTAAATTCGTATGCCATTTATGTTTAACTGAACGGGGTTGTAATTGACATGTACAGAGCCCCACTTTCCTTGGGTATCATTTATATTTAATATACATATAGAAAAGAAAATTATATTTGTCGGATTTGACTCAATATAGTTATCAAATCAATATGATTTACATGAGCATGTTAATCTGACATTTCAATGTGCGATTTGGGTGTGTCCAGTGATAATTGGCATAACTCTGAGACTCTTTGTAGGTAACAAGATAAAATCACTTGGAACGTGATAAATTAATTGTCAAGGTTAATCGCAATAATGAACGCAAGATATATGTATATATGTAATAATTACTTATTTATTACATCATTGATTAAGTAAATTACTGAACCACTTAATGAAATTATGTCCTGTAAATACATAACGAAACACATAATAACATAAATCACAATAATATTCGTTCGTTGTTTCCTGAAAACAAGACATATAGTACAATCAAATACAACACAATAATGTACACATACACACAATAAGCAATCAAATATATTTTATCCCTAGCTAAATGCGTTCATTATGCTCAGATGAATGACTTTAATATTAACATTATTAGATTTATGATTTATATAGATTTACAGAAATCTCTCGGGAGTAGCTCTTTGAAAAGAAGAGACAGTGCAGTAGTATGTATCAACTAGCATTTAAGAAACATAAAGACTTATCTTGCAAAAGGCTTATCCACAAATTCCATCGGTGTAAGATTACATCCGTTGGTGGGTTCCTTGTACATGGTAATCACTATTGATCGAAGAACACTTCACTTTCACTCACTGAATTTCCCACTCGCATTATGTATAGTGTGGTGTTGGACTCTCCGCTGGCGTTAAGTGCTTTATGGCTTCATGTGTTAAGGTGCAATCATTGTCATTGAAGTGGTTTGCTTTTAGAGTTTGCTGTGTGCGTGTTCATGTAGCTAACTATTCTGTCTACCTTGGACGTAATGTATGCAATGTGCGTATTAGTGTTCGTGTTAATTCACTCAGTTCAGATGCCCAAAATTGAGAATCATTATGGTTGAATAGTGTCTGAAGTCGTCACCCACTGTTTTACTCTCGGATTGTTACTCACTCGTATTGCATTATGTTGCGTGTCGGTCGTAGTCTAGAGTCACGTATGCACTGGTATTTAACGATAGTTATGTCTATTCGCACTATTGATTACTGCGGTAAGTTCGGTAACTCATATAAACTATCGAACATACGTTTTGTAGAATTGCGATTGAGTTGAATGTCTAAGTTCACTTAAGACCGCAACTTGGTTACAATTTCACTGATTGATTAACTGAGTTAAAAGTTGAGTAAGTCGTGTAAACTATTCCAATTACTACTACTTCTACTATATTACTCGTATTACTAGTACTGGGCTCCGCGTCCTCGCAAACAGTTTTTATCAATCATTCTCTCCCAGAAGGCAATTTTCTCATCTCTACGCCTTCGGCCGTTGTTGATAGGTTCCTAAATTCCTACCACCTTGTAGATTTTTGTCATCGTCTTCCTGATTCGTCGTTCAAGTTGTCACTACTCTCTCCACCAGTTCCTTTGGAAGATGCGAAACTCTCGTTGGTCGACGGGCATCCCCGGAATATCCCAGCGACGAACGTTGTGCTGATTCTCAGAAAGTAGATTCCCCGCCTGTCTATCAACCTTTTGTTTCCACGTTGTCGAGACACTCCGATATAGCTTTTGTTAGGAGTCTGCAGTGTCTTGGTCAATTGTTCATTTACCCTTCGCTCGTTCCACCAATTATCAACTCTTCGTTGGGAGTCATCCCTGGACGGGTCCCACGCTTTCTAGTTGGAAATCTGACCGGACGTCAGGGCGTGTTTTCATGCTGGGCTGTGTATATCTCTAGTATTCATTGAATATCCGTCCTATTGTCTACATATTTGTCAAGATTTCTCTGCATCCTTTGTTGCTGAGTGTTACATTCATACATGTGCTCGTTACAACTTAACCCCACAGCATGTGTTCCATTTTACTTCTGCGTAACCAGGCTACTGGACTATGCCTTTTTTTGTCTGGTTTGTTTGGCGTTGTAAATCGTAGCTAACTTCGTGCTGTCAACGACGTTCCCTGCTTTCTATTGTTGCGTGTACTCAGACGTTTCTTCATTGTTTTCCCACTGGCGTCGGGTCTGACGTGTATCTAATCGTCCTTATTTACGACTCGGGCCTGGGTTTGTCAACTCGAGTATGTGAGCGTGTCTCTTGATCAAGAAATTATAAATTTTTAAAATTTTGATGACCATAATGTTTTTAGGCTTGTGAAACGTATAATGTGGATTACGTTTGGTGGATTACGTAAATCATTTCCAAACCACAGACGATCACAAACAGAGCATGTAAAACCAAATTTATTCTCACTAATACGTTTGTTAAACTCAATGTCAGCAGCGATTATTTCTGTCTTGATGTGTTTACATATCAAATTTCTAGACTGTGGGGAATCGAAAGTGTGGAAGCGTCACGTTTTTCGATGACGTTACATTTTTGTGGAATGACCCCCAGCCTAAAAACATTATCATGTTAATATTTACTTGTAGAATACATTCATTTGTTTTGTCAATAAAATATATTACTTTTAAAAATGCGAAAAGTTTTTTATACCATTTGATAGACGGTGAACTATTAAAATTTTTAAATATCAAATGACACCCTAGATGTGGTTTATTCAGATTTCCTTAAATGTAGTACAATCATTAGGCGTACATCTTGCGGGTTTAGAAATTGTAATTTACTCCCAACTAGAAATAGTTTGCCACGCAGTGTTACTTTAATTCTGATACATGGTAATAGCGTTTTGTTTTATTACCAAAATTAACCACATGGCTCTTCAAAAATTATAGGAAATGCCTTTCTTTTTGTGAAGGTCAAAGGAATAAAAGCCTCAGAAATTAAGTAAATTCGTTACAGAAATCGCTGTTTCCAGAATACCAGTGACCGGTACAATTTAAAAGTAAAATAAATCCCTGCAGAAAATAGAAAGCGTCAAGCATACAAAAATTAGTTGGAGAATGGTTCTGAGAACTCGTCAAGAGAAATGATTCAACATCAGACTTGTATCAGAACGTATATGTACAAACACGAAATATCAGTATTGCTTGTTTGTCCGTTTTTCTCTCTTCCCAGTTTACTGTCACCCCTGTTTCAGTCTGTCACTCATTACACCGTGAAGCAGTAGAAAAATATTCCAACATTTAAAATTTCACGGCCGGAGTCAACGTCACTAAAATTACCTTCAGTTGGGCCGTGGTCCTTCGTTATGGAACCACACGTTTTGACTGCAGCTGCGACAGTCACCTTCAGTAGAGGTTCGTCTCGCTCCTCCGGCGTCGGAAACAAAAACACCCACTGAAGATGAGCGCTGCAGCTCCAGTTTAAACGTCCGGTTTCATGGGAGGAGGAGGACCGCGGTGCAAACGGGAAAATAATGTTTGTGAAAATACAGTACAAAATTCTTTACCAACTGATAAATTGTAAATTTACTATTCACAACGCATCACCCACGTATTCACAAGCTCTAATTAAATTATAACAACACAGAATTTGTAAAAAATTTATAGAATGGGGACTAGTATGTGGGAGATAAAGGGGAAAGACAAGGAAGAGATAGGTCGACGATGTTGAGGAGGATCTGAGGAATAGGGTGGTAAAAAGTTGGAGAAGTCTATGCATTTAAAGGGTTAAATAAAGAAAAAATCGTTGAAGAACCTAACCTGAACTGGGTTGTAACGCCATTAGAATCTTCTTCTTCTTCTTCTTCTTCTTCTTCTTCTTCTTTTTCTTCTTCTTCTTCTTCTTCTTCTTCTTCTTCTTCTTCTTCTTCTTCTTCTTCTTCTTCTTCTTCTTCTTCCGGAGCTTTATAGGCCGGGATGACCCTTGACTTCCGTCACCACTCGCCTCCACTTCTCTCTCTCTCTGTTGCAACGTTCCTCCAGTTTTGTGCGCCCATTCTCCTTAAGTCTTCCTCCACCTCATGTATCCATCGCCTTCTGGGTCTGTCCCTTCTTCTTGTTCCTTCCATGTTTCCATTTAACACTTGATTGGTAGTCTCTCCTATGGTATTCTCTCCACATGTCCCAGCCAGCTTATCCGCCTTGCCTTTATGAAGCGCACTATATCTTCCTGTTGCAATATTTCATCAATTACAGCATTTCAAAGACACATCTACACTTCTGCTTCCATTATCGGGCCGTATACTACTTTTCTTTCAAATTTTCTCAACGAATTTCTTGATACAGCCGTGAGTGGCCATGCTTCAGCTCCATAAGTCACTGGTCTGATCAAGCTTTTGTAAATATTCATTTTGATTTTACGAGACAGAAGCTTGGGCGTGAGAAGATTAAGATTTGTATAGTATGCTCTATTGCCAGCCATAATCCTTTCATTTATTTCTTGTAAGATCTTGTCCATTAGAAGAATAAGAATTAATAAATGTAAAGTAAACTGTGAATCAAGCAAGTGCATAGATAATGAAAGCACAGGCGTCTTCGCGTCTATACAATTAAATTGGAAGCAGACGATGAATGTGTGTGTGAGCGCGCGCGCGTGTGTGAACGCGCAATAGAGAGGGAGAGAGAGTGAGAGAATGTCGTTTTGTGAGTTTCCTTGTTCGAATTTCGGTCCACGTATTCTCATGTAATTCAACTGTCGCTCACAGATCTCTACCTTGTAGATGTTCTTTGTGAAGAGGCGTGTCCAGTGATCATCAATCTTTTCTTGTATATCGCTCTTCTGTCGCAGTCAAGAAACGTATGCGTAAGAAAAGCTGATACTCACTTTTGTACAGAGTTCCACTGTTACGGCGGTCGCACGGATTGTCGCGTCTCAGCAGTAAAATAATATAAATGAACACCAGAGAAATCGTTAAAGAAAACTTTAATAAATAAAAACACTTGTATAAAATAATTCTTCAAATTTACGATTGTCCAATACAGAGTAATGTGAAAAACAATACGTACTACATTAGACTGACACAATAAATAATACAACTTCCAAATTACGGATGTCCGGAGACAATAATTCATAGCTAACGCTTTTCACAAAAATACCACCACTGTCCGATAACGCACAGTGAATTAATAATAAGACATTTATTGTCATTATTAAACTTTACAATGTTCATTACATTCACAGCACTGGGAACTATCTGCTCACCACAAGCTCTGACACATTACATAACACTATACAGTACACTATGTAATGTGTGTATCTGTGACTCAACAATATACGTAAGTACTATTAGTACAACACAACACCACTGTTAATATCATACAACTTATATACTACAATTAGAAATATCATTACAATTATGTTACTTTATATTTTATGTTGTTGGCAACAATATGAGGTAAAATAAATGTCGAAACGTCGCAAAAAACTTCACACACACAGAGAGAGAGAGAGAGAGAGAGAGAGAGAGAGAGAGAGAGAGAGAGAGAGAGAGAGAGAGAGAGAGAGAGGGGGGGGGGGAATAGGTGATTTCCATTTCGTTTAAAAGTGTCGATTCTGTGCATGCAATCAGCTGTTTTTGACGGTTATATTAAAAATCGTTATTTATAATGTATTTTTTCCTTAAGTAATTTTAAATTTTAAATGTACCGGTCCTGGCTTGGTTTTTACTTGAGTTCATTCTTTGATTAACAAAATGTTATTACTGTGTTTGTATATATTTAGGTTTTCCGTATATCCATTTTGTGACCTTTTTGTATAATTTTTATTATTTTGCTTCTTGAGTATCTAAGATTATGCTTATTATTTAGACTGTTTTCTAGCAGTGTTTTATTATTTTTCTAGAAAAAAATTTCGAATAAACAAAGCACAATATTACTTTGATAATTAAAGTTTTTAATTATGCTATACATAAATTAACTACATTTTTTCCTTGGTTATTATTATCTATTTTAATTATCTACTTTTGTTAAGTTCAGTCCTAATGGACCGTCTGTCCTGGATTTTTGTTTGTTTGTTTTCATTATTTTGTTCCAATTACGAAATACTACAACAAATTCTGAATAATGCTAAAAATAAATTTGAAATGTCATGTTTCGGACGAGACTTTCAGTGTTTCCACTATTTTCAAGTCCTAAACCACGACGAAAATGTGTCGTGGTTTAGGACTTGAAAATGATGGAAACACTGAAAGGCCTCGTCCGGAACATGACAAGTAGCAATTTAGCAAGTAAACAGGACATAGTTGGAATTACAGAGACTGCTAATTCAAATAACAAGATGAATGAAGATCACATATTGTTGTCTTAAAGGCCTCATTTGTACAGCATCCTAATAATCTTCTGTTAAATTCAGCAACGATTAACTTTAACCCGTCAACTTTAACACATGTTTGTTAAGCAGTTGACTTCCAGTTAAATCCTTAACAGGTGATTTAACGACCGTCGGTGAATAGGGGACATTTGGACTGCAAAAACTAAGCAGTCTGTCGAGATGACTACCAGTCGGTTTGGCAACTCGCCAATTCCCATTGTCCCAGCCCAGCCACATCGTAAATTTTACACAGATGGTTTAAAATTTTCATGTCGTTTCTTGTCCTTAATGTGGATATGAATGCCTCGCCTCCGCACTTGTAGCTTACTGTAGCAGTCTCTTAGCCTTTCGAGTCACTCAATAAACTTTATGTCCGTTCTTATGTTCACATCCACCTGTACCTTGCCCTAAATTTTAGTAGACTTTTTTTTTGTAAGACGCTACTCAATGAAAATTTTATTCAATCTAGAACAAAATACATTTGTTTATGCATGATAAGATTTTTTTATGTAATGTTTTAATCAAATGGTAAAAAAGAATGAAAGGATATTACAGTGTGACATAAAATATGACTTTATGGTACTATGTGCGCAGCTGGGCAGTAGTTGATAATTTCGAAAAAGAGAAACAAAAATATGTTGTGTACCTATGATGAAAGCATTTATTACAAATATCAGAAACATGAATATCAGATTTCAACACATATGTAGAACTGTAAATAGAACACTGAAAAATAAAACGAGAAGAGAACGAAATATTACAAAACGAGAAAAAATTGTGCAAAATAATTGCTGTTCCACTGCAATTATATGGGAGTGAATCCTGGATTACAAAACAAAACAAAAGTAAAGCAACATAGAATCAGCAGAGTTGAGATTTTTAAGAAGACTTAAAGGATAAACAAGAAGGAATCATAAAAGGAATGAAGATATACGGGAAGAATTATATATATGTAATCTAAATGAGATAATTGAAGAATATAGTCAGTCGGATCTTCTTCTTCTTCTTCTTCTTCTTCTTCTTCTTCTTCTTCTCTAGCGTAACAGGCGTTAAACTACTCCGGTTTCCTTGATCTATCGAAGCTTTCATTTCCCTCTGGCCTCTACTTTTTACCCTAATTTGCTATTCTACTGCCTTCTATACTGTCTACGTGATCCAGCCATTTCCGTTTGCTGCTCCCTATTTTTTTCGTTTACTGACAAAATAGGTATTTTGTGTCATAATCAAGTTGTTACTAATATAAACTGCCTTTTCACGACCTTTAATATTGATCTTAACAGTTTTATCTGGCGTCTGGATCTGGCGTTTGGATCCTGGACGAACTTGAGGGTACCCGGTAACGTCTATCTTTTACATGTAAAATTGGTAAATTGGTGCACACTTTTCTCAAAACCTACAGGAGATAACTGAATGAAATTTTTACCATGTGCTCTTTGCATCTTATAGTACACTTTAACACAGGTATTTTGTTATTTCGGGTACTCTTGCCCGAATCACACTATTCACACTTTCATTTGGATTCTGCTTTTGTTTATGCAAACACTTTTTTAGTAGCTCTGTTCCAAATAGACTTTTGAAAAATGGCTTGACGAATTCCATAATAGCTTCTGGAATACTGTTTTTGTGGTTGTAAGTTTCATCTGTTTCTATGAAATTTTGATACTCACACCAACTTTCTTTCCCTTTTGGACACGAGCCATGCTGGGGGATAGTGTCTGTTGATATCTTGTGAAAATATAGGCCCAAATAGCCTGTCTCGTGTCATTTACTGTTGAACTTCTTATGGCAAGACCATAATATGTTTGAATTTGATCAATCACACTGGATGATAATCGGTTTTTGCCACCTAACGTTTTACCATCTGATAATTTGAGGCCCTTATTTTCTGCTTTTAGCTTTCTTAGCCTTGTGCCCATCCTTTTCTGAAAGTGGCCAATGCATTCTAACTTACTAACAGGTGTTTCATTCCCATATGGCTTCATGTCTTGTATAGCTTGAAATCCTTTTGAGTCGCCGTCACCCAAATATTTTGTATACCGGACAGTGTATGCAGACACCGAGTTTTTGAAAATTTGAATAGCCCCCTGAATTTCCATTCCCTCAATGGATCCTCTGTAGTTAGCTATGCAGGTGGTAAGATGTTTTGCTTTATCAGGGCAAATACAAAGTTTTGACATGATAGACACATCAACAACCTTGCCTGTGTCAAAACCGGTGGCCGTCACAACTCCGTTCAATGACGTATGCCCATGTTTCTGCCATGTGCCATCGATGGCGACTGGGATGTCACGTACTCCCTCATTCACTCCCACTGCCTCATCCACAGCATCTTTCATTGTTTCGAAACATATATCTTCTGCTGCAGACACCAAAACCTCAACATAAGGTGAAAACCTTGAAGGAGGGCTTGGTAAATTCATAACGCCGCAAAGTGTCTTTGCCATATGCCAGTCGAACATTGATTTCAAATTATTTTGTTGATTTTACTTTATCAGAGGTAGAAAAGTCTGGGAATAATTACAGTTATTACAATAAATTTCAAGTTTTGAAGCTAAACCTGTAACTTTCCGCACTTCGATACCAAGTGAGTGACATTTAGAACACATCACTAATTCCGATAATGCCTGTTTCAACAAATCTAGTCCTATAATTATGTTTTCTTTATTTAGGTCTGAATTGTATTTATCATTACGATTATTTACTAAAACTTCCGGGCTGAAAGGCCGTGGTCGATTGCTTAAGATGCTGCTAAACGTTTCGGCCGCACCACCGGTGGCCATCTTCAGTAGCAAAAGAAAAAGAAAAGTGTTCGATAGATGATACGCCGAACACGTCTCCCAATGGACTGGGAACAAGCAAATTGTTTGCTTGTTCCCAGTCCATTGGGAGACGTGTTCGGCGTATCATCTATCGAACACTTTTCTTTTTCTTTTGCTACTGAAGATGGCCACCGGTGGTGCGGCCGAAACGTTTAGCAGCATCTTAAGCAATCGACCACGGCCTTTCAGCCCGGAAGTTTTAGTAAATAATCGTAATGACACCGGCCGTGAAAGCCTACGCACTAAGATGTATTTATCATATTTGTCATCAATATTACCAAGTTTTTTCTTGGAGGCACTGTCAGAACTTTTTGGAAAAGAAGAAACACAGCTAACTGTGAAATCAGCTGTAATCAGGTTAGCCAACTCAAAAATTCTACAGCCAACTACCGAAACCAAAATATAAGTTTATAAGCTGTGTACTGTAAGAACTAATAGTAACAATAACGTTCAATATATCAACTCCGCGTCTCATTCTAAGTTTTCCTGTACATTCCCGTATTACTAATTTTTTTCACTACTTTATAGCAACCAAAATACCACATATTATATATCAAAATGTTCAGAAAGAAACACTCTATAAAAAACAGAAAATGTGAATTTTGTTTATTTTCTGCCTACCGGGTACCCTTGAACTTGTTAGGACCCATGTCTGTCTATTCAATGAGGCTACTGGAAATGCTATTAACTTGTAACAATTAATTAATTTGGATTTCTTAGTTTCTGTACTTAATGTTCTCCTCATTTAACCACACATCGCTACGTACTCATTACATTATATATAATATCTTTGGTTAGTTGATTGTTAAGTGACTATTAAGTAATATTTTGCCCTTACTGAACATCTTCCATAAAACGGAATTGCTTTTTGTAGTAGGTATATATAAGTTATGTCTGTAACACATATTTTATAAATACGGTATATCCCCGTTGCTCGTTATTTTCAGAACCCTTAAAAATAAGAAGGTTTATTCCTCAGATAAGGACGGATTCTACCACTGAACCCGTGAAGTCCTCTGGCAGCTTGGTAGCAATCTAGCCATCCTCTAGTCATTCTTATGCTGGTCAGTTGGTATGATATGGTCGATGTAGCGGCACAAAACATTATGGATGTAAATAATAAAACCTATAAACAACATTTGGAACAGAGAGTTATTTTTGAAGTAACAATTATGTGTGTATGAAGTAATAGTATTCTTATCAGAACTAAATGAGGTTTTTTGGTTATTCGAATGCCATTTTAACCTCCTCAATATGCAAAAATTGCTAAATTCTCGTTTATGTTATTGAAAATTCAGACAAATAACTAATTCAGTAGTAGCATCCCCTCACGTACACAGCCACAAGAATATTCATAGAGCTCTCTCTCTCTCTCTCTCTCTCTCTCTCTCTCTCTCTCTCTCTCTCTCTCTCCCGCGCGCGCGCGCGCGCACGCACACACTTTACAAAGTAAGCAATATTAGAGAAATAATATGCACTAGATGTTTCTCAGATGTCTGGCGTTACAAATACAGTGAAGCGTGGGATGTTGTGAGATGTTATGCACAAGGCCGCGCCCCGTTCCACCAGATGTCATGTATGTGTGTGTGTGTGTGTGTGTGTGTGTGTGTGTGTGTGTGTGTGTGTGTGTGTGTGTGTGTGTGTGTGTGTGTGTGTGTGTGTGTGTGTGTGTGTGTGTGTGTGTGTGTGTGTGTGTGTGTGTGGCTGACGGCAATTTGATGGATTGTAATAAAGTGATATATACAGACCAATATATCAGAACTGGGGAAACTGGCTTGTCCATAGTAAATTGAATCGTATCTATAAATCTTTTTAGTTTTCTGTGCGTTTATAACTGTTTAAAAAGGTTATAATTCAAACGAAATTTAAAGAATACATGTTTTTTTGTGTACAAGTTGATAAATACTGTAGACTTGTTACCTACTGTGGTGGTCGGACCCAGCCGGATAGCGCCCGGAGGGTGAATCATTTTTTCACTATTTAACGCTTGGTATTTGTGATAAGATTTCTTCTTCTTCTTCTTCTTCTTCTTCTTCTTCTTCTTCTTCTTCTTCTTCTTCTTCTTCTTCTTCTTCTTCTTCTACTTCTTCTTTAAGGATTACGTTATATAAACCTGTTCCGGAACCGTCTCATCCTGGGACGACCAACGTCTCTTCTACCACCGGCTTTATAGTTCAGTGCCGCTTTCGGCTATCGATCGTCTGCCATCAGTCCTCCTGGTAAGGGGATTGTGCAACAGGCCAGTTTAAACAGATGTGGATGTGGACAGGGTTGTGCAACAGAGTTTGTACGCTTTTAAAACAGTATATTACATCCCTAGACATTGTTTAATGTTTGCGCAAACGTCTGTTTTCTTCTCTAAGCGCCGTCACCTCTTTTGACAATTCGGATTTTAGTTGCAGCGTGTCTAAATAAATCGACGGAGATACCTTGGTAACGTTCTTTTAGGTTATACAAGGCAGAAAAAACGCCTTCTGCCGCAACTTCTGACTTGTGTTATTCACTGAAGCAGATTTTTCTCCATTCATTACATATCTAGAATATGATATTAGAGTTTCCGTACTTTTATAATATTCACCACTTGTACTTTCTCCCTCATACTTGTTAGTACTTCGTTGTCTATGATCGTATCCTTCCAAATAGTCTCAAGATTCGTCTGTAGGAACACACTTTAAACGCCTCTAGTTTCTTCTCGGCAGTTTTCTTTAAACTCCAGGCTTCCAAACATAAATAAGCGTTTATCTGTACACGGTAATCTGATTCTGGGATACAGTCTAACGTCTGAATCACAGCAGTTTGCTCATTCGACTGAAGACGCCTCTCGCCTGACCTATTGTTGACTTTATCTGTTCCGTACAGTGGAGTATCTAGAATTTGGCCTTGGGGGGTCCGGGGTACGGTTGAGACGACTACATATGAAAGAAAAACAAGTTAAGTAGCTAAAAACGTGTGATGACATCCTGAAACAAATCCCATTAAATTAAACGGAAATTACGCAATAAAAATACGCGATATTGAAACATTGTTTACAAGATACTTACTGACCGCATTGATTTTCCTATATTTCATATATCAAACCTATACACAAATGCTGTGTAATAAATCTGTTCGTATTTTTAAAAAAGAGCTACAAAAAATATTACTTAAAAAACACAGCTTAAAGAATAATAAAAGAGACTAAAAATTAAGAGATTAACAAAATTCGTTAAATTTTTGACTTTTGGAGGGTCCCCCCTCCGTTAATACGCCCCTGCTTTTGTACAATTAACTACTTATATTTCTCTACCGTGTGTATTTGCTAATCCTTACAGACTATTTTGCCCACTGTTTTTTTCCAGAATATAATCGAGGTAATTGTTTTTCCAACGTTTATTGTTGATCGTCTATTTTCACTGTCGTGTACAACAGTATTAATTAGTCGTTGTAGATATTCGAGGCAGAGCAATGAACACTGTACCTTTCCCATACCTCAGGCTATTTATGTATTCCCCACCGATATTAATATCCTCTACATTCTCTGCTAAAGTAGTCCGGATTATACGAGTATCTTCGGAGTATAAATTAGACGTTATAGGAGATAAGGCACGTCTTTGTCTAAAACCATGCCGGATCTTCACCATTGTTTGAGAGTTTGTTTTCTAATGCTGATGGTATTCCTTCTTCTTCTTTTCTTCAAGGATTATGTTATATAAACCTGTTCCGTCACTTATGTCATCCTCGGACGATACACGTCTCTTCTACCAATGGCTTTATAGTTCAGTGCCGCTTCCGGCAATCGATCCTCTGTCATCCTTTGCAGACGATCCCACCATTGTCTCCTGCAAATTGAAATACATGCATTTATGTCATTTACTTCGAGTTCTGCTCTGATATCTTTATTCCTTATTCTATCTTGCAATGTATAATTTAAAGTATTTCGAAGAAACTGCATTTGAGAACTCTGAATCTTGCCGCTTTCCTTTTTCCTCATGACCCACCCCTCACTCGCATAAATCAACGTGGATATTGCAATTGTCTTATAAAATTCAATCCTTGTACTGTGTCTTGTTTTATTTCTAAGATTTCTATGAATCGTACCACAAATATTCCTAAATTTATTTATCTTCTCTTTTATATATCATATTCAGACTCATAGCTTACTGCACAGCCGAGATATTTGAAACGGCTCACATGTTCTAAAGTGCTGTTGTTTATAACAGTCTTGGTTCTCACTGGATATTTACCTTTAAAGGCCATGGTTTGGGTTTTTGTTACTGAAAATTTCTCATCTCTAGGGCAATAGGGTACTGTGACCCTACCTGATCATCTTCTCTGCGATAACACAGTTGGCACTTGTCAAGGGGGCTCCTTATCCCGGGGCTCCTCACTCTGTAGGCTGATTGCCCGGATAGGGTCCCAAACACTGCATAGGTAGTGACGTTTCATACGTCAAAGGAACGTAGCATGCATGCGCCTATACTTTATGAGCGAAAGTAGTACGTATATACAAAAAATAATTCTCTCTCGTGGCGCTCTCAAGTTTCACACTGACGAATCTTGTTGCAAAATAAGGTTCCTCAATTTTGGTATAATTAAAAAACTGATATGTGTGAGAGCAACACCAGACCAAACCATCGCACGTTACAAAACAGAGAAACCGAACAAGTACAGTACTGTGCAACAAAGCACGATAAGCAGTGACATTACTTACTTAGTTCACAAGACACGTACACCTACCTTTGTGACACCCCTTGATTTCTATGTGAGTATAGTATAGACGTTTGTGTACAAAGAAACAACCGTAGCAAACTATGCAATCAGATACTTGTCACTAACAAAGGGGACGCGCGCCGGTCCTGCAGTTGAGACGTAATACAGTTACCAGACACTCGGTACTCGCTACGTTCCCGTCATTAGTTTACAGACGGACGTTAGAATTAAATTACTACCGAGCATACAATTTGAAAGCGGATTTATAAACTGGAGTATATGGTTAAATGCTATTGGAGTATTTATTACCATTTTCATCATCATCATCATCATCATCATCATCATCATCATCATCATAATCATCTTCAAGTATTAAACCAAGAATGGTTTGTTCCTGCCTCAAAGAGGCAAAGATTAGAGCTGGTCACTCCAGTGCTTCCTCGGACGTCCCACACCTCTCCGTCTCCTCGGCTTATAGTTCCATAGTTGTTTGGGGATGCGGCAGTCATCCATTCGGAAAGATGCCATTCAGCCGATACTGGTGGGACGGCTACTCGACCTTGTCGAGTATACTCATAATATTCAGTTCCTGCCATATATCTACGTTTCTTCTATGATCATGGAGAGTATAGGTTGGTAAATGATCTGAACATTGCTTGACTGCCGAAAGCGCTCGTCAATACCAAAGACAACATACTGGTTTGTATAAAATTACTAGTAGAAATATTTGAGACCACTAACACTCCAATACAACAATAAATATATAGATTTCACTTTGTAATATTGCCCTGGTGAGACACTACTGGCAAATATGGGATGTAAATTGTAAAACTTTATATATTGAAACGTTACGGGGTCCGCCAGTGAAGCGGGAAATTTTGAAAGTCCAATAGTTAATTTTCTGCTCACGAGAGGGCGTAGAGGTTTTCGATTGTTGTTTTACATTTAATGTCATTTGTTATTATATGTTTTAAAACATGCAGTAATCGTCCGGTGCACAGCGTGCTTTCTGCGTAAAATCGTTTTATAAGAATGGTGACTGTGTGGCTTCTGTACAACGATTGTTTCGTAATCGTTTCAATATTCCACGACATGGAAGAGTGCCGTCCGCTCATGCAATTATGTCATGGGTGAAAACGTTTGAAGAAACTGGTTCCACATTAAACTTAAAGCATAGAGGAGCAACAAGGTCTGTAAGAACAGAGGAAAACATTGAAAGAGTTCGAGTAGCACTGACGCGTAGTCCACAACGTTCTGCAATGAAACATGGATCCGCACTAAACATTAGTGACACATCGTTACGACGAATTTTGCATAAAGACTTATCTTTTCATCCTTACAAAATTCAAGTAATCCAGGAGTTGAAAGATGGCGATATGCTGGCTCGCAGGATTTTCAGCGAAGAAATATTGCGACGTGTAAATGATGATGAAAACTTTATTCACCGCATGTTTATGTCAGATGAAGCACATTTTCATTTGAATGGATATGTAAACAAACAAAATAGTCGATATTGGAATGATGAAAACCCAGGTGAGTCCGAAAGTTACGGTGTGGTGTGCAGTTTCATCATCTGGCATTATTGGGCCATATTTTTTTCCAAGACGATAGAGGAAACACCACAACTGTCTATGCAGACCGCTACACACACATGGTCAGAACATTTTTGATGCAACAGTTCCCTAGGTTTACGGAAATTAATTTTTTCCAGCAGGATGGGGCCACAAGTCATACTGCTCGTGTGTCCATGGCTGCTTTAAGAGAACTCTTCGCGGACGGACTCATATCCAGATATGGCGACATTTCGTGGCCTGCAAGATCCCCAGATTTGTCCGCATGCGACTTTTTCCTTTGGGGATTTCTGAAGAGCAGGGTGTACATTGATAGACCGCACACCATACCGGAATTAAAAACGAATATCAGCCAAGAAATTGCACGGATTCAACCTGACCTGCTTCGTCGAGTGATGGAAAATTTTCGGTCAAGATTAGAAGAATGTTTACACAGAAATGGCTCTCACTTGAGCGGCGTTATTTTTAAAAAGTAAAATAATGGCATACTTTACTCAACTCAAATCTGTAAAAAAAAATTCTGATAATAAATGTTTCATGAAAAAATTGGGTACTTTTAATTTCCCGCTTCACTGGCGGAGCCTGTACATTACCATGTAGGCTACTCAACGCAACTATGAAGTGTATTACACCGGGCAGGTCGCAGGATTTTTTTTTTTTATTCTCGTTGCGTCAAGTATATGTAGTTGCACAATCATTAAATAATTTTCAAAGAGGAGTGAGATGTTGACATGAAATAATTAATTAAAACTGTTTCAAAATAATCATTCTATGATTTATTAATGTTAATTGAAAATATTCAAATATTAAAATTTCAAATCTTTGATAAATAAAATATTCTCTTTTATAAGTTTAGATAAAGTACCATATAACCTTTTTTGCTGTTCATGACATATTAAAATAAATAACCATATAATCTTACTAGCTAAACAGACATGTTAAACAAATTATCTAAACCCTTTTTATTTCAGTGTGTCTGACTTTTACTCCAATTTTTAAATAATAACAGGAACACAATACAAACAAAAATAATATTAAACTATCACCATATATCACCATATTCGTTAAAAAATCCTTAATGTAATGGCGTCTTTATAATTTGGGTAAGTCTTCGTTCACAGGTTTAAAACGTATTAATTAGTTTATTTTTATCCGGTTAAAACCTGATTACAGCCGCACGCATCACCCCCCTATCTCTTCCTGTCGTGGCTTGCGTTCACACACACAAACACACAAGCGCTGTATTCACGTGGGGCAGGTGTACGCTATCTGACAATTCTGAGGCTGCATAATATTGTTAAAAACTGTTCATTATATACTTTCTATGTTAAATATTTACAAATATACCGCCCTGGGCAAATATACAAATATATGTATTGTTGCTATATATAAATCGGTTCATAACGTTATCCTGTCTTCCGATCCCTAGTCTCCATTGGTCTCGATCTAAACAAATTTTTTCTTCCAATTCCCGGTCTCTCATTGCCCGATTGATGCCTTCTCTCCAATTCAACGTAGGGCTTCCTCTTCGCCTACGACCGTATGGTGTCCATTTCAAAATTTGCTTGGGGAGTCGATTATCCGGCATTCTTTGCACATGCCCAAACCATCTTAGCTGTTTTGTTTTTATGTCGTCAACAATAGAGTACTGTACCCCCATTATCTCCCGGACTCTGACGTTTCTTACTTTTTCCAGTTTTGACTTCCCTGACGCTCTTCGCCAAAAATACAGTTCAGTAGCTTCCAACAACTTTCCTGTTCTTTGTATTATTGGCCATATTTCACACCCGTATGACGTAATTGGTTTCACGATTGTATTGTATATACGATGTTTGTTTTGTTTTGATATTTGTTGGTCCCACAATATGTTGTTCAGCATTGCTATTGATTGTCTTCCCAAGTTATTTCTTGATCTTATCGCTTGTAACTTATTGTAGCTTATTGTAAAGCTTTAGGTGGTGCAATAAATACCAACTGTATTTTCATTATTTCACAAAATTTATATCTTTATCCTATCTAAATTTATATCTATACTCCTTGAAACTTTGGACTGCCTTTAAGACGTCTGTAACCAGAGATTGCAGAAAGCTTTACACATTGTTATCAGTTATGTGTGTTTGTGAAAATTTACTGTGTATAGGCCTGTACATATCTATATTCATATACCTTTTTTTTGGGGGGGGGGGGTCTCCAAAGAGAGCTTTCTGTGCTCTCTAGGTAATCACCCCATCATTGTTTTCTTTGGTAGTCGGTCTTGTCCCATTCTTTGTACGTACGTGTCCGTACCAGATTAGTTGTTTTCTTCAATGGAGTCAACGCTCTTTTGTACGCCTATTTCTTTTCTTCTTCTCTTTTGTACGCCTATTTCTTCTTTGATCGTTTCATGTTCGTATTCGTTCTAGCCTTGAAATTTTAGCATCTCGTCTCAAAGCATCAATTTCTGTAGCTTCTAACTTTCTATTTACCTATTATTTTATTATCCGTGTTTCAGATCCGAACATCAACGTGCTTTTAATCATTCTATCGTCTATTTTTTCTTCCTTTCTTTTCCAATTTCTGTTCTCCGTAGAATCCCATTCAATGATCTGATTATTTGTTTTGCTTAATTTATTCTTGATTTTATTTCAACATAATCGTTCCTTCTTCATTAAAGTTTATTCCTTAGTATTTATTAGGGTCTACCATTCATATATATCTTCTTCAAAACAGTGAGTACTTCTGTAGTGCAATGAGTTTAGTGGTTATTTACATTTATGTGAAACAAAATTTATATCGCAAAAGTTCTCCTAGTTTTACACTTGTCAAGCACACAGCTTGCACAGAAACAATAACAGAAGGCACAAAGTTGAATAGTTAGGTTACTTCTGAGTACAGCGTACTAATTCTGTTTGCCAGGGGAACTGGGTTGCAGAAAAGCGAGACAAGTCAAGAGTTCAAACAGCCGGAATGTGCTTTCAAAGAAGAGTCGAGATTAGACATTCCTGGGCAGACTGCACAATGTTGACAGACGGAGCGACTAAATATCCACAATCGGAATCAAGAAATAGATGATTAATACTGGCTCAACCGAATGGTTAACATTCGAAAGCCTTACATGTGATAATTATTATTATTACGGCTGTACAATATATACACATTTTCCGGAACCAAAGATTACAGAAGTGATTCCACTTCTGCTTGTCCGTTCAAAGATCTTCTTCAATTTCTCGTTCCCTCAATATAGTCTGAATTTCTTCTATCCAGGTGATAGGTGGTCTTCCTCTTTTTCTTCTTCCTGGTGGGGTCCATTCCATAACTCTCCTTGGCAAACTTTCCTGTGCCATTCTTTTCGTGTGTCCATACCATTGTAATTTTTTTATTTGAATAAAATCAACAATTAAATTTTTAACATTTTACATGTGATAATTTTTCTTAAAACATTGTCTAGATTCTGTCTCTGTACACCGACAAGATTACCCCGTTAGTAAACTGACATTATCGTGGTAAGTCCACGTGAACGCGGGTTTGTCACAATTAGTATTTATGAACTGAAAATTTTCACCTTCAGTAAAGCTGACTCGTCGTGTCGTCCTCATTATGCTCAGGTTGTAGCCTTCAAGTGATGCGCAGGAACGAGTCAATATCATAACTACATTGGTGGAGATAAGAAGTTAATTATAACTGATAACAGTCACCTTGATAGCCGACGTCAACTGTTTAAATGAGACAGACAAGAACACGTCTATCGAACAGACCCAAGAGAGACTCTCGGAACAAATTACAGACCAACAGGCGTGAGCGATATTCTATAATAAACCTTTGCAATATTCTCAAAATCAAAAATTTTCAAAACAACTTCTAACATGTAGATCACGTGTTGATATTAAAATGTCCAACTTGCGGTAATTGGGAGCATTCCATACCACGTATCATGAATTACGAATTACAATTTATCAATTTGAGTTTACAGTATTAAGATTAGTGATTTTTTTATGTTTAAATTATTCGTCTATATTAATCCTAACCATTTTATGCACCATACGTGGCTTAACAGTGTGTCAACCAACGGGTAAAATGTTATTATTCTCAGTTGAAGTACAGTACAGTATATTACAGATTATAAATCAGATTTTAATAATTTACGTGTGAGCCTACAATAGAAGTCACCATCACCATCTTCTTCTTCTTAACGGTTTTAGGCGTCACTGGCCTGTTTTTATTCCATAGTCCACCTCTTCGTATGTCTACAAACTTTTTTTTCGCCTCCAGGGTTGTAATCTTTTGCCATTGTCGGTATTCTACTTTCGTCCGTTCTATTGTTGTGTTGAATCCATTTTCTTCTGTATTCTTTAAACCTTTCATTAACTGCAAAAAGATCTAAATCACTTCTTATCTCTTCATGTCTTATATGATCTCGTCTATTACACGTTTTAACTGATCTCAGAAATTTCATTTCTGCTGTTTATATCTTCTGCACATGTTTATCTTTATGACCCAAGTTTCAGGACTATACAGTAGTGTAGGTATGGGCATTGTATTATAAAATTTAATTATAGTAGAAGTAGTACCAAAAAAAATACTGTCCATACTGTGAAGAAGATTGACTTTTAAGTTTGTTACGCTTTTTTGGTAATAAATACGTTCGAACATTGAAGATTTTATGTATTACAAACTTTGTCAATATGGTAAGAAATTTTTGCTCAAGTTACTGAGTTAGAGAGTAAGAAAACATGGTCTATTTTTATAAAACCAAAATTAAAACATTATCAAATGTTATGTGACGTGAAAGATAACGGTCTGTGAAAATGAAACGACTGAATTGCATATATGAACACAATAAAATTTACTTCTTTTATCCGTCTAGTGGTTTTTTATCTTTTTTATATTTCACTACGCGTTTCTGGACATATGTCGCATATTCATGTGTAATCCCTCAGTAAATTTCGTCAGATAATTAAAACAAATTCCGTATAATGTACACACATGTCGTAAATAAATATAAAATATATGAACACGGAACACGCGCGGTGTTGTTGGTGCGCACCACGGTAACAATATAATCGACTGTTATGCTTACGTTGTAATTGACCGTTCACTACGGACCTCGTCTTGTAAATCTTATCGCTGTGTCGTATAGAGTATTGGACTGTAAGTTCAGCTGTTCGTTCAGCAGGACTTCTTTGGTGTTTTTATTTTTAAAGGCCTTATGTATTTTGAACTCCTCGAAGGACGAACTTTACTGAGAGATTACACTTGAAGATGGGACATATGTCAAAAAAAAGCATAGTGAAATTTAGGACGAACTTTACTGAGGGATTACACCTAAAGATGGGACATATGTCCAGAAAGTCGTAGTGAAAAATAAAAAAAGGAAAAGCCACTAGACGGATAAAAGAGGTAAATTTTATTCTATTCATACACGTATAAGTGACTTGGATAGTGAAAGTACGAATTAAAAAAACAAATAAGACTGAATTACATTGGAAGTCTGAAGTGTAGTGCGCAGTGCGAGTTCCTGTCAAGTCACATTACACCCAGTTGTGTCATGTCGTTTTAACATCTCACAGTCGCAGCCTGTACGTGATTGGTCATGACGTGATGTAACGTGTACACGATTGGGTTGTTTACGTTCGCGGTTGAAAAATACATGTTCTTCAAACACGAATTATAAAGTAAATTTTCTTTGAATAATATATTAACAATAATAATAATTAATTTTTCCGGTGAAGGTTTGTGAGGATCTGTACCATGAATCATGGAACGTTGGTAACAGTCACAAACATGATTAGAGGCTTCTAGTTGTTGGTGACGGAGAAGAATTCAGAGGATTTTACGGAAGCACAGAGTAAGAATCGATGAAATATTCTAGAGAACGCGTGAGAACAAAGTTGTGGTAAAGTGTCATTAGAAGAACATACCTACACGTGCGGCTCCTAGTTAAAATAATTTATCTGACTATACGAGTATACGAGTGTGCAATTAGTATTACATATTAATTGTATTTGAAATTTCTACCATAATTTAACACATATATTTGAAACATAATGTACTAGTTTGAAGCAAATTAAGGAAAAAACCAATATAAAAAAGTAATTACTTTCTATAAATTTTATCGATGACAATTTTTTTGTTGACAATTTTTTCAAAATTAATTCTAGTACATTTTGATTTAACTTCCATGTTCCATAAGGAAATGGAAGTATGGTCACGGTGAAAAAAATCGTGTTCGAGATAACGGCAGATTCTGATTGTACTACCATCAAAACATGAAAAAAAGTCATTTTTAGACAAGTGTCTGCGCGCGCGCGCGCGCGTGTGTGTAATTTTTTCTATGGCAAACGATAACAGCCGCAAATTCAAACAGAATCAGATAATTTTTTGCATACAGCTTTGAAGTTTTTTGGTGAAGATCGGTTAAGGGAAAGGGGTAGTTTACCTGCAACGTTTTATGTTTTAACAAGAGTAAAGTGCTTAATTTTGATAAATAAAGTATCCTGAAACGAAGGTCATAATAATTCACTGTAGAAAGGCAGATGAAAAGTTATAAATCACTCTATAAATGAAAAGGGTAGTTGAATGGGGGAGGGGTAATATTTTTAAAAAATTAAAATGGTGGTTGATGATGGAGGAGGTAAATTTTTATAAGTTTTATATGTGTACTACGTTATTGATAACAAAGAACTAGTTCCTATGGAAACATTTCATTTCACTTTAACAAAATTCTATATTTTTCATTTTAACTTGAATCCCGTGTGATTGAAAATATATCGTTCCTGGCAGGCAAGCATATCTCAATTATGTAATGTTTACTTTTCCAAAGTTTTATTATTGTGATTACCCCAATAAAAAGGCCGGCACACACACACACACACACACACACACACACACACACACACACACAATTCGCGTTATTTCTGGCCTCACTCATGTTTATTTTCTTATGTTTGCACGCTTTTTAAATGAAAAGTGCCGAAACCCACGCCAACACAACGCATGCACGCCGAAAAGATGGACATCGATTTGCTTCCTGTGGATCGCTGGGCACTGTTCTTGTATTAAAGCAATTAATACAATCTGTGTACTTATTTCTATTATGATATGAGAATTATAAACTAATATGTGCATGTGTGTATGTATGAAAAATATATAAATATTTTTCTCCTTGAAAATATTTTGACCTCCCTGATGGCTAGTTATTTACTAGCCTGTGTGGAATATAGCGTTATGACATGGATCAGAATGGTGGATGTTAAACAGGAGACACAAACGTATTAAGGAAGAAATGTTTTGCTGAGAAATTTATAATTATACGGGTGAACAGAATAGTCGTTCAGGAAATCAGAAGACAAATGGAAAGAAAGAAATCAAGACTCTATTTTAAAAAAGAAAAACGACTAGTATAGTATTGACAGGAAAGACTTTGATAACACTATAAACATTCCTCGGCCCCTCGCAGTGAGAGTCCAATTTCATTACAGGAATCAGATCGCAGCTACCTTTAGCTAGCTCTTCGTTCGACCTACAGACATTTTATCCAAAAGTACAGTTCTTCCTCACAAAGGTTTAGGATAGTCTTAATCCACCTGACATGGTGGTACCATTTTAGCTGATACGTAATTGTTTCAGAACTCAAGCATCCACTTATTTAATTAATATTTAAATGATTTTAAATATAAATTTTAGGACATGGAAGTCATGTATGGTTCTCCATACCGATTTTATTTTATTGTTTTACGGACACATTAATGTAGATAACCACATAAAAGTATATATTTTCTTAATCACGAATATGTGGCGTTTTTTGGGGGGAAATAAAAAAATGTATTTTTTGAATGAAAAACTGTTGATCTTCCCTTAAGCTTATATGTACGTGAGAAACGACAGTGATAACAAGCATTCCTCTTCGTCTAAAGCCCTCAGATATCAAGCTCCTAAAGATAAAATAATAATTAAGAGGCCTAAAGGGTGTCCTAAAAGAAAAGAGAGTGGTGGAGGCAGACCAACTTTCTACATAAAAGTAGAACAAAAAAATAAGAAAACTAATAATAGTAATAATAAAAACGTTAAGTAAACAAACATGCATTTCTAACGCTTTAACGTACCAAAATGAGCACTGTCAATGTCTGTCGTTTAGACCTCGTAACAGAGAATAACCGCTGATAGACAGCTAACAGTGATAATACAAACTTGATGATAATGATGGTGATGATGATGGTCGTGATCGTGACATATGTGTGTAGTTCGTCTATTCAGTATTTCTTCGTAATTTGTTTTATTAGTTATAGGTTTCTTTATTGAAATTTTCTCTATGATCAGTAAAAAAAAAAGTACATATATAAAATAATCTCCCTCCTTTATTTAATTATGTTATGTTAGAAAATATACTCGTTGAGATTAAAATTAACTAAATTATACATTTCAGGTCTAGAATTATTTCCGATATACGCAGCGTTAGTTAGGCAGGAGACACCTGCCTGTTACGTTTGTTAGAAATGATTACCCTTATTAATTTAAGGGTAGAGCTTTCCACATTTTGTAAATTTAAAATAATAAATATTTCTAAAAACTACGATATTTGTTTTCTATTTGTTACTTCACCATTATTATTTCAATCATTTTGCCGTTTGTACAAAAATTATAATTTTTTGTTCATATATTTGTTAAATATGTAATTCTCTTTGTTTCTAATTTAAACAACGAGAAACTTCAATATTTTCAATAACGTGAGCTGTCATCGTATGTGTTAATTATGTGATCCACTAATAGCTGGAAACAGTAATCAACATAATTCGGAATAGGCACTTTATCAAAACTATTCAATCGTCAGGTAACGTAGTATCAATTTAACAAAGTAACCACATAACAGCTGGAGAGATGTAACATTATATTACATCACTGGCAAATGATGTAGGTTAGTTTCACCTCTTCAACAAATGTCTGTGACATTACGCAAGCATTACCCATATGTAGACAGTCCGTTAAGTATTCTATAAGTGCAGTGTAAATGATAATGCCGTCACAAAGAGATGAAAGTCCTTGTTTGGAATTTATATTTCAATTAATTTTATTATAATATAAATAAATTAATATTCAGGCCGTGGCAGTCTTTTACATGCTTGTTTTTACTGAATTTTATCCTCACATATTCCTTTGTTCGACTTTCTTCTATCCATTGCCTCTTTCACCTCTGTTTCCCAATTGTGTTTGCATCTTCCTTTCTTTCTTCTTTTCGGTGGTGTCCATTGGGATACTTTCTTCGGGCATCTATTTTTCAGGCATTCTGTCAACATGTCCGATCCCTTTCAAGAGTTTTACATCTGTTTACTTCTATTCTGTCTATAATCATGTTACGGCGGTCCAACTGATCGTCGTATGGTACAGTGGAAAACAAAATTCAAGATACCAATTAAGTTACTAATCATCAGCTATAATTTATCACAAAAAACAGTTTATAATCAACAAATTATTCAACAACATTATATTCGTACAATAATTCAAGTTAATTTGTCTACACCAATAATAATGTCAACTAGTAGAGTCCCGCACAATAAGCAATAACCAGTTGAACGCACTGAGTAATTGCCCGACGTAAACTGAACTGAACGTCGCTAGATGCTTATATTTATACCAAGATGAGTTACTAGAATCACTTTTTCGACTTTTTTTGAGCCACTTTTTCGGTGACGTGTTAAACAGGCGCTCTCGAATCTACTAGAAACAGTGTCACTGTCTGCCCTTGAATACAGCGCCCGACCGTTGCGGTCTGAAATAGCCTCGATTGTTGACGCATGATAAGCGTCATGTAATTGTCTTTCATCTGAAAGTAGCGGCAATATGTACGCACACAAACATTACAGCTGGGGTCTGGTGGGATAGCCGAGAAAAGAGTAGAACAACGCACTGCATTGCTCGAGAATTTTTTATTGCTTAACAATAACAATGCCAACGCCCATTTCTTTCCGAATGTCTGCGGTTGTTACTATCAAATCTGGTTTTGCCAGAACATCGTCTCCAGAAACCCGCTTACACCTCCCTAATATGTGACCTATTTCTTTGGCTAATTTTCAACTGAGAATGTTTTTATTATTATTTAATTGCAGGGAATACTGTTTAATTGTCCCATGGTTGCCCGTGCTTGTCATAGTCTATTTATAATTTTATCATTGGAACCTCTATTTTGTGTAATTTTTACTTCAGATATTCATATGCGTATTATCACGTATTACGTATAAATACTTTGCCCTCCAAATTTAGATCACTACCCGTTCCACATAACACCACCACCAGTAGATATTGCGTTAAATTTATGTTTTATTTTTTAATTTTATATTGGAACGACGAAACGTGTCGAACAATGGAGAGTATTCCCGAGCAGGTGTGTTTGCTGCCAAGTCCGCAGTCAAGTATCCTCTAGATGTTTCGAATGCTTGTTGAGCCAAATTATGGAACATCTGCGGACTATAAATAGACAACAGTTCCCGCTTAGAAGTCAGTTTATGTTGGGCGATTTGTCAAGTGATATCAAGTGGAGGTTGTGTATCAAGTGCGGAATTCTTTATAGTTGACATTATTATTGCGTTTGGACAAATTTAAGTTCAATTATTTTACGAGTTGATTACAAATTGTTATTTGTGATAAATTAAAGCTGGTAGTTAGTGACTTTGTTACTGTCTGTATTTTGTTTTTACTTCCATGTTCCATAAGGAAATGGAAGTATGATCATGGCGAAAAAATCGTGTTCGCGATAATGGCAGATTCTGATTGTACTACCATCAAAACATGAGAAAAAGTCATTTTTCGAAAAGTGTCTGTGTGTAGAATTTTTTCTATGGCAAACGATAGCCGCAAATTCAAACAGAATCGAATAATTTGTTGCATACAGTTTTAAATTGTAGAGTACTCAAGACCTATCGATTTTGGTGAAGATCGGTTAAGGGGTAGTTTACCTGCAACGTTTTACGTTTTAACAAGAGTAAAGTGCTTCATTTTGATAAATAAAGTATCCTGAAAAGAAGGTCGTAATAATCCACTGCAGAAAGGTAGATGAAATATCTATAAATGAAAAGGGTAGTTGAAGGGTGAGGGGGTAATTTTTTTATAAATTAAAGTGGTAGTTGATGATGGAGGAAGTAAATTTTATAAGTTGTATATGTGTAATACGTTATTGACAACAAAGAAGTAGTTTCTATGGAAACATTTAATTTCACTTTAACAAAATTCTATATTTTTTCATTTTAATTTAAATCATGTATGAGAGAAAATATATCGTTCTTGGGGCAGGCAAGCATATCTCAGTTATGTAATGCTTACGTTTCCATTTTATTATTATGATTACCGCAATAAAAAGGCAGGCAAGACACACACACACACACACACACACACAATTCGCGTTCTTTCTGGCATCACTCATGTTTATTTTCTTACATTTGCACGCTTTTTAAATGGCGAAACCCACACCAACACAACGCGTGCAAGGCGAAAAAGTGTCCAGCGTGGATAGCGACTTGCTTCCTGTGGATCGCTGGGCAGTGTAACTGCACGTGTTTACAGAGGAACGGTTCATAGACAGACTTTTCGTCTTTAGGGAATGAACCCTCTGCAAGATGCTCATGGTGTAGGAGTGACTTCGGAGCGCTTCGGAGGGGGGATGACTATCTGCGTAGTTCGGTTTCTTTATAAGAATAAAACAACCCTACCTAATTTTTATGGATAAAGTGACTAAAAATAATATTATATTAAACGACTACCCCGTAATAACAAAAATATCTATAAATAGTGAAATTAGTTTGAGGGTGGGCGATATATTTTTAGAAATTACCGAACCGAATTCAGGTAAATTATTTTAAACATAAATATTACAACATGGAAGTCATGTATGGTTCTCCATACAGATTTTTTACTGTGCCATGACGATCAGAGAGACCGTGGTAATAATATTGTTTCCATTGCTGAGACTCAAAGCAAAATTACTTTCAATTGTACATAAAATGCAAATAGTTTCGTTTGACAGAACCTCGTGATTGAATAATAAGTTAGAGGGCAGGAAGTGCTTAAGTATAAAAGGGTTGACGGTATTACTCTTTACCTGCATCTTACAGTTAAAAATAATTGTTGGAAGACTTGGAGAGTGTGAATCAACCTCCTGACTTATTAAATCGCGCGATGATGCTAGCCATATGTAATTTAATGAGGCACGCCATGAGCTTGATGTCTTCAGCGTGAAGTACTAGGCACGAACTGTATAAACCCTACATGTCTTTGTATTCAATAATCAATATCGATGTGAATGAAACTCAAGCAGCTCCAAACATTATTTGACTTACAACATCAAAACTTATAAATGTTTGAATAAAACTTAAGCAGCTCAAGCTGCCAAACACTATTTGACGTACAAAATCAAAACTTATAAATGTTTCGTTCGTATGTTAATTACACGAATATGTTTGTTTTATAAAATAACACAAACCTTGTGGTAAAATAATATCTCAACACCTGGATCAGCTTCTGGATTCTTAGGTAATAGCTCAGCCATGTGTTGGAGGCTAATTGCATCAAATTTAATATGAATTAAATTAATAAACTGTATATTGTGTTTAAAATAATTTAAATTAAATATTCAATGAAAATATTAAATAAAACAATTTGGACGAGTTTCTGAGAAACTCGAATTATTTATATAATAGACGATTCTTTAATTATAAAATCTTAAAAGATCACATATAATCTCACAATATTTTAAATTTCCAAATGATTTTAATATTCTGTCTGAGGCTTTCAGAAAGAATATACCTGCATACGGAGTCTGTCCATATTCAGAAACAAGCATCTAATGCAACGAATCGTCGGGGTGAGTCCCTCTCATTGAGTGCTCTTTGGACGCGAGTTGTGGCGAAGCAAAAAGAATTTGCCTTTCTTCTGATTGGCTGGTGGTGTCAGACAACAGTTTCGTGCGGACTCCAAAAGTTTATAAATATGGGTGTCCTACTCACAGTCACTAGTCATTTGCTGCCGGTCATTACATACGCTTGTCCGGTCTGGCGTTATCTCGCCTCAATGCATCAGAAGAAGTTGCAAAATGTCGTCGACAGGGGTCTTCGGCTAGCGGCCAAATTCCCCCGTCGATTCTCATCTCGCGTTCTAATGAGAGGGTTTGGAGAGGCGAGAGCCTTTGTCAGTGTTTAGAGCCTTCTGCACTGAAGCTGGCCGTCGGAGGCGCGGCCGAAACGTCTGCACCAAACAAACTTAGACCACGGCCTTACAGCCTGGCTAGCCGAAGTTATAAGATAACATTTTGTGTTTGACAGTATTTACTAGATAATATTAATATCGGCTGGCGACGTTGAAGTAACAGCCAAATTAAGAAAAAGAATGTACTTCGTAGGCTTGCACGGGCGGAGTCAATGTTGTTAAAATTCATTCCCTGGCGGGCTGTTTGGCCGTGGTCCAGTGTTTTCACCAAAAACAGACAATCGGCAGTGCCATCGACTGCCATCATCAGTGTAAAATTCAAAGTTTCTCTAATTTAAGGTGGTAGACGTTAGCAACAACAGTACGTCTACCACTTTTCGTTAACAAGACTTTGAATTTTACACTGATGATGGCAGTCGATGGCACTGCCGAAACGTCTGTTTTTCGTGAAACAATGGACCACGGCCAAACAGCCCGCCAGGGAGTGAATGTTAACAACATATGAAAAGAATTATTTGTTATTACAATCAACATCATTTAAAACTGTATGTATTCGATGAGAACTATGGCTCAAGAGATTGAACAGAACATGGATTGAAGGTAAACTACACACAAGGCGTTAGTGGGTAAACTTTTCATCTGCGTTTAATTTAGTGTAGAGCAAATATCACGCTGTTGTCAACTTTAGTTGGCAACGAAACTTTCTCTCGTAACGACTTGTGTTTCCCTCAGTACGAGTTGGATTGGATACAACTCCTGCGTTGATTACCTTACACACTCCTGCGTAGCCTTTACAGAACACTATTACAATCATGACAGGTGTAAACAGTTTATTATGAACGCCAAAATACAATGCCAAATCACACACACACACACACACACACGAGTACACATTTTTTTTTGTAAGACTTGTAATGTCACAGCGCCTTTCTGGGGTTTGTACTCTTACGAAAATCGCACAAAAAGTAAAGGCTGTGTCAGGTTTAATTTTCCGTATTGGTTCTTATAGAAGCTTTCGCGCGCTCTCTCTCACCCACGAGTTTCCCCCTATACTTCTCCGCTTTTCTCTCTTTGCAACATTTATTGTTCTTGTCACGTACTTGAGATAAATTGTGATTTTGTATGATTTTAATTTGAAATAAAAATCATGGCTCTTTAAAAGTTTGCCTACATTGAAAGTTCTCTAGTAAAATTAATTTTATGAAATACATCAATTAAAATGTCTTGTACTGGTGCTGCCCTCCCTCCACCAGAACTATTGATTGACCTACTAGTCTAGATCCGTACTATTCTGCATCAACACGGTCACGTCTTATAGGCGGCGTTCCCACGAGGCGTTAATCACGACAGTTAACCACGCTAGTCAACTTTCGTTCGTGACACTCACGAAAGTGTGAATTTATAAAACGTTCACACGGTTGGGGGGTTCGTGCCGTTCACGCCTCGCGTTTCGACTAGTCACCATCGAAACATCGATCATGAATGATCTAGTTGTTGAAAGTTGTGCTGTTCTAAGTTCGTTTTTTGCTACTATCTTAGCAAAAAAGATGGAGTGCTTACAGGACACAATTACAAGAAAACGAAAAAAAAGACGTTTTTGGGTTAGAGAATGGATACAGCGAAGAAATATGTTAGGAGCGTCAAACTTGGTTAGTATGGAACTAAAAAGCAATTTTTCAGAAGATTTTAGAAACCTACTGCGAATGACTGAATTTCAGTTTGAATACCTCTTATTGCGTGTTACAAATAAAATTTCAAAATCTAACACTAACATGAGACAAGCAATTAGTGCAAAAACAAAATTAGAGGTGACGTTACGGTATTTAGCTACAGGTGATTCCTTCAAAAGTTTAGAATTTTTGTTCCGTGTTCCAAAAAACACAATAAGTAAATTTATTCCACAAAACCTGTGAAGCAATATATAATGAACTAGCAGAATTCATACAAGTAAGTACCTTCAAATTTCAAAATTGATTTCTTAATTATTAAAAAAACGAAAATAATATTGGTGTATAGATTAGGTGTATAGATTACAAATAAAATAATAATAACAACAATAAAATTATTAGTAACAGTGAACTTTTATTTGTTTAATTATAATAATAATTATAATTACAAAATTTGTTTAATTATAAATCTGTAAATAATGTCACGTAGTCGTCATCATTACTAGCCGAAAAAGTACTTAAATTTGATTGTCTTCCACTTGATGTTGCAGCTGTTGAATTATCAGTAATAACATATTCTGGTGGGCACATAGCATTTGTAATTTCATTCATGAATGATTGTTGTAATCGTATTGCTTTTGGTGGTCCTATACTTCTTAACATTGATGCGATATATTTCCCAAAATGATCATAACTATCCTCTTTATTTGTAGCGACTTGTGATGCGCGATTTGAAATTTCATGTAATTTGTCAATTGCGCTTGTCATAAATCCTATTTCATGATCATGAATAGATTTTTTATTTTTTGATGTTGATGGTTGTGGTTCAATCTTTCTTTTTATTATCTTCGCAGGTGTATCAATTTTCGATGCAATCTGTGTCACGTCTTCAGAGTTTTGGCTAGTACTGTATTCAAGGTTAGGTTCTGATTGTAGACTATTTTCTATTGAGGCCTCTTCAGAATTTTCTATAGGAAATATCTGTAATATAAATAATAATGTGTTAATATTATTAGTTTATTCATATTTTAATAATTTAATGTTTCAGGTCCCTGCAACATCAGATGAGTGGAAAAACATTGAATATGGTTTTAGAACGCGATGGAATTTTCCTGGTTGTGTAGGGGCTCTAGATGGTAAACATGTTGTCATACGAGCTCCTCCCGGAAGTGGTTCAGATTATTTTAATTATAAAAACAGTTACAGTATTGTGTTAATGGCCTTGGTGGATTCTGATTATTGTTTTTTATATGTTGATGTTGGAGCGAAAGGAAGAGGATCAGATGGAGGAATTTTTCAAAATAGCTCTTTGTACAACGCTTTAGAAACAAACTCACTAGCCATACCAAACAATTTCGTTATTTTGGCTGATGATGCATTTCCGTTAAAAAAGTATATAATGAAACCCTACAGTCGACGCAATTTAACCCCTGCAGAAAGGATTTACAATTATCGATTGTCAAGAGCAAGACGTGTAGTGGAAAATGCCTTTGGAATACTCGCGAGTAAATTTAGATTGTTTGACAAACCAATTTCATTAAAATTAGAAACGTTAGACAAAGTTGTCCTCGCATGCTGTGCAATTCATAATTGGTTGAAAAAAACAAACCCTCGGTATGTGATGGGAGATCTAATTGATTATGAGGATGAGGACCACCGAGTGTTCCCTGGATCATGGCGTCAAAATGATAGTGGATTACAGAATCTACCAGCAACTAACCACAGACATTCTAATATGGAGGCACAACAAATACGGAATAAATATCGTGATTATTTTAATAACGAAGGAGCTGTTCCCTGGCAAAACCAAATAACTGATGTGTCAAATGAACTAAACTAATAATAAATCTATACATATTGTACATTTATTTTTGTTTTCAACCGTGTGGATAATAAATATATTTACGTTAAAGATTTTTTTTTATGATTTTTTATACGAGTACAATACATTACTCATAGAAGATAAGATAAGATAAGATAAGATAAGATATTATAAACAGTAAAAACAACGCATTATTCGTACTAATTTAAATTTAAATTAATACTCGTATGTCGTTTTTAAACTATTTAAAATTATTTTTCATAAATAAACGATATATATTTTTATAAAAAAAAGGTAATTACCAGATTCGATTGTGTGGGTCGCTGTTGAACAAACGGACGAATGAAACTGTTCATCAGATCAAACCAAAATACTTTTGGCTTGTATATGTCATCTGTACCTTTTCCAGACCTTGCACTGTCTGATATTTTTTTTAACTCCTGACAGAAAGAGCTTCTTAAATTTTTGAATTTTGCTACAACTTCTTTTGGTCCAAATCCAGGTATATTTAATTCATGACTTATTCTCTTAGCTGCGGCGGCTCGTAAATCTCTATCACGGTATTCCTCCACACTTGGATCATATAACACCTTTTCCATCGAATATAACTCCAAAAAACGCGTAGTTTCACTGTCGTTAAACTTAATAATGCCACGTTGCTGTGACGACATCTTGGCTTCACGAACGGTATATCACGACTGAAAATCAAACAGGTTTGATCTATCCACGCTTGAGTCGTGCGCCGTTCCTCACGAAAGCAAGTTTAACGACTATGCGTTCACACAGAAGTGTATTTCACGAAAGCGTGGTTCACTGTCGTGATTAACGCCTCGTGGGAACGCCGCTGTAGGATGTGGCACTTTACCACGGTCTTGGCTGGAGACAGGATGAGGGCTCCTTTGGGTCTAACATCGCCTGGGAACTTGTCAGGACCAGTGCCCAGTCAACTGGTACAAAGGTATTACCTCTTTGAATACCCTGAAACCCTTGTTAACAAACTATTGTTAAAAATATTCAATAAAATGAAGCCATTTCGGTGTTGACATTAGCCGTTATTCGTGTAGAATGTAAGATACAAGCTTTTACAATACGCGATATGAATTATGCTATACTTGGAGGCTTTTAGGGCTGTTCATAAATATACTGTAAGTTCTTATAATTGAAAAAACGTTTTTAATAGTTTATGAAATATTGTAATATGTTCTTTTAAACAATGTTGATGAAATAGTTTTTTCACTTTTCCGTTGCTGAAGATACACAATGATAGACGATGAGCCCGGACCTATTATGCCATTTTGAGTGTACCGTCTTCTGTTTTCCATCTTCCCTGTTGCTTCCAAGATGTCCTCCTCCGTCCCAACTTCCTTCATATGTTACTTCGGCACCAATAACATTGTAGATATCCCAAAGGTTTTGAACCTGGAAACCGTAGCACATTAACCTGACAATTTTGAGGGGCTTAAATCTCATATTATATTTTCTTCTATTGTACCAACCCCGTGATCGTAAATCTCTCTCGAAATTGGCTCTCTAAACTCCATTCGTTCACGCTACATTGCTACATTTTGTACATTGCCTTCTTCTTTTGTAACGTTCCATGTCGACCTACTCTAAGACTTGTTTGGGAATGTGTTCTTCTGTAACTTGAGTCTGCCTCTTTACACATCCTCTGTTATGGCAGCTTCCAGCTTAACAGTTAGCATCATTGTTTTATTCTTGACTTTCTTTAGTTTTGAGACCTTTTCTTTAACCCTTCAACAGATTCAGTTATTAATCTCTTTGTCATAGATTAAAAGCGTTCTTTTAGTCTGGAACTAAGACCACCTGGGGGAAGGTGTCACGTGATCCTCACAACGTAATCACTTAGCGAACTATGTGTTTTCAGTTGCAGGGAACAATATCTGTAGTTAACGTTTGTTGAAAAGTCTCTGCCAAATGTTGTCGCAATTTCAAACTGACGATATCTCAAGTCACCAGGCTAATTTGAATGCATAAGGGCGCATAAGGATTGGTATGATTAATGCTAACTTATATATATATATATATATATTTTTTTTCTATATAAGTAACTCGATGTTTCTTGCAGTAATTATATAATATGTGATGTTTTCAATTTGTTTCTTCTGCAAGTAGATAATATTGTATTATAATGACTTTATATATTATAATGACTTTACCTCAAGATGTTTTCTCCCTATTTGTAATATATATATATATATATATATATATATATATTATTTTATAAGTTAATACATTTCATATGGTGTGTATTAATTCTTAGCAGTGGCATGGCGTGGGTACATAACAGCTGTTGCCGGTTGTGATAGGCTTAAAACTTAACTTAATATTAATTCGAATTTGTCTAGTACCAAGTGTTCTTTTTAGAGCCAAAATATTTTTTTAAGAGTACTTTCTATCATTCGCTGGAAGAAGAAAAAGGTCCCGGTTCAACGAGATCTCACTCCATTATACTTACGTAGATAAATCAGGACACAAATAATCAAATTAAAAATAGTAAATACAAACCGAGAAACACATGACTAAACGAACAAAACACAAATAGGTATGTAGTAACTGCTGCACGTCGGTTCTTAAAACGAACATAGCTACTAACTGAGCAATTTTGCCGGTTTATACAGCGGCAACACATTGGGAGGACGGATGGGTTTCCACCTCCACAGTTTGTACAGTGACAACTACTACGAGGTCATGACCGTACGCAGAAAATCATTGCCGATGTCCGAGCCGGCAACACAAGACGGCACAAGTGTCCAGCAGTTCGATAGCAATGCTAGGTTTTTCTTCAATTTTCACTACTAATATTGTTCAGATTTCAAATTATTCAATAACCAAAGTATTTATTCTGTGATATAAAAAATATTATGTTATCCTATTTTCAGTACTGTTGCCGCCGGAAACAGCGGTTACATGGACGCCACGCTACTGATTAATAATCTTTATGTAAAACCTATTATCGCATGCGCAATAAATTATTCATTCTCTTTACCTGCCGTAAGAATATTCTTGGAATCGAAGTGTACTGCGCACCGCAGAAACACTTGACATTGTGATTGTGTGTATATATCTACAATACAGCTTATTAATTATTCAGGTTGTATTGACGCTATGCTCAACAATAATCGGTTTCTAGTCCAATACTGTTGTTATAATTTGTGTTAACATTTCAGTAGTAGAAGAAATATTACGTGTACTAAATATAATATTTCACCTTTCTGTTATTTCAGTTACAATAATTTTATAGTTAAATGAAGTTCTTGAGGAAAACCAAAGGTTGCACCCTTAGAGATGAAATACGAAATGAAGACATAAAAACTGAGGTAAATGTATATTCTATAGCCAGCAGAATAAGGGAAGGGCAAATAAAATGGAGGTAGCATATTGAGAGAATGGTAGATATGAAGTTACCTCAACGGGGAGGTTACAGACCTCAGGTATCGCCAACCATGAGCATGAGGTAGAGGACGTGAGGTGGTACTCCTGGTGGGTCGAGAGTGTGCAAGAACTCCACAGGGTAATGGACAGCATCCTCGACCTCCACCAGAGTCCACAGACTCATACCTCATATACTCAGTCGGCAGCTTCTCAAAGAGGAAGTTGTTGATGCTGTTGGCTGAGTCGTTTGTTGGAGTGAGAGAAGCTCTTTCCCTCAGCCATGAAGCGCAATCCTCTCCAGCCTGATGAACGTTGGGATATATTCTGTCAGTCAAGCTGATCAGATCTCTCACAACATCGCAAAGGTTATCGGCAATATTTATTCTTCCCTCCTCTTTCAAAAGCTTGCCATCACCAATATCAAGCAATAAGTTAGAAAACTCCTCTGCCCTTAAGTCACGTTGGAAGTGGACACCCTTGCTAACCACCATGCAGGGTGAGTTACTGTTGAGGGGTCCACATGACCGTGGATCATAGTCGTCTTGACAATCTCATGGAGGGGTGGGTCTAGGTGACTTCAGCGCTTATAACTTTGTCTTATATTCTCTTCTAGCCACGGGAGAATATGAACGTGGGAGAGTCCACGTTTCTGCCATTCCACGGAGTACATGTGACACCTGGTAGGGCCAAAGATGCAACCTTTAGTGAGGAGCTTTATCATATGCTTTATTTTCACGTGGACAACCCTCGCTACTATGTCATGTCTATCGTGAGACTTTTGCCCTAGTTTCAAGAGCTCTATCATTTCTGGCCATTTCGGATTGGAGGTAAATGTAATAAACAGATACGGCCGTCCGAAATAGCGCACATACTTCATAGCATCTTGAGTTCGCTCATGCATGTAACGGGGTCCTCCAGTGAAAGAGGACGGCACACAACCATCTTGCCAAGCTCTGATAACTGGCCGTCAGTTCTTGTCATGGCGTCCTCCAGGTGCACATACTCTTCACTTCTCAGCTTTTTCTGATTGTTACAAATCCAATTAAGTCTATCACTCTCAATTTTTGCAAACATATCAACCAGAAATTAATTGAGAAGATTTCGGAACAGCAGTAAGTAGAATTCCCCATCACGCTCCATTATCTTGTAGCTATAAAAGTCAGCAGCAGACACGGTCTTCTTGAAAGATGCCTTGGTCTTCGGGTCGCGCTGAGGTATATTGATGTAATTGCCAACTTCTCCACAGCAGAACATCAGAGGGTGATGGAGAGCGTCATAGGCACGGTGCGTCTCACTGATTCATACCAACCTGTTGTCTCTGCTGTGGAGAACGATGTCCCTCTTCTCAAAATCCTGACCGACAATGGGAACTGCCACTTCTCTAGTCGTGGAAGCATTGAAACGACTTTGGTGCTCTCCAGAAGGTTTCCTATCGGCGTTAATCACCATTGGAAGTCCTTCTGGCCCTTAGGAACAGAATCAACAGCAGCCTTAAAGTCCAGAATATACTTGTTATGTTCATTCAGCAACTTCTGCGTTGGCTAACCAGTTCTTGCTTTACACCAGGGTAGATGCCACAACGGATGTCCCTCTCATTGTCATCATCACCAGCAAAGTATATCTGGAGAAATGAAGGCTGCTGCTGAGGCTCCACCATGAGACTCCCTATCCTGTGGTAGCCTGCCCCTGCACTTTGAATGTTGGCATAAAGTTGCCCTCCTTTAACTCTCTGGCTCCAAAAGACGTTATTTGGAAGTATCCATTGTACTTCTGGGCAGCAGAAAGAAAGTGCTCTGCCATTGGATGCTGGTGGGTGAGGAGGCTGTGTAGGGGTTGAGGGTAGGGCTAAAGTGCAAGGAGATGGACTTTACGCCACTTCAGCACATTCCGGGTGTCTCATCCTTCCACTTCAGGGCACGGCACTAGGTACAGGGTGACCGAGGTCCGAGGTCATACAATCGAACTAATGTAACGTTACTTAAACAAAGGAACGTGTCTTCTAGATTTACTTTAAAATAAAATAAAACTTCTCTCTAGAACAAAATAAAGTGTAGTAAGACTTACTTAAATTAAAGTAAAATAAAAACTACAAACTGTAAGGGGTTTCCTTAAAACCCTAGTACAAAGTATCACAAATGCGTGACGTTCTAACAAAATTGGGTACAGCTGCGAACATTAACTACACATTAAGTAGAATAAGGCTTTCTAAAAACGCTTAAAAATAGCATAAGTTTGATAGATGAAATGTCGAAAGAAATTAAATGCTAGTAAACTAAACGTAAAATATAAACTAATAGTGTTGGTGGATTCTCTGCCCAGATTAAATAGTGGTAAATAGGAATGAAAAATGAAAAGCAAAAACTTGGTGGAAAAAGAAAATGAGAAGCTGTAAAACTATTGAACTGAAATAAGACTTCTTCTTGAAATTGAAATAAATTTCTTCCTGATTGAATTCAACTAAAGTTTAAACAAACAACTGTATTAAAAATCAGCAACACAATAATAAGAGACAATAATACACTGTTATACTTAGTTTGTAAGTTTATTGCGAATTGTGCGAATATTTATTGTGACTTTATTTAGTTAACCCAAAGACTGAGTAGAAATATGTTGACAACATGCGTGAGCTGGCATGAGCAGGACTGACTGACCACGCGGTGCCCCTCCGCTCGCCTGGCGTGAGGAGGGTTGTAAAATAAACATTAGACTTCCAGGAAGCATACAATTGAAAAAAGGGGCATTATCATTGTAGCCATTTTCGCGGATAGGCGTTAAAGCTTTCAAAACTCTTTCTTAGCGAGCACCGAGAAGACAAGAGGAAAATATGTGCCGAACTTAGAACTCAAAATAAACCCTCAACGCCACATAGCAATGAATAGAGGGAAAGGGTTAATTGTTTCGCGATTATTTTCACGCCTCCTCGTGGCTGTAGGTTAGATAAAAAAAAAAAATACTCTTTTAGTAACTCCCCAGAAGCCTAAAGGAATGTAAAAAAAAAATAAACATTAGACTTCCAGCAAGCGTACAGTTGAAAAAAGCTACATTATCGGTGTCACTGTTTTTAGCGGTTTTTCGTGCTTTTTCGCGGTTAGGCGTTAAAGTTTTCAAAACCATTTCTTAGCGAGCATCTAGAAGCCATGAGGAACATAACGTGCCAAATTTCAAGTTTGTAGGCTTTATAGTTCTGGAGATTTCGTGATGAGTGAGTGAATGAGTGAGCGAGTGGTATTTGGCTTGTGTGTGTGTGTGTGTGTGTGTGTGTGTGTGTGTAGTTGAGTATACTCAACAGGATTACCTAGTATCCTCTATATCTTAACAAAATCGACGCATTCCAAACAACTACTGAATTATAAGCCGAAGGGACGGAGAGGTTGCAGAACACCCAAAGAAACGTTGTAATGGCCAGCTCTAGTCTGTCTGCTTGTGACCGAAACAAACCATGTTTAGTTTAATCCTTGTCACATGCCATGGTCTAACCAATATTTTAAAAACCAGTCAAGACGTTCTTTTTGATCGATCACGACAAAGAAAAGACAAACGAATATCCGAGGATATATTAAGATAGTGGTGTCATAAAGTATAGCAAACTATACGCTTCTTACCTTCCAGGAGAATAAGAAGCACAAGTATAGTGCAAAAAAACTTTTTGTCGGATCTAGACGAACATGGAATTAGGTATAAAGATACAGGAAAATAGAGAAGTATTTAGAAGGAACACTTCCAAAAATATTCATGGAGAAAGTTAAAGGATCTGTCTCAGGAAAAACCAAGGAAAATTAAATGAGTGTTATCCAAAGAGAAACAAGTAAGAGCAAACCAGAGAATAAAGGAATATTGACTAAAGGCGGGAAAGCTTCAAGACGTGAAGGAAATTGTGTAGTCGGAGCTTATATATAGTTGTTTACACAACCAATGATAATAATTATTAATACTTAAATTTAATAATTATTTTAATTTGTGAATTAGTTGAACACAGATGTCATTTGAAATTTTATAGTGATCTATATGTTATTTATGTAATTACGTATAAACAAATTTACAGTCAAATATAAATGGATTATGTAAATAATTATTACTTAATGTCAGGTCAATTTTGCACAATTTGTATAAAGCAGATTTTAATATTAAAATTATTGTTTCGATGAATAACCTAAAAAGTTTTAATTATTATAACAGAATTATGGCTGCCAACATTTATTTAAACACTTAATAAGTTCTAAATTGCGCTGCAAACAAAGAGAAAACTTGTTAACTGTTTATAGTGACATATTATTAAATAAATTATTTAAATAAAATTTGATGATCTGTTTTTAATATTTTAATTTAAAGCAATATTGTGTTAAGACGGCGTTAAAGAACTGAATTGTTTGTTTCAATTTATATTCATTGTCCTACAGTGAGGGTGATATATATCTGTAAGTCACCCCTGCCCAGTAGATTTATGATTGTACGCGTGTCATTGATAACTGAAGTACGTTGTGAACGTTCAGCGTAGTAGAGGGAAACTGCCGGTTCTAACGCACAAAGGAATGCCGCCTTTCTCAAAAAACATAAAAACATAAAAAACATGATCTAAGAGATGACGCCGCCACCGCTGGACCCGCAGCATCCCGATGGACCACAGCATCCACGAATAAATTTTTTTATTTTTTTAATTTGGTTTTTTTATTTTTTTAATTAAATTGATTTGCATATCAAGGGGGGGGTGGGATGAGGTTCAATGGACCACAGCATCCACGAATAAAATTTTTTATTTTTTTAATTAAATTGATTTGGTGGGATGAGGTTCAATGGTTTGGTGAATGGATATAATTTTTTATTTTTTTAAGAAAGCTGATTTGCATATCAGTGGGTGGTGTTGGGTGGGTGGTTTTTTTATTTCATATCAGTGGGTGGTGGTGGGTGGGGGGTGGTTCCAACTCGATGCATTATAGTGTATATTAAAATATATGATCAGGTGTACCAACCTTGCATGAGTTCAAATTTGTCGTTTGTTATAATGTATATTAAATTTATATGAGCAGGGTTGTCAACATTTTTTTCTCTTCTGTGGTGGGAAATTCAAACTATATGATCATAATTGACACTCTCTCTCTCTCTTTCTCTCTCTATATCTCTCTCTCTCACTGTATGTATATGAAATTAGAAAGTTTATATTTATTCGACAAATATTAACGTCCTCTCTCTCTCTCTCTCTCTCTCTCTCTCTCTCTCTCTCTCTCTCTCTCTCTCTCTCTCTCTCTCTCTCTCTCTCTCTCTCTCTCTCTCTCACTCTCACTTGTTTCAACTGTGTCAACGTCCTCTCTCTCTCTCTCTCACTCTCACACGTTTCAACTATGCAAGGTTCCATACCCTTTCTCCTGTCTCCCTCTCGTACATTGTGTAGTCGGTGTGATGAATAAATAATTTTAGCTCTCTCTCTCTCGTTGTCAAAACGCCGTCTTCATTTTTCAATGTATTAAATAATTAACTAATAGTTTATAATGCAGTCAGTGTGATTGATCCTTGTTAGAAATATATATATTTGGCGTCAATGAACTACTTACCTGTTATGTTGTTACAGATGACAAATCCATACGTTAACGGCTTAGCAATCTGGTACAATACTTCTGTTTTAAGGTTGCAATTTACACACACACACATAGGTTCAGTAGTGTATAGCGAAATAAATTAAAATTATACACACACATGAAAACGGCGACTGAAATTCATACAAATCTTCTGATGTAACAGTTCACAAAAAATAAATTAATTGTACACATGTTCAGAGGTGTAGAGTGAAATAAAATAAAGTCATAATTTGTTTAAATGATTAAATATATTTTAACATTCACAATATAAAATTCATAATTAAATGAATACATTATAAAATTGATATTTTTTCGAAAGTTTATATATAATTGTGTCGTACTTGTAGGAGAAGCAACCTGCAACATAACAATACAACAACATTAAAATCATGTTAAATATCACACACACAGATGCACACGCAACGCGCGCACATACAGACGCATACGCAACGTAATCACACACACACACACACACACACATACATACGCATACGCAACGTAACCAAACACGCAACGCGCCCACACACAGACGAAAACGCAACGTAATCATACACATACATACAACGTGCACACGTTTGGTTTGAATCATGTACATGTAGGGCCAATAAACAGATAACAGATTTAAATATGCTATAGTCATTGTAAGACGTTACAATCATTGAAGTGTTTAATAAGTAAATTTTATGTATGTATATATCAATGAATAATAATAATATAATCGTTCTAGTGTTATCGTTTGCTGCAACAGGTAAAGCAGTTTACAAATAATTACATATAGGTTCAGAGGCGTATAGTGAGTTAACAATCGGATACTGCTTGTTCAATGTTAATTCTGCACACCGTTTGTACTCAATAGCAGAAACTGCATTGAATTTTGTGATAAACGACATTATTAGAAGTGAAGACGTCTGTATCAAACGAGGCGGAACTAAACAATGACTACAAAGAAGACTAGTGAAAGTAATGGTGGTGGTGGTGATGTGGTCATCAGGAAAGTTCACATTCATCGCCCGAAGCTTTGCATGTACATACACACAGGCAGAATTAGCGCTGTTACAAAATATATATATTAGGAAAGTCAAGCCCACAGACTACTAGAAATAGTTATCGTTTGAAAAAAAAGAAACCGCACATTACGAACTAATATCGTTACAATAATAATAATACATAAACTTACGTTTACGGTCGTCCAAACTGAAGTATGGAGTGACAATAACTATAGATATCACAGTAAGAATTTTTGTTGTTGTTTTTAACAGGTGATGTTTTTCATCCCCTGAAGCTTTGTATGCAGAATTATGACTGTTACATAATATATATTAGGAAAGTCGACAGAAATAGTTATCGCCTGCAGCAAGAATTTTTGTTGTTGTTGTTGTTGTTTTTAACAGGTGGTGTTTTTGCATGTACATACATGCAGAATTATGACTGTTACATAATATATATTAGGAAAGTCGACAGAAATAGTTATCGCCTGCAGCAAGAATTGTTGTTGTTGTTGTTTTTAACAGGTGGTGTTTTTGCATGTACATACATGCAGAATTATGATGTTACATAATATATATTAGGAAAGTCGACAGAAATAGTTATCGCCTGCAGCAAGAATTTTTGTTGTTCACAATATAAAATTCACAATTAAATAAATACATTATAAATTGATATTTTTTCGAAAGTTTATATATAATTGTGTGTCGTACTTGTAGAAGAAGCAACCTGCAACATAACAATACAACAACATTAAAATCATGTTAAATATCACACACACACAGACGTACACGCACACAGACGCATAAGCAACACGTGCACACACAGACGCACACGCACACACATACATACATACAGACAACGTGCATACGTTTGGCTTGAATCATGTACATGTAGGTCCAATAAACAGATAACAGATTTAAATATGCTATAGTCATTGTATGTATGTATATATCACTGAATAATAATAATATAATCGTTCTAGTGTTAACGTTTGCTGCAACAGGTAACACAGTTTACAAATAATTACATATAGGTTCAGAGGTGTATAGTGAAATAAATTAAAAATAGAAATGAATTCCTTATAAGTTAATGTCCTTTCATCAAAACTTTGTAAATTAGAATCTGCACTACAGTCAAACATACACACACACACACAGTGATAAAAATTGTTTATTAAAAGTAGTTTGTTACCTTAACAAGTACTGTTATCCTACACCGTTGGAGTCCCCAAACCATTCGTGGACGAAATTACATGTAGGCATTGATGCCTTATGGACTTGAGTGGGATTGTCGCCCACCTCCCAATCCATAATTCTTATTTTGCAGACACAACATCTTACAGCATCACCGTCGCCTTCGTAAAAGAACCCGGCTTTAGCCAGATCGGACAATTTCACGTTCTCATGCGGGTATATAGGAACGTAAATTTTAATATGCCCACGACGTTTGATGTTGTAATAGCTATTCAGACGGTTTGTAAAAGAATGTACGTATTCGTCCATATCTACCAATAATAATAACAGTACCTGCTTCATTATCATATACATTATGTGCTATATATATAAATATATACATAAGGCTTTCAACACACACACATACCATAAATCCAGAACAGGAAAGGTATTATAACAAACATTACGAAAACAAGTACGTACATAGATCAACGTTTAAACAAACAGATTATTACCTGAATAAATTTTTTTTTAAACAGGACAGCGTATTATCTATATAACGTTCTGTTTCAGATAAGAATAGTTTGAATATAAAATGAAAGGGTACGTTGTATTTTGTTATGAGAAAATGCATTTCTAAATTTCGTTACATTTGTCAAAAGAGCTTACTGATCAGACGTATGAGTAATTATATTAATCCTTATGTAGCAAATACGCACGGATTCGTAAAATACAGCACTCAGGTGTAGGGCAATTAATCCTTTTTGTATTGAACGTATTTTAGTAGGCCTACTCGTGATATCAGTAAATTCTATCTAAACGTCATCTCAACGGAATCATTAAGTTTTTCAAAAGATCTTATTGATCAGACGTATGAGTATAAAATTGGAAATCTACAAACACATCAAAAATATCTGTCAAACCCCTATCAAACAAAAACCCCCGTTCTTATCGAGAGACAACAGTAACTGACCTAAGCACATGTGCTTCATTAGGCAACAGACCAAAAAAATCAAATAGACGACTATAAGCTCAATTTAAATAAAATCTGAATATTCAATAAAATTGTTTTTTTTACTTAGTAACATATGCAAATCTTTTACTTACCTCTTAAATGTTGTTATACACACAATAGCCGATTGAACGATGAGTGTCTCATACAAATGAGAAATAGTGACATGTCGTCTTGTGTGTGTGTGTGTATGTACGAGGTATATGTCTCGTATGTGTATACTCTCATGTGTATACACTCGTATATGTACGTGTGTATGTCTCGTATATCATACGGTGGTAGCGTACACGTTTGAAAGTTGATACACATTAAATTCTCTCTCTCTCACACACACATTACAGAGATTGATATTAATTGCATGTATGTTCAGAGGTTGGGTGTCTAAATCGATGCATTTTACTTTCACTTTCTAATTTGACACATGGCTTACTTCCATACATAAATAGCTATCGTCCATATCCGTCTACGAGTGTTGCTAAACGAAATTAAAAATGTTGTAATACATAACGTCCTGTGTAATAGTATGGTATGTTTTTTATGACAGCCAAAAGCATGAAAGTATTATTTAAATCTGTATGGAAGTTATATATAAATATCGAGTCAGCGCGACACAACGCAACATGATTCATGTCAACGTCGTATGTATGTGTGTGCGTGTGCGTCTATGTGTGCGCGTGTTTGGTTACGTTGCGTATGCGTCTGTGTGCGTGCACGTCGGATGTGTGATTACGTGTGCGTCTGCATTATCGTTATTTTGACTGAGCTATGTTAACTTCACACACATGGAAATGTAGGAAAAACGTCTGAGGGCAAAGTTATGCAAGAGGGTGTTGACGAGAACCAAACAAACTTGGATCAGCCAGTAGTGTTTAGGTCATCAGTACATGTCGCAACGGTAGTGATAGGTCCAACAAGAATCAGATGTTTTGTATACGTTCTAGGTGAAAAACTACTGGGGATGTCTCTGACTTTAGTTGGAAATAAATAACATTACAGATATTGATATGGTACTATGAGGAGCCTATACGTGAATACTATACATCAGACTGATTGTATCCGTCATTAGCAATCTAACGTTACGACGGCAGTGTGTACGTATGCGTCTGTGTGTGTTCGCGTGTGCGTGTTTGGTTACGTTGTGTACGTGTGCGCTCGTTGCGTGTGTACGTGTGTGCGTGTTTGGCGGCATTCCTTTGTGCGTTAGAACCGGCAGTTTCCCTCTACTACAAGATTTAAAAATTTAAATCATTACCAAGTAACATACAGATTTTGGAATACGTCCACAAAGACAATCGATAAATTAAATATGTGTTTTTATTTGTTCACATAGTTATATATATATTGCAATGAAACACAGGATCCTGATAAGCAGGGCAAGCTTGTATAATACACAGACTATGAACATTCATGTTTAAATTGGTAGTTTGTTAGATTTGGTTGTGATATCAGTTGTATTTTAGTAAGGATAAGGAGTTAAGTTTACTAAAACTGTGTATTATTTATTTGTTGTTTATTCATGTACTATGTCTGTGGAAATGTGCGCGCGTGCGTGAGTGATAAACATTTCCCCGGCTGTGCGTGAATTAATTATCGTTGGTTGTGTTATGAAACTGAACTGAACATAGACTAATGTATTAGCTACAGTCCCTGTATTTTTGTCTATTAGTTGACATTCAAATATGATCTTATTAAAGTATGCAGTTATGCATGAGATAAGGGTATTCTGTGATTACCAGCTATGCATGCTTCTACAAAGTTGATGCACTTTACGGCATGAAAAGTTGCATGTCATGTTGTATGTAACCATGTGACTTCCTTCCACCAATTAAATGCTGGAAGGCAGTCGGAAATTTTCTTAAGCCGGTTGTTACACAGTTAGTTCTTCTCAGCCAGCTATCGCAATCGGGACGTGCAATTCTTGTTCAAGATTTTCCACTTGCAAGAATCTGTAAAGACTATTCGGCGGTAGTAACGCGTGTGAAGACTCAGAACTATTCGTGTACTACACCTACACACAGTATTGTTATTAAAGCATTGCGTGCATAATTACGAGAGTTCTTCTCTGGCAGCTATCACGATCGGGACGTGCAATTCTTGTTCAAGATTTTTCCGCTTGCAAGAATTTGTAAAGACTATTCGGCGATAGTAACGCGTGCGAAGACTCAGAACAGTTGAATATTACCTCTCTACACACGGCATTATTACTAAAGCATTACGTGTGTAATAAGTGAGCTTGAACTGTGTCACTGTGTGAGATTTTCTGCAGTTCCAGTAAAATTTAATAATTACGTAATAGTAAATTTTATCATCAAGAAGTTTCCGCGTTAGTGGAAGATTTCCGCATAGGGAGGTCTGCTGACCGCGGTAGACCCTGTGATTCGCGTGAACACTTGAAGAGTCCGGAGTGGTATAAGCTTAATATACAGTTGTTATATAAAACTCACTGTTACCTGAGGTAATTGTAAGTTATAAACTCTATATGAAATTTAACCAATAATATCCATAGAACCGTTGTGCTGTGCGAAGCGTCAGTGTCATCGTGGAAACTACAGGACACCAGCCCAGCTGAAAGCGTTTCCAGGGTGAACCGTCTGTCATCAATAAGCCACGCCGGACAACTCAACGACACATCAAAGCCCCCCCCTTCCTTTGCAGCAACATCGTCGTGGGAATCATCACTTTTGTAACGTATCACATCATGTGTATGAACAGTAATTAACACTTTAAAAGACTATATATCAAACACTACCATCATTATACTTATCAAATATACCATATAGACAATTACTTATGTCTTGTGCAATAAATAATCTTAAACCCTCCAATATAGACCCTTGCTTTAAGATACACATACTACCATATCCTATGCGCCAATAGTTTAGTGATTTGTGTTGTCGCAATATATATATGTGTGTGTGTGTGCACACACACACGCACACACACACACACACATATATATATATGTACATATTGCAACGATACAATTTATTACTCCATAGATAGGTTAATTTGAAATTATTACAACAGAGTTTATAACTGGAGGTAGGAAAATTTTATTCATTAACACACTAAAATTTACTATTGTTTTATGGCTTTATAATATAAAATTGTTTAATAAAAATTGTCTTTCAAACATATTCATGGAGAAAGATAAAGGATCTGTCCCAGGAAAAACCAAGAAAAATTAAATGGGTGTGATCCAAAGAGAAACAAGTAAGAGCAAACCAGAGAATAAAGGAATATAGACTAAGGCGGGAAAGCTTCAAGACGTGAAGGAAATTGTGTAAGGAAGCTTATATATAGTTAAAACGAAAAGGAAGGACGGAAAAATGTTATCTAAAATTGTTTACACAACCAATGATAATAATTATTAATACTTAAAATTAATAATTATTTTAATTGTGAATTAGTTGAACAAAGATGTCATTTGCAATTTTATAGTGATGTATATGTTATTTATGTAATTACGTATAAACAAATTTACAGTCAAATATAAATGGATTATGTAAATAATTATTACTACATAATATTTGGCTTGTTTCACATATAAGTTACTTGTGCGGAGAATTCCAACTGTTTGCGTAGACACCAGGCGCTCCGCTCGCTGCTGCTACTCTGCGCGTTGCTCGATGACTACTACGTTGACAATTCACGTTTTTGCACACTCGCACTGCGATAAAGGACTGTTATTGTTTATAACTTGAATAATCTTAATCTCAGGGATCAACAACAACAACAGGGCTCAATCTTAAAATAGTATAACAACAACAAGTATTGTTGTTTATACTTTAAACTCAGGGATCAAACTGGGTATAAATAGATCGTGTTCTCGCGTTAATTCAGAATACCGCGATAGATATTCTGCCCCTAGACCGGAAATCTTCCACTCTTCGCGAAAAACCACTAGCTTTAATCTATTTAGTTATTTGAGTTCTGTAATGTGGCAATGGTTACGAATAACTCGTACCGTCAACCAACTACTAAGTCTTATGGAAATCCGCTTGTCTTGCCACGAAAATCTCGTAACAGCGAGTACGTCTGCCTTTGGCAAGACTTCGGAACCGACTGAACCATCCGTACGCTGTAAGCGACCGTCTTAAATAATTTTTAGACCTTCTGATTGGTGGAAAATCTAGCAACGCCATAGATGTTCTTCGTGATAGCCAGACATCAGGTTAAAACTGTCCGATTCTACAAAGGCCTGTCTAGATTTAATCTACAAATTTTGTTACTCTCCAGGAGATAACGAAATAAAGAAGAACTGATTTCATTAAAAAACGTAAAAATTATAGTCGTGAAGAATTGAGTATATGGAATATGTAGCTTAAAACCATGAGAATACCCTGTCCAAGTTTCAGAACGAAATGTCAATTTTCAACGATGTTATTAAGTAAAATGTGAATAACACGCGCACCCGCCACTTACAGATAAAAATTTTACATGACATACGTTTTTTAACATAACATAACATAACATAACATAGCTTGGTCCAAAACTTATGACTACTTAAAAGAACAAAATCAATTTTAACATGTATATGGCCGTCAGAAAATGTGTTACAGCATTGGTATCCCTATTATATGAAATTCATATCCTGTGTTCTGTTTCAATGTATATTGCAACGTTACAAGTGTTATACACAAATACATTACCATCTACACAACGCAACTATGAAATGTATTACACCGGCCAGGTCGCAGGATTTTTTGATTCTCGTTGCGTCAGTTATATGTAGTTGCACAATAAAAAAATAATTTTCAAAGAGGAGTGAGATGTTGATGACATAAAATAATTAATTAAAACCGTTTCAAAACAATCGTTCTATGATTTATTGATATAATTTGGGAAATTGTAACATGTTTTTAAATTTGTAAATTGTTTGTATAATTGTAACATTTGGGAAATTTCACAAATATACAAACATAAAACACAAAACAAACAAATACATGAACAAATACAAATCAATACAAAACATGACACAATTTTCAAAGCACTCAACATTGAAAATACACAAAAAACTAACACATACACCACAATCACACACAATAAAACCAATTTGAAGTACCAGAAGCCAACAGGAAGCCACAATAATAATAGTCAACCAACACATATGTACTTCACCAGACACAAAAACCGGAAGGCTGAGGATGGGTACAAGATGGTACCCGAAACATGTTCCTAATAAGAAAAAATATATCTTGAGGTAAATTCATTATAAATATTAAATGTAATATATATATATATATATATATATATATATGTGTGTGTATTTAATATTTATAATCACTTTACCTCAAGACATTTTCTCCTTGAGGTAAAGTGATTATAAATATTAAATATATATACATCAAGAAACAGACTGTAGCAAAAAGTGTTTGAATATATTGTAATAATAATAAGTAAATAAGTTGTAATGTATGTGTTGATGATAAGAGATTCTGAAGTATGAGACTCCGATGTAATCAAGCCCCACTTTTTGGGCTAGCCAATTTGTAATAAAATAAAATAAAGGTGTTGAGGTTGTGTTTAATTGGTGTTTAATTGGTGTGGCTCTCGTCGTCTTACTGGCCTGAAACACTTCCTTAAGTTTCCCAGCTGGTCTAGTCCCAATGGTAGCAAGACTGGTCGAGTAGCGTAATGTTGATGAAGAAATGTATGTTCAGCTTCACCGAAAGTTTCAAATCAAAAATTATTGTTTTGAAGAAAATTAAAAAAAAAAATTATGTTTATAAAAAAAAAATAATAATTAAAAAAAAATTTTAATTTTATTAATTAATTAATTACAATCAATTAATTAATATAGGGCTGTGAAGTTTTAAAAAGTGTAATGCTCTTCTGAAAATTTTTATTAGAGTTTTGGTATACTTTAAATAAACTATCACCACTCATAAGACTGTCTTCAAACCAATCGATACATGTTTACCTTTTTATTTTTTAGGTTATCTTCACTTATAGGTGGTAAAGTCCTGATAGATTATTAATTATAATTATATTAATGATAACTAGTAATATTTATGAAATGAAGAACTATTTAGTGTTGAAGAATATTAATGTTTTATTAATTAATAGCAATTTGACTCTTATCGATTATTATCGACTCTCAGGATATCGAAAAAATTACAAAGTATATTATATAAAAATTATACAGGGTTCTTTAAACAGCCAATTATTATCAAAGTCAGAGAAATCGGGCTAATATTTAAAAAGTATAACGTTACAATCAAATTAATAATTATTACTAAACACAAACATTGAATAATAATTTGAAAATAAAATAATTGTTTTCACCAAACAGCTGTGTTGAACTAGGAGAGGCATTGGAATTGTCAAAGAAAGATGGCTGCCGTCAAGTTGATCAAAATGTCGCTCGTTCCTGCTGCATTCCAAATAATGTATTTTCTGGCAATATTCCTGTTCTGGTGTCTGCAAATCTCTTGTTAAATGTTGTGTAGTGACTGGTGTAATGTTTCTGGGTTGTATTTAGTATATCTGTGTAATTATAAGTCAAAACACTTTTCCCAATTCCGACACTAATTTGGTTAATGTATTATACAGTTTTATGGTGTTTTGTGGTGTTTTTCGGAGTAGAAATGTATTGTTTAGTGTTAATTAGTGTTTCTTGATTGTTTTTGTCACAATGTATATGTTCTGGAAGGATTTTATAAGTCACTCTCGACTTCACAATAACGTACTATTCGCCACTTAACTTTGCCGTTGTAAGATAGGTTAGTTCGTCACAAAACTCTCGTTTATGTTAACCGTTCGAATACCAATAATCAACTAACTGTTTCCTTCAGTTTCAATTAAACTCTTAGCCCATATAATATTATTCTTAACATTGTTCAAATATATTTTCATATCCTGTGCACACTTTAATATTTCACTATATAAATACCTAAACTTGGGTTATTTATCAATTTTATTCACTAGATGTTATTTAAATTAATCTTTCAGTTCATTCAGCTTATTTTCAGATTAAATAATGCCGTTTTATAGTGTTTTCTGTCCAAAAAATAGTAATTTTACTTTCAGTTTGGTATACTCTGAAAAGTCAAAACATCAAAATTTACTTCCTGTCATTATAAAAATTCAGCCATTTTATCAGTTATATTTAATATTAATAATCCTATATTGTATTAAAGGGTTCATATTCCCTTATTTTCTGGTAATTAATTGAATTAGTTGTATTCTGAAACATTATTCAGGAATATATGACTCCCATGTCCAAATTTCTGAGTTTAGTCATTTTCATTTTTATTTATAATTCTGAATATATTTATTAAAATCTCTCTAAATGGTATGTGTAATTATATGGCATGATCTCAAGTTTATTTTGTCTAAACCCCTTTTGTTTATTTGCTTTTAAATGAGTAATTTCTCTGTTTTGATGAAGTTTGGTTTCCATTCTTTTGGCCTATGATTTTTTAACAATTTTTCTTACAAAATATTTTACAAACAATATATGATGTGTGATACCCTCTCTGACTTTTACATATAGTATTATAAATTAAACATGTTTTCAAATTACACAAAAACAATTAGTATTGGTTACAATACAAATAATAGTTAAACAAAAAGAAAGAATTTTTTTTTTTTAAATAAATGGTTGTCTTCAAGTCAGACATTTTGCAACAAAATCCCCATTTCCAACATAGAAACATGGTTTACAAAAAAGGTTTTTTACTAACTAACATCTTAATTACTCTCTACTATTTACAAGTGGTAACTATTTTTACAGTTCTGATGTTAGTTGTTTCAGACCCAAACAAACGGCCTTATATCTAAAACATTTTTAAACATTCTTTTACTATATACATAAAAACCTTATATTTATATTCTTATTTCTAACTATTATTATAAGTAGGATTCTACAGTTTTTATACCGTCTTTTACCCATTGTCTTTGGGGAATGGTACCCTGTCATTAATAAATAAATAGTATGAATTGTTCAAAAAGTATTAAGAAATCTGTTTTCTCTTTTTTCATGTAAAACAAAAATGTTATTTTAAACAGATTCATGTCTCATGAACAACATATTGTCACAGTACACATTTCAAGTCATTGAAAAATGCATATTTCATTGCATTCAATGTTTGTGATTGCCAAGAATGAAACACAAGGTTCATTTTTTATAATACCCAAAACTATCACTGGTTCACTTTGCACTTATATATTATGTTAATGCTAAATGGTCGTATAGTCTTATCAACATAATAAATTGGTTAGCGTTTTCTCAATGGAGATTTGTTCCATGGGTACTATATTATTGTTTCATCTTAGTTCACAGGCAACTTTTACTTTATACACTTCCCTCTCTTAAATTTGTATACATGTGGTTTTCAATTCGTTATACTTTTATTTTTTAAATATTTATTTTGGGGGATATAGGGATTTGGGTGTCTTTTATAAGAGCATGACATCTTCTTCAGGATGCTGCCTTCTTCTTCTTTCATCAGTCTTCTTTTCTCCTGCCTTCTGGGACTGGTATCTTCTCCATCTTCTTCTTGATGCCATCAGGTTTCTTGGGTTCTTCTCCATCTTCTTCTTTATTTCAGACATACACAACCTGTATTGGTTGATCTTGGCTTATTTTAGGGTTTCTATTCTATTTATTCTCCCTCGTTGTGGGTTTGGTCATATTCAGTACTGCTTTGTTATTTACTTTTTTACCTTCCTGGGTTATACCTTGAAAACCTTTGGTTATGAGACTGGTCTTGGATGACTCATCACTAGTAACTCCTTTTACTTGAACTTGTATTTTCTTTATAATAATGATTTCTTTCCACAGTTGCTATGAATTAATCTATTTATATTAAACTTAATGCTTTCTTCCAAATTTAAATATTATAACTTTATTATTCTAATGATCAATTGCCATTCAATATTATGCTTATATCTGTCACGCTACAGATTGCTCTCCTCCAGAAGTAATTATTTCAGACATATTTATGGATGAAATAATTTCTTATGATAATTTCATCATTTCTTATAATTCATTTTCTTCTCCATTTTTATATCGACTTTTTTATAATTAGAGTTTAATTAATTTTATATATATAATTATTTGTTTTACTACTGATCCTTTTCGGATAGTTAGTGTCTTCAGAGATATATTATTATTGTAATATATTTTCTTCCTTTATCAACTTCGTGTTGCATCCTTGGGATATTAATTCCCTAACATTCCCTATCACGTGGGCTGGGGCAGATCAGAGGGGCACTGTACGCTACTTCTCTGCTGGCCATACACCACTTCTATAAATTGAGTACAGAGGCATATTCATCCCTGCTCAAAAACATAATGCTGCTGGAATTATCTTCAGTCAGTCATCGAATAAATAAATAAAAAGTAGTCTCATTTTCGACTAATAAAAATATCTTTGGATTCTCCACTTCGTAGTCTCTCAGATTATCTCACATTTTCTATCTTAATAAATCTTCATAATCATTATTATACTCATTACATATATATTTTTTTTCAAAACTCTTAACTTGTCTGATATATCTAATTTAATTATGGTTGAAAACCTTTCTTTTAATAATTCTGGTTACTGTTTACAGTGTAAATCTCTTTCTTCTTCATCTGAATTCTCTTTATACTTTCTTCTGGTTATTCATAGTATTAGCATGGTCTTTATAAATTGTCTTTCGTATTCATTATTTGAATGGTCTTAATATATTATATTTAATTTTTTAACATTGTATCTTTACATTAGATATACAGGTTGTTATATTGATCATTTTATTTAAACATTTTGGTTCTTTCCTTTCTCTTAGAAAGTTATTAATCCGCCTTCGCATTCATTAACATTAATTCATTTATATTATATTTCATGTGGTATTTCTTCTCTTTGCATTTCATATCGGTCTTATTATTATCATTTGTTCAAAATCATCTTCTCCATATGTTTGGTATGAGTTGTTCTTCTTCACTCTTAATTAACTGTTTTCATTATCGTTTCATAGGTAATTAGTCTCTTTGCTTCCAAATTTTTTCTTTTCTTGCATATTACACTCTTTTTTGTTATTCTTCTCTACTCCTTCAAATGCTATTGTGAATGTCTAGCATTTATTCTGGATTAAAGTTAATTCACTTTCTTGAATTAATCCCTTTATTTTCTTCTCAATTCAATTATAATTGACACATAATTATTTTTTTTTGGAACTTGGTTAGTTTTAATGTAAAATTCAAACTATTCTTTTTATTTAATTGAAAAATATTTCTCATAAATCCTTGTAATATGTTGATCTTATCTTGTTTCAAAGTTCTGACGTTCTATCAACATTCAAATTCTGTTTAATTCATTTATTCCCAGAATTGTTTCATTCAGAATTGTTTATAGTAATGTGATCTTACTATTATTTCTGAATGTTTCGGTATTTCTCCAAATTCAAATTCTTCTTAATTATTTACCATAAAGTTTTTCTCATAAACTTAGTTATAGTAAGTTGGTCTTACTTCATTTTTAAATTTTTGTATTATAAAATTCAAAATTCCTTTCTTCTTAATTCTTCCAAAACGTTTTTCTCATAATTCAGTGGTAGTAAGCTGTGCTTGCTTAATTTTAAATTTTTTAATATTAAGTTCAAAATTCTCTCTCTTTCTCTTTCTTCCATAAAGTTTTGTTCTAAATAATCAGGTTGTAGTAAGAAGTACTTACTCAATTTTAAATTTTTATAATTATATTTCAATTCAAAAGTCTTTCTTTTTCTTTCTTCCATAAAGTTTGTTCCAAAATTATTAGGTTGTAGTAAGATGTACTTACTCAATTTAAAATTTTTATAATTATATTTCAATTCAAAAGTCTTTCTTTTTCTTTCTTCCATAAAGTTTTTTTCTTCAAATTATTAGGTTGTAAGTTGTTCTTACATATTTTAGAATTTTTTTTAAATAAAAATTCTAAATTCCTTTTTCTTATAATTCTCCAGAATGTTCTTTTCAAAATATTAGGTTGTAAGATGTACTTACATTATTTTCGAATTTTTTAAATAAAAATTCTAAATTCCTTCTTCTTATAATTCTCCAAAATGTTCTTCTCAAAATATTAGGTTGTAAGATGTACTTACATTATTTTAGGATTTTTTCAATAAAAATTCTAAATTCCTTCTTCTTATAATTCTCCAAAATGTTCTTCTCAAAATATTAGGTTGTAAGAGGTACTTACATTATTTTAGGATTTTTTCAATAAAATTCAAAATTCTAAATCTCACAACTCATTCTTCATAATATTTCTTCATAGAAGCTTGATTGTACACTCCTTTGATTTTTCCTGAAACGATTTCCTTCAACTCATATGTATTGTTATGCTTATCATTTACCACAACATATGGGCATATATTGTACTCTACACTGGCCCATATTATTTATACTTTTGTAAGTTGATCTTCTCTTTTTCTTTCCTTATAAATGCCTTCTCTTCTAAATGTCGCTCTTTGATGGTTAGCTCCTCTTACTCCTTCAAATGTTAGGTTTTTCCACATTTATTCTGGATTCTCTCTAACTCATTGGAGTTTATTATTGAAATACTAGCTCCTGTGTCTATCATTATTTTAGCGGGAACTCCTTCCACCTCCGCTGTTATATAAATTATCTCATTATTACTGTTGCTGAGACTCTCCTCGTTCTCTTCCAAAAGTTCAGTTCGTATGTCTTTCAGATAATGGTTACTTATGATAGTGATATTCTTATTATTGTTTGCTTGTGGCAAATCATCCTTTTCTAACCCAGGAAGTATAAGCAGTAACGGGTCATCGTTGTTGATTACTGCCTCCTCTCGTTTAAAGTATTTTGGTCATTGTTTAGGTTATTATTGACCGAGGCATCGTTCGGGAAACTCTGGTTTGTCTCCTGACGTTCTGTACCCTGGTTGATGTTTAACGCCCTGTTCGGTTGTCTGCCAAGATCTTCCAGGCTGGTACTTCGTCTTCCCTGTTCGTGTCTTGGGCCGTCTCGTTCCGCACTCCTCCATCTTCGGTCGGCGCCGTGGAAGCTGCTCCTCCTCGGTTGATAATATCTCCTGGGTCCGCGATCTTCTGCTCTTATAAAATTTACCCTAGGACGCGACACTCGGTTATTACTATTGCTATTATTGTTATTATTAAAATTGTTATTATAGTAATTTCGGTTAGGTGGGTAGGGTCTGTCACCATTATTGTTGGGATATGGATTTCTCTGACTGTATGGGACATTATTATTTTGTTGATAAAAATTGTTTCTATTATTTGGGTAGGGGTTGTTATTCCTAACGCCGTTAAAATTACCGTTAAACTGGTTATTACGCGGCGGGTTGTTAGGGCCGTCGTAATTACTGGGCTGGTTCCGGTTACTTGTATGGTTATTGCCGTTATTGGGGTAGGTAGTCGGCCTTATTTCTGGTCTCTCATTTCTCTTTCTGCTCTGCCGATAATACTCTTCGTTCTCGTATCCCTCCAATAACTCGGTCATTCCCTGGATCGTCTTAATCTGACTACCTCTCCGGGCCCTGATAATGTCCTCATCATAGTGATACGATATCTTGTTCACTAAACATTCTTCTGGGATTGCTGGCTCAAGGTGTTTTGCCATACACACCTTCCCCAAGAAATATGCCGTCATACTGCTACCTAATTGTGACCTGTATCTTCCATTACAAATATTGTCACGGATCAAGTTCTGGGTGGTCTCAGACCAGTATTTTGTCTTAAACATTTTCCGGAACTGTTGGTAGTCGGAAATTTCACTCCGGTTGGCCATCCACCAATTATCTGTTATGTCTCGGAAAGACTCGTCTAATATCTCCCTGCTATGGCTCCATTGGGTAATTTTATGCTTGGTTAAATATTCTTCTACCCTAGCCAGGAACTCCATCGGCTTGCGTTTGTATTGCCGGAAGTTGAGCCACTCTCGGCTTTCGTTGACGGGCGATCCGGTGAAATGAGTTGGTCTGTTTCTTATAGCTTCCATCTCCTCTCGGCTTTGTCGCACCTGACCGGTGATATTGGCCATGGTCTCTTGTATATCATTACATCGTTCTGTGACCTGGTTGCGTACTTTTCCGAATTCTTCTTGATTTTCCTTCCTCTGTTCTTCTACCTTCCTACGACTATGTTCTTCGATATTTGTGAACTTGATGTTCACCTTCTTTAAACTCATTCACCTCCTTTTCTGTCTGGTTGCACTTTCCATCAATCTCTCGAATCTGTCGATTGACCATTATATTTTCTTCTTCCATCTTCTTATCCATCGCTTTTTTGTTAACCTTGATTTCCTTATTCATTTCTTCTCGCAACAATTCCATTCTTTCGTCCAGTTTGTCCAAATTCTCCTGATTTACCTCCCTTAACTCTTCTCTTAGAATTTGATTGTCTTCTCTCAATTCTTCCAATTTCTCCCCCATCTTCTCTTCCAACTTCCTGTTATCTTCTTTCAACTCTTCCTTCAATTGTCGGTTGTTCTTCTCTATCTTCTTCCTGGTTTCATCTATTTTCTGATTGGTATTTTCAATTTTATTAATCAACTCTTCTTTAGTCGCCTTGAATTCTTCCTTGAACGATTGGTTGTCTTCCTTCAATTCTTCCATGTTCTTGTTCATCCCAGTCAACTCTTCTTTTGTGGATTGATTATCCTTCTTCAATTCTTCTAACTTTTCTCCCATCCTCTCTTCCATCTTCTTGCTGTTTTCTTCCATCTTCTTCGTCAGGGACTGATTGTCTTCCTTCAATCCTTCTAACTTCTTCCCCATCTCTTCTTCCATCTTCTTGTTTGTTGTTTCGATTTTATTTCCTAAATCTTCTTTCAGAGACTGGCTATCTTCTTTCCTTTCCATATTACTTTCGTCTATTTTCTTGTCCATTTTCTTACTCAAGTCTTCCTTCAATTCCTTACTTGTGGATTCCATTTTCTTGTCCATTTTCTGGTTGTTCTGCTCCAATTTGTCTTCCATCTTTTGTAGAAATCTTTCCATGAATCTGTCCATTTTATCCTCTTCCGTTACTTTGGATTTTTCTACATGTCTTTCCTGGACATTTACTTCCCCTGTTTGTGTGGGCATCTCCGGTTGTTCAGTTTGTTTGGACAACACCGATTGTAATACCTCTTCCACCTCTACTGGCGTTGCCTCTTTGTTGTCCATATCGATTTCTATTTCTTTCTCGGCCTCCGCCGCCCGTTTCTTAGATGTTGCACGTCGTTGCATTTTCCCTTGAAATTCTCTGGCTTTGTAGCTGTTGCCTAGCTCCAACTAGTGATTGGGCAGAATGTATTGGCCTTCCAATCGCTAATTAAAGCCCCTAAAGTTGAGCGCCAATTTGTAATAATAATAAGTAAATAAGTTGTAATGTATGTGTTGATGATAAGAGATTGTGAAGTATGAGACTCCGATGTAATCAAGCCCCACTTTTTGGGCTAGCCAATTTGTAATAAAATCAAATAAAGGTGTTGAGGTTGTGTTTAATTGGTGTTTAATTGGTGTGGCTCTCGTCGTCTTACTGGCCTGAAACACTTCCTTAAGTTTCCCAGCTGGTCTAGTCCCAATGGTAGCAAGACTGGTCGAGTAGCGTAATGTTGATGAAGAAATGTATGTTCAGCTTCACCGAAAGTTTCAAAACAAAAATTATTGTTTTGAAGAAAATTTAAAAAAAAAATTATGTTTATAAAAAAAAATAATTAAAAAAAAAATTTTTAATTTTACTAATTAATTAATTACAATCAATTAATTAATATAGGGCTGTGAAGTTTTAAAAAGTGTAATGCTCTTCTGAAAATTTTTATTAGAGTTTTGGTATACTTTAAATAAACTATCACCACTCATAAGACTGTCTTCAAACCAATCGATACATGTTTACCTTTTTATTTTTTAGGTTATCTTCACTTATAGGTGGTAAAGTCCTGATAGATTATTAATTATAATTATATTAATGATAACTAGTAATATTTATGAAATGAAGAACTATTTAGTGTTGAAGAATATTAATGTTTTATTAATTAATAGCAATTTGACTCTTATCGATTATTATCGACTCTCAGGATATCGAAAAAATTACAAAGTATATTATATAAAAATTATACAGGGTTCTTTAAACAGCCAATTATTATCAAAGTCAGAGAAATCGGGCTAATATTTAAAAAGTATAACGTTACAATCAAATTAATAATTATTACTAAACACAAACATTGAATAATAATTTGAAAATAAAATAATTGTTTTCACCAAACAGCTGTGTTGAACTAGGAGAGGCATTGGAATTGTCAAAGAAAGATGGCTGCCGTCAAGTTGATCAAAATGTCGCTCGTTCCTGCTGCATTCCAAATAATGTATTTTCTGGCAATATTCCTGTTCTGGTGTCTGCAAATCTCTTGTTAAATGTTGTGTAGTGACTGGTGTAATGTTTCTGGGTTGTATTTAGTATATCTGTGTAATTATAAGTCAAAACACTTTTCCCAATTCCGACACTAATTTGGTTAATGTATTATACAGTTTTCTGGTGTTTTGTGGTGTTTTTCGGAGTAGAAATGTATTGTTTAGTGTTAATTAGTGTTTCTTGATTGTTTTTGTCACAATGTATATGTTCTGGAAGGATTTTATAAGTCACTCTCGACTTCACAATAACGTACTATTCGCCACTTAACTTTGCCGTTGTAAGATAGGTTAGTTCGTCACAAAACTCTCGTTTATGTTAACCGTTCGAATACCAATAATCAACTAACTGTTTCCTTCAGTTTCAATTAAACTCTTAGCCCATATAATATTATTCTTAACATTGTTCAAATATATTTTCATATCCTGTGCACACTTTAATATTTCACTATATAAATACCTAAACTTGGGTTATTTATCAATTTTATTCACTAGATGTTATTTAAATTAATCTTTCAGTTCATTCAGCTTATTTTCAGATTAAATAATGCCGTTTTATAGTGTTTTCTGTCCAAAAAATAGTAATTTTACTTTCAGTTTGGTATACTCTGAAAAGTCAAAACATCAAAATTTACTTCCTGTCATTATAAAAATTCAGCCATTTTATCAGTTATATTTAATATTAATAATCCTATATTGTATTAAAGGGTTCATATTCCCTTATTTTCTGGTAATTAATTGAATTAGTTGTATTCTGAAACATTATTCAGGAATATATGACTCCCATGTCCAAATTTCTGAGTTTAGTCATTTTCATTTTTATTTATAATTCTGAATATATTTATTAAAATCTCTCTAAATGGTATGTGTAATTATATGGCATGATCTCAAGTTTATTTTGTCTAAACCCCTTTTGTTTATTTGCTTTTAAATGAGTAATTTCTCTGTTTTGATGAAGTTTGGTTTCCATTCTTTTGGCCTATGATTTTTTAACAATTTTTCTTACAAAATATTTTACAAACAATATATGATGTGTGATACCCTCTCTGACTTTTACATATAGTATTATAAATTAAACATGTTTTCAAATTACACAAAAACAATTAGTATTGGTTACAATACAAATAATAGTTAAACAAAAAGAAAGAATTTTTTTTTTTTAAATAAATGGTTGTCTTCAAGTCAGACATTTTGCAACAAAATCCCCATTTCCAACATAGAAACATGGTTTACAAAAAAGGTTTTTTACTAACTAACATCTTAATTACTCTCTACTATTTACAAGTGGTAACTATTTTTACAGTTCTGATGTTAGTTGTTTCAGACCCAAACAAACGGCCTTATATCTAAAACATTTTTAAACATTCTTTTACTATATACATAAAAACCTTATATTTATATTCTTATTTCTAACTATTATTATAAGTAGGATTCTACAGTTTTTATACCGTCTTTTACCCATTGTCTTTGGGGAATGGTACCCTGTCATTAATAAATAAATAGTATGAATTGTTCAAAAAGTATTAAGAAATCTGTTTTCTCTTTTTTCATGTAAAACAAAAATGTTATTTTAAACAGATTCATGTCTCATGAACAACATATTGTCACAGTACACATTTCAAGTCATTGAAAAATGCATATTTCATTGCATTCAATGTTTGTGATTGCCAAGAATGAAACACAAGGTTCATTTTTTATAATACCCAAAACTATCACTGGTTCACTTTGCACTTATATATTATGTTAATGCTAAATGGTCGTATAGTCTTATCAACATAATAAATTGGTTAGCGTTTTCTCAATGGAGATTTGTTCCATGGGTACTATATTATTGTTTCATCTTAGTTCACAGGCAACTTTTACTTTATACACTTCCCTCTCTTAAATTTGTATACATGTGGTTTTCAATTCGTTATACTTTTATTTTTTAAATATTTATTTTGGGGGATATAGGGATTTGGGTGTCTTTTATAAGAGCATGACATCTTCTTCAGGATGCTGCCTTCTTCTTCTTTCATCAGTCTTCTTTTCTCCTGCCTTCTGGGACTGGTATCTTCTCCATCTTCTTCTTGATGCCATCAGGTTTCTTGGGTTCTTCTCCATCTTCTTCTTTATTTCAGACATACACAACCTGTATTGGTTGATCTTGGCTTATTTTAGGGTTTCTATTCTATTTATTCTCCCTCGTTGTGGGTTTGGTCATATTCAGTACTGCTTTGTTATTTACTTTTTTACCTTCCTGGGTTATACCTTGAAAACCTTTGGTTATGAGACTGGTCTTGGATGACTCATCACTAGTAACTCCTTTTATTTGAACTTGTATTTTCTTTATAATAATGATTTCTTTCCACAGTTGCTATGAATTAATCTATTTATATTAAACTTAATGCTTTCTTCCAAATTTAAATATTATAACTTTATTATTCTAATGATCAATTGCCATTCAATATTATGCTTATATCTGTCACGCTACAATATATATATATATTATATATATATATATATATATTACAACGATATAAAATTACAAATTTAATATAATTTAAATTTGTGGAGCCCCACGGTCTTGGAGCGCCATTTTATTACAACGATACAACGTTATTAAATGTAAGCGTGTCGTGCCACACGTTGACGGGCGACAAAATTATAACAATACAAATAACGTGTATGTGTAATTGGGGTTCAGGTATAATTATAATAAGAGTATTAAATTTATGAGTAATTAAAAATTCATATTTATTGTTTACCCAATCTTATAAATAATAAACATCATTAATAATCTTCGGTCACGTTATTACTCATTATTAAATGTTTATCTCTTATACTATACGGTGTTACACACATTTAAACCCTCTTACATCTAGACATGTTAATAATTTGATTTACTAATAAAAAAAATAAAATTAAAATGTAATTTGAATTGAATTCTTTTAATTCAGATCTGACCTCAACTCGCTCAGTCTATACCAATGTTTAAAATTAAAATTAAATTTATATTAATTGCTTTTAGACTGGCATTTGTTTTATATTCAAATTTAAATTATTCTTTTCTAAAATGCAAATATAAAATCAATTTAACTATTTAATTTGATAAACAAAATCTACTCTCTCAACTTTAAATTCTTTTTTTTTTCTTTCTTTATATGCGATCGCTCATTCTTACGACTAAACATTTATCTACATTTCTAAAATATTATTTCTAATTAAAATTTTTTCTTTGTTTTAATTGATTGTCTTTTGATATAGTCTTCATGAGCTCTTTTTTAAAATCATTTATAAATGCATTATGCATGTCACCTCGAGTTTTGATGATCTTACGATTTATTGACGGGGTCCAGCGTTGTCCAGAGTTGGTTTTCCATTCCTCCTGTCCTGGCGTCGTCCTGGATATGTCCAGAGTCCAGCGTCCTTCTCCAGCAGTGTGTGGTCCTGGATATGTCTAGAGTCCAGCGTCGTTCTCCAGCAGTGTGTGGTCCGCTTCAGAGAATTGCTATCTGCTGCAAGGTGGATCTTAAACGTCGGTTAGGCGTCCAAAAAACATCGTCTAACATCCAGCATCCCTCGTCGCTCTGGTAGCTTTTCCGTAGATACTCTTTGTAGACTTAAACGGTCCCGGTACTTTATGCTTTCCGAAATATTGTCAACCTAATTGTTGAACGTCTTATTAGTTCGTTAATGAGACTTGAATAAAAATAAAACTGTTCTGCCGACAGGCAGCATGTCCGACTGCAACTGTGTCTTGAAAAGAAGAGAAGGGTTTTCGGTCGAACCCTTAATTTATACCCTCTCGAGATTCCGCGCCAGTTGGCTCCAAAATCGTCCTGTCGATACCTGCAGATCACCTGATAGCCCCCACTCCCGAACCTTTTCATATATTTGCAATTATTAGCACATAGCAATGTTTTGCACGGAATCGAGATAGCACAAATCATAGCTAATTTGATTAAGCACTCGCTGTATTAATTTGAGCGTCTTATGGTAATTTGCGTATTTTTGGCACATTTATTTCGCACTGTCTTCGCGTCGTGTGTCCTATTAACGTCATTTTCTCACTGGGGATAACTATAAAATTTACACACACTTTGGCGCCTTTTGTTTGTTTATAAACTAATTAGTTTTTACACAGTGGAATTAAATAATTATTTTAGTAATTACTTGGGGCGGGTAGCTGAGATTCCTGTCTGTACCTGCATCACTAACACACACAAGATACACGCGTAACACACATACAATTGAGCAGGTGTTCCTTGCTTGTCAAAACAGGTTAATTTTTCCCCTAATATAACAATGAAATATTTTTACAATCTCAGATCTGTCCATTTACCCTTAACTTATAATAATTCTACAAATTTTATATTTATTCAAATCAATACCTAATACAGCATATGGCTGTATCGTTGCAATATATATTCAATCACTTTCTGCTACAGTCCGTTTCTTGATGTATATAATACATTTAATATTTATAAATAAATTTACCTCAAGGAAAAAAAGAACATCTTGATGTAAATTTATTTATAAATATTAAATGTAATATATATATATATATATATATATATTGTAACATGACATAAGGTAGCAAGAATTCAATGGTATTTAATTATAAAATAAACAGCTGAAAATAAGAGTAAAAGGCAAAAAACTTAAGAACTTAAAGATCAATAACCCAGTTACCCAATAAATGACAAATGACTATTAACCTGACAGACTTGACACAATAGATCGGATAGGAACCAAAGAAACCAAGAGACAGTGAAGAAGAAGTTTAAGTACAATCAAGTCATCCCAAAAAAGTGAACAGAATATTGTAAATTTAGTAATGAATTGATGTCTGTAGCATATGAGATGTAGCTAGGACAATAAGATTAATGAAGGGTAATAGTATCACATGTATCTTGTTATTTAAAGAATGTACTTGTATAATATAATGTAGAGGGGTTAGAAGCTAACCATACCCCAAACTAATTGTAGTAATAATGGCCAAAGGCTATAAACAATACTTTGAGCCCAAAACAAAAGCAATATTAGAATGATGACCAAAAGTGATCAGTGTGATTTGGAGGTAAATAGTTATAAATGACCATAATCACACAGTGATTTAAAGTAATCAGACAACCCATGAATAAACAAGTGAATAAGCCCAAAAGTGTGTAAAACTAAATAAGTAGTGAAGTGATAGGTATAGAATAATGAAACAAAGTGAGCAGGGTAGTAATTATAGTAACTTTTTAATGAAAGGAAAAGTGTAGTGAGAGTGTAGAACTAAATATTATATAAGCCAACTATGTTAAAACAGATAAACAATTTGTGATAAACTGTGCATTAGTAGGTAAGATTGAACTAATTGTAATATTGTTAATTTAGGTAATAAGATATCAAGATTATATATTAAGGTAAGAGTTAAGGTATCAGAATGTATAGCAAATTAAGAAGGACTAACACTGTATTTAAGTGAAGGGAATAGTAGATAGGACATATCATGCAAGGAACAGTTTGTCAATAGTATTATAAGAGTTTCTTTAAGTTTCTTTAAGGAAGTATTAAGAGTTTTGTTTGTGTTCAGAAAATAATAGCATAGAGTAAATTGTAGGGTAAGCAGATAACAGCAATTAAAAGTTATTTCAGGGTAGAACCTGAAAAGAAATGTTTAATAGTAAGAATTAGAGTTAGGGATACTGATGTTTATTGTTTGTTTTGTTTGTAAATTGTATTAGAGTTACCAGGAATGTTAGTAAGAAATGTTAGATGGAAGTAGAATGGAATTTAGGCTCTAGGCCAAACTGTTGAACATAAATTTATTAATTTGAGAACAAATAATAATCCAAGGGTAAGGCAGAACGTGCCAAATGATTAAACCATGTAAGTGGGTATTCATAGTACCAAGATATGTGATTAACAACTAATTTTGAATAAAATATATGTAAGATATAAAATTGGGAAAATAGTAAAAATGTAATTAGATATCCAAAAGTAGGCATGAGGGGTATCAAAATGTTCATCATAAAAAATTAGGAAGAATGGTACTAATGTGATGACCATAGATATTAGAATAAAGTAGTAATCTTCAGTTGAAGATATTTTGGTAGAAATAGACGAAAAAAGACGATAAATCTTAACAATAACCTGAGTTAATAACCAATGAAAAATTAGCATAATTTATGAAGTAACCATAGCAACAAGAAAAATAACGCCAAAAAAACGTTAGATTTTAAGTAAGTCATTATTAACCAACGCCAGAGGGTGGACCGAGTAGCTCTCGTATTAAAATTAAATTATTATTCTTCAAGTAATTTCAAAACTATTTAAAACTAATGGAAGACAATTACAACAGTACAGGGAATCCTGAACGTAAATTTTTATTTATAAAAAATTAAATTAACAAACCGCAGTGATCCAAAGAAGACGAAGCGACGCCGTGACGAAGAAAGACGACCACGGACACTATATGGAGATCAGTGGAACCTCCTAAAAGAAGAAGACGACACCAACTGAAGAATTACGAGGCCTGAATTAGCAAAGAAAAGTGCCGAGACGAGGGAAACAGACGACAGGAATTATCCAAAGAAGAAGACGACAGCCCAGGAGTCATCTATCGAAGAAGACGACATCAGGATCTTCAGCAACAAGTAACTGATGAGTATAAACCTTATCCCTTAAAGCGTATTCACAGATTTTGGTCTGAATTAAATATAACTATTTCAAAATCACTGATCACTATTTTCGAGTCAAAATAAATGCTTATTTAAATTCACTATTTAACTATAACAAATTAACAATTATTAAGAAAGTACATTATGATAAATAATTAACGAATCTTCTAATAACGAACTTCTGGCAAATGAGACATAACCCTAAATTGCTTCACAAGTTTTCATTGGTGATTACTTAGTCAAATGTAATGAGATATCGATTTATTTATGTAATTAGTTGTAAGAATTATTATAACTTTGTGTGTGTTAGCCGTAAGTATATATTTCTGTAGCCAAAAGGACTTTACACCCCTGAGAAACACGATAATTTTTACTGTAAACTAACATTACTGACTGATTGTACAACTGAGCTGAGCAAGTACCAACTACACAATTGTAATAGCCGGTGCAGAAAACGGATTTTGATGTATAATAAACCAAGATAAATATTCTAAAGGATTAATAAATGTTCTCAATCTGCAATGCTGTATGTTTGATTCAGTTAATTTAGAATTACGACTAATAATTATTGAAGTGAAGGCGTTAAAGCGAGACGCAAGCTGGGTAATATAGCAGAGAGCGGTACGCCAATCAGGTGGCGAGGCGGCAACGTTTGAATGCAGCAGAGCAGAATACGGTTTACCCGTACACGACTGAGAGCATACATTTTGACACGTTTAACACCAAACAACATTTAAACTTTAATTAATTTTTTACAAACACACGTAAACATCGCTTTACAAAGTGGCTTCCATCGCGGGGCTTGAACGGTAGCGGCCACACCCCAAATATCATCGCTTTACAAAGTGGCGCCCAACGTGGGGCTTAAACGGTAGCGGCCACACCACCGTAAACATCTTGTAACAAAGTGGCGCGCCAACTAGTAGGGCTAGAATAGGTAAGGAAACATATCTCTAAACTTTACAGATTCTAGCGGCGACTATAGAAATGGAACCGGCAAAACACGGGACGAGACTCCAAACGAAGCTACGCGAAAAGGAGGAGGAAGAGGAAGCAAGGAGATTAGAAAAAGAGATCGAGAAGGGTGCCGGAATGGAAGAAAGAGAAATAACTTCGGTGGAAGATGTCGAAGAATTATTAACTCCGACGGAAATAGATGAACCCACACAGCAGGAGGAGACAAGATGTGACCCGAACTTAATGCGATTCTGGGAATTAATGAAGGGAGAATTAAATGACAATTTTAAGAAGCAGAAGGAAGAAATCAAGGAGGACAATAAAAAATTATTACAACAAATAATGAGAAGATGGAGGAAAAACTGGACAAGAAGTTCGAAGATAATTTCAAGAAACAGAATGAAAAACTGGACAGCACTAAAGAAGAATTGAATCAGAAATTCGAGTCCATGAACGAAAAATTTGACAGGAATGAAGAGAGTAACAAAAAGAATATCGAAACTTTAGAACGGAAGATGAAAGAGGAGAATAAGCTAATAGGAGAAAAAATAGAGAAGAGTAATGAGAAAACCAGTGAAGCTTTGAGGCTGATGAAAAAAGATATAGAAACACTGAACCACAAAATCGATAGTAACAGTGAAACTATACAACGACAATTAATAGCGTATCGTAAAGAACTAAAACAGACAAAAATGGAGACGAATCAGAGATGGGAAGAAACAAATTACAAAACTGATCAGATCAAGGAAACACTAGAAAGAGTTTCTGAAGGTATTAAGGAAACATTGAACGAGAACGAGGAACCGGTAATTACGAAAATAGAAGATAGTAGGAAGGAAATAAAAACTACAGAAGACAATAGCATACTATTACCTGCAAATAAAAATAACAGCCACAAGGAGAATATCCAAATCATGGAGGTGACGACTAAGAAGAGGCATCCAAGGAAACTCATAAATTCCAGAGAAGAATTGGAGATGATGAAGAATGGATTGCTTGAGATGTTTAAGGTACTAATTAACGACCAGAATGAATTCATGAATTCTAGAAATAACAGAAGGAACTTACTAGAACCTTTAGGAAGGAACCACTACAAAACAGTGAGTAACAGAATAAGAAGGAGAAGACACTTAATGGACATGCATAATCCTATATCAACGATAGCATCTACAATGGAAATAGCATTGACCTATTCGTTGTACAAACAAAATAATGAAATGATTGCGATAGCAATGGAAACCAGTGAGAATTCAATAACAGAAACATTTAAATATAGAATAATAGCAAGAGAATGGACAAGAACAGAAGTCATTATGAAAACGACAGTAATCCGAACGGGAGCAGCTCATATAATCATGGACAATGGTTAAACCAAGTTTGGAGGAACACTGAGAAAATGGGACTGATTTTAAGTAAACCGACCATGCGAACCAATTAATGTATAAATGAGAAGATTAACTTATAAGAAAAATGAATGTATATAACAGGGTCCATTATATAACAAAATAAATACCCTACCTCATAATGAAAGATAATAAAAATAATACCTATGTCATAAGTGAAATCACAACTAAAAAGATAAAAGGGACTTATAACCAGTCTTCTTTAAAAAAGTATTATGAACCAGTGTCTGAAAATTAAAGAGAATTTTGTAAGTAACTATTATCAAAATTCAAAAGTAATGTAAGCACAACTTACAGTAAGTATTTGATTGGAACCATTATTATTATAAATGAGAGGGAATTTAGAAGAAAGATAAGCTAAGTTCAAAACAAAGTAAGGCTAAACTTACGACCAAGTGTGAAACAAAATGTGTAAACACATGTAATTTTGAAAATGTATAATGAAATATCATAAAAACTGAGATATAAAATAATTAAATATTACACAAATAATGATGACGCTACATAACATCATTAACAAACCCTATCACAAAAAGGGGATAAATAGAAATTAATGTTTCACAAAAGGAGAAACCAAAACAATCAAATAAAAAATAACACTGGCAGATTAGCTGAGCTATCAATGAAAAAATATAAATGAGTCAAAACCAGCTACAATGTTAATTAAATATCAATGAGCATTAAAGTGATGACAAATAGAATCACTACCATATAGAATAAGCTCTTAAAACAATGCTAAATGCCTATTAAATATCGCCACAAGCTTAAAACAAAGGAATCCAAATAAGTTATTGAGATGAAAAGTCATGAGTTGTATGAAAGAAAGAATAATTAATCCCAAAAGTGTTTTATTGTATTAATATTATGTGAGTCGGAAATGAACGACTATTATTATAATTATTATGAATATTATTATGTGATGATTTTATGTTGAGATACGTCCAACATATATTATTGAGCAGATAGGCAAGGCCTCTGAACTCAAAATGTGTATAAATGGATAGCAGAGTAATAGAGCCACACGTGCCCTCTGACTATTACCAATTTATATGAAGGAGAGAGAAGAAAAATTTTAGGGAAATAGAACATAAAGGGGAATAATAAAGAAATAAAATAATACCAAGTATTATATTATGAACCATGACTTAATAAAGAATGAATACAGAGGAAGTAGCGATGGAGGAATTCCTGAATCATAACAACTTGATAAAATGAACTATATTGATGATTTCAGAAAAAATCTAATAATCTTTGTTTCGAAATAATCAATTTTGGTGGCGATGCATTATGTAACATGACATAAGGTAGCAAGAATTCAATGGTATTTAATTATAAAATAAACAGCTTAAAATAAGAGTAAAAGGCAAAAAACTTATGAACTTAAAGATCAATAACCCAGTAACCCAATAAATGACAAATGACTATTAACCTGACAGACTTGACACAATAGATCGGATAGGAACCAAAGAAACCAAGAGACAGTGAAGAAGAAGTTTAAGTACAATCAAGTCATCCCAAAAAAGTGAACAGAATATTGTAAATTTAGTAATGAATTGATGTCTGTAGCATATGAGATGTAGCTAGGACAATAAGATTAATGAAGGGTAATAGTATCACATGTATCTTGTTATTTAAAGAATGTACTTGTATAATATAATGTAGAGGGGTTAGAAGCTAACCATACCCCAAACTAATTGTAGTAGTAATGGCCAAAGGCTATAAACAATACTTTGAGCCCAAAACAAAAGCAATATTAGAATGATGACCAAAAGTGATCAGTGTGATTTGGAGGTAAATAGTTATAAATGACCATAATCACACAGTGATTTAAAGTAATCAGACAACCCATGAATAAACAAGTGAATAAGCCCAAAAGTGTGTAAAACTAAATAAGTAGTGAAGTGATAGGTATAGAATAATGAAACAAAGTGAGCAGGGTAGTAATTATAGTAACTTTCTAATGAAAGGAAAAGTGTAGTGAGAGCATAGAACTAAATATTATATAAGCCAACTATGTTAAAACAGATAAACAATTTGTGATAAACTGTGCATTAGTAGGTAAGATTGAACTAATTGTAATATTGTTAATTTAGGTAATAAGATATCAAGATTATATATTAAGGTAAGAGTTAAGGTATCAGAATGTATAGCAAATTAAGAAGGACTAACACTGTATTTAAGTGAAGGGAATAGTAGATAGGACATAGCATGCAAGGAACAGTTTGTCAATAGTATTATAAGAGTTTCTTTAAGTTTCTTTAAGGAAGTATTAAGAGTTTTGTTTGTGTTCAGAAAATAATAGCATAGAGTAAATTGTAGGGTAAGCAGATAACAGCAATTAAAAGTTATTTCAGGGTAGAACCTGAAAAGAAATGTTTAATAGTAAGAATTAGAGTTAGGGATACTGATGTTTATTGTTTGTTTTGTTTGTAAATTGTATTAGAGTTACCAGGAATGTTAGTAAGAAATGTCAGATGGAAGTAGAATGGAATTTAGGCTCTAGGCCAAACTGTTGAACATAAATTTATTAATTTGAGAACAAATAATAATCCAAGGGTAAGGCAGAACGTGCCAAATGATTAAACCATGTAAGTGGGTATTCATAGTACCAAGATATGTGATTAACAACTAATTTTGAATAAAATATATGTAAGATATAAAATTGGGAAAATAGTAAAAATGTAATTAGATATCCAAAAGTAGGCATGAGGGGTATCAAAATGTTCATCATAAAAAATTAGGAAGAATGGTACTAATGTGATGACCATAGATATTAGAATAAAGTAGTAATCTTCAGTTGAAGATATTTTGGCAGAAATAGACGAAAAAAGACGATAAATCTTAACAATAACCTGAGTTAATAACCAATGAAAAATTAGCATAATTTATGAAGTAACCATAGCAACAAGAAAAATAACGCCAAAAAACCGTTAGATTTTAAGTAAGTCATTATTAACCAACGCCAGAGGGTGGACCGAGTAGCTCTCGTATTAAAATTAAATTATTATTCTTCAAGTAATTTCAAAACTATTTAAAACTAATGGAAGACAATTACAACAGTACAGGGAATCCTGAACGTAAATTTTTATTTATAAAAAATTAAACTAACAAACCGTAGTGATCCAAAGAAGACGAAGCGACGCCGTGACGAAGAAAGACGACCACGGACGCTATATGAAGATCAGTGGAACCTCCTAAAAGAAGAAGACGACACCAACTGAAGAATTACGAGGCCTGAAGTAGCAAAGAAATGTGCCGAGACGAGGGAAACAGACCACAGGAATTATCCATAGAAGAAGACGACAGCCCAGGAGTTATCTATCGAAGAAGACGACATCAGGATCTTCAGCAACAAGTAACTGATGAGTATAAACATTATCCCTTAAAGCGTATTCACAAATTTTGGTCTGAATTAAATATAACTATTTCAAAATCACTGATCACTATTCCGAGTCAAAATAAATGCTTATTTAAATTCACTATTTAACCATAACCAATTAACAATTATTAAGAAAGTAAATTATGATAAATAATTAACGAATCTTCTAATAACGAACTTCTGGCAAATGAGATATAACCCTAAATTGCTTCACAAGTTTTCATTTGTGATTACTTAGTCAAATGTAATGAGATATCGATTTATTTATGTAATTAGTTGTAAGAATTATTATAACTTTGTGTGTGTTAGCCGTAAGTATATATTTCTGTAGCCGAAAGGACTTTACACCCCTGAGAAAAACGATAATTTTTACTGTAAACTAACATTACTGACTGATTGTATACAACTGAGCTGAGCAAGTACCAACTACACAATTGTAATAGCCGGTGCAGAAAACGGATTTTGATGTATAATAAACCAAGATAAATATTCTAAAGGATTAATAAATGTTCTCAATCTGCAATGCTGTATGTTTGATTCAGTTAATTTAGAATTACGACTAATAATTATTGAAGTGAAGGCGTTAAAGCGAGACGCAAGCTGGGTAATATAACAGAGAGCGGTACGCCAATCAGGTGGTGAGGCGGCAACGTTTGAATGCAGCAGAGCAGAATACGGTTTACCCGTACACGACTGAGAGCATACATTTTGACACGTTTAACACCAAACAACATTTAAACTTTAATTAATTTTTTACAAACACACGTAAACATCGCTTTACAAAGTGGCTTCCATCGCGGGGCTTGAACGGTAGCGGCCACACCCCAAATATCATCGCTTTACAATATATATATATATATATATATATATATATATATATATATATTGTATGTAATACCTTCAAATAGATACACTGCAAGTAGGTTTAGTTTCACATGACGCACATTTCACAGGAATTATTCTGTATCTTCAGAGGTATGTTTGAATTGTAGTTGAACGTTTCGCTTACAATATCGTTGACGCATAATCGATTTTACTTCGATTCTATTTTCGATTGTTGTAATGTTCATGTTTCAGCAATTTATTATATATTTAATGTTTCATTTATTACTCTAATAAATGTGTGATTTTAAATATATCGTCTTGTTTTATTTTTATTTGAATTTGTTCTGTAATTAGTAGATTATTATTATTATTGTGTTTGTAAATATTAAGATTTTCCCGGATATTCATTTTGTTAACTTTTAGTATGTTTTTGTTTCATTTAACATTTTGAATGTCTGCAAATTTAGGTTTATTATTTAAACATTAAAAATGTATAACAATATTAATAATAATAATAATAATAAACAAACATAATAATAATAAATAAACATATTAATAAAAAACCACTTAATTAGCGCCCTCGGTCGCAACCCATGTGTGTCAGCTGAATCTTGGCGCCGGCTTCGCCTTACACTCACGCTCAATTAGACTTGTCTAATTGAAATCCGACGGCCGGTAGCAGGGCGCACCTTGTAATCCAGTGCATTGTGAGAATTTCGGGACGCGGCATGCCCTTCGCCTCGGATAACCCATGGTCAGCGAATAAAATTAAAGATTCTCTCATGCGGTACTTGTACACTAATACGAAACTTAATAAGCGTATAGGAAATATGTGTATATTTGTTTGTATAATTATTATACGAAATGATAATAAAAATTTAACGTATAATAATGTTAATATTTGACAACATTTTATGTCCACACTTTTCTCTTCTTCTTCTTCTTCTTCTTCTTCTTCTTCTTCTTCTTCTTCTTCTTCTTCTTCTTCTTCTTCTTCTTCTTCTTCTTCTTCAAGGATTAGGTTATATAAACCTTGGACAGTTATAGATTCCGGGGTGCTTCTCTCTCTCTCTCTCTCTCTCTCTCTCTCTCTCTCTCTCTCTCTCTCTCTCTCTCTCTCTCTCTCTCTCTCTCTCTCTCTCTCTCTCCCTCGGAACGTACAAGAACTGCTTAACTACCTTCCGTTACACAATCGTCTGGCTCAGTATTGTTCACAGTTTAAAATAAATAATATACCAAAAAGTGTAACACTCTTACACGACTACATGATAATACAATCACAGTATAATATTTTACTAGCATTTTATACAGTAAAAAATAGGGCCTGAATAAAACAAAGCCCTTCCTCACTGTGCAGCTCATCACTGCACATGACAAACTACAAAATGATTTCTCTTTGGTGGTACTCGGATCTCAGTCGTTTCAACAAGCCATGGAACTAATGCTTAAGGGGTACATGCACTAATTTTTGATAGTTCGATTATTCAATAGTCGGTATCGATGTATAGGAAATATTGTCTATAATTTGTTAGTAAACTTCTAGAAAACGCGTAAATTCATTGTGTTAAGTGTAAAGTGTTTGTTTTCGGTCGTAATCGCTTTTCATTGTCATGTAATTTTTAAACAAAAGAGTTCCTATCAAAATTACAAGTTACACCCATGCCTGTGACAGTAAAACATAGCGTTGTTACGTTGACAAGCTAACTGTAAGGCCTACAGGAAAGAAAATAATGCGTATTCAAAATAATACATTTTTTTGTGCGAATAACAAAACAAACCAACTCAAAGTAATGCGAGATGGGCCAAGGGTATCATGTTTACATGTCTCACATTATGTTATGACAGAATTCGCTTCTTTGTTTAAAAGGTTTAATTTTACACATTTTTTTGTTGAAATCCATTTTTGTTTTCACTTCTGGTTCTACGCGTGTTGAGGGTCTCATAAAATGGCTTTTTGTAACAATTTGTGTTGTTTACTAAACGTTATAATTTGGCAGACAAATAAGTTTTGTTTCAAACCTCCTCCTCGTCGTAGCATGAAATATTGTTACGACGGTCTCACTTATCGTCGTATGGTACAGTGGAAAACAAAATTGGTGGAAACCACCAATGATGTCACTAGTTACCAGCTACAGTTAATCACAATTAATTATTCGTACTCAACTCGTACAATAATTCCAGTTAGATTTGTCCACACACAACAATAATGTCAAATAATAGAGTTCCACACAAATTATAACATAATAGCACTCTGCACACAGTACCTCGACAAACACTCGACCCGCGCTAAGAAAATCGCTCACGTAACTGACTTGACAACGCCAGACGCTCTTGCTTCTATTGGTCGCGAAGTGGTCCAGTATAGCTTTTTGCTCCTTACTGCACGTTGGCTTAATGTGTATCTCAAGTGTTCTTGAACACATTAGAACCTAATTTTGTGCGGCTTTGACTGCGGCGGAAGGACGGGGCGGGGACTCTCTATGCTATTCTAGTGGTTCCATTCGTATTTTCCATGACGTATTTTCACATTACGTTCAGAAATATAATCATGTATAACTGGTACACTCTTTCTACTTTACTGCATAACTTATCGATGGATGACGTATTCAAAACATCGATAATGTAGTGCAGGTACAGTTACTTGGTAGGTATCATACAGTATGTGACTAAATGCAGAATGATTTCCCTGTACTTTTGCAAATACCGTACCTAGACTAATTTGATGTTTTGATTATAAAATAGTTGGCATCGATATGTAGTGACTATCGCATATAATTTTAGTTAGATAATAGAAATCATGAAAATAGATTTTTTGGTTATTATAAAATAGCTTGTTGGTTAATGCAATCGTTTTCCTTTTCATATTTGTTACGAAAAAATAGGGAAAGAATATAACTCTAACATATCTGAGACAACACATGCACAGAACAAGTAAGAGATTTCAACTATCTTGGACATGACATTACTTATGATCAAGATAGAGATATAGAAAATAATTGACAAATTTCACAAGACTATGTTGAACGATTTGGAGAACGTTGGGAAGTAAATGTAGAAAATAAACGCAAATTAAAAATTTTATAAAACAATGGGAATACCTACACTACTGTGTTGTTCTGAAACTTGGATCATAAAGAAAAAGATGAACAGAAGATACAAACCGCAGAAATGAAATTTCCGAGATCAGTTAAAAGGTGTAATACACGAGATCATATAAGAAATGAAAAGATAAGAAGTTATTTAGATATTTTTGCAATTAACGAAAAGATTAAAGAATACAGAATAAAATGGATTAAACACATTCATAGAATGGAAGAAAGTAGAATACTGAAGATGGCGAAAGATTACAACCCTAGAGACAGAAAAGAAGTTGGTAGACCTAAGAAAAGGTGGACTGTGGAATAAGAACAGGCCGCTAAAGCCTAAAACTATTAAGAAGATGATGACGGTGAAAAATTAACGGAATGCCTAGTGGTGGAGGCGTGACGTTCAAAGTCGACATTGTTAGGGTAAGAGGCGAACTAGAAGTAGGCCTAGACATAAAAACCAATATGCCTTTAAAATAATAATTCATTTTTGTGAAAACAACGTAAAAAATTCAACTCGTAGTAAGGAGGTTTCTCGCAGGTTACTATAAGTGTCTATCTCTTTTGGGACTGAACTCGCTTTTCGCTTTGAACAGCAATTTTTACTCATGTATTTTTTGTTGCAAAAACCAATTTGTAGTTGTCGCCTTCCTCATCATCATCATCATCATCATCTTTTTAACAGTTTTAGGCTTTAGCGGTCTGTTACCATTCTACAGTCTACCTATTCATAGGTCTATTAACTTTTCTTCTGCCTCTAGGATTGTAATCTTTCGCCATCTTCACATCCAGGAGTAGGATGTGCGGAATAGCCGTTTGGACTAGAGCCTCTACCTACTCAAAACCCTCGTGCGTGGTGAAGAGCCACATCCTTTCGGAACGACGTGATTCGAAAGGATCTCCGAGTTCCTACCTTGTCTGCCTTTGTCCGGTCGTTGGCTACAACTCTTTTTGCTGCATCCTCAGCCTCAACCTTCCCACCTTCAGCGAACTATCAGCGCCTCAGACCCACCACCGCCGCGATTCGGGTCAAGCGCCCTCGGGTCTTGATGACCCGCCATAAAGCCACCCTTGCACTTATATCAGCCCCCACCCCTAGAAATCACTACTGAAAACTGCCATTTCTTTCCTCCCTGCCCACCTTCCAGCACGCTGAGGCAGCTGCTTGTTGCTGTTATCTTGGTCACCGGCACGGGGGCTATCTGCCTCGCGGGGGAGCGACCGACGCCTCAAGGCGTCTGCTAGCTGGGCTTTAGACGGGCAACATCTGTTGCCTGAATCGGTTACAGCGGCAGAGTCACAAAAGTACATAAAGTTTTGTCTCTCCTCCGCCTTCTGCGTTAACGCGTTGGTGGTTTACTTTTCCAGATTTAGGCTACCCTGCCAGTTTATCTTCTGGCAGGCATTGGGCACGATCGAGACGCTGCAGTCAAGCCACGGGTACAAAGACGCGAAGGTTCTATAACAGAAAACGAAGGATCTCGAGCAGAGAAGGTCGAAAAAAGTCTAGCCGGTACAGGGTTTGTGGCCCTATACGGTGGTCTCAATCAAAACTCAGAATTCCAACAGTAGGCTGTGGCTTTTTTCTGGTACCATAATACATTTACAATATAATTAATTTTCTACCGACTCGAAACACAAAGTTTTTTATAGGTAACAACGTAAAAGTTTTACCTTATGGCCTAGTTGGGTTTATAGTTTTATAAACGGACAGTGCGCCCAACGGCAGCCTCTGAAAGAGCTTTTTAAAAGCGAAAACCGGTTAAGTCTATAAGGTAAAACTTTTACGTTGTTACCTATAAAAAACTTTGTGTTCCGAGTCGGTAGTGAATTAATTATATTTAGTTAAGTAACGGACACGACATGGACAACGAAATCCAAGATATTTACAATGTTTTTAATACTTACATATACCGTGTATATGTAGTAAGTCTCTTTGTATTACAATACATTACATCCTTCTACAGGATGTAACAGTGCTACACTCCGTTCTCTAACATTTGAAACTGTAAGTAATAAATAGTGAGTAAGGTTTCGTAAAGTTACAACCACTGCAATTACATTATGCCTTAACATAACATTAAGAAAAGAGAAGTTTAAACTCGATGGCAGTGACTACTCCAGTGATCTATACCATACATAGAAGAGGAATACAGGAAACGACGCAGATATTGTTGCGACGGTCGATGTTGTAGAAAGGTAGAAGGAATATCTATAAATGAAAATGGTGGTTGAAGGGGGGGGTCGTAATTTTCTATAAATGAAAATGATTGTTGAAGGTGGTTGGGATAGTTTTTATATTTGTACTACGTTATCGGCAACAAAGAAGTAGTTTCTATGGAAATGTTTTTTTATTTCAATTTGCCAAACATAAAACTCGACTTACAAGGAACACACATAGCTTATTAGAAGTTATCAAATTTTTAAAATAAAATTATCAAATTATCGAATTCAAGTAAATTATTTTAAATATACATCTTAGAACATGGAAGTCATGTATGCCGATATTTTAAGATTAAAATGCGTGAATGTCGTAATAATATCTTAAAGAAAATTTATTGCAAGCAAGTGACCTTTCATCCTGTAGTTGTAAAAAGAGAGAGTATAAAATTGTTCGATGGAAAGAGAAAGTTACGATAAGTGCTCGGGTATCATGTGTGAGTGTACTTTCGTCTCCGTTCAAGTAGAAAATTGAAGTTCCTTGTGATGTCTAGGAGCGACTCACACATGCAAGCCTGCACTTCAGTCCCGCTAAAGTTTCAGTAGACATCCCTACTACATACAAAATATTCAACATATTACTAACGTTTTTAATACCTTTTAGTATTGATAATTGTTTACACTTGAATAATTTGAAAATTACTGCACTTATTACTTTAAACACTAACTTAATGGCTGTTAAAAATTAAAATAAGACTGCCAAGATTTATTCTATAAGAATGCTTTGCTGATTTGTAACCGTTCTTTGTCTCTAACTGAAGTCTTTAATTAGTGGCTTCAATGGTGTCAATTATTCTGTTTCCACTGTACGCACGACGATCTGGGGCGACCGTCATAACAATATATTAGCTGTCTTCGGAAACAATTTTACAAATGTGTCTTGAAACTTGTTTGAAATAATTATACTGTTACGATGATCTAACTGCTAGGCGTATGTCAGAATAGTAGTGGAAAACAGAATACAAGACTCCAATGAAGTCACTAATCACCAGTTTTAATTAATCACAAATAACAATTTGTAATCAACAAGTTGTTCAGTAAGATTATACTTGTACAATGATACAATACACACATCAATAATAATTTCAACTAACAGAGTCCCGCACAATAATCATTTTTCACGAATACACCATTTGAGACGCACTATGTAAATCGCCCGACATTAACTTAACTGACCGTCGCTGGATGCTTATATTTATACCCCGCTGAGATGCCAGAATAATCTGTCACTTTTGGATGGCATGTTAAACAAGTGTCTATTACGGGGCTCTCGAATCCACTAGAAACAGTGTCGTGTCTGGGCTTGAACATAGTGTGCGCGGACCGGTGCGGTCTGGAACAGCCTCGATTGTTGACGCATGATAAGTGTCACGTAATTGTCTTTCTTCTCAAAGTAGCAATATATATACTCACACAAAAATTACAGGTGGACTCTGCTGGGATAGCCGAGAAACACGTAGAACGACACACACTCCATTGTTCGAGACTGTTCCGTTGCGTAACAATAGTTTTGAAGTTGGTTTACCAGATCAACGCAGTCTAAGTTAAAGGGAAATTATAACATAATTGCATGGACACAAGAGAACTATAACACATTGACAAACATTCTTTACGATTCGACATAAAACAAATTACGTATATTGTAGCAGGAAACATAATAAATAATGCATTAAAATTACATATTAGAATACATTCTAGGCCTATACAAAAATTGGAAAAAATTAACAGTAATTTTCATAAAGGCTGATTAATCGAATACCAATTATATTGGTATTATATTATATCGTTCAAACATGGAATACCAAGTACGAGAAAAGAGTGTTATTTTCGATTCTTGTTTAGTTACTTATTCTTTTTTTACACACAGGCAAGCCGTGGACCACGCTAATATCATTTACATCATTTCTTCTCCTGCTAGAAGGCTCTCATTCGCACACTATGCGCTGCCTTCTTTTCCACTGTCCACTCCTTTCTCATCTTCTCACCGCAGAGAATCTGAAGATTTTGAATTTTGTTTCTATATGTATTTCAATGTACACAGTCGTTCAAAGAGATACCCAGTTTCATCATTTCCTCCTCGAGTGGTTTGGTGTACTCGTTCATCCTGGGAAGTTGCCAAATATAGTTGAAAATTTGTTTATTTAATCTGAACCGATCCATCCGAACTATATGTCCAAGGAATCTCAGTCTTTTCTTTCGGAAAGCCGTTTCCAGATCTTGCAGATTCCTGTACAGCTCTTCTTTGGGTCTATGAATGTACCCATCTTCGGTTTTCTTAGGGCCATAAATTTTCAGAGAAATTCTTCATTCAATTTTAAGAAGAGGTTCATGATTTTGAAAGCACATTGTTTCCACTCCATACCTGATCACCGGCCTGATTACAGTGGTATAATGGCGGACTTTCGCACTTCTGAAAAGGTTTTCCTTTCCCTACAGTTTCCGGGTTAGAGTAAAGACTTTTGTTAATTTGAGTTTCCTTATCTTAAAGGATTCTTTGTTCGATAATATTTTTTTATTATTTATTAATATTTTATATATTATATGCTGAATATACTCTTTAATTATTAATACATTATCGCATGTATTGGAGTCTATTTATGCCAAAATTCAAGAAACAAACGGTTACATTATTCGCTGTAGAAAAGACTCACGACGCCATATTTCTGTGTGATACTTTAACGCTATTGTCAATAAAGATAATGAAATGATATATAACTACAGTATAGAATACACAAAGTGTGTGTGTGGGAGGGACACGTGCGGACGTGCATTTTCTAGTGTATGGGTTTGTCTCTTTAGACATCCACGTAAGAAAAAGTATACGTATGAAAACTTTTGCTGTTGGAAGTGACAAAACCTTAAGCTGAAGTACGGAAAAAGTAAATGTTATGAGAGGAAAGCAAAGTGACCAACAAATTGTAAAATCGATTCCTTTGAAACCGTCTTTTCTTTTTAATAAGCTGTATATTAAAACAGAAAAGAGTTTCCAAGATATTAAAAAAGTTATTTCTATAGTAAAAAATGTTTGTCCTCTACCAAATATAATATCATTTAAAATCGGATCTGGAGTGTTTCAGGAAGGTACAAGTCTTGTAGATATTTTGTCATTCTTCTCTTTTAATTTTTCTTCTTCTCTATGACCCACGGTCGGGGCACGTGCCCAGCACGTGCGTGTTTCTGCCAAGGCCGCAGTGAAGTATCCTTTAGAGTTTTCGAGTGCTTGTTAAGGACTCATATAATGGAACCTTGCAGCGGTATAATACACAAGAGCTGCCGTTTAGAGTTTTAGTTTACGTCGGTCAAGTGGTACGTGGTCGGTCAAGTTTCAGTTTCGATTACACAGTGCAGTCAAGTGCTTATTAGTGAAAAGTGATTATTGTGCTGGACTCTATTGCCTGACATTATTATTTCGTGTGTACACAGTGTATTAACAATTAGGTACCACTCGTATTTTTGATTAACTTTCTTAGCGTTTTTACCAAAAGCATGCTGGTATATTTGATTTCGTTCTGAGTACAGGCTTACATATTAAATGAAATTAATTAGAACATGGAAGTCATGTATGGTTCTCCATACCGATTTTTACTTCTATGTTCCATAAGAAAATGGAAGTATGGTGATGGAGAAAAAAATCGTGTTCGAGATAAGTGCTGATTCAGATTTTACTACCCGCAAAACATAAAGAAAAGTCATTTTTCGAAAAGTGTCTGTGTGTCTATGTCTAGACTTTTGTATATGGGGAAAGATAACTTCCGCTAATTCAAACAAAATCAAATAATGATTTTTTGCATATGTGCCTGAATTGAAGAGAACTCAAGATCTATTGCTTTTGGTAAAGGTCGGTTAAGGGGACGGGGTAGTTTACCAGCAACATTTTATGTTTTGACAAGGGTAACTTTTTTTATGACAAACCATAACTGCCGTAAATTGAAACAGAATCAAATAATTTTTTTACATATGTGCCTAAGTTGTAGAGGTCTCAAGACGTATTGTATTTGGTGAAGATCGGTTAAGGGGAAGGGGTAGTTTACCTGGAACATTTTATGTTTTAACAAGAGTAAAGTAATTAATTTTGATAAATAATTTATCCTGAAAAGAAGGTCATAATAATCCACTGTAGAAAGGTAGATGAAATATCTATAAATGAAAATGGTAGTTGAAGTGGAAGGGGATATTTTTGTATATGTGTTATCGGCAACAAAGATGTATTTTGTTGTTAAGATTCCTTCCTGGGCTGTTTAGCCGTGGTCCAATATTTTCTGCAAAACCAGACGTTTCGGCAGTGCCATCAACTGCCATCATCAGTGAAAACCGAGTGTGCTAACGTGAGTTGGTATACGTTAGTGACCACAGTACTGTGGTTAAGGCTGAAGCAAGAAGTAGAAACAAGTAGTTCATATGGAAATATTTTATTTCGAAAATGATTTTAAATATTGTTACGACGGTCTACTTGATCGTCGTATGGTACAGTGGAAAACAAAATACAAGACACCAATTAAGTCACTAACCTCCAGCTTTAATTTTCACAGTTAAACAGTTCGTAAATAACAACACTGTCTCTTACAACAAATCAAATAAAAATTGTTCACACGCAATAAAATATCAACTAATATAAAACACAATTGTATTATAATTATACCGCCCGATTAAAGAACACATTACTTCACTAATAACCACTTGAAAGGACACATTAATCACTTGTAATCGCCCGACAATAAACTCGAACCGCACTGTAATACCGTATATCGCAACTATAACTGAAACTGAACGTCGCGTCGTTAAGTACTTTTATTTATACCCCCCCCCGAAATACTAGATTATACCACACTGCGAGTTAACTCTACTTTACGACGTAATTAACTGCGGCCTTGACACAGTCCGTGCGGCTGGCTGCTTCCAGGAAAGTCGCGCCAGCGCATGTTGAAATCACGTACGCCACAACATTTAGCCGCATTCCACTGGATCATTCAAGAAACACGAAGATAGTTCTGTGATGTCGTAACAATATAAATATTAGAACATAAAAGTCATGTATTTATTAGAACGATAACTGCCGCAAATTCAAACAGAATCAAATAATTTTTGCATATTGCCCGAGTTGTAGAAGCTCAAGGCCTATTGATTTTGGTGAAAATCGGTTAAGGGGAAAGTGTAGTTTACCTGCAACGGTAAACAAGAGTGCAGTACTTAATTTTGATAATTAAAGTAATCTGAAAAGAAATCCACTGTAGAAAGGGAGATGAAATATCTATAAATGAAAATGGTAGTTAAAAGGGGAGAGCGTAATTTTTTCACGTTTGGTATTGATTGATTGAGTTTGACGAAATTAATTAAAATGCATTTAATCTTTTCCAAACAATGGTAATTGTTCAAATTAAATAATTTTTTACCCAGGCAATAAAATTGTAATTTTTTTATTTTAATTTAAAACATCTATGCGTGAATATCCGTAACCATGGCCCAGCAGGCTACAATATAACGTATGGCTACTTAATTAGGGGTAGGCCTACATAATTATATAAATATATAATTAATGCGTGATTATCTGCGTAGTTCGGTTACGTATAAGAATAAAAGTACCTAATTTTTGTAGAATATGTGACTCGAAAATAACATTATATTAAACGACTACCCCATAATAACAAAAATATCAATAAATAGTGAAAATAGTTTGAGGGTTTGGGATATTTTTTGGAAATTTTCGAACTAAATTCTAATAAATGATTTTAAATATAAATCTTAGAACATGGAAGTCATGTATGCTTCTCCATACCGATTTTTTAAATATCTGATGATAAAGCATATACTTTCAAACGTGTCATTAATTGCAAGCAAGACGTCACAAGGTGCACTGTAAAGGTTACTTTGTCTATTCAACGCGTATTGTTTATATCACATGTGTGTTACAGTGTCGAGAATGGTAGGATTCTAATGTTTACGCAGAGATGTCTTTGTATTATTTTCGTCTTGTAAACAAATAACTAGCTGTTGCGTTCAACATTCAAAACCGATTTGAGGATGGCCGTAAATATATTGTTGTTATGTTACGTAAATAAACTAGTGGTGTGGAAAAAATAACAATATTTGTTTCTCTATTATACTATACTGTGAAGTGTTCACAAATGACGATACATTCAGCAACAATCTCATTAGCGTTAACAAATATTTCAGAGCTATGGTGTCAATAATGAGTTTTGCACGAATACATAATATATCAGTTTGTTCGTCATTCACTAGAGTGCTCGGAATATTGATTTCAAAAGCATGCTGTCTTTATCTATTCACCTATGCGTAAATCAAACACATGTGTTCGAACATCTAATGTTTTTCAATAGAAATTATATTTTAAATTTGTATTTTGCAAATGAAGAAATTTTTAGGCATATCTCTATCTGTAACACAAACAAATCATATTGTTACTATACAACAGAACATACGCGTACAGTGGAGAACGTTGTTGTACAAGTATCTCGGCTATCCCAGCAGAGCCCAGCTGTAATTTTTGTATGTGTGTGTGTGTGCATATTGCTGCTACTTTGAGAAGAAAGACAATTACGTGACACTTATCATGCGTCAACAGTCGAGGCTGTTCCAGACCGCACCGGTCAGCGCACTGTGTTCAAGGCCAGATATGGATACTGTTTCCAGTGGATTCGAGAGCGCCTGGAATGGAAATTTGTTTAACACGTCAGCCAAAGAGTGACAGATTATTCTAGCATCTCAGCGGGGTATAAATATAAGTATCTAGCGACGGTCAGTCAGTTCATGTACTGCGATTTACTCAGTGCGTTCAAGTCCAGTTTTATTTGTTCCGGTGCAGGAAAATGATTATTGTGCGGGACTCTTGAAACGTCCCCTTAATTTTTTAATAAAAGTTTTGATACTTTTTTTTTATCAGGGGTCGTTACTTAATTCTTAAAACTAGACGCGTGGTCTAGATGGAAAAAGATGGGCTGAGCCCAGTGTGACAGCACTTGCAATAAAACACTTGCATAACAATAACAGCTTTTATTAGTGTTCTTTCCTTTTATAATGATAACATCTTAATACATCATGCACGTTTAAATTCTCAATATTCATAATAATAACCATTGGCATTAGTAAAAAGAATTAAATTTCCAACCATTATATAATTAACAACAACAAATTTTTTTTAACACCTTTTCGTGCATTGTTTCGATGTAAAGTGACATTGCTCTGCATTGACATTTACTTAAATAACATTTATAGATCACAGTCTCAATAACAATTATTACATTAGAATTATTTAGATACATTATGAATTAAATTTACACTCGGATAATGATCACTGCCAAGAGACAGGTAACGTTTAATATTTGTCAAATAATAATTTTGTTTAAAAACAAATTATGCATTACAGGAGTAATATAAATACATATAGATACATCTTGATACTATCGCCATATTCTTATACACACCAGTTGCCCATAAAAATTGAGTACTAATACTTGATACTTATTCTGGCACAATGCTGTAACAGCCCATGATAAAGAACCTGTTCACACAAGAACATTCAGAAAGAACTACCTCCATAATTATTTGTCAATGCATTCAGTATAAGGTTGTTCATGAGATTTGATCTTCATAAGAAAGTTAATAAAACTGACCAAGTAACAGATTTAAATTTTCCTTGCTAATTACCCACAGTAGAAGGCAAGTGGCGTCCTATAAAATACAGCATTGTAATGGACATATTTAAACAGGCAGATACTTTAACTCAGTTAATTACACAATTCACTATATGTCCACAGGACATGTTACAACAGACAGTTGGTCATATAATATGTGAAGTTACTGTTTATGAAGATGTCTTTGAGTTCATGCTTTAAATCCCATAAGTTGCTGTGTCCGTGTATTAAAATAAAAGGAATAGTCCCACCTGTGTATAGAAGATTACTTTACTCAGGATGCACGATGATACTGAACATGGTGACGCAACTGGTGAGTCCGAAATTCCAGGAATTCGTTTCCTCCTCCGGGCAGTGGTTCAGGCTGGCAGTATGGGGATCTCTAGAGGTCTGACGGCGTTTAGGTGTTGCTTAGATCTTCGGCCGATGAAGACTGATGGTCTGTCTCCATCCTTGTCTCCCCTTTCACCTCCCGGCTATCCGGGAACCCTAGACAAAATTTTATCTGTAGACTGCCGTCAGGAAAATATCCTCACACAAATCTTTCTCGCCCCAGTAACACCGATCACAGACACACACTGTCACCATTCTATTCCGTGAACTAAATGTGAATATTAATGAAGAAAGTTGTGTTAGTGGTTGAAATCACAAGCAGAATGATCACTGTTGCACACCACTATATAAAAATTATCCCGATAAATATCTCGATAATCAGGATAATTTTTGTATAGTGGTGTGCAACAGTGATCATTCTGCTTGCAAATGTGAATAGCAATATTACTCCTCACAGTTTTCAAAATCATCTTTTTCTAGGATTCAATTTACGTTTACTTTTAACTTTCTTTGTTATTTAATTATTATTTCTACATTTGAATTTGATTGCAACAACATCTTCGATTAATTTTTTATACAGGAAGAGTATAAGTCGGCAACATGCCCTCAACTATCCAAGACGCAACACACAAAAAGATCACACACACAAAAATACATACATATAATATAAAACCCGCATAATCCCTGAATTAATTAAAATTAATACCACACTTTTCCTCACCTGAAGCTCTTTAGTAATTCAGCAACTCATTTCAAAGATGATAAAACAATAGGTGACGCCGCCAGACCAGTGTTTCCCTCGAGTGCAGAACCAGAAATGAGACCGAATGTCGATGCCTGCCGACCCACGAGAACAGAGAATTGAACAAATCAGCTGATCGGAACGGCAGACTTGATTACGCGCGCGCGCGCACACACACACACACAATTATCGCCACGTCACGGTCAAGCTTAAGCGATATAGTCAAGCAGTGGCGCTGGCCGCTCACGCAACCCTTGAACCCGCTATACAGACGGCACTGTGGCCGCGACGCACGCCGAATAATTTAATGCTTAAATTACATTGGCACACTTTACTAGTTGACATTATTATTGCGTGTAGACAAATTTAATTTGTATTATTTTACGAGTATAATCTTGTTGAATGATTTGTTAATTACAAACTGTTATTTGTGATTAAATTAAAGCTAGTAATTAGTGACTTCATTGTTGTCTGTAATTTATTTCCACTGTACCATAGTGAGACCGTCGTAACAATATTAAAATTTGTTTGTTGGTGACAGAACGTATTAGAGAAACAAAAATATCTTGCACATAATGTTCAGCTTTAATTAAATAATACCTGTAGCCTACTAATGTAAACCAATTACAGGCTTTGTACACCATTAATCAAACGATTGCCCTACACAAGCATTTGTGCAATATATTTTGTTACTAGATGTGCAACACGTATAAAATATTAATTAACATTATTAAAAAATTTTATAATTTCAACATCTTTTTAAGCGAGTTTATTTTTACAGGATTTCCTGAATACTTATAATGAGAATAAATATTATACTGATATTTTATATACGATAAAATTTCATAAATTAATTTTTCGGTGAAAATTCTATCATCTTCTGGCACTACGATGACTGTAGAACCCTGGCCTGCTCAACGATTCTCCTCCATTCTTCTCTGTCCAGAGCCTTACTCCTCCAACCTGCCACTTGCGTCTCCCTTCCTCCCTTCCACATCTTCATACCATCTCTCCTCAGACGTCCTTTCCTCCTTACTCCCATCGACTTCCTTTCCAATGCCATTTTTTGGCTTCGGTCACTTCTCATTCTCAACCATCTGAACCTTTGCGCCTGTCCGCTTCTTAATACAGGTCTCTTAACTCACGATCCTTTCTTCTCCTCCACATCTCTCCATTCCACACTGGTCCGTAAATTCTTCTCAGAATTGTCCTCTCGACGTCCCAAATGGGTTGTGACGCAAACATATGCTTTTATTGAAGAGAAATGCATCAGCCTTTTTACCCCAACTCTACTCTCACATATACGTTGGTGGGCCCTGTTACGCCGATCAATCCACTGCAAGGTTGTGGTAGTCAATCCCTTCGGCGGAGTGGATCGGCAAGCAAACGAGAGATGGAGATTCTGTAAGGGCAGCCTGGGGGTATCCTGGGCCCTGGCCTGGCAGAATGGTGCATATCGCCAGCAGGGTGTGCATATATTTTGGAGACGGAGGAGCCAACGGCTTCACACACGGGCTGACTTAGTCTACAGAGAAAGCTCATCGGCTGAGGTGAAAGTAACTTTCTAGGAGAAGAGCACACAGAAATCAAAGTCCCTGGTCCTCCAGGTTGGGGGTTGGGGGATAGGTTAGCAACCTCTCCTTGGAAAAATTATTTGTTATGGAAACTCAAGGATTAAGCCGGACGGATCTACGGGACTCATTCAGCAGCAGAAAAGGAAAAGAAAAAAATTATTTGATGTTTGCTACATAGAATGTGAAAAGCTTGTATGGAAGCTGCCTCTTCCGTCATAAAAGAGTTAGTGACGGATTTAGTGAAATTTAAAATCCGTATAGGTGGCTTTCAGGAGATTAGATGGAAGAGGAAAGAGATGATGGACCTGAAGGAGTTTACTTAATATTGATAACAGAAATAATACACTGCACACGGGTTTCTTGGTCAGTAAAAGAGTGAAAGACATTGGAAAGTAGTTCAGAGCAGTGAATGAGTGAATATAGGCCGACTCACTAAGACTAAGAGGCAGGTTCTTTAACATAACATTAATAAACTGTCATTCACCAACAGAAAGGGGTAATAATAAGAGATGATTTTTATGTAAACTCGGAAAGAATATATGAAACAGCACATAGGCATGACATTAAAGGGATTTTGGGAGATTTCAACGCAAGACACGCTGCAGTAAGGATAGAAAATAATTCTGGAACACCTGCGCTACCTATATAAGAGACAGCGGCTGCCTTTGTCAGTTAATTACAGTGAGCAATTTCTTTAGTGCGGATCGAGTCATTGTTGTGGATTAGTGAAAAGTGATTATTGTGTTATAATTAGTGCAAAACTATTAATAGTTGACATTATTTTGTTTTCCACTGTACCATACGATGATCAGTGAGACCGCGTAACAATACTTTCCTTGATCCATATAGGCCTTATTCTTCTGATAGTTGCTATCCGTTTCGGTTGTTGGATATCATACAGACCATTTTCACTTTCTATACTGCTGCACGGAATATTCATACCAAACCAGGTCCTTAAATTTCTCAGCCATGATATTCTCGGCCGCATAACTCCTCTCTTTCCAAGTACTTTTCCCTGTAGGATGGACTGCAATACATAAAATCTCTGTTCATTTCTAATGAATCGCTGTTGCCACAGAATGAAGAATGAATTCATTGATTGGTGAATGAACATAAATATATATATATATATATATATATATATATATGTTTTATATTTATTGAAGCATTTTCAATGCCCTTCTCTGCGTATTGCATTTGTGCAATGCCTGTAAATTTTTTAGTTGTGGCTTTAGTCAAAGTCCAAGATTCTACACCGTAGAATAGGACCGAGAATACGTAGCAGCGTAAAAGTCTTATCTTGTTGTTTATTGTTAAATCGTGACTTTTGAATAAACTCCTCATTCTAGTGTACACTGCTCTTGCCTTTTCAATTCTGCTCTTTATTTCTTGAGAGTGGTCCCAGTGTTCATTGACTATAGTACCAAGATATGTAAATTTTGCTTACACGTTTAACTGGCTTTTGGTTTATATTATGGGTGCAATTTGTATACTTGTTCTTAAATACAATCATTATCAATCATTATCAAAGTGCATATTTTAACGTCTGTGTTCACATTTAATTTTCTTTTTACTTCTTAACTGTTTAAAACAGTTTCCTCCCCCTCTTGATCCGAGTGGTGAACTTTAAGCTCCGGATGATTTTGCCTTGATCATAGCCGTGATGATATTACTAGAGATATCTAAACGATCTTTATTGTAGTAGTTTATTGTTGCCTTCTACATCCCAATGTTGTTGACTAGTATCTAGTTATTATAGGCCAAGTACAGAATTGTATAGAATTACTAATAGTGATATTCTATGTGGCTTCTGTAACGGCTGCAACAGGCTTCCAAATCGATACTTTACAACCACACATTTCATATAACAAATGTTCTGTCTGGCGGCCATCAATTTTCATCAGTCACAGCACCATCTGTCAAAACAATTTGGATTCAGATATTTTAGTGTATTCAGACAACATGAAACGCGTTTTATCTTTACATAAATAAATTAAGTGCTAAGCGTAATGAATCACATATCACGTTTATTCCAATTTGCTTACTAGGTTTCTACTAACATAGTTAATTTATACATTATTTGATGAACGTTATAAACCTGAAACTTGATGTTGAGAGGCCTAAAAAAGTTTAAAACTAAAAATTATTCAGTTTTACGTTGTGTTCTACGTTAGATTAAACATTATTTTTGACGAAAAAGGTTGTATATATTCATGAAGAGTATACGTATTAATTTTTAATGTTATTCTCCTTCTTATCCACTTCAAGGATTATGTTATATAAACCTGTTCCGGCACCCGTCTCATCCTCGGACGACCCACGTCTCTTCTACCAATGGCTTTATATTTCATTGCCGCTTTCGGCAATCGATCCTTTGTCATCCTTTGCAGATGACCCCACCATTATCTTCTGTAAATTGAAATAATTTCATCATTTATGCCTTTTACTTTGAGTTCTGCTTTAACATCTTCGTTCCTTATTCCATCTTGCAATCTATAATTTAAAGTATTTCGAAGAAACTCTATTTCAGCACTCTAAATCTTGCCTCTAAATCTTTCTAAATCTAAATCTCGCATAAATCAATATGGGTACTGCAATTGACTTATAAAATGTAATCTTCGTACTGTGTATTGTTTTATTTCTAAGATTTCTATGAATCGTACCACAGATATTCCTAAATTTATTTATCTTCTCTCTTATATCATATTCTGATTCATACCTAACTACACAGCCGAGATATTTGAAAAGGCACACTTGTTGTAAAGTGCTGTTGTTTATAACTATCTTAGTCCTCACTGGATATTTACCTTTGAAGGCCATGTTTTTTAATGTTAAACATGCATATAAGGTTTGTGAGTACACAAATAAAGTTAATAACAGTTTATTTTAAATGCATATAACATGAAATGTGTGACATAAATATGGGGGATTCTTACAGTGTTTAATTAAGTATATCTGCAATGTGAGAACGACATAGAAATCGCACACTTCCTGCTAACGGTATTTTACATATAAAAAAACAACGTATCATAGGTAATATAATTTCCCAAATAATTAAAACGGCTCATCTGTTCTAGAATTTGATCACTAATCATTGTTTTGTTCTTATTGACTATTTACCTCGGCATGCCATTACCTCTATTTTTATAGTGGACATTTTCATATTGTATTGTTTGAAAATGTACGAAGCTTAAAAACTTGTTTTTGCAAATCAGATTTTGTATTTCAAAGTACGACCTAGACGTCAGCAAACAACAGCACATTCAAATATCTGTCTCATGATAACTTAATATCAGGCTTTACTAGATGTTTCCATTTACTTACCAGATCGTAAATATAAATGTTAAAAAGAGTAGCCAATATACTGTTCTATTGTCTACGACCTTGATTGATAGACATTTGTTGAGATATTCTACAATTATTTTCGATTGCTATTCTTTTCCCATTACATAGGACTTGAAGAATTCTTATAAGTTCCTGAGCGTATTCCCGTTCTTCTAATATTTGCCACAACAAATTTCTGTCTACTCTATAAAGGGCCTTCTCAAAGTCAATGGAAGCTACATGCGTTTCTTTATTGAACTCACGATGCTTCTCAATGATTTGTGTAATAATAAAAGCATTGTCTGTACAAGGTCTGCTCTTCGTGAAGCCGTTTTGTTCTTCCAAAATAAGATGGTCTGCAGGCGGTGGTTTATGATCCTTGCGTATATTCTGTGTCCAGTATCAACCAAACATATCCTGTACAGTTATAACAGTCATTCTATGTTTCTTTCGTAAAAACAGACATCGCCCGAACAGTTAACAAATCTTGCGGGACCTGTTGTCTTTTCCAACACATATTATAGAAATGTAATAGGCCTAATCTAAGTTAAGGACAGAATGAATGTGAAAAATGCAATTGTTGATTTTATCCAAACAAAATAATTACAATGGTATGGACACACGAAAAAAATGGCACAGGAAAGATTGCCAAAGAGAGTTATGCAATGGTCCCCAACAGAAAGAAGGATAAAAGGAAGACCACCTATCACCAGGATAGAAGACTATATTGAGGGGACGAGAAATCTAAGAAAAAATATTTGGATGGATAAGCAGCAGTGAAAGACGAGAATTAAATCACTTATGTAATCTTTGGTTCCGGAACATGTGTACAACCGAAATAATAAATAAATAATAATCTAAGTTTACGCAATTCAAGATACCCCCAAAATTAAAAAATTCTGCGTTCAAACATTATGTCCTGTTGCTTTTCGATTTTCAGTTCTTCTAAGTTCTCGTCCATTGTTATTAATTCTCTTTCGCAGGTAACCGAGTTGTTGGTTTCTACATTATTATTCTCGGCTTTCTCATTATCATTGTACTACAGATCTTTATAATGAGCAATCAATTTATGTTCAGAATTGATGTTTAAATTTTATGTATTATATTCATTTCTATTCATGGCTTTTAGCATTTTATTAGGCTTCAAGTTGTTTTCCATGCACATCATCTTCAATGCTCCCTATCAACTGAATCCATGATTCATCATGCAGGCCTACCTGTTTCCTGTGTAGCCTAGTCTGTTTCTTTTTTCTTTATAGAAGCATCTAGCTTCATCTGTATTTAGTTGTACATACATGTGGTATACCCTTTCCTTCTCTTCTTTTGCTTTAGCAGCTTCATCGTTCCAGAGTCTAAGACTCCTTCTACACCGTATCTTCTTCTTTTTTCCTATTTCCTCTGTTGCTGCTTTTTCTATACAAACCATTATATACGTCCGGCTGTGTTCTTTGTAAGTTGCGAGGAAATTAAATTAATTCCCCATTATAGGGTACCAGCCTATAGATGGGTAAGTCGTGTGGAAGAGCTGCCATCTTACGGTAGTCATGACCCCCGGTAATTTTGATTCAGGGTTGTCTTCCCCTGCAGAAGGTAATGAAGAAATAAATGAAATAAGGAAAAGGATATAGGAAGCAAAAAAAGCATATGATTCGTTGACAACTATATTAAAGACAAGGAGTATCCACCATCAGGCCAAGGTCACATTATATAAAGTTCTGATTAGACCGATGATAACATACGGCAGCGAGACTTTGACTCTGAACAAACAACCAGATAACATAGTCAATACCTTTGAAAGGAGAACTTTGAGGAGATTATATGGACCAATCCAAGTCGATGGGATATGGAGAATGCGTCACAATGAGGAACTACACAAGCTATATAAAGACAATGATCTGGCCACCACCATCCAACTGCATAGATTGCAATGGGCAGGACACATCATTAGCATGGAAGGCAACCGAATACCTAGGAAGGTACTGTTTAGTCAAATCAAGAGTAGAAGGGCTGTCGGAAGGCCCAAGCATTGCTGGATTGACGCAGTGGCGAGGGATGTTGATACTTTGCTTAAAATAAAACAATGGACATTGATCGCCAAGGACAAGGAAAAATGGAGGCCGATGATCATGGAGGCTAAGGTTCGAGTCCGAACTGTGACGCCATAGAATAAGAAGAAGAAGAAGTTTTCCCCTAGCCTTTGATGCCCCCAACACCCAACTGAGAGGCAGCCGTAAAATGTAATTCTATAACAACAGGACGCCATAATAAATCATTCATCTTTGTCTAATTATTTTTGTCTTAGAGGCTTTCATATAACCTTTATTTTGAGTTTTCACTGATGTTAATTATTTTCTTTCATCAATCACAACTTACTCCCATATAAGTGACTACCTGTCTTATTGCTGCTTTGCATATTACCAGTTTGGTGTTCCTTAGTAAATGCTCTTCATGAACATTTTACATCTTAAAACAACTGTAGTTTCTTCTTGTGGTATCTAACTTATTTTAGTCTTTCTCATTCTTATTAGGCCTTTTTACGTTTTTTCCTAAGTGTTTAAAGTTGAATACCATCTTAGATTTTTTTTTTTTATATTTCTTAGCTGAAGAAGTCACATCTCAAAACAGATGGACCTAACTTTCCAGCCTTTTTTACTTCCTGAATGATGTTATTATAGACGTAATTAAATACGACTGCCGTTATTTTTGTAGACAAAATTTCTGGTCCATCTGAGACTGCCAAGATTCTCTTGAATATCCGCCACTATTGAGTACAAATATAACTAGTAACAGCAATCATATCAGATCAAAAGAACGGGTAAATTAATAAAAAATGCAACAGTTTAGTAAATGGAAAACGTTTGTTCGCAATATGAGTATGGAAACCACATACTCATATTGGTAAAAATCTTCCACAAATCAAAGCTCAAATGTAAATACGTAATTTATCTGAAGACGTATTATTCATGTAAGCATTAGGCCTATGTTTATTAAGTGTAAATGTTTGTTACCTAGCAACGGTAACAACAACTGAATGCAATAAATTTAATTTAATTAAATTTAATATTTAATAAATTGTTTGAACAGTGTTCTAAAGTACAGTGTTCTGATCCCACTTTTTCTAAATTGTTTGTTCCTTCTTTTCTATGTGTCTTCATATTTTCTTGATTAAATAGTCTTTTAGTCAAAATATATAACCATAATGCACAAATGACAAATAAATTAATCCTAGTTTTTACCTCTATATATGTCCCTATATTTATATATATATACATATATATATATATACATATATATATATATTTAATATTTATAAAGAAATTACCTCAAGATATTTTTTCCCTGATAGGAAAAAACAACAAGAAACTTCAAGAAACCGACTGTAGCAAAAAGTGTTTGAATATCTGATACTTTTATCAAATGTTACATAACTTAGTAACAATGTGCAAAGTTTTCCTGCAAACATAGTTAACAAACTTACTGAAGGGCGTCCGAATTTTACAAGCCGTATTGGAATATAATCTTGTTGCAAAATATTCAAGATAGCAAGTTTGTATTTTGAATAAGATGAGTGTAGTGACTTGATGCACCAACAGGCCTTTTACAATTTTCATACAATGCTCACCTTTATTTTGGGCCCGTGGGGGCCTTAAAGTTAGAGCATTTGCAGAGTAAACTTACACTCTGATTTAAGTTGAATTTCTCTTTAGTCCTGTTAGTCTTTAGTCCTGTTAGTTGCATCCTGTTAGTATGTATTTTTACAAATTTATTTCTTAATTTCAGGTCTATTTGTGGGCCTCAGAGACAAAAACGTTTTAAATTTCCAAAACTGAAGACGACACTCAGATCTTGGATAATATTATCTTTAATTTGATGTTACATATTTGTTTACGCAAAATTCTAATCCCTAACGTATTGATGTTTCCTCGTAATGATCCAGTCAACGTTTTGATTTATATTGTAACGAGAATTCTATCAGATAACCCAGAACATTCTCCACCTGCCCCGTCCGGTCAGTCAAGGCCGCTCACAAGTAGGTTCCACTGTATTCAAGAACACTTGAGGTACGTACCAAGTAGCGTCAAGTAAGGGTGGTAAATTTCTAGAAGGCGTTCTCTACCAATAAAAAACCATAGCAGCCGGCTTGTCAGTTCAGTGGTGTTGAGCAATTTGTTTAGCGCGGATCGAGTGTTTGTAGAGAAGTGTTGTGTTATAATTAGTTTGGAATTGTTTATAATTGGCATTACTATTGAGTGTAGACAAATTTTTACATAAATTTTCGTAAAAGACTACTTTGTTGATTACAAATTATTAATTGTGATAATTAAAGCTGGATATTAGTGACTTCGCTGGTGTTTAGTATTTTGTTTTTCACTTTACCATACAACGATCAGTGAGACAATCGTAACAGTATTAATCAATGAATACACAAACAAAACTTATTTTCTTTAAATTTCGTTAAAACTATAACTTTCTGTAGTGTTATAAACGCACAGCAAACTAAAGACGTTATAGGTACAATTCGAATTAGTATGGACAGGCCAGTTTTCCCCAGTTCTGATATATTGGTCTCTATATATCAGTTTATTGCAATCCATCAAATTGCCGTCAGACACATACATGACATCTGGTGGAACGGGGCGCAGCCTTGTGCATAACATCTCACTTACAACATCCCACGCTTCACTGTACTTGTAACACCAGACGTCTGAGAAACATCTAGTGCATATTAGTTCTCTAATATTGCTTACTTTGTAAAATGTGTGTGTGTGTGTGGGTATGTATGCGAGAGGTCTACGAATTTTGTTTTAACATTGAAAATGTTTATAAGGACGTGTCGCACATTTGCGGCCGATCGCTGGTGCGTTATCGAAAATGGGAACCGGTGAGTTTCCATAGAAACTACTTCTTTGTTGTCAATAACGTAGTACACATACAGGGTGATTCACGAAGAAACGGAAATACTTCGGGAGATGAATCTACATCGAAAAATAAGAAAAAAAGTTTATATAAACATAGGTCCGGAAATGCTTCGTTAGCGAGTTACGGCTAGCGAAAGATTTCGCCCGGGTTTCGGTTCCCCCGGGTAAATGAAGACTTTCTGAAATTCTGAGAAGGGGCGAATTCTGTTGTTTCTTATGGTTTTTGACCTGAAAAAGCGAATAAAACAGGTCGCAGAACTGTATCCCCATACGTTTCATGATATCCGACGTAAAACAGAAAAATCTTTGCCTAAAAACAAATTTTGGAAAATTGGAAACAATTGGAATTTTTTGTTGATTTTTATTGACTTTATTTACACCATTTTTCTCAGAATTAAATTCTTTACCAAGTTTTGTTTTATTTATCTCTTTGATTAGGTGTTCTGCCAAATTGTATCTTGTACTGTTACTGTTACTTGAACGCCATCACGATTAAGGACGATAAGATAATTCAATAAGTCGGCTACAAGAGGTCAGACCTAAACAAGCGGGAACTCATCTTGGTACATCGTTAATCAGTAAATTCAACAACGACCGGCCTATAGCCTACACTGTAATCCGGTTAGACTTCGTGTACACGTACCTGAACACGCGGAGTTTCGTATTCTCGTTCCGAAGAATTTATAATTAAAATTTTCGCCGCACATCTGTTAACCAAACAAGATTAAGCTGTCGAAACCGCGAACTCATTTTCTTTTTGAACGCAGCGAAACTTAAAACTAAAGCTTAAAACGAAAACAGTATTTTTAATTACAAACAAAAACATTGCTTCACTGAATCAATTTTAATAAGTTAGTCTCTCGCTGTCTCCGGTAGTTCACTTTAAAAAAATTTAAGTAAACAACGGTCTCTTGATAATTAGCAACGAGGTAACGTTTGAAAACTTGTAAACTAGAAGCCTCGGGTTGAGTTCTTTACAGCGGTATCAAGTGCACTATAGTTACCTTCATGCAGCACACCAAAAAAATGCAATTGTATTCCTAAATAAAATTTTACTACTTCATAAAATAATATTTACTCAAAGTTCTACGACAACTGAATATTGGTATTGATTTATTTTATTTTCGCTTAGTTGGGTATTTATTGATTTTCTCAGTTAAAAAGTATTAAATTTCTAGACAGGAGACGTCTTTCCGTAATCCAATTTAGTTTTTATTTAAAAATTACTTAGCATCTCCGATTATACTATTTACAACGAAAATCATTCTGTTATGCATTTTTTCAAACACTTGCTTCTTATATTTAATGAAATTAGCTTTCCTAGAGAGCTTTATAGTCTAATCAAATTAAGGTGTTTCAATCTTGGAAATTCTCTCTACCTCTCTCTCTTTCTCCCTCTCTCCCTCTTTCTCGTACTTTTACTGTCTTTTTCTCACTTTCTCTCTCTCTCTCTCTCTCTCTCTCCCCCCCTTTCCCGTAATTTTACTGTCTTTTTCTCTGTCTGTCTGTCTGTCTCTCTCTCTCTCTCTCTCTCTCTCTCTCGCTGTCTCTCTCTGTCTTCCTTTTTCTTTCCTTTAGTAATCATAAATATTTAATTTTTGTCATCATCATCACCAATCCGAGGACTAGGCCTTACACCTGTTCCGGAACCTCCTTCTCCTCCGTCTACCGACATCTCTTTTCACAGTAGGGTGATAACTCAAGGCAGCCAGAGGTAGACGGATATCAGGCATGCGGTTCAAGTGTTCACATCATCTCCTTCTGTGATCTTCAATCTTCTGGTGCAATGATACAATGTTTAAACCGCATCTAATATCCTCGTTACTTCTCCGATCCATGAGAGGACAAGCTTGCGTCCCTCTTACAAATTTTATTTCGGCTGCCTGAATCCTCTGCACGTCCCTTTTACCAAGAGTCTATGTTTGGGACAAGTCATGCATTTTTTTAATTATATTCCATTGTTAGATGTATGTCATTGTACCTATCGATAGTACGTCCCTCGATACGTGCTGCGCTCTGCCGACTGCTTTTCCTTTTGTTCCTGCCCACGTCCCGTTGCCGCCATTCCGGCCCCTCTCGTTGCTGTATTATAAAGCCCCAACTTTTACGCGTTTTCGTTAGTTAATTGCTTTAACGGTAAACAGTGCGTCGTGCGTTAATTTGTTCACAACAGCTCGCGAGTGTAAAGTGCAACTTGTCTCGGTTACAACTACAAGAAGCAGATTTCTGCGTCCTCGTCGCCACAATTATGAAGTAGATAACCTCGTCTATCCGCTAGCTAGAAGGTATCTTTCCATCAATAGCACGTGTAAGTCTCGTTATCTACCTTGTTATTATTATAAACAGTTACGGGTGCCAATTCCCCTAAATTTCAATTGGGTGGTCCTCCGGACTCTTGTCTCAAATGGAGACAAGCTAACTTAAGCTACCCCTTTAACTATACAAAACATGGTCCTACGGGCCGGATGTGAACTTATTTATTAGTGACTCATGGATTTACAGTGCGTTAATGACATTTTGTGGTTTTAATTTCATTCGTTTCGTATTGACTACACGTGGTCACACTGTTCCCAGTTTTATCGTAACATTTTCCTTGTACAATCCGCCATTTTGCTCCAGTTATATTCCTTGTTCCTTGTTGGCCGGCAAACACATGGTTGCCAAATGTAACTTCACTTTATTCCTTTGTAAATAGTAGGTCACGTTCACGACCGATAAAAATGTTTGTTTACATTGTGATAGCGTACTACTCAACGAACATTGAACGGTTGCTTTTGGTATATAAGTTTAATTGCTGTGTTCTAACAATAATTAGCGAACTGTTTATGCATCGAAATAATTATTTAAGAAACATTAAATTTTATTTTAAGCGTTTTTACATATTTATGTTAGTGTCGTTACATTAGTTTATGTGACTGCGGACTAAAGTTCCGTTTATCCGAGTGTGGATTATCCGAACTTCTCTACGTTTACCGCATCGTTATTTACGTTCTGCATTTAAGTACAGCCATTGTAGTTCATCTTTTCGTGCATGCCAGTAATTACTAGATTACAATCCAAGAAAATGGAACAAACCGCTGCTGACCTGTTAGCATTACAAACTCAGGTTATTAAATCGTTGAACATTATTCATAACACTGTCACAGGTAGTGGCAGGTTCCCACCTAAACTGTCAAGCAGAATTGACTATCTTTATACCGAATTTTCTCAAAATCAGTCGCAATTGAAGTCGCTTATTTCTGGTACTGACACGAATGTTACTGTTACTAAGTTAAATGAATTTCAAAATCAATTTGATGAAGTCTACAGCCAACTGGTTATGCTTGTCCCAGTTGAAAACACTGAAGTGAAACCTGATGTGCGCTAATTAAATAATTTGCATTTATCATCCATCGCTAATTTACCGACGGTGCAGATTCCTACATTTTCAGGTGAAATTAAACAGTATCAGAATTTCATCGCGCTATTCAATTCGTCGGTTCATGAAAATCTTGCTCTTTCTAATGTACAGAAATTTCAATTTTTGAGAAGTTTCTTGAAAGGGGAAGCCCTCCAGATCATCACTAGTCTGCCGATGACTCCAGAAAATTATGATGTTGCGTACAATGCCATAATTAATCGTTACTCGAACAAGCGCCGTTTGGCTACTTATTACTTTAATGAGATTGCCACCTTTGAACCGAATTCATAACCCAGTTATGAGGGTCACCAACGATTTTTATCTGTGCATAATAGTGCTATTAGCGCACTAGAACTTGATTCGGAGATTTAAAGGTTTTTCTACTGTTTTCGTTAGCTTACAATAATCTAGATCCTGAGACTAAGTCTATGTTTGAGCATTCAACTAAAATCAATTCGTTTCCTGCGCTGAAGGACCTAATGGATTTTGTTACCGATTTATTAAGATCTACTGAATTACTAGAAATGAATCCTGCTACCAGCACTGCGATGAAGCAGAAACCTGAAGCTCCATCTCATTCTTCACGCTCTCCACACAGTACTCCTGCTCTTGCTGTTTACAGACCTCGTACGTTAATCACAGAAAAGCGATCAGCCGTATAGCGCTCTAACGAAAACCAGCATTGTATATTTTGCAAATCAGACTATCACAATATTTTTACTTGTACTGATTTACGGTCATTAAGTATTGATGACAGATATAGGCGCATATCAGACCTCCGTTTGTGTTTTTCTTGTTTTGGTAGACACGCTCGAAAAAATTGTCGATCTACTAAAACGTGTAAGACTTGCAATTCTAGAGAGCACAATTCATTGTTGCATCTTTCACCGAAAAGGGAAGTGCCCCGTCCAGTACATCTACGAGTCCACCTAGTTTTAATAACGCTACCCGCACCTCCGTCACTCCAAATTCTGGGGCCTCATCGCACTCTTCGTCGATCATCGCTGAAATAGCTGTATCCAATATTTCGCCGAATCTTTCGGATACGGTTAATTTGTTGTGCCGCACAGGCAATCACACTGTTTTACTGGGAACTGCAGTGGTTCAAGTTTATGATTCCACTGGAAATATAATTTCTCTGCGCTCTTTCTTAGAATCACGTCTCAAGCCGTTCAGAAATTAAATTTACACGTTGATCGAAGTGCCAATCAATTAGTCGGTATTGGCGACTCCACTTCACGAGTCAAGGGCTCCGTTCGTTCCGACATCCGCACTCCAGAATCTCCTCAGTCACGTCTCTGCTGCCATGCATTGGCTGTTCCCCACATAGTTGGTCATCTACCTGCCACTCTACTTCCAGATTCTACGCTACGAAAATTCTCGAATTTCAAACTCGCCGATCCGCAATGCAATCGCCCCGCTCCCGTCGACTTATTACTCGGCTCAGATATCTACAGTGAATTGATTCAAGATACGCCTCTTACGATTATTGAGGGTCAACCAATGGCACTTAATACCGTTTTTGGTTGGGTTACTTTTGGACAGATGCCGAATAAGTCGAACTCTGCGCAGAAATCAAGCACTACCTCGCTGTTATCCACACTTGAACCGCTGAACTCGACTTTACAACGATTTTGAGAGTTAGAAGAAGTCAACATCCCGAAAATTCAAGATCCCGATGCGAAGAGATCTACAAGAAGACGACCACTCGTGACCCTTCAGGACGCTACATCGTCGCACTGCCGTTCAAAACTGAAACTACTCCTTTGATTACCACCCGTAACTCCGTTCAGCGTCAATATATCAAGTTTGAAAACGATTGTCATCTCAGCCTGAGATACAAGTTAAATATCAGGATTTTATGCAAGAATACATCAAGTTAAAACATATGTCACCCGCACCTGAATCCGTCCCTTACGTCATCCCTCATCACTGTGTATTTAAGGATTCCAGCTCCACTACCAAAGTCCGTACGGTCTTTAACGCCTCTTATCCTGACTGTTCTGCTAATTCCTTAAACAATCAACTCCTTTCTGGACCCAAGCTCAAAAGGATATTTGCACTATTTTGACCTCCTTTCGATTTCACGAGTATGTTGTCTGCGCCGACATAAGATGATGTATCTTCAGATGTTATTACGTGAAGAAGATCGTCGTCATCAACACATCTTTCTCCGATCTTGGAATTTAAACTTAACACTGTGACATACAGTCTTACTCCATCCGCTTACCTCGCCAAGCGTACTTTACTTCAGTTAGTTGAAGATGAAGGTTTTCGCTTCCCGCTCGCTTCTCGCGCCATTCAGCACCACACATATGTTGATGACGTCATCTCAGGAGCGTCATCCCTATCCAAGGCTCCAGAGTTAATTAAGCAGCTAATTGAATTATTCGCACGTGGTGGTTTTGAGCTTCGAAAATGGTCATCGAACTCACCAGAGTTAATTGCGCACTTTCCTCAAGATCATCTCGAGAATCCGATGTCTTTCTCCGATGATTCTTCGACTATCAAGATACTAGGGCTTCAATGGACTCCCAACTCCGATGTCTTCTCGTATAAAGTTATACCGTTTGACACCATTCTTACCAAGCGAAGCATTCTTTCATATGTCACTCGATTCTTTGACCCGTTGGGATTTATCACTCCAGTCACCTTATGGGTTAAATCTCTGCTCAAGACTCTATGGCAAAACCGACTAGGCTGGGATGAAGTACTTCCCTCTGAAATTGCCGCCGAATGGAATAAATTCGCCGCTGAACTTCCTCGGTTAAGCCAACTTCGTTTACCTCGTCACATCGGTTTTCCTCATCTGGTTCGCCGCATTCTTGGGTTTTGTGACGCCTCAGAGAAAGGTAATGCGGCCGTTATTTATCTTCACACCACCTACGAAGATCAAGTTGACGTTCAACTCATTAAAGCCAAGAGTCGCGTCACGCCGACTAAAGTTGTCACTATTCCTCGCTTAGAGCTCTGCGCCGCTCTTCTGCTTGCCACGTTATATGAATCTGTGTTGGATTCCTTCTCCGATTTGGACATCCAAGGGACAAGACTGTTCTCCGACGCTGAAATTGTGCTCACCTGGCTTTGTACGCCGCCTCATAAACTCAAGACATTTGTTGCTAACCGAGTAACACAAATCCTTGCGCTTACTACATTAGATATGTGGTCTCATGTTCGTACCAAGCACAATCCCGCTGACATCGCATCTCGTGGGACATTTCCTGGTACGCATTTCCCAGTCTGTTACTCGAGTCTGACACCTGGTGGAATGGGCCAGACTTTTTACGCTCTCCTGCATCCTCATGGCCTGATCGAGCATTACCGTCTCTTCTTTCCGAAGTTCCCGAGCTTCGATGTGCGAACTCCTCTTTAATCACTACTACTAATGACGACTGTTCTCTAGAAATCATTTAGAGATTTTCTACGTTTAACCCTCTCATTCGAGTTGTCGCCTATGTTCGACGCTTTATTCAACATTTTCGCCGAATCCAAAAAGGTTTTATGGATCTGAAGCTTACTGTGCCTGAATTGAATGAATTTACTCTAATTTGCGTCAAGATCACGCAGCAATATTACTTTGCTTCCGAACTCAAACGACTACAATCTAATAGGCACATCTCTAGTTCCTTATGTTCCCTATCACCTTTTGTCGACACCAGGGGTGTTCTCAGGGTGGGCGGTCGGATTCGTCGATCAAATCTGGAGTACAATGCTAAGCATCTGATATTGCTGCCAAAGAAATGTCATCTTTCCATGTTGATTTGTGACCATTTTCATGTTTCATCAATGCATTCCGGACCTCGCACTACTCAGTCGTTGATTCTCCAGAAATTCGGGATTATTTCTCTACGTTCTTCACTTCGATAGCTTATACATAATTGTGTCCGTTGTCTGCGCTACCGTGCCAAACCACAGCAGCCCATGATGTCCGACTTGCCTGATTTCCGTCTCCAGCCTTCACGCGTTTTAGCTCAGTGGGCGTAGACTGCGCCGGTCTGATGATGATGAAAACCGGCAAGTTACGAACTTCCAAGTTGGTTAAAGGTTATCTTTCCATCTTTGTTTGCACTGCTACGAAAGCTGTTCATTTGTCTGTGCATTAAGCTCAGACACTTTCCTCGCTGCTTTCGATCGCTTTGTGGCCAGGAGAGGCCTACCTTCTGACGTTTACTCCGACAGTGGCACGAATTTTGTCGGTGCCGCTCGCAAGCTCCGAGAAATTCATACTCAAATTCAAGCATCCTCTGCTAAATTCACGGTCACCTCGCCAGCCGCAACATCAAGTGGCATTAAAATTTCATTCACGTATCCATCCGTGTTTTATTTTTCAGGTACCTATGAATCGTTCCACAGATGCGACTTTTTTTTTAGCTACTATCCCAATCAATATCAGTTCCGTATGAGATATTACAACCCAGGTAATTAAAATGACTAACCTGGTCCAAAATCTCATTATTCACGACTATCTGAGTTCTTATAGAAATACCATTACCTGCCTTCAAATACCATAGTTATAGATTTTGAAGCAGAGATCTGTAGCCCACAGTCTTGTATGATGCTACTAAACGTAAATATCGCCCTCTGTAACTGGTCTTCTGTTTTCTGTATCATTACCTTGTCATCTGCATAAAGCAATGCATTTACGTGAATATGTTGCTGAAATGATATTCCCGAGTGAACTTCATCTGTCCATCGCCAAAATATATCGTCCATGTAGATATTAAAAAGTGTCGGTGAAATAGAGCACCCTTGTCTCACACCTTTATCTTCTGCATTTAATTTTTCTCCATTTTCAATATTCTGAAAATAAAAATAAATACAGGTAATAATAAAAATATTTGAACAAATCTAACTATATAATTTAGATTTTTAATAAGCGATTCTGTTGTTCACATTACACAGTTGCATAAATACTTATACCAAAAGGGAAAGCCTCGTCTCTGCAGCCACTATTCCTTCATTTCCACATCAAAACCGCAACCCGTTTCACTGAACACGGTTCCAAACTACAACAACCCAGGCCTCCATGCGCAATCCTTTTTTCAACACCGCGTCTTCAATAGTGTTTACTAAAATGTGTCTTGCCGGACTATGAGTTCGCAAATCCTTGTCTTCTGATGCCTATAGCGTGTAGCAAACCCGTTTTCTCCTTGATTTCTCTCAAAAGCTCTTTGTAAATTTTCAACTTCCCCCAATTTGTTTTGACGACGAGTCGTGTCTGAAACCACGTTTCAGCAGCTTCAGTTGTTTTTCTCTCCTGCCTTCTCCGAGTACAAAACTCACATTAGCACATCATAACACTTCAGAAAATGAGTTACAAAATTATTTTATTTTATTAGAACTTTGTCTTGCCGGGTTGTAAGGCCGTGGCCCAACGTTGTTTGGTGCAAACGTTTCGGCCGTGGCTTCGACGGCCACATCTACAATGCAGACGGCTGCATCAAACTGACCAGTAAGCCGAGCCCGACAGGCGGATCCAAAAGAAACAACAAAAGATTACCGAATTCCAACCATAAAAAAGTACTACGGACATTAGCAGGAAAGCCAACACAGGAATATAGACCAAATGTTTTACAAAGAGATCGCATAACTTGGCCAACTTTATTGTTAATGCTGGACAGGATGACCAAGAGATATGAAATATCGGAGATGGAAATTCTGATGGAAGTTAGAAGCAAGAATAATAGGAAAGCTAAAATTAGGAATAACATGTAGGTGGTTCCCTTCGGCGGAGTGGATCGGTATGCAAACGAGAGATGGTGTTTCTGTCAGGGCAGCCTGGGGGTATCCTGGGTCCTGGCCTGGCAGGATGGTGTACATCGGCAGCGGGGTGTGCATCTAGTGTGGTGGCGGAGGAGCCTACAGTAGGCCAACGGCTACACACATGGGCTAAGTTAGTTAGTCTACTCAGATCTGGTACAGAGAGCTCGTCACATGAGGTGAAAGCAACTCTCTAGGGGAAGAACAACCCGAAATCAAAGTTCCTGGTCCCCCAGGTTGGGGGTTTTACAGCAGCCCAGTAATATGCTTAAGTAAAAATACATGTACTTACTGAACTCACGAGCTTATTTGCTTACTTACTTACTTACGTACGTACTTACGAGCCTCGGAAATCGGATCTCGGTAGAGTGAGGGGGAGATGGGTTCCGGAACAGGTCTAAGGCGTAGCCCTTGGTGTGATGATAATAATGATGATGTAGGTGGTAAGACGAGTAGTCCCAGTTGAGAAGGGAACTAGGAAACGTGGAAAGCAGAAAAAATGTAGCCCGGGAGGAATTATGAAGATGGTTAAGAAATACCTAACAGAGGGAAGAAAGAAGTATCTATAGACTGACCAGAACATGCCGCAAGGAGTGGGTCTGGCATGAGGTAAAGAAAAGATACTAATTATGCTAAGACAAGATTAAATTAATTTAACGAAAATATTTTTGCACTTTCACAAAACGAAAAACAATTATTCACAACTACCATTAAAATCTATTTACTACTCCTTAAATAAATAGTGAAGTCACACACACACACACACAGGTTTATGTTCAGCTGAACAAGAAGTACATAATTAAATTTAGAAAGGAATAACAGAAACGCTGAGTACAGACGTTGATTTAATTTCAGTAACGTTATATTATATCGCCCTCCCTCGCTATGTATTTCACGTAATAATTGAATTTGGGTGGTACGAATATTATGATAATTTGAACTCGGTGCAAATGTGATGTGGCGTACTCACTAACAAAGACAGAGAGTGAAATGGATTGATGCATTTGCATTGCAAAGGATTCAGTGTCGACAGTAAACTCTAACACTGTAACGAAGTTTTCACTACAACCAAACGTAGGGCTTTAATATCAGGCCGCAGAAAAACAAACAGTGGAAAACACACGGACGTACACACACACCATGCGCGCGAGAACGAACATGAGTTTAATGTATTAATGAAAGAAACATATATAGAAACATTAATATTGCCGAGGATAAATACATGGAATGACGATTAACTAAAGATGAATTAATTACACAATATTTGAAGTTAGACTTTATTATTCCCGATTGTTTGACAAATAACCCAGTTGGCCAACACAAATTTAACTAAAATTGCCTTTTGTGAGTTCGTTTTACATAGTTGTTAGTCTTTAAAAAATCTTGAGAATTTGTGAGTAACTTAAAATTTTGACTTTCCTTTACTACCCTGTCATCTTAATAACGATGTCAGCAGTCAAAGTCTCATCACAGTTCGTCTTTGGTGTGCCCGTTGTAATGTACAATGACAGTGGTCAGGGTTTCGCCTTCGGGTTGTTATTGGGTTTTGAAAGTCCACTAGTCTGACTCCACACGATCGGCATGTATTGAACTTGCACCAAATCCAGTACGCTCCAAGTGACTCGAAAACTATGCGGACAATCTTACACTACTATGGAAAGTTACTTGGTTCTAAACTGAATGGTTGTTTCCAATACCAGTGTAATTAGATATTACCTCTCAGAGATCGGCAGCGCTCAATGCGGTGATTTCGCGGACTTTTAACCGTTTTCTCCAAACCTATCGTTTGAAGGGAAACCATGTGTGTCGCGTTTGAGTGATCGATATAAACTGTCTTGCATGCGGGGTAGTCTAATCTTGAGTGAGAAATACTATAATATATAAAGCTATATATATATATATATAATATATAATATATAAAGCTATCATTAGTCGTATTTAATTCTAATATCTGTAAACACTTGGTTACTCACCGTCCTGTGACTTCTTTAAAACTTCCAATAACTACGCGTTTCAAGGATAAATCCTCATCATCGGGTTATATAAAAACACAAATCCTTCTGGAGAAGTCGTCAAAAAATCAAAAATTTTTACCAAACATCACAGTGTGTATGTCATCTAAGAACACATTATTGTAGCACTCCACGCCGCCGCCTTGCGACCTGGTGCGCACCGCTACACGCGATCAAACATGTCCTGAGATTTGATATTATCGGAATTACGTTCATAAAATTAAACAACTAATTAAACATTAATACATTAAAATCGTTCTTTATTATAAACATAAAACACATTTTAAAACGTTTCTTATACTTCTGCATGAACATAGAATTATTCAACATGACAATTGCCTATTAAGACATTCGATTTGCCAGTAAGACATTTGAATCGTGTATAGAATTATTTTTAAAAAATATTTTGATTTTTTGACGAGTTCTCCAGAAGGATTGGTGTTTTTATACAACCTGATGATGAGGATTTATTCTTGAAACCCGTTGTTATTAGAAGTTTTAAAGAAGTCACAAGACGGTGAGTAACCAACTGTTAACAAATATTACAATTAAATACTTATACACGTGATTTGGAGACTATAATATAATGAATATCATTAGTCGGTTTTTAATTTTCAAGTGACGGCATTAGATTCCCATTACGTAAAGTTCGGCTTCTTCTGGTCAAGAAATTTTCTAAACCTATCGCAAAGTTATCTAAAATTGTATGTTCTTTTCTTATGGGCTTGCATTTTGAGTCATATATAAAATTATTTAAAAAAAAATATATTATTACACTCGCGGGTGGAAACGTATATATCATGAATTTACATACTCAAACATGTCGTGAGATTTAATGTCATTGGAATTACGTTAGTAAAATGAAACAACTAACTAAACTTTAATACATTAAATTCGTTCTTTATTAAAAACATAAAACACATTTGTAACTAATTCTAAATTACAATTTTATAAACCAAAAATATAAGTAACCAGATCTGGGTTAAAAAAAATTTAATTCGTATTATAACAAAACAGATCGCCAGTAAAATTTTAAAATACCTACCAGTAACAGGTTGAATTGTACCTTTATATTAAGTTCCTCACATTTAATTCTTTAAAAACATTTCATCATAGTTATTAAAAATTTACGTTATCAATATTTTTTAATTATTTATTTTTCATCCATTGTGTGTCTGTTTCATTCATCTGTTGTATTTTCTCCTTTTTCTTACCGTCATAAACAAAAATTTTCATTGCCGTCTGGTTCTCCTTATTTCTTTCTACCAGGGGGTGTGTGTGTGTGTGTGTGTGTTCTTTATGGTCCTCTGGAAGGAAGGAAGCGTGCGCGTATCTGTGGGTGCGTATGTTCTCCAGCCTCTACCCAAAACTCTTATACCGCGTTAGTGAACCGTGACAAACGACAATGACGTTAACATATTCTAGCAAATATATAATTTCTAACAGATAATTTTATAATAAAACAATGTTTTAAAATATTATAATTAAATATTTTTCTTATTTGAAGTAAAACGTTGTGGCTTTTTCTGGAGCAAGTCATATTAGAACAAAAAATTTTTATAGAAGTCTCACTAATAGAACAGATTTTGAAGAATCTAGGGTGCAGTATTACATATCAAGATGATAAAGTGGTTGAAAGCATAATTAGTCTCTTCCAGTTGCTTTGCGAATGTATCGTTAGATGATGAAAGAAAAACAAGGAAAGAGACTCAAATGAAATAATATAATGTAATGGTCATATCTCAGCTACTATATGGTAGTTAAAATTACTTTAGAAAGGCAAAAGATATATGTAGAATACAAAGAGCAAACGTTTTGAGAGCTCTAAATGGTTTTAACAGGGAAGACCTTCGGAATCTTTACGCTTGTTAATTACATAAGACTGTCTTGTTTACAGTCTGTCTGTGAAATTCCTTTCAAAGATTGTTCTTAAACTGTGCTGGCCTTTTGGTCAAGGATTTTCCAACAGGTTTGGTCCGCGCGTTTTAACAATATAGAAATTATTTGTCTTCATTTTTGCGGGACGTGCAATTATTAACACGATTACGTACAATCCAGTGATTATAATAATTGTGTAACGTTGGTGTTAAACTTCCTTCCCGGGCTGTTTGGCCGTGTCCATTGTTTTCTACAAAAACAGAAGTTTTGGCAGTGCCATCGACTACCATCATCAGTGAAAATCGAGTTACGCTAACGTAAGGTGGTATACGTTAGTGATCACAGTACTGAGGTAACTACTGTGACGATTTAAATTGTAAAAATAATCAAGAAAATAAAAAAATTTTAAAAAGTTAAGGTTGCGAGCTATTAAGCCATTTAAATCTCACTGTAATAATATAAAAACCTGTATGTACTCAGTATGAGAGGAAGCAGTAATAAGTAAGTACGAAGATACTCTAATAAAAAGACAAATTGTAAAGAGCTATTAATATCGTATTTAACCCGTTGCTTGTTATCAGGCGCTGACCTGTTGATTCCAGACTCGACATGTTTTCCGAGTCTTGTGTAAGTTAGAATAAGATAAAAAACCTAATGTTAATAATTAAAAATCTGAAGACACAGATAGTCGCTAAAACAACTTATTTAAATTATGTATATTTATTTAGGGATAGTTTGTATAAATAAAAATGTTAACTTAAAGAGAGACAGGGACTATATTCTCGCGCAGTAATTGCCCCTCTACCATTTTGTCCAGTACCAGACGAAGCGAGCAAAAATCTCTCTCTCGCTATGGTGACTTCGTGCAGTACAGACGTACGAGCTATGCTCTTACACTATGTTACCGATACTTTCGTTTACCTTAATGTGGTATACAAGAAATTGCTGCTGAAAGCATATGTATGTGTTAACTAGTATAGCTATGTAAAAAACAAGAGACTTAAAGTGTAACTCGAAACGTAAAAAATGGTGTAACACAAGATGACTTCGAACTTCAAGAACTAACAACACTTCCAACATCATACCTGGAGATGTGAACTATCAGAACCCACAAACTCTAGTAGACACGACAGAATATGCAGATCAGGACATCCGAGAATCTACAAGTACCATCGTAAAAAGTTCAATCTACCCTGCGGACTTTTGAACCCTTTGATGACAAAGACCAGACCGAGATGACGACGGGGCTATTCCGGATTCCCAAGACGGACACCCCAGGACGAGGTTTCTGCATACCAATTAAAAGGTGACTCGATAGCCTGTCTATCGAGGCTTACTAATATTTGTTACACAACACACCTTAAAAGAGACTTTTCAGAGACTATTAACTTTTTAAAGATAAAAGAAATTAAAATCTAAGAATTTAATGTAACTATTCAAACATCATACGTTGTAACAGTTTATATGATAATGTATAGTAGTATAATTCAAGTAATAATACCATTCTTCAAATGGTTAAATAAAAAGAAAGTCTTGCAAGCTAATATCATGAATTGAGTATAACTAAAAGTTTTAATGAATAAATACCGAAGGTTACCCGGATCCGAGGTATAGCTAAATAGAATCAATGTTGATCCCAAAGTTTAAAGAAAACATTCAAATAACTTCTGTTTAATTCGTAATGTCATGGGATCTGTCAGTAAATGTTTTTAAATGTTAAATAAAGAGAAGTCGTCTTGTTACACACATATAAGGAGTGCTTAAATCAATAGTATACCTTCCCATTGTTTCCTTACACAGTTAGTAAGTAATTTGTTATATTAATTATTTGTGATACATTCTGTTACAACGTAGGCAGCCCATCTAATTAACGGAGTTTAATTACGATGGGTTCCCTGGATTTGTAACGAGGCGAAAAGACGTTACACTACGTGAGGCTTAATCACAGTACTGTCGTCACTACCGTATACCACCTCACGTTAGCGCACTCGATTTTACACTGATGATGGCAGTCGATGGCACTGCCGAAACATGTGTTTTCGTAGAAAATAATGGACCGCGGACAAAAACAGCCCGGGAATGAATTTTAACAAAATTGACTTCGGCCGTGCAAGCCTAAGTACATTACCGTGCCATTTATTTCCGACACTGAAGATGATCGCCAATTATGGGGTCGAAACGTCTGTCCACACAAACAATAGGCAACAGCCTAACAGCCAGGCAAGTAATGTTTCCAACTAAGTTGACTTTTTTTATAAAAAATATTTGGACTACTAATAAACACACAAGTACAAAATTAATGACAGCAGAGATGGAATTTTGGAGACGTTCTGCAAGAGTATCTAGACGTGAGGAAATTAGAAATAAAGTCATTAAGGACAGAATGAATGTGAAAAATTCAATTGTTGATTTTAACAAAAAAAATATATATATACAATGGTATGGACACAAAAAAAAGAATGGCACATGAAAGATTGCCAAGGAGAGTCATGGAATGGACCCCACCGGGGAGAAGGAAAAGAGGAAGACCACCGATCACCTGGATAGAAGAAATTCAGACTATATTGAGGGAACGAGAAATTGAAGAAGATCTGTGCATAAACGAGCAGCAGTGGAAGCTGAGAATTCAATCACTTCTGTAATATATGGTTCCGAGAAATGCGTAAACACTGTACAGCCGGAATAATAATAGGCCTAATATAAATAAAATTTTTAGTCATAATATAATTTAAATATTGCAACACGCACTTTATAAACACGCTTTTATTGTAGCAGTATAGTCCGCCGATATAATATTCAATTAGCGAAGAGTAAGTAATAATGTTTCACCAAAAGGCTTTCACTTTTTTATAAACCGAATTTTAAATATCACGTTTTCCGCGTTTTTTTGTACCCTGATATAAAAAACTTTTTGTTAAACAAAAGATGTAATTACGTTTGAAGAAGTAAACCCCGTAATAAGGAAGGGATCAGATTTTGTGTCAAGGGAGATTGTACGTTAGCAGTGTTTTTTGGAAAGTGTTTTTCCTTATCAAATTTAATACAGTACCTATTAAACTCTCGTGACTTATTTAAATTTTAGGAACACGCTTTCAGGTGCACAAATTGAAAACATTGAACACATAAACGTCGCGTAGAGAATAGGATAAGACGAGTGCCTGACCTACTGGCTTTTGAGGTGTCCAGGACTTAAATGCTTGTTACATGTTAAGTATACCCTCGCTTCTCAGTTAAGCATTTTATTACGCAATTACAGAACGTTCTCGAACAATGGGCAGTATCGCTCTACATGTTTCTCGGCTACCCTAGCAGAGCCCAGATGTAATGTTTGTGTGCGTACATATTGCTGCTACTTTGAAACGAAAGACAATTACTTATCATGCGTCAACTTACTTACTTACTTCTTACTTCTTAATACGAGCATCCGAGGCTGGCTGCTTCGATGGCTCGATGTTTTCTGTAAGTGATAAAAAACTCTCGAATAGCATTTTATCCAGTTTTTTCTCCCGCCATTTTGCGTTTAAGATTATCCCTCGCTGGTAGCGTTGCCGGGCAATCCAAGAGAATGTGATTTAGGGTTTCGTCCTGCTTCTTGCACATTCCACAAAGAGTACTGTCTTTTAGGTGAAACCTATGCAGGTACCTGTTCGTCACGATGTGACCCATTCGTGCTCTTGCCGCAAATGACGCCACAGATCGAGGCATCCCTTTATAGATTTTTGGGCGGTTTGGGGAGCTTTGGATGGCGAAGTACTCGCGTCCGGTGCTACAATTCTCCCATCTCCGTTTCCAGGAGTCAATGAAGAACCTCCTGGCTGCTTCTTTACACTGTGTGAGAGAATAACGCTGCGCCTGTACAGGGCCCATGCAGCAAGCTTCACTGGCAAAAGTATCTGCTACTTCATTTCCATGAATTCCGCAGTGACTTGGAATCTATTGAAAAACAACATTCTTATCATGCGTCAACAATCTAGGTTATTCTAGACCGCGTCGGTCGGCGCACTGTGTTCAAAGCCAGATATTGACACTGTTTTTAGTGGATTTGAGAGCGCCACTTGTTTACCACGTCATCCAAAAAGTAACAGTTTATTCTGACATCTCAGCGGGGTAAAAATATAAGCATCCAGCGATGTTCAGTGTAGTTTATGTCAGGCGTTTTACTGAGTGCGTCACAAATGGTCATCAGTGAAAAGTGATTAATGTGCGGGAATCTACTAGTTGACGTTATTATTGCGTGTGTACAAATTTAACTTGAATTATTGTACGAGTATAATCTTGTTGATTACAAACTGTATTTTGTAATTAATTGACTTTGGTAATTAGTAACTTCATTTGTGTCAGTGTTTTGTTTTCCACTGTACCATACGACGATCACTTAGACCGTAGTAACAGTATAATTATTTCAAACAAGTTTGAAGACATGTTTGTAAAATTGTTTCCGAAGACAGCCAATATATTGTTACGATGGTAACCCCAGACCGTCATGGTTACAGTGGAAACAGAATAATTGCTACCATTGAAGCCTCTAATTACAAACTTCAGTTAGAGACAATGAACGGTTACAAATCAACAAAGTATTCTTATAGAATAAATCTTAGCAGTCTTATTTTAATTTTTAACAGACATTAAGTTAGTATTTAAACTAATAAATGCAGTCATGTTCAAATGATTCAAGTGTAAATAATTGCCAATACTAAAAGCTTAAAAACGTTAGTAATATGTTGAATATTCTGTATGTAGTAGGGATGTCTACTGAAACTTTAGCTAGTGCAGGCTGCACGTGTGTCGCTGCTTGACGTCACAAGGGACTTCAATTTTCTACTTGAACGGAGAAGAAAGGACACTCACACATGATACCCGAGCACTTAACGTAACTTTCTCTTTTCATCGAAAAATTTTATACTCTCGCTTTTTACAACTAGGCTACAGGATGAAAGGTCACTTTGGCTGCAATAAATTTTCTTTAAGATATTATTACGACATTCACGCATTTCAATCTTGAAATATCGGTATGGAGAACCATACATGACTTTCATGTTCTAAGATTTATATTTAAAATCATTTACTTGAATTCGGTTTGATAATTTCTAACAAGTTAGGTGTGTTCCTTGTAAATCGAGTTTTATGTTTGACAAATTGAAAAGAAATATTTCCATAGAAACTACTTTTTTGTTGCCGATAACGTAGTACACATATACAAAATTATCCCCTCCCCCTTCAATGGTCATTTTCATTTATAGGAAATTATCCCCTCCTCTTCAACCCTCTTTTCATTTACAGATATTTCATCTACCTTTCTTTATTACGACCTTTTTTTGAGGATACTTTATTTATCAAAATTAAGTACTTTACTCTTGTTAAAACGTTGCAGGTAAAATATCCCTTCCCCTTAACCGATCTTCACCAAAAGCAACAGGCCTTGAGTCCTCTACAACTCAGGCACATATGCAAAACATTACTTGTTTCCTTTTGATTTTGCGGCAGATATCGTTTGCCATAGAAAAATTGTACACAGAGACACACAGACAGTTTTCAGAAATGACTTTTCTTCATGTTTTGAGGGTAGTACAATCAGAATCAGCCCTTGTCTCAGACACAATTTTTTCGCGATCACCATACTTCTATTTCCTTATGGAACATGGAAGTAATAATGGAAAAGCTAATTTGAACGCAAGAAGAAAAAACAAATTACTAAAAACCTTCAACAGCAAAAAAAAAAAAAATTAATATTACAATGAGTTGTTCAGCTGTCCAATATACACTATAACTACAAATAACAAATGTCGCAACAAAACTACAAATGTCTGCAATCAAACAAGCTATTAGTTCTTGTTGCTTGTAGTCAGTAATGGCACTGATTAAACACGCACTGAATCGCAGAATCCGACTGGTTAGGGCGGCAAGATGTTGATCTACCCAGCAAAACCCCTCGTGTAGCACATTGTTGTTTACAAGTCAGTTCCAGCTGCCGGGAGCATGAACGGCGGCGTCTAGAAGTTGCCGAAACCGCTGGAACATTCCATATTGCGTCGACCAGCCGACCTCGCCTACATTACTACCTACAGTGAACCAGTAAAATTACTACACCGAACCAGTAATGGGAAGATTTTAAATCTTTTATAGATAATAGAAATTTAAAAAAGTTTAAATACAATAAAATATCATCAACAAACAATATCCTAATTATTTCAAGCAATAATTTAAATTTTATTTATACTGTACATTGTTTTATATATAGGAGAGTCTTAACAATAATTCAGTCAATCATTTATATCTGTTTTATTTATACTATTTTAATATTATATATATTTTTATACATTTTATGTTATACTGGCAATTACATAATATTATTACGTACTGCGTAAAGTGTTACACCATTACAAAACATTCTACGTGATTCTCGGACGTTCGAGTGGAAACCGGCTGTAATGTTGCGTGCGTACTTGATACAACATGCGTTAGCAAGACTATTCTAGACTGCGCCAGCCGCGCGCACTGTGTCAAGGCCTCAATCAATTATGTTCTAGTGTAGCGCTGATGGGCAGTATGGATGTTTCTGGAATTTCGGCGAGGTATAAATACAAGTACTCAGCGACGCTCAGCTTCAGTTATGGTGGCGATATATTCCAGTGCGGTTCGAAGTATTGTGGCGAAATGTTATGCTATGTGTTTTATATTTGTGCGGCACAATTGTAGTACAATTGTGTTTTATATTAGTTGCCATTATTATTGCATGTGGACAATTTTATTTGATTTCTTGTAAGAGACTATCTCGTTTATTACAAACTGTTAATTGTGATAATTAAAGCTGGTGATGAGTGACTTAATTGGTGTCTTGTATTTTGTTTTCCACCGTACCATACGACGATCAGTAGATCGTCGTAACAATATTTTAATTGTAAATTGGTTATTGAAAATTAGACACAAAAGCTTACTGTATGTTGTTATAATCGCATAGTGATTGCAGGCCTACAATATTATAATACATTATATATTTCCATTACTTGAAGTGATACGTAGTTTGGCTTGTAAATTGTCTTCACACCAAAGCGTATTGTCTACAATTTATAATCCAGTAACTGTACTTTATTTTGTTCCAAGCAATAGATCACTCAGCTTTGTTCAACAACCGTTTCGCTGGGATTTTCAAATCGTTTCGTTTGCCATACTCAACAATACTGCCGAGGAATTAAAGAATCATCGGAAAAGGAGTCAGTCGAAGACGATTTGTGGATCGCTATGTTTCGTAAGAACGGTAGGCTTTTGATTAGAATAAACAGTACCACTGAAGGAAGCGTTTTTAGGTTTATAACAAAATTTGGTTTATAAAAATATAAATTTAGTTGCTTCACATTTTTAAATATTACTGAATGTTTTAAGAAAAATTAATTGCTGTCATTTACCCCTTTGTCATAATGAACGAGTTTTAGAAACAAGTATACTTAGTATGCTGCGGTTCCCTGGTTTCCAGCGCGTGGCTTATAACAGCTTATACCATCGTGTACCCGCATATTTAATGCTACTTTTGTATTCCGTAAATTTATTTTCTTGTTTACGTCAGTCCTTCTCTCTCTCCCCCTCTCTCTCTCTCTCTCTCTCTCTCTCTCTCTCTCTCTCTCTCTCTCTCTCTCTCTCTCTCTCTCTCTCTCTCTGACACTGTAGCCCTGTGCAAGTCTTATCATTCTCTACGCTTCGACGCCACTAGTCGCGGTTCCAAGCCACAGCATCTGCCTTTGAACGCGTTCTTTGTCTCTTCAGAGTTTTCACACCTTTGAAACTTTCCACTTTCAGAAAATCAAACACGTTGGCGTGAAGTAAGATGGAGATATGGTTAGTGTCCTATGACCATCCATCGTAAGCATAGAAGGGATGTGCTTCTGACTGTTAACATTTTTGAATCGTTGACGACTTATTCCATATTATCCCGGAGAAGGTGTCTCTTCCGTAAACATTTTTCGTCAAGATCATAAGACATAGCCTTGATAGAAAAGCCCTTCCGTTAGTCAATACATACTAGTCATTAGTGCTATAACTAGGAGTGGGGGTGGTGGTTAAAGAGATCAATCTTTCGCAGAGCTATTACAGCAGAATTTCATAAAATCTTAGTGTAGATCTGTTTATAAGCCAATAGCATATGTTAAAGTATAGCTTATAAATGATTTTATCAATACAGGGAAATACAATGTTTCTGAACTAATAAAATATAGTTAGTTTTCTTAATAACGACAATATTCAACATTTGATAAATAACTTACGTATTTGTAGTCTTACATATACTTTATATAATTTATATACTTATATAGGAAAAATCCTGAATTTCTCGGTTGTCCTGAAAAAATGGGAACTAATCTTAATATAAATAAAAGTCATTGTATCTACAGTATGTATGTATGTATGTTCCACATCTCCTCCTAAACCACTGGATCGATTTCAACCAAACTTGGCACAAATATTTTAGGTGTTTTTTCGATGGGGTCCTTTGGGGTCCACATCTCCTCCTAAACCACTGCACCGATTTCAACCAAACTTGGCACAAATATTTTACGCAACGGGGGAACCAACATGGGGATAGGTGGTTTTTACGATACGATCCTCTAGGGGGTCCTTTGGGGTCTTAAAAAACTATTAGATCTGGTTACCATGGCAATCCAATAGAATACATTCTGGTTGCCATAGCATCGTTGGGAGCCTCCCGCGTAGGGAATAGCGCGGGAGTCGTCCGACGGGCCTTCCCCGGAGTCCTTCCACGGAACCCGGGGAGTCTTAGGCCGGATCTCGCGAAAGACGTCCGGGCCAGAGTCCCAGCGTCTCGCCCGGCATGTCGACGGCTTTCCCGGGCTTTGGAGAACCTTCCGTACCCCGGGGAGGTCTCTGACCAAGTCCTAGCGCGGGAGTTTGACCGGCCTGGATGCCGGAAAATGTAGGCGGTGTCCCGGCATAGGTGGAAGCCTCCCGCGTTGGGAATAGCGCGGGAGTCGTCCGACGGCCCTTCCCCGGAGTCCGTTCACGGAACCCGGTGAGTCTTAGGTCGGATCTCGCGAAAGACGGCCGAGCCAGAGTCCCAGCTCCTCGCCCGGTATTTCGACGGCTTTCTCGGGCTTCGGATAACCTTGCGTACCCTGGGGAGGTCTCTGACCAAGTCCTAGCGCGGGAGTTTGACCGGCCTGGATGCCGGAAAAAGCAGGCGGTGTCCCGGCATAGGTGGAAGCCTCCCGCTTAAGGAATAGGGCGGGAGTCGTCCGACGAGCCTTCCTTCCCCGGGGTCCGTCCACGGAACCCGGGGAGTCTTAGTTCGCATCCCACGAAAGACGGCGGGGCCAGAGTCCACGGTTCTTATAAATAAAGATATAGGTTATGATATCGTAGGTGGTGTATGCATCTTAAGAAACTTCTTAATAGTGCATGAATTCAGAGTTGTTTCAGTTTGAATTTAAATGTAAATAAGTTAAGATCGAAGTAAGTTATAAGCGAGTACAAAAAACAACGTTTTGATAGCGAATGTATTCAGATCGTAGTGTTCAGACAATATAAATGCGCTTGCTTTAGTTTGAATTTAAAAATTGATAAGCTGAAATCTATTGAGGTATTGTATTGTTAGAATTAGTTTAGGAGACACTAATTTAACAAATACCTTATTTCAACATTAACACAATGAATTATAAAACGACAGTTAAATACGCAGCGCGTACAAGTACTGTAGACATTTTATTGAAAACTAATTTAGCTGTTCGCCCTCTCCCAGAGTTAGAAATCGAGAAGGAGCATCACGCGCAACAGAATTATTCTCCAGATATAAGAATACAGTTTATGACATGTTCTTAAACAGGCGCGCTACAAAGTATTCCTCCAGTGAGAATGCGAACGTAACAATATATGGAAGATTATACAATATAGAAGTAATATAACGTTAGAATAAGAATAGGTGCCTATGAGCCTATGAATAAATTATGAACCCGAGCAACGCTGGGTAAATCGGCTAGTTATAACTAAAATACTACTCAGTCGGAACACTAAGTTTTATAGGTAACTAATTTTTACTTTGTAGCCTGAACCAGTTTTCGCTTATTACAAGCTTCATTAGAGGCTCCCGATAGGAGCGCTGTCTCTCTTGTTCTTGGTGACGGCGCCGTCGTTTGAAATAGCTATGTTGTGTGCGTGCAGTGTATTATGTTCGAACAGTATGTGTGATTTGAATTGTCTCGGTCCGTGTAGGATGTCGTGATGTCGTTTTTATGTGTTTTTGTGTATTTGTATATTTCTAGTTGTTCAAGAGTGTCTAATTTTTTGGCCATTTGTGTGTACGTGTAGAATATCCATGTTGAAGATTATGTTTGTGTATATGTGGTTTGCTCAAATGAGGTGGTTTGCAAACGTGGATTCGGTGGTGGAGTGTAGTGGCTTTGTGTGTTCAATGTATCTCTGTTCGAAGCAACGTCGTGTCTGACCTATGTAGAATTTGTTACATCCTGAGCAGTTTAGCTTGTAAACACTAGGTAAATCAAGTTTGTATTGTTCTTTATCCAGGGAAGTTGAACCTTCAAGAGAGCTTCATGCCCCCCCCCTCCAAAGAAGATAATAATGTTATGCTGAATGCTGAATAATAATGCTGCTAGTTACACTGCTAGCCATTATAAGCTGGAGCTTACAGGGAAAACAGCCTCGTTAGATTTCATCCGGTACTCTCAGAAGAAAAATATATAAAGGAAATAATTAAAAATCACCCCATAGCCGTCGAATTTTCGAATACTTTATTCTAACAGAGTTCGTAATAAAATATTGTCATAGTTTTTAGTGCATCATTCTAATAGTCATCTAAGCATACATATTTAGTCTAATATTCTGTTATTCTTCCAATATGGTTTCTTCTGCAAGTAGTGTATTGGGGTTTTGTCATTTCAATACCTGACGCACGCTTCACTGAAAAATATCAGCATCATCAGAGGTTTGTAAGTAAATCAATAACAATCGAAATAATTCTATGTCAGTATAGAATCTAAGGAATAATCGAATTTGTTTCGATTTTGTACAATAAAGGGTAATCGATATAAGTCGATTAGTTAACGATTGTTTTAATGTTTATTTACTTAAGCAGCTGTGTAGTCGGTTATATTGGAAGTATTTAATGTTTATATTATTTTATTTATTCTTATTGTAAGTAGACGGGATCATCGTCTCGTAGATTTTTGTTATAAAATATTATTTTGTATTAGTATTGGTAGTTATTATTATTATTAAGGTTTGGTTTTTATTATGAAAGGTGGTCTAACCAGGTAATCGTCTAATAACTCACCTTTGTTCGTATAGCATCTCAACCATCTCCGTCCAGGAATTTAGATATATCTTTTCTAAAATTTGTATACCTGCTCTGCCTCATCTAGGAACTCCGCAATTAACACATTATACCAAACGCCGTTGCCCAATAACAAAAAACATTGACTGGAGAACTGGAAACCAACACGTTCTATCTCTTCGATTTGCAGTACTGAGCCAATTAAAATGCAAGTTGCTGTAGAATAATCGATCAAACTATTCTACCAGTTTTTTGTAGAATAATCGGCCACCGTCTGGAAGGAGGAGAAAGAGCTAGGACATGTTGGAGCTTTGCGTTATCCGGCTGCTCATGCAACGCATGCAATGCCGGCACACATGTTGGCTCTATCCTCAGCATAACAATTAGCTGCCATTTTAAACTATACTTAGTAGTTGTGCAGTTTTGTATCCGGTTAGTCGATTCGTTGTCATGGTTACCCAATCCGCGTTGCAGGCGAAAGCCGATTTTGGCACCGACAGCTGACATACTTCAATCAATCCTTTGGCACACTTCTCATCTATTATTGATTCTCGTTGCCTTTCGTATGTAAGCATCTATAAGAATACACACGTAAACATTTGATTGTTGTCTGAATAGCCTATAGTTTGACGGGATGATCACTACGAGTTACACTTGACAATTGGATAAACTCATCCCGTCATTTGACTCTAGGCACTGTATATGTGTGTGTGTGTGTGGGGGGGGTTATTTGTGTAGCATTTCAAATTAAATATTACTTGTATGTTTGAAGCGAACTTACTTACTTACATTTACAGCGCCGCGACAATCCATTACTGAGTCGAGGCTTCCTTTAACACCATCCGCCCGTTGTCCCGGTCAAGTACAGCTGCTCTCTAGTTCCGGGTTCCAAGGATATGGCGCGCATCATACTTCACACCGTTTCACAACGTAGTTTGGGTCTACCAACTCTCCTGGTGTTATAGATCTGTTCTGTGAGTGCTTTTCTGGGTATTTCATTCTCCCCTATTCTGAGGACATGTCCAACTCCTCTGAGTCTACAAATATCTTTCAAGTTTTGGTCCTTCATTCACCTCCCACACATATTGGACCAAAATTACTGCGGAGGATTTTGCGTTCATGAACCAGCAGTCATGCGTACATGACTCAGACTTTCTAGAAATGGTCCAGGTCGCAGAACCATAGGTGAGAACTAGACGGACCAGTGTTTTACACAGAAGCAGCTTAATGCTCCAGCCAATTGTTCTGATCTGGAACAGCGGTCTGAGACCAAAGAAGCACCTATTAGCTGAGGCGATTCTTCGCTTTATTTCTTCTGCCGTTTTCCCATCGGAGTTAACTTGGCATCCTAAATAAACAAAGTTGTTGACTTTTTCGAAGGAATAGATACCAATTTGGACGTGGTCTCCTTCTCTAGCTTCCTGGTGACCATGTATTTTGTCTTGCGCTTGAATCAAACAAATTTCTTAAAAAACCTGTTTCTCGTAAATTCATCCGTTTTATTACAAACGGAAATAAATGAGTTTTTAAAATTTTATAGTTGATACATAGACATATATCTACTTGAGTAGTTATAGATAATTTTGTTATTTTGATAAATTTTGACGGACACCAATGTTTCTGGTTTTCCTGACACAAAAGAATTATTTAAAAAATCTTCATCGATATTAGCATGTTTCAGATTACATTCACACGCATATGCTTGCGCAGGGCAATTACAATGATGGTACATCTATAGAGGGGGATATGTCTGAGGCCTATAAGCATAGTGTAATAAAATAGCTAAAGTGAACATGTTATATTTTTATTTAATTCCATACCATTATTAAAATCATGAGTAGGACTATTTTTAGTTAAATATAAATTATGGGTCTGCGCACTTTGTACTATACGTTTAAGTTTAAGAAATTAGTGAATTATTGTTAGGCCTAATGAATTAATTTTGGCTGAATTATTAAAATCGTATCGTATAAATGAGTTAGTTAGTACATTTCTTAAATAATATAACAGTATTTTACATAATAAACTTTTAATTTGCAAAAAATGAAGAATTATAAAATTGATGTTAACCAGCCATTAAAAATTACCCGATTTGAATATTGAAATACATAAATTAAGAGATCGTCTAGTCGGCCTCAAATATCAGCTGGTTCCAGTGTTGCCACATAGTCTGGCCTTCTACTAGAGCCGGCCATACTCTGGTCCCTCCCGTGCGCACACCGATGTTCACAGGCGATATCAACTAGGGAATCAAACGAGTAAGCGCAGTCGTTTGAAAAGAGAGCAAGATTTTAAAAGACATCATTAACACGGCACGTAAACTATCCGTTAGGAAGGACACCAGACAACCATTTAGGAGAAACAAACTTTCTTTATGTATTTATAAGCTCATACTCTAATAAACCTTGTTTTGTCGTATTGAGTGTGTTCTTTGTAAAACTTAAATAACGTAAGTTTATGTGTGTTTCAGGTAAGCCATTTTGTAATCCTGTACATTACTGGGTAAGTACAATTACAAAGATCACTTCGGTAACGCTTCTTAGGCCTATACAAACCCTATTCATTCAGACTGCATGTTTTTTAATGCAAATTGAGCATATGCTGAATATATTTTACATACATCTGTATATGTCATGGCAAATGTTTACTTAAATAAAAAGGTAATTTAACAAGAAAACATCCTGGTTTCCGAAGCTATTGTTGGAATTGTGAGTTGTTGATTGAGAGACTACCGTATAGGGCAACCAACCCTATGCCGGATGGATTTTGTATCGACCTTCTCTGGTCTGGATCCGTCGTGTTCTGTTATAGGACCACCTCTGTTGCTCTTCACTACGCACGATGGTCCAGAGTAGGTAGAGGCTCTGGTCCAATCGGCTCTATGTTCCGCATATCCTACTCCTGGATGTGAAAACATCCTAAGGTAGAAAAGAAACCAAAATACAATTTTATAAAACAATGGCAATACCTACACTACTGTATGGTTCTGAAACTTTGGTCATAAAGAAAAAAGATGAACAGAAAATACAAACAGCAGAAGTGATATTTCTAAGATCAGTTAAAAGGTGTAATAGACGAGATGATCAGAAATGAGGAGATGAGAAGTGATTTGGATGATTTTGCAGTTAATGAAAGGATTAAAGAATACAGAAAAATGGATTCAACACGTAGATAGAATGGAAGAAAGTAGAAAACCGAAGATAGCGAAAGATTACAACCCTAGAGGCACAAGAAAAGTTGGTAGGCCTAAGAAAAGGTGAACTGTGGAATAGGAACAGGCTGCTAAAGCCTAAAACCGTTAAGAAGATGATGAACAAGAAAATATTTACAATAACACCGTCAGAAGTCTGTCGCATGCCCGGGCCCACCACTCAAGATGATGGGGTAGTGAGGCGGGGAGGAGTAAGAACCTCGTTTAAATACGTGCGCTTAACTGGTCCCGTATAGATGTTCCAGTAATAGGGTCCCTGTCTAGTGTTTTATGCCGAAAAATGGTCAACGGTTTCCAAGGCGGAAGGGGAAATTTCCCAATGGAGTTGAGGCCAGAAGAGATTAGGATGTGGGTCTCTGTATGAAACCGGAAGCCTGTCACATTACCGGACCCACCACTCAAGACGGTGTAGTAATGAGGAGTGTCAGAGCTTTCTCTTGATGAGACTTTGGCTGCAGTCGATGCAGCGGTGTCTACACGGCTGAGAAGAGATTCGCGAGATTGACCACGGTCCCTGTCAACATCTTTAAAGTGTAAGGGTTTTGAGTACCGAGTCTGATCTAGACGACACTCAGCGTCCTGACGGCGCGCCCGGTTCCGGTGGACGGGGTTGCCAGACGTAACTCGGCGCTCCTGACAATCTTGCAACCGACGGTGATTGGTAGGAACGACAACCACCCTTACCGAGCCTTTTGAGACACGGTCCCACACGGCCCGGCAGTACACCGTACAGTTTTCCGTCCATAACACATAGCTTTCTATCGACCAATAACCTCGCCACCCGACGCCGCGCCGGGGAAACACTCAGCACGTGATAGAAATCACCACGCACTTCACTGCTGCCAATACAGACACTGTCTCTTAAATAAAAATAAACAAAATGAACTGCGGATTTGCATGTAATAGTAAAACGTTCTATTAAGAGGCCTTGTTGCCATGGAAACCAGTTTGTCTAAGTCAGCCAATCGTGCGTTGATTCCAACAGTCCTTACATTTTACGAGAAAATTCGTGTTTTGCATATTTAACTAAATACACTTTAACAGGAAGCTTTTAACCTAATTAAATTCAGACGATTTTATAAAAAGGGTTATCGGAATGATAAAAAAACTATAAATCTAAAATTTGCAACAGAAGTATAAATGTAGTAATTATAGGAGTATGGCGTGTTAATTAATTTATTTACTAAATTTTCTTGCCAATATGTAAAAAATTTCTTGTTTAAAATAATTAAAAACATAAAAAATTTGTTAGTACAGTTTTAGTTAATTTTAGAATTTCTTGAAATACTTGCAATTAACAGAGAAATTGCATTTTGTTAAGTAGTCAGAAAACAAGACTCAGTAGACAGTACAAACAAAAGCAACCTAATACTGTACTGTTTCTTCTCCTGGAACCGCAACGGAGACTTTTCCTGGAGGAATTCAATTTAGAAAACTAAGTCGGTTTGTGTCTGTAATGTAACCTCTCTACGTCTCGTTCTAAAATTGTCTCAAAGTCTGTCCCGTTTTACGCCTCTGCGGTTTTCATTATCCTGTGATTATGTTAAAACACGTTCTACCTTTACGTTTTCGCATAATATTAAATACGTATATTTTCAGAACTCATTTACTTTAATTGTGTTGTTTTAGCGTGAATTTATGTCCGTAAGCCTGACAATTTCTGCTTTAAATTTTATAAAACGAAACAGAGAAAAATGCATCATTATCTCACCCCCTTTTCTTCACTTCACTATAGCAGTCACCTGCCGCCAACCGCACACCAGACTGGCGCGGCATGTATAGCAAAATTGAAAGTTAAGCGCATGGGAAAGAGCGAAACGCTTATGCTCAGAGGGGAGTGGTGGGAGTCGATCTGAGATGTGAGAAGAGAATTGTTGTTATCAGAGTCGGTGCAGCTAACGTATGAATATTATTTTGAATCGCAACCAAAACTCGCGTACAATGTTTGTTTGTAAACTGTGTTTCACTTACCACGGATGTCTCGCTCACTCTTTATCTCTCTCGCTCTCTGTAACATATCAGATGTTATATAAGCCTATCTCGGTTTTTTTTTTTAGTCCTGAAATTGTCTGCTGTAGAGACATACTACCAGCTCTTACCGGAATGGAATGGAATGGAATGTGCAAACTATGCACTTGTGCATTTCCGCTCCTTAATTACACTCGACAATCTCTGCACTTTATCATAAAGGGACGACTTCTTCGTATCGGTATTAGGTTATTTGCCAAAATCCTTTAATCTTAGACAATTAAAATCTGTTTCAAGAAGAAGGAAAAATTATGTTATTATAATACAGTATTTTAGGTAAATAATATCTTTTAACATGTTTTAGCCCCACAAATGTTACAACCTGTAAAAGTGACAGATGAATGACAGAGAGATCATTTATGTTTTACCAACTGGCAAAACAATCTTTTATTGTAAATAAATCGAAAAGTTAAAGTTATAACATACGACAATCAAAATTTTAATAACTTTTTCACTTTAATATTATACTTTATTTTATTATTACTCAAAACAAAAATTCGCGCGCTTACACACACACACACATGTATACGTTTTGTTACATAATAGAACTAATATTCTACTATTATTCCTGTACTGTTTGTTTATACTTATTTATTTTTATTAAAAAAAACCTTCAGACTCGCTCAAGTATGTGCTAAAAGTAGCATGAATAGTTCCGCTTAAACGATTAAAATGAACTATAAAACAACGACATAATTAATAATAAACTGAGATAATAATACACAGACTGAGGTAGTACGTAACACGGTAATTAACAATGTAATTAAAACGAAACCTGACATGCATGTTGGCAACACCTTCGCTTGCATAGCAGCTCCCGCCATTCACAATTTCAAAGTGGACAGGTCTATAAAGAAACTGGTTTCTGCGCATATGGCTTTAGTTTTCAATTTTGCTTGTCATGTATATGAACGCAACATATTTTTATCCCAATCGGTTTCTGCCTGTGTGTATAGCGGATGCAGAATTTAATATTAAAATGAATATTGATTGTGATTTAGAATTACATTAACCATATCGTTGTACTGCATTCATTATACTGAATTGTAATTTTTGTTTTAACATTTATTTCATTCAGAGACAAACACAATTTTAGTGGGTCACCAGATAAATATGAAACTTTTTACATCGCCACATTGGCATATGAAATAAAAAAAACGTATTCTATTTTGCTGGTTTTAGGTTCAGTTTTTGTAGTCGCCATGTTGGTTTTGATATATATTGTTACGACGGTCTAACTGATCGTCGTAGGTACAGTGGAAAACAAAATACAAGACACCAATTAAGTCACTAACCTCCAGCACATATTTCACACATCCGAACCCCTTCCTCTACGTCGTGGCGAAGATGAAGCCAATAGAATCGCTTCCGTATTTCGTCAAGGGTTTTGTTAACGCCAAGATGGCCTCCAGATGTTCCATCTTGCATCTCCTTCAAAACAGACTGCACTTTGCTTCGGGGAACTATCAACTGCATGACCACGTCTCGTCCATCTGCACTTTCCCAAGCCCTTTTCAGCAATCCGTTTTTTAAGGTAAGAGATTCCCATTGTGCCTAGTAGCCCTTGAGCACTTCGGAACCATAGCAGATATCTTGCCAATCCGGGCGGCGACCTTCCTCTTTTGCTTTCAAGATAGTTCCAATGTCTTCATCAGTCATCTGTTCTTGTCGACAGTCTTGTGTCGTCCAGCCGTCTGCCAGGATATCTACAGAGATGGCTTGAACATGTTCGCTGGCGTTTTGTTCATAATTTCTGTGGCAATGTCGGCAGTCTTCGGGGTCTTCGTGATAAGCCATCTGCATTACCATGAAGGCGCCCCTGCCGATGTTGTACCTTTAAGTTGTACTCTTGCAGACGTTCGAGCCACCTTGCCAACTGTCCTTCCGGATTTTTAAATCTCAAGAGCTATGAAAGCTCGGCATGGTCGGTACGTAGTGAAAACTCTCTCCCATAGAGGTATTTGTGGAAGTGCTCCAAAGCTCTGACAATTGCCAACAACTCTCTCCTTGTAGGACAATAATTTCTCTCTCGTTTAGAAAGCGTCTTGCTGTAATACGCTATTACTCGTTCTTCACCGTTCTGCACTTGAGACAAAACTGCTCCTAGACCAGTATTGCTTGCGTCTGTGTCTATTGATGTACTTCCCTTCGGAAGCTGGAAAAGCGAGAATTGGCTGCGAACATAATGCTATTTTCAAAGTCCTAAATGCTTGGTCACACTCTCCCAACCACTGGAAGTTTCGTTTATTTTCCGTTAGCTCATTTAGTGGTTTAACAATAGTAGCGAAGCCTTACACACAACGTCTGTAATATGAGCATAACCCCAGGAAACTCCGAACTTCGTGTTTACTCTTCGGAATTGGCCAGTCTCGTACGGTGTCTACTTTATTACGATTCATGCTAACACCCGCTGCCGAAACCAGATGGCCCAGATACTGTACTTCCTTCTGGACTAGAGAACACTTCTTCGGGCTCAGCTTCAGTTGGGCACCGAGAATTTTAGTTAGAACCTCCTTAAGGTTTTCCAAATGGTCTTTGAAAGTCTTCCCGATGACTATAACATCGTCTAAATAAACAAGGCAAGTTATCCATGTCTGGCCTCGGAGTATCAGGTCCATCAATCTTTCAAATGTTGCCGGTGCATTACAGAGTCCAAATGGCATGACGTTAAATTGGAATAAGCCACTTGGGGTAAAGAAAACGGTCTTTTCCTTGTCTTCTTGATGAAGACCCACTTGCCATTATCCACTCTTCAGGTCCAATGTGGAAAACCACTGTGCTCCAGACAGCGTGTCGAGTGTATCGTCAACGCGAGGTAATGGATAGCAGTCTTTCTTTGTGACGTCATTCAACCTCCGGTAGTCTACGCAGAAACGCAATCCACCATCCTTCTTCGCTACCAGCACTACCGGAGATGACCAAGCACTTGACGAAGGCTCGATTACTCCCTCTGTCAACATGTCCTGTACCAACCGAGACATTTCCTCTTGCTTAGATAATGGAGGCCTTCGAGAAGGTTGGCGTATCGGTGTTGTGTCCCCGGTATTGATGCGATGTTGTACAAGAGAGGTTCTTCCCAGTGACTATCCCCGAACTGCAAAAAATCTTTGAATTCATGTAAAAACTATCTGAGTTCTTTTACCTCACCACTTGAGAGGTCGTTAGAAGATCTGTTCAATAATTCCTGCAGTTCCTCTGGTAATTTGGAAGTATCCGAAGAACTGGATCTTCGTTACGTCATTCCGGCTACCCAGGCCACAGGAGTCAATTTGCCTAGGAGCGTATTGCTTTGTAAAGTGACAGCTTGATTCAAAATATTCGCCACTCTAATAGGTACATTTCCGGTTTCGCCAAGATTTACTAAACTTCTGGCAATTAGTATGCCCGGTGTGCTGACTACCTATGGTTCCAATATAGAGCACTGGTTGCCCCAAGTATCTACCTCGGTTCTAAACATGATGATCTTTTCGGAGTTTGGCGTAATACTGGAAAGCATTACCTTCTTCTCCTCCGATTCTCAAGACATTGTTTTTGAAGTAGACTATAAATCCGTATGCGTTCATAACGTCCACACCAAGAATAGCTTCTCTACAATGTCTGCAACAAGTTCTTGATAATTAAACTCAAGTCAACCGAGGCGTAGGTGTATCTCCACTTTTCCGAACACTTTTACAGGCCGTCCAGTAGCTGTTCGCAAGCTGCAAGAGCACCAGATTGGTTTTAGACCCTTCACTACGTCGGGCAGAACAATGGAAACTGTTGTGCCTGTGTCAACTGAAATTGAGGTTGGCCTTTCTTGAACGATCCCGGTAACCACCAAGCTCCCGCTGTTTTTCTGAAGTGTAGAAATTGCGTATTGTCTGGGTGTTTCGTTCCTCCATTTAGTCAGCACACGCCCCGTTGTACCGACTACTGCTCGTTTCACTGCTATGAATTCTATCCCGACAATCTCGTTGTAGATGTCCAGGTTTCCCACATCTATAACACTTCGGTCTTCCATCCTTTCTTATTTTATTCTGTGGCACCGACCGTCAAGTCTCTGTTCCTTGTTGTCCTTCCTCATCGTCTGTGCCGTCGCGATCTTTTAGCTTACGCACTTTATGACTTGTCCAATCAGACGCTGATTTGGCGGCCTCAAATTGCAAAGCATGTACCAGGGCGTCCGCACTGTTCTGGTGTCTTGCCATTTGTAACACTTGCTGTAGTTCGTTATCTCGGACACCGGCAGTAAATGTCTGCATCGCAAAACTCGTTCGAAAATTTTTTGGTGCTTCAGGATAGGCCAGTCTAATTTTTCTGTCGATAGTTGCTTCAAACTCTTGAAGGCTCTCCCCGGAATGCTTTCTGTAGTAGTTTTGCCGCGGGTCCTCTTAATGAAAGAACGAGTGAAACTGTCTTGTCTTTCTCCGTCCAATTATTTGGGCATGCAGCAACTTCAAATTGGCGGAGAGTTACGATGCCCAGTGACTGCTTCCGTCAAAGGTTGGAGCTTTGACATGAACTGTCCCTACCGCAGGCAAAGTAACTTTCTCTATGAACTTATTTTCTGCGTCTTTTTCTGTCATTATCATTGGTACAGTCTGTTCACAAAGTTGTTTTGGTTGTATCTTCAGGCACTGCTCAACTTCACTTTTAATTTGTTCTCTTATGTTTGCCATTGAGTTTTCTACTGCACATATTTTATTTGACACAGACTGTTCTATGAGAGATATTTTTGTAGACATCGATTCTTCTATGACAGATAATTTTGTAGACATCGTTTCTTCAACAATCGAGACAGATTTTTCTACTTCAACTATTTTTAGTGTCATTGATACTTGTACCTCCTATATTTTAGAAACTTGCTTATTAAGATCACCTCGTAGGAGACCCAAGGCTGCAGCGGTTTGTTCTTGTGTCTGCTTTTGCTCCTGTATTAACTCCTTGATGTCTTCTGTTTCACGCTTTCGTTCTTCTTTTTGTCTTTCTTCTGTTGCTAGCATTAGTGCTTCTGACGTTCCTCAGCCTCTTCTCTTTCCTATCTTCGTTCTTCTTTTTGTCGTCTTTCTGCTTCTTCCGCCTCCTGCCTGTGCTCTTCTTTTGTCTCTTCCCGTGTCTGCAGCAGCAGCGTTTGGAAAGCTTCCATCATCTGACTGGCATCCATTGTTTACCGATTAATTACGAATTACACTCGTCTTGTACAAAGTGTCCACTGTTAGCGGTTCTATCCCAGTTTTGACACCACTGTTACGACGGTCTCACTGGTCGTCGTAGGTACAGTGGAAAACAAAATACAGGACACCAATTAATTCACTAATCACCAGCTTTAATTTTCACAGTTAAACAGTTCGTAATTAACAACACAGTCTCTTACAACAAATCAAATAAAAACTGTTCACACGCAATAAAATGTCAACTAATAAAAAAGACAATTGTATTAAATTATACCGCCCGATTATAAAACACAGCACTTCACTAATAACCACTTGAACGCACACAGTAATATCGCCCGATAATAACTGAAAACTAAGGCCGCTGACACCTTGTATGTATACAACGCTCAGAGACCAGAACATTCCTAACTACGTGTTATCTCTAAACTACGACGTAATTAATTGCTGCCTTGATACAGTCCGCTCGACTGGCGGCTTCCAGAAGAGTCTCGCGATCGCATGTTGAAATCACGTACGCCATTCCATGTTGAAATCATATTTAGCCGTATTCCACTAGATTCATCTGGAACATTCGATAAACACGTAGATTGTTCTGTAATCTCGTAAAAATATTGCTTTAATTAGTCGTGGTAAAACTCATCTTTACCTGTGCACTAACTTCGCAGGTTGGCTTCGTATGTATCTGGAGTCAGATTAATCATTTTATTTTTGTTTCTTGAAGGAAAAACGTTGAAACAAAATATACAATTCAGTGTAATAAATGTGAGAAACGATATGGTATAAATTAATTATCAATGTTTATTAATCATCTTCGTGCATTACGTTACACCTTTACAATTAATATTCATTTTAATATTAAATGTCTTTTACCTCTCTAATACAAATGTATTATTCGATTACCACATCAACCTGAGAGTGTGATGAATAACCTGTTAAAATTTCAAGTTTGTAGCACAAATAGTTGCTAAGGAAATGGATCATTTGTAAAACCGATTTTAACATGGAAAAGCTTATACGGATCCCACCCCCTTGAATTGACAAGCCCCTTTAAAATATTACACGAAACTACGCATCAAACACATACCGCGTGTACATAATAAAAATTGTTACAGTAAAAATAAAATGACACTTAAAATTTTAAACTGTAACATTGATATGCTTACAAGACATGTATAGGTATATACACGAATAAATACACAGACACCGTACAAAAAATTGACACCTGAGCTACGTAGTTAAAACCGTGAACGTAATAAAATTTCCTGGTTTTTATTTGATGTTCCGTAAGGAAGTGAAAGTATGGTATGGCGAAAAAATCGTGTTCGAGATAAGGGTTGATTCTGATTGTACTACCCTCAAGACAGGAAAAAATGTCATTTTCCAAAAAGCGTTTGTGTGTAGAATTTTTTCTATGGCGAAAGATAATTGCCGCAAATTCGAAGAGCAGAATCAAATATTTTTTTTTTGCGTTTGTCCCCGAGTTGTAGAGAACTCAAGGCGTATTGATTTTGGTGAAAGTCGGTTAAGGGGAAAGGGTAATTTACCTCTAACCTATTACGTTTTAACAGGAGAAAAGTACTTAATTTTGGTAAATAAAGTATCCTGAAAACAAGGTCATAATAATACACTGTAGAAAGGTAGATGAAATACCTATAAATGAAAAAGGTAGTTGAAGAGTGAGGAGGTAATTTCGTATATGTGTACTACGTTATTTTTTGGGGGTTTTTCTAGTTCAAATCTGTGTTAAAAACAGTTTCCAAATTAATATTTTTTAATAAAAAGTATTTGAAAGCTAGTCATATTTAAAAAAATAATGTTCTTAATAGAGTTAGTAATTACAAAATATTATTTAAACAAATGCTATATACATTTTATTTAAATACAACACACTATGTTAGGTATTCCCTTCGAAATGAGATCTCTCAACTGCATTTGTCTCTAATTTACGTTGTTCAGGGTACTTTAACTTTGATAAGCAATACGCTTTTAAACGAACCAACCAGTGTAAATACCATGAATGTTTTAAAACTAACATATCTGTTTTCTAAAGTGCTCACATATTATGATTTATAGAGTAGTGAAAGTAAATAATGGTTCCAAGGTATAATGAACTTTGCACCGCAGTGATTTAACGGTAAAGCTATACATCCTCGGTGTAGAAGCGAACTTTGCACTCTCACCCGCAGTAGTAAATTAAAACTCGATGAGATTAAACCCGCGAACCGCTAGCGAAGACGACACTCTAGCTTGTTTAACGTAACTATTACAGACAGGCAGAGATAGCAACATTCCTCGGTGTGTAGTTTTGCACCGAGGTTGCTTGTTTCTAATCTCATCCTGTTACAACAAAGGGCGTAATTTAATACGGCTTTGTCATCTTTGCCAGCCTATATAAGATTATTTATACTATTTTTCGTACATTACGATTGAAGGAATTTCACCGAATGGTGTTAGTTAATTTTATCTTTTCAGTAACAGTACATTTTTATATTAAATTCATAAAACTTATAATAAAATATTTAAAAATTTTTCATTACTGCTTTCATAATTAATTACAAATACCATTACATTATGGGTAATTTAAATTGTAATATTGTATAAATTTGTTATGGGATATATGTTAATTTCTCGTTGTATTTAAGGGAAAGAATATTTAATAATGCAATTACTTTGATGACGTAAAACAAACTGTTTCAACTCCTTCACATAAACACGGATACACATATACGTATGCGCACGCGCACGCACACATACACAAACACGTTCACTCAACTAACTGATCTGTTGTGCTTGGTATTTTCTCTTTTATTCGTACACATCCATTTATGTGTTTGGGGCATGTGTGATGATGACTTTTGAACACATCAACCGATTTTTGCAAGTCTTGGCATGCGCACGCATACTTTTACCCTCCAGAGGCATGTTTTGTTTTTACATTTATCCAACCAAAAATCGGAACCCGGGTGGAAATAATATGTGGGGGTCAAAACTGTGACAAAATTACAAAAAGGGCTATTTGGGGTGTCACATTAAAGGAAATTTTAACCAAATCAGGGTATAGTGTTTGTTTTTAAAACTTCAAAATTTTCACACGTCGGTATCCAAAAGGGTGGAAATTTTGTTAAAATCGCAAAAATTCATGTGGGACATCAGATAATTAGATATTTTAGTAACATCTGAATGTAGCGTCAAATTTCAGAAATTTGAAAACTTTGTGAAAATGTAGCAAGGCGTCAGACTAAAACAAATTGTAATCGAAATCTGAAAGTTTCGCATTTTTAGTGATTAGTGTACGATTGTGTGCTCTACAATTGTTACATACAAAAAATAGTAGACATTTGTAATGTTTTTGATAATTTCAATAAATATTAAATGTGGTAAAAATAAATGTACTTCGTTCAGATGGTGATCGATTTCTGCAACTCAAGGAGCACACTACTTATTTACATTCCAATTTAAAACAATTTAATTCAAAAATTTTATTTAAATTCATCAAAAACAAATAACAATAGGCACACACGTAATTTTTTAATGTCTGAAATTAATAAAAAATGATAAACTGTTTTTAGTTCATAAGGTTATAAAATAGATAAATTGATTACATCAGTGTCAAGTAATTGTGTTGCGTTTTTTAGTGTAAAATGTCTGTAATGTGTGTTTTGAGTATGTACATTTTACGTAGCTTCTTCTCATGATTTCGTTTGTAAATTGGTACGTTATGTAATATTACAACTTACCATCAAATATTACTTGTTTGTTCACTTTCTTGCTTTTAGTAAACTTAAACTACGTAAAAATTTTAAATTACGTAAAACGTAAGCACTTAAAATCTCTTACAAATCCTGTCATTGTTTTACTACAAAACACGTTTCGAGGAAAAATCATCGGAACGTGGAATCGCAGGTTTGCCGCCAACTACTGGTTTAAGTAAAACTCGGTACTGTACCTTTATCCGTTCGTGCAGTCATTTCCCATACTTCGATTAAGGGATTGTTTGGCTTCGATCTTTAGTGAATATCGCACGTAATGTATGTGAAAGAATTATACAAATTTTAATTTCGTATGTTGCAAAATAGTTGGCTGGCGATTGCAGTTGGTCTTCTTGGCCTTTTTTTGTTTTAAATAATTGTAGCAGTAGTATATCACAGTTGCGTACCTGTGACGCCAAAAGTTGATGTTGTTAGTTTAACATGAGAACTGAAATTACACATGGAAAGCAATACGTGTGTAACGTGAAACTCGAAATGGCGGAAACTACAAATGAAGCCCAACTCGTAAGTAAGGCGGGGTGACCCAAGGGCAACCCCTTGCCTTTTATTATACATGTCAGTTTTTTTTTCGATAATATTTGTTTTCTAACGAGTACACGTTTTGTGTGTAACCAAAAATAAAATTCCATTATGTACAATATTTAGAGCGTATGTTGTCGTTTCTTAATACACTGTTTTTTGTGTTTTCCATTTACCATAAATATTGTTACGACGGTCGAACTGATCGTCACATGGTACAGTGGAAAACAAAATACAAGACACCAATTAAGTCACTAATCACCAGCTTTAATTATCACAATTGAACAGTTTGTAATCAAAAAGATAGTCTCTTACAGTAAATCAAATAAAAATTGTTCACACGCAAAAAAAAAGTCAACTGATATAAAACACAATTGTATTACATTTATCCCGCACCTCGTCACAATATTTTTAACCGCACTGTGTAAATCGCCACTTAAACACACTGTGTAATCGCCCGACAATAACTCGCAACTAAATCTGAACTGAGCGTCGCTCAGTACTTGTATTTATAATCTGCCGAAATGCCAGAGTATACCATACTACGCACTAACAATAAAGGAAAACATTAGAGCGTAATTCATTGGGGCCTTGACAAGTACGCGCGGCCACGCGACGTCTAACACAATCTAGCTAATCCGTTGAGAATCACTCACGCACACACATTACAGCTTGATTCCACTGGAACGTTCGATAACCTTGTAGAACGTTCCGTATTACGTAACAATATTTGTATTTTTCAGTTTACATTTGCTGTTGTAGTTTTGTTAATTTGTCAACTCAAAAACTTTAGGTTCTTTATTGTAAGTGTTATTGTGTTATAAGCATTGTATATACACATCAAACGTTATGTTTTCCTCAACCATGCATTTTATTTAATCAGCAGTAAACTAAAAACCAAAACCCGTTGTCACCTAACCTCACAAATGAAAACAATACGTATTTTCGCTTTGCATTAAGAAACAGGACAATTTACAATTAGTTCACTTCTTCTTTTCCACATCGTAATATATCGATACAATCGCATATTAAAAACATCGAAAATGTACTGCAGGAACGGATAAAGGTACAGTTCCTAAAAGTCTATTTGTGTGTAGTTATGAGCACTGCGATCGAGTCCAGCTGTTCAACACAACACGCGTGACTCAATCACTTTCTAGTCTTCAGCGTCTCGGTTACGTAGAAGAATTAACTGAACCTGATACCCGCGCAGATTGAGTAAACTTTGTGTAAATTTTCTGGTGTATAAAACGTCTTTCAGGGGCAAAAACGGTACCCAATATGGAACGGGATGCATTAGTAATGGATAGCCCGCAGAGAGTTTGTAATCACAATTTAGAACAAATCGGCAGAAAACAGATTTCTACGGTTGTTTGTTTGGTAAAGCGAACGGAGCAAACAAAACACTAAGAACGGTATTAGCGATAACCTTAGGTTTCCAAGTTATTTAACATTAATGAATGCAAAGCCATAGTCAAATCGTTGGCTTACCATAGATTAAATATTTATATTATTTTCTGCGCAACAAAAACAACACTGATACAAAGTTAATGAAGCGCTAGTGTCGTCAACGGTGGCTTGAAATGTTGATGTTAATAGTTTGTACTAAAATGTTGTTATGGCGGTCTCACTGTTCGTCGTATGGTACAGTGGGAAACAATATATAAGACACCAACGAAGTCACTAAATGACCAGTTTTAATTATCACAATTAACAGTTTGTAATCAACAAGTCATTCAACAAGATTATACTCGTACAATACTTCAAGTTAATCTGTCTACACAAATAACAATGTCAACTATAAAGCATTCCGCACAATAATCATTTTTTTATTAATACACCACTTGAGACGCACTGTGTAAATCGGCCGACAATAACTGAAAACTAAGCGGCGGGTTGGGGTATTTATAGTCTGCAGGGTTCGATAATATGCGTCCTTAACAAACACTTGAAAATTCTAGAGCGTAATTGATTGAGACCTTGGCAGAAACACGCACCATTGGGCTAGTTGAGAAGCTTGTCGAACGACACTATCGAATGTACGAGAATGTTCCGCATTACGTAACAGCACCGGCTCGCATGTCAAGTGTCACGTACGCGCACAAACATTACGCCTGGGATAGCCGAGAAACATGTAGAACGTTCTGTAATGGCGTGACAATAGAAACATTAACAAAAGTGCGATTTGAATCACTGTAAGTGAGATGATGAGGCTACTGTAGTACCTGGCGAACCAACCCCAGTGCGGACAGAATCTAGATTTGTATTTTCAGTTCAAAAGGAGGTCACATGTAACACCTATGCCAAACTGTAGATTGCTTTGGCCCCTCTAAAAATATCCGTACGGAGAACCACACACGACATTCATGTTCTAAGACTTATATTTAAAATCATTTAATTGAATTCGGTTCGATAATTTCTAACAAGTTGAGCGCGTTCCTTGTTAATCGAGTTTTATATTTGACAAATTTAAATGAAATATGTCCATAGAAACTACTTCTTTGTTGCCGATAACGTAGTACACATGCTGAAAAAACGTTATTTTGAACACCTAAATGCATACAAAAAACCAAATATATATAAATCCAATTTAGCCACACATGCAATAAACACAGGACATGAATTCCCAGACATAACCAATGTAACACTAATAAAACATATACCACATAAAGGCACCATAATGAACATTTGGGAAAATTTACAGATTTAAAAACATAAAACACAAAACAAATTAATACCAGAACAAATACAAATCAATACAAAACATGACACAATATTCAAAGCACTCAACATCGAAAATACACAAAATACAAAAACAGATACCACAACCACACACAATAATGCAACTTTAAAGGACCAAAGACCAACAAACTACCTCAATAACATCCAGAAGCCAACACACAAATACTTCACCAGAAACAAGATGGCGAAGGCTGAAGATGGGAGAACAAGATCTCCCGAAACATGTTCTTAAAGGAAAAAAGTATATCTTGAGGTAAATTTAGTCATAAATATTATAGTATTATATACATCAAGAAACGGACTGTAGCAGAAAGTGATTGAAATATATATATATATATATATCATCAACATTTCTACAGTGGGTTATTATGACCTTGTTTTCAGGATAATTTATTTATAAAAATTAAGTGCTCGCAGGAAAGATTGCTAAGGAGAGTTACTGAATGGACCCCACCAGGAAGAAGGAAAAGAGGAAGGCCATCTGTCATCTGGATAGAAGAAATTCAGAACATATTAAGGGAACGAGAAATTGAACAGTTCATTTTAGTTATTAACGAGGTTGTATGTTCACGTCGTGGAAACGTGTACCAGAATTACAATGACTTATGTAAACGAAATATGTATTTAGACAGGCAACATTAAGGCGTTAAAAACCTTTGATGATTTAAACCAGAGCTGAGAAAGTATACCAGACAGAAGTTCTAGTTAGATTCCTGAATAATCAAGACTCTATTGATGACTTAAAGTATAATGTTATATGCTGTACGAGCGCTGTTGAAAAGTTCGCGGAGCGACAACTGTAGCTCAGTGGTAGAACTAAAATCTTTCGTGTGCTGAAAGGCGTATTAACGTGAACACCTGTTAATTTCCAGATATATCTGTCAATTTATTCCCTTTTTACCAGCTGTTTCCAATTTTCAAAATTTACGAAACTCTAAATGTGTTAGGAGTCATTTAGAGTTACGCTTTCAGAAACAACGGTAAGTGGGGCACACTCGAGTTTAAACCTGGGCGTACAATCACTGAAGACGAACCACGATAAATGTAACAAAAAATGGCATTATTGAAAAAATTTCGTAGGGTGTTGGAAGACCGCAGATTGAGGAGCGGATGACGTTGCTGAAATCATAGGCATCTTATATGAGCGTGTGCATCATACTTTAACTCAAGAATTTGGTGCGAAAAAGCGTTGTGCAAGATGGCTGCCGCATCTGGAGTTGTTGCATTTTTGGGGCGTCTAGAGCGTAGGGGGGGGATCATTTTCAATGCTCGTACGACAACGTTTAAACTCAAGTGCCTACTTACAAACCGTTGGTTTTAAAGTCGCAGCACTTCCTGATACATTTACAATTTTGTTCTGAATTTCCGTTTGCGCTAAACAACTTTTAACAAAGAATCACACCACGATGTTTGGTTTTGTCCGTTTTTCAGGCATGGCACGTAAATTTCAAACAGCTTGTAAACAGTGAATAAATTGATAGATAGATTTGGAAATTAACAGGAGTTTACATAAAATACAAATCTTGCAGCACATGAAAATTTTTAGTTTTACCGCTAAGCTACAGTTGTCGCTCCGCGAGCTTTTCAACTGCTCCTCGTATTACATGCATATTGTTTTCTATAGAAAATTAAGTAAGCATAGACGGAATTCCACGAATAGATCGCGTGACTAACACAAGTGCAACTTGTGACACTTTGTCTCGTGACATGACATTGCTAGCATACTTACCAGGTAATTATTACAATGTTTGTAGTTATTATTTTGTAACACACGTCACCGATTTTCTAAAGAGGTTTAAATAATATAAGATCTACAGCCGTTTATTACCCAATTGATACATTATGGTTTGTAAAATGTATATCATTTACACCTACTATAATACACGTTTTTGAAAGACATTAACTCATTCCCTCTCTGGCTGTCTGTCTGTCTGTCTGCCACTCTCTCTCTCTCTCTCTCTCTCTCTCTCTCTCTCTCTCTCTCTCTCTCTCTCTCTCTCTCTCTCTCTCTCTCTCTCTCTCTCTCTCTCCTCTCTCTCTCTCTCTCTCTCTCTCTCTCTCTCTCTCTCTCTCTCTCTCTCTCTCTCTCTCAGTTATCAGTCGCCTTATTGGTTACACACGGTCCTTCTGGTACAGTACCCTGTACAAACCTCTTCAACACCAAATACCTACATCCTCCACAATATGCCTAAGGTAAACCAATCTCGGACTTCCACTTCATCAGTGCACTCTCGATCGCCAAAGTCAACAATCCTAGGTGTCTCAAGTGTCTCAACCAGTCCCCTACGGACCTTAACGTCAAAGTTTCGCACCCGTATAGTTTGATGCTACCAACGTCTAGCTTTAAAACCTTTTCCTAGTTTATAATCCACAATGTGACAATACCAAACTCTTCTTCTTGAAAAACTTTTTTTTTTGGCTTCTTGGACTATTCTTCATTTAATGTCGGGTTTTCGTCCATCTCTTGTAACACTGCTTCCCAAATAGGAAAATTAGCAATTGCCTTTACATTAACATTCTTAATTATAATGTTTTAGAAAAAACCCGTACTTTTATTTCAACATGACTTTTATTTTGTTTTTTTTTATTTTTTAAGCAGAATCTTTTCGCCTAACATTTTTCGCCTATTTTCCACAAATATTAGACACTTTTTCTAAAATTTCCTGTTTTTTCTGCAAATAGAACAGTATCATCAGGAAACTTTGACACTTTTCTTCTCTCTAGCTGAGGTATTATTTAACACTGAATAGCTTTTATTTACTTATTTGTGTTCTACAAACATGCCAAACAATGAAAAACTTTGTGTTTTGCCTTTTCTATAATGGGGGAAACTTGGCATTGCTGTAAATGAGTTTGTTAATGCAAATTTTAAAAAAGGCGACGTAGAATCTATACGCACTAAGTCCTGATTTGTCACATAATTTTAATAATGTACATGCACAAAATAATATGAAGGGGTTTTGAAGTATTAGACATTATTTAACGTCTAATAACTACACTTGACGTTATTGATGTATGATGGCTATATCTACATTAAATGGAATCCTGTGGGATAAGCAAATTACAGCAGAGACTAAAACCAAAATATTTAAAATCATTGTTAGAAGTATCGTGACGTACGGCTCAGAAGTTTGTATTACTAATAAACACACAAGAACAAAGTATATAGACAGCAGAGATGGACTTTCGGAGACGTTCGGCAAGAGTATGCAGACGTGAGAAAATTATAAGTGAAGTCATTAAGACAGAATGAATGTAAAAAAATCAATTGTTGATTTTATTCAACGGTTTGGACATACAAAAAAAATGGCACAGGAAATATTGCCAAGGAGAGTTATGGAATGGACCCACCAGGAAGAAAGGAAAGAGGAAGACCATCTGTCACCTGGATAGAAGAATTTCAGACTATACTGAGGGAACGAGAGATTGAAGAAGATCTTTGGATTGACAACCAGCAGTGGAAGACGAGAATTCAATTAATTCTGTAATATTTGGCTCCGGAGAATATGTAAACATTTTACAACCGGAATAACTAAATAAATAAAATACATGAACAAATTGTTTAAGCTACAAGCACCTCTGAGCGTGTCTCCGTTACGCTGTACTTTCACAATGAACAAAAGCAAACAGGACAATACATCTCATTGATACTACCATAAAACAAGGAAATAAGAATAGATTTGACGAGTGATAAATGGTCTATCAGATATAACTGTGGTATAATGTGCTTCCCACGCGTTCACGGCAACATATGGCAACGCAGAGTTAAACTACTCGCGATATTCAGGAATTAATTTCAAAACCACTTATTACTTCTGTCAAAAACGTAGACACTTGCTACATGTTGTACGTAAGTAAACATATGTAATTACAACTATTTTCAAATTTACAAACATATATATATAAATATAACATTTACACAAGTTGAAAAATTTGTTTGTATACGAACAATAATTTCGGATCTTAAGAGCATATTAGAAATTGTGTTAAAGAATTACGGAACTACAGTATATATCCGTTGTGACTTTTGAATAGGATAAAAAATAATAATCACCACACCAAGGACTAGGCCTTAGACCTGTTTCGAAACCCATCTCCTTCTCGGTCTATCGACATCTCTCTTCCCAGTAGGATGATAAACCAAGGCAGGCACAGGTAGACGGATCAGGCATGCTGTTCAAGTGTTCACACCATCTCCTTCTGTGGTCTTTGATCTTCTGGTGTAATGATACAATGTTTAAATCGCGTCTAATATTCTCGTTCCAAGAGAGAACAATCTTTTAACCTTATCGAATAGTATAAATGTCCTCTAAATAGGTTATTAGTGGCGCGTACAGAAAGACCAGTGGTAGGAGTGCTACCGGGTGAGCCTCTGGCCCAGTTCTGGGTTTCGGCTCCTAAGTTCTTCCTTCCACAGTGCCGTTCAGAAACCTTCCTCTTCCGCCTATAGGACCGTTGACCTAGGCGGTGAAAAATTCATACTCTTTTTGGTTAAAATTACGAGAAAACAGAATAGCTTTAGACATTTATTTTTTATCTTAATAAATTGATAGCATAATTGAAGTTTAGCAACGGTTTTTGTAACGGTGGTCAACACAGATTCATTAATGCCTCCCAAAATATCAAAAAGATAGTTTAATATTGTTTTTAGGACTGAATATTTAAAAAAACGTTTGGATTAATTTAAGATTATTCAATTACAAAGGTGAAAGAAAATTCATTAACAATATTGAAATAACTTATTTAGTTTCAAGCAAATTGCTTTATTTACAACTAATATGCAGAACTCACTCAGTATTTTGAATAAATTCTATTAGTTAAAAGTAAATTGGATAAATTTTCAATTATAATAAAAATGTTGAACATCCCAATAACCTTTGGCACTTTAAACACCAGTAACCATTTTACACACTAACCACCACTAACTATTTGACACCCTAACCATTTGACACCGTTATTATAGTTACGAAGGCAGACAAAGGAAATAAAATGGTACTACTGAGAAACGACGAATACATAATGAAAACGGAAGAATTTATAAATGAAGGACCATATGAAGAAATAAAGTATTATTATACAAGTAAGTACCAGTCTAGGATAAAACAAATGATGAAACAGATAACATTTATAGAAGAAAATAAGAAAAAGTATTTATTGGAAAGTAATCCAACAGCACCAACATTTAAAAGTCAGGTTAAGATACATCAAGAAGGAAAACTATTTAGACCGATTGTTTCTTTTAATAATGCACCTATTTATAAATTATCAAAGGAAGTTAGCAGAGTACTGAAAGAGAAATATGAATTTGGGACAAAATACAACATAGAGAATAATGTAAAATTGATAGAAAAATTAGGAAATATTAGAATTAATGAAAATACAAAATTGATATCACTGGATGTTAAGGACATGTTTACCAATATCACAGTAAATAAAGTTATTAAGTTAATAAACGATAATAATATGGGAGAATACAGCTATAAAAATCAATTGATTAAAGTAATTAAAGAATGTGTAAATCAGAACTATTTTAGGTTTAATAACAAGTTTTATATACAGAAAAAAGGATTACCTATGGGGTCTTCATTATCCTTTATTCTTGCAGAAATATACATGAATGATTTTTAAAAGCAATTAATAAGTTCCACTAAATATAAAGACAATATAAAATTATGGACTGGATACGTTGACGATGTATTAGTAATTTGGGAAGGAAGCATAGAAGAAGTGCATGAGTTTATAAATGAGGTAAATAATAAGGATAAAAACTTACAATTTAAAGAGGAGATAGGAGGTAAGAAAATAAATTACTTAGATTTAAACATAGAAATTAAAGATAATTAAAAACTACAGTTTGGGATATTTAGAAAAGAATCGTATTCTGATATAATTATACCAAGAGAGTCTTACCACCCTTACAGATATAAAATGGTGGCAATCAATTCACTTTGTTATAGATCTCAGAAGTGTTTAAAAGAAACCGAATCAAAATATAGGGAGTTAAAAACGATAAAGGGAATTGCAAGGAATAATAACTGTAACACCAACATAGTGGATAAAGTTATGAAAAGGGTTAACATACAAAAAGCTAAAAAAAAACAGAACAAAAGAATTATGCAGGGTCATTGACATACATAGGTTCACATACTAGAAAAATTATAAAATGTTTTAATAAATACGGAGTAGATATAGTTATTAAAAAATGTGAAACGGTATTTGATAAGATAAGGAATAAAAATATAGAAAAATCCCAGTATTACAGAGAAGCGGAATTTATAAATTAAAATGTAAAGACTGCAACAAAGTGTACCTAGGTGAGACAGGACGAAAATTCGTATGCAGGTTGTCTGACCACAAACGTGGAGAAGGTAATAGAACAACGAATTCGTTATATGCAAGACATTTCATAGAAGACAACCATAAGTTTGTTAATCCTTTGGAAGACTACGAAATTGTAAAAGTAGTAAATAACACAGTTGAAAGGAAGCTTAGGGAGGAGTTAGAAATATTGAAAGAAAGAGAAAAGGGTTAGACAATTTAATTAATACTAAAATTAAATTTGATAATGAAGAAATATTTTATAACATAATTAAGAAGTAATGATAGAGGACAGATAGATAAGATTAAGAATTAAATTGCATAGGACTAATTGGATGTTTTTAAAATAAGGGTGTGTGACTGGCCCACATGTGTGGATGAGAAAGACGGTTAGGTTTAAAAGGAATGCGCGCACACACACACACACACACACACACACACACACAACACTGAAAGATATGGAATTTGCTAGAAAAATATGTAACTGTCCAGATGGAGGGACAGGGCTCAGGGGGTGGGGAAGGGACATTTGAATTATAGCTTGTTGTGTGTGTGCAGGGTGCGGTGGGGTGGGGGTGAATGGTTTGTTTTCATGTTATTTGTTCATTTCCGATCTGACGATGAGCTGTGATGCTTGAAAGCGCTAACCGGAATAATTTTTGTATAGTGGTGTGTAACAGTGATAATTCTGCTTGTGATTTTAACCACTAACACAACTTTCTTCATTAAAAATTATATAGTAAATTTGAAGTATAAAGACAATGAAAGACTCCGTAGTCTTTGAAAGCCTATTCGCGACGTAGTTGAAAGAACCAAGAATTGATCAAGAAAGACCAGACAGGAATGTTTAAAGATAGGGATTCTACCCACTACTATTCTACGCAGTGGCTTTCTGTAGATAGTTACCAGAATGGAAATAGAACGGATAGGAAACAAGATCCTCACCTTTCAGGAAAATAGGAAGACACGAATACCATGGGTAACGGAAGTTTATCTGGGTGTAGGAAAGTCTGGAATCAGAAAATAAGCTAATAGAAACACAAACGTATTCAAAAGGAAAATTTAATTAAGCCAGTTGTGTTAGTCGTTATAATGACAAACATAATAATCACTGTTGCACACCACTATAGACAAATTATTCCGATTAGCGCTTTCAAGCTTCACAGCTCTTCGTTAGATCGGAAATCGAAAGGAAAATTTTAAATGTAAAGGATCTGTCCACCAAGAGGGTGTTTTCGGAATGCGATCAAGTTAGAGTAAGCCAAACAATGATAGAATAGAAAAAATACCAAAGGGGGGATTCCCTCCCAGTGTCCGTTTGATTTTTGTATACACGCCGACCAAACGCTGTTGGAAAATGTTGTAATCTTGCAGAGCATAACAGACACTAGTTGTTAATTACGCTAATTACAATTTTAATTATAATCTAATTGTTAAAATTACCTTCTGTATCCAGGTTTCTTTCCTTGCAACTTATTTTTTTAATATTCACAGCTCATTTCGAGACTTATAGTCCCATAATCAGATGATAAAATATGTTCACTCACATAGAGTAGGCCTACGTCAATTAATAAAAGTCGCACACATCGCGTTATTTAAGCGACTCCCAACCTGCGTTATCTCACGAGTGACTAACAATTCCACACCATATTTAGCCCGCGCTTATCTGCCATCTTGTTCTAGCACGCTTATAGCTGTATCATATAGCTCGTTGGATTTTAAAGAAAGTTTTTCATTCAGAAGCTGATCACTCTGAGTTTTGGGGCTCTGTAAATTTCAAACTCTTCCAGTGCGTCCATGAGTTTTCTCTTTTTGCAGAAATGCAGTGGTTTGATTATAATCATAAATAAATAAAGACACACATTCTTCAAGCTAAAGATAGTCCAACACACAGTGTAATGTAACAAACAACAGTAATTGTGAGTTTATAAATAATGTTGCGCTAAATAATACGCAATAATCATTTTACACTAAACCGCAAGTCATAACAAAAACAACACCTTTAAAGCATTCTAATATTGCCGATCCAAAACTGAACTTGGCAAACCTCTGGTCGATTACTTATACTACTAAAATATTCAAGAATAATTTACCAATTTCCGGGTTACGCGTCAACAATGAATACGTAGTTACAAGGACGCTGGAATTCTGGAAGCTATGGTTAATGGTCGACACTGAACACATCCCACAGACCAAATGACGACGTACCGCGCCGATGTTCGAGAATAATCTACCAATTTTCGGGTTATGCGTCAACAATGAATACGTAGTTACAAGGACGCTGGAATTCTGGAAGCTATGTTTAATGGTCGACAATGAACACCTCCCGCAGACCAAATGACGACGTACCGCGCCGAGGTTCGAGAATAATCTACAATTTCCGGGTTACGCGTCAACAATGAATACGTAGTTACAAGGACGCTGGAATTCTGGAAGCTATGGTTAATGGTCGACAATGAACACATCCCGCAGACCAAATGACGACGTACCGCGCCGAGGTTCGAGAATAATTACCAATTTCCGGGTTACGCGTCAACAATGAATACGTAGTTACAAATACGCTGGAATTCTGGAAGCTAGGCCTATGTTTAATGTCCGACATCGAACACATCCCGCATGACGCCTCGTCACGCAAGGTTGTCTACCAAATGGGCGCAAGTCAGCTGAAACTTGCGTTTCGAGCATGCTTTAACAGCCGTGTAGGTAACACAATTAATTGTGAATTATTGTATGCGGACATCTGTAATTGGTGACGAGTATTATTTATTGCAGTAGTGTTAGTTTCTTAATGTTTATTGTTCTGTACGATAGTTTGTTAGTTTGACAGTCGTAAACGTCAAGAATTAATGTATACGAGCGTTCCTGTTGTTCTGTTTATTACAATTGTAATTCAGTTTGTAATTAACGATTTCCCTGGTGTACAATTATTTTGTCCCCACTGCTCAAAGACAACGATCCATGGTATCGCAGTAACAATATGTCATCGTCATCATCATCTTCACAGATTAAACCAAAAATGGTTTGTTCCAGTCTCAAAGAGAAAAGATTACAGCTGGTCACTCCAGCTCTTCCTCAGACGTCCCACACCTCTACGTCCCCTCGGATTATAGTTCCAAAGTTGTTTGGGGATGCGGCAGTCATCCATTCGGCAAAGATGTTCCCACCAATTCAGCCGATACTGGGCGATCGTGTCGAGTATACTCATAATATTCCTGTCATACTCATATTCAATTCTTGCCGTATATCTGAGAAATCTCATTTTAGACGCTTGGGTGTGGCTTGGCCTTCCGTTAAATTCCAATTCTCAGACCCATAAAGAAGTGTGGGAATTTTAGGCGCGTTTCTTTACTTGCTGACTAAAGGGTTCGCTTAATGGTCCTGCACATAAGGTTGAACGTATACAACTTATTCACAACGTCGCTGCTTGCATTATAAGACACACTGTAGCCCAGGTATTCAAAATTGCTAACTTGTTCCAGGACAGTACCATCTATAATAATTTTTGCCCTACGGGATCATTTCCACGAAGAGCCATCAGCTTAGTCTTACGTGTGGACATCCGCAATCCATATTCTTTGCAGATTCGATTTAACCAATGTACCCCCATCTGCAATCTGTTTTTCGAGTCCGACAGAATAGCCTGATCGTCCGCAAGTAACAATATGTCAAAAACTATTATTTTCCCTTATTGCGTGTTTGTATATACTGTTAACTAGAGCATTCGTATGATACCGCAGCAGATCTTACAAAGTGCACATCTGCATATAGGTTAATAGCGTCGGTTTAATTAACACAGACTTTGTTTAGTGTTTGAAAATTATAAAACAAAATTACATTATTTGTATTAATTCTGAACGTGTTTCAACCAAATATCGAGAACTTGCGAGTTTTCTACTAAGTGCTTACATGCTGCAGGTTTTGTTTTCTTCCATCTGCAATTTAATTTTGTGCATATCCTATGGGTTTGTGTGTATGTGCGCTCTCTCGTGCCCTCCATCCAATCTCATGTACTTAAAGGTATTAACAGTTTTTGGATAATCTAAAAAGATTAGGTATTTCAGGTATGTTTAAGTAAATTTGTTAACGTTGTTTTGAAAAATTCGTGTTCCTTCACATTTCTGTGTCAGATTCTTCTTTTTCTTCTATGGCGTCACAGTTCAAAGTCGAAACTTAACCTCCATAATCATCCGCCTCCATTTATCCCTGTCCTTGGCTATCGATGTCCATCGTTTTATTTTAAGTAAATTATCAGCATCCCTCGCCACTGCGTGAATCCAGCGTGTCTTGGGTCTTCTGACAGGCCTTCTACCCTCGATTTGACTAAACAGTACCTTCTTAGGTATTCGGTTGTCTTCCATTCTAATGATGTGTCCTGTCAATTGCAATCTATGCAGTTGGATGGTGGTGGCCAGATCATTGTTTTTGTACAGCTTGTATAGCTCCTCATTGTGACGCATTCTCCATATCCCGTTTACTTCGATTAGTCCATATATTCTCCTCAAAATTCTCCTTTCAAAAGTATTGACTATGTTAGCGGCTTGTTGTTCAGAGTCCAAGTCTCGCTGCCATATGTTATCACCGGTCTAATCATAACTTTACATAATGTGACCTTGGACTGATGGTGGATATTCTTTGTCTTGAATATAGATGTCAACGAAGCATATGTTCTATTCGCGGCCTGTATCCTTTTCCTTATTTCATTTATTTCTTCATTGTTTTCTGCAATCCAACATCCCAAATATTTAAACTGATTCTGTGTCAGATTACTCCAGTGGAAATGGTATTTCTTTCCAACCGTTTATCATCACTCACGTTTGTACAAAATGAATACATCCGTTCCAGAATTCTTATTTCAATCTGTACGTAATCATAAGACAAATTATAAACAATATATGGAACCAGCCACAAAACACTAAAACCTTAGTTCCCGACTGGCGCGGCGGCATTAATATTAGTATGTGTATTATTAGTTACGTTAAGCTTATACAATTACTTAGTTCAATAATAGGCGTACGGGGTATTAAAATATAAAGTTTTTTAAGGTCGTCGCTGTGCCGACTTTAATGTATGGATATGAAACATGGGCTCGCCTGCGAAAAGTTATTTAAAAAAGACAGCCCTCAGAAATGAAATTTCTAATAACAGTTAAGGGATGTAGTTTGAGAGATCGTCTACGAAACGGCGACGTAAGGAAATACCTGAAGTTACAGTCGGTTCTGGAGGGAAGAAAGGAATACAGGCAAACTTTTAAGTCCCATGTGGAACGCATGGTAGACACGCGTATTCCTAAACAAGCGTTTGAGTATAGGCCAGTGGGGACGAGAGATCGTGAAACACCATGGGAAAAATGGTCAGAGACTCTGTGAAGTCGGAACGAGCTACAGCCCAAGCCATGTAGTAAAGAAGAAGAAGAAGAAGAAGAAGAAGAAGAAGAAGAAGAAGAAGGAAAAAATCATAGAAAAAAATGTTCTGTTACATAAAAAAAGTTGTTAATAAAAATTGAACATAAATACTGTTTACTCTCACGTTATACAATCATCAAGGGATTTCTTACAATTACGGTACTTAATTAGTAATACTAAGTAAACAGAAATAACTCAGCTTCATTACTTTTGAAAAACATTTTTCAAAAATGTGTACGTGAAAAACGATTAGTAATAAAATTTACATTATTCTCATAAGTCGTCTTTTGTTACAATCTATTCGCTGCTTTAATGCAACCTAAATTCAAAATTAATTAGTGTAAGAAACACTATTACAATGTATGTAAAAGAAAACTAAAAGACAGCCGTTCAGTGGAATCCCTTTGATATCATTTAGCATTATCTTGAAGCCAGAGATTTTCCTAAATATAATAATATAGCAATCGAACAAAGAGTAAACTCTTTTCAATGCCCTTCAAGACTGTAATGATTTGTTAATCATATAGCTTAATCTCAGTAAACATATAGTTTTTAAAATAATATGCGAATTTACCATCTTTTTCCGTAATGAGACTTACATTATTATCATCATCATTCTTAATGCTCTAACTTATCAATCCGTCGCAGCTTTGGCCTGCTTCTCTTTCTTCTTCTATCCAGCCTACTATTACTTTGCTTCGTATAAATTACAACACGTTTATAGTTTATTGGCGTGGCGTGGATACATAACAGCTGTTGCCGATTTTGATAAGCCCAAAAATTGATTTTAATTTTTTATCGTATGGAGTTTTTTTTTTAGAGCCAAACTATTTTTTAGAGTTTTTTTTGTCATTCGCTGACAGAAGAAGAGGGTCCCAATTCAACAGAATCTGAGTCTATTATACTTACACACAATAAATCAGGACACTAATAACCGAATTAAAAATCATAAATACAAACAGAGAAACATAGCGAATAACTAAACGAACAAAATACAAATAGGTATCCACTAGTAGTAACTACTGCACATCGGTTCCGAAAACGAACATAGCTGCTAAGTGAACGTTTTGCCGTTTTATACAGCGGCAACAAATTAGGTGGGAGATTGTGTCCCCCTCTCCCCTAGTCTATACACTGACAGCTACTACAAGGTCAATGACCACTCGAAGCTAAACATTGCCGATGTCTGAACCGGCGACACAAGACGGTGCAAGTGCCCAGCAGTTCTAAAGCAATGCTATGCTTTCCTTCAGGTTTCCCTACTAATATTGTTCGCATTTCAAATTATTCAGTAACTAAAGTATTTATTCTGTGATATAATTTATTGTATTTTATTTCATTGCTCGTACTGTTGCCACCTGCAACAGCGGTTACATAGACGCCACGCTACTGTACCTTAAAACGAGTCTTAACTTATACAAGTCGATGTCACAAAAGGGATAATACTCGTAAATTAAAATATTGTTTTATTCATACACCTTACTTGTATTTTTGAACGAGACAAGCGAGTCCTCAGTTGTAACTCAACCGTTTGCTATTTGTCTATCTCTCTGTCAGACTATATGTCTATCAGCCTGTGTATTAGCCTGTCTAACTATCACTTTGAGGCATGCCTCACGGTAACTTCTGAACGCATCAACCGAGTTTCATAATACTTGGCATGCGTGTTCATACTTTACACTACAGTTCCAACTTTGTCATGTTTGCTTGCTGAACTGCTACTTGTCATGTTGCAGACGAGGCCTTTCAGTGTTTTCACCATTTTCAAGTCCTAAAACCACCAGCACTTTCAGTGTCTCCTAAAATTGTGGAAACACTGAAAGGCCTCTTCCGAACATGAGAAGTAGTAGTTCACCAAGTAAACACGACAAAGTTGGAATTACAGAGACTGGTAATTCAAATAACAAGTGAAAAATTGTACACTGCAATGCCATGTTATTTTCTGAGATTGATCCCTCCAAAAAATAGGGGACGAAGGCAAAATTCTGGTTGCGCAAATTTCGAAAAAAAAATTCATTTTGGCCATAAAATCATAGGAAATTTTAGAAAAAAATGTTAATTTAGTGTAAATTTTTGAAAACTTTGGAACTTCCTGCGCTATAACAATTTTGATAAATCGCAAAAATTCATTTGCTGTGTCAAATTAAAATAAATTAAAATAAATTTAAATCAAATTATATATGTTTCTAAATGTTGTTCCCATTTATTCCTAGACTCCAATTTGTTCACTTAAGTCCTGTTTTGTCCAACTTGTAATGCTCCTTTATTTCTGTATTCCTCATTGTGCCTCTCCTTGTGGAAACCTGCGATATTCCGTAGCAATTTCATCTCTTTATTATTATTCCGGTTGTACAATGGTTACACATTTTCCGGAACCTACGATTATAGAACTGATTAAATGATCATCTTCCACTGCTGCGTGTTCGTCCAAAGATCTTCTTCAATTTCTCTTTCCCTCAATGTAGTCTGAAATTCTTCTATCCAGATGATAGGTGTCTTCCTCTTTTCCTTCTTCCTGGTGCAAATTTCCTTCTTCCTTTCCATAACTCTAGTTGGTAATCTTTCTTGAGCCATTCTTCTCGTGTGTCCATACCATTGTAATTTTTTGTTTTGAAAAAATCAACAATTGATTTTTTCACATCCATTCTGTCCTTAATAACTTAATTTCTAATTTTCTCACGTCTGAATGCTCTTGCCGAACGTCTCCAAAAGTCCATCTCTGCTGTCATTAATTTTGTTCTTATGTGTTTATTGCTAGTCCAAACTTCTGAGCCCTAAGTCACGATAATTCTAACAATGGTTTTAAATATTTTGGTTCAGTTTCTGCTTTAATTAGCTGGTACCACAGGATTCCATTTAATGTAGATACAGCCATCTTTCCCAAATTAATTCTGGATTGTGTTTCTTTGTCTTGCTTCCCACTGGCCGTAATTTTCACCCCCAAATACTTGTATTCCTCTGTACAACTATTGAATTATAAGCCGAGAGAATGGGGACAGAGAGGTGTCGGACGCTCGGAGAGGCGCTAGAGGAGCTAGATCTAGTGTGTCTACTTAGATAGGAACAAACCAATTTTGGTTTAATCCTTCTTAACGATGATGATGATAGTGAAAACTGGCTTTGTATTCACTTGATACCGATATATTAAGACTATTGACAAAGGATGCTTTCACCGTCCTGGCAGTGTAATCCAGGATAATAAATGTAGCGCTGCGGACAATTCGTCATCTGTCATACATATTGTTATTGGTATCCAAGTCACTTTTTATTTATAAATTAATAAATTACCTTAGACATGTCGTGTGATTTCGTTTTTCATTTAAAATGACGCGGTTTGGGACATATGTTCCATCTTCAGATTAATTCACTCAGTTGAGGTCGTTAAAAGTTAAAATCACATTACTTTGTACTTAGTCACGTCCGTATGAGGGCGCACCCTTTGAAGGCCGACCGGATACTGAAATATGGTGGGGTATCCGGTTTGACGGAGCATCCGGTCGGCCTTCAAAGGGTGCACAACCATACGGACGTGTGTAAGTACAAAGTAATGTGATTTTAACATTTACCGACCTCAACTGAGTCAATTAATCTGAAGATGGAACATGTGTCCCAAAACGCGTCATTTTAAATAATTCGTGATCTCATGAAGTCTTCCTGACTGACTGAACCTCTTTCATTATTTTTTATTTTTAATAGTATAATATTACTTGTATATTTACTATATCTTATATTATCTTATAATAATATTATAAAATTAGTATACTATTAAACTTATACTAATCTGCCTGGACAATGGGGTAAATGAATGGAAGAATATATCGGTAATCAAGAGAATGAGTAGAGAAAAGAAGAAATTGCAAGTCCACCAAATTCTGGGTTGAGGAGAAGAGGCGATTTTCTCTTAATTGCAGCAATGCCCGTGAAGTTGCTTTTCGTCGATCCCCTTAAACAATTATTGCACATACAAGATAATTCTCCATTATCAAAATTACCCCATAGTCGAATACGGTAAGTCTGTAAAAGTCTGAAAATTAAGTCGCATGTTCTAAATTTATTGGCGAGATTAACTGGGATTTTATTAAATTGAACTACACAACAACAAAAAGAGAATATAGTGTGCGCAGATGTTTTACAATGTGTACGTGAAAGAAAATAATCTGAAAACGAACCCGTACTGCAGATAATATAAGTTATATTCTGAAAACATTATAGAGGAATAAAAAGCATTGTGACTGACTGTTATGAGACGAACAATACATGGAAAACGTAATGCTTTCCCGTCTACACGATGAATTGGTACATTACCTGAACGGTGCTAAGTAGCTTGTTATAATTTGATGCTTTTTACCTTTGAAAAGCGCAGACAGCACTACGTAGAAACATGGCTAATGGTAAGTCATGAGAGAAGGCCATTGTGTCAGTATTTACCCTCCCCCCCGCCCACACACACACACACACACACACATCAATATAGTCATACGCAAAAATAGAACTACTGAAATAAATTCTTTTTTTTATAGTAATGAAAGGAAAACTAATAATATTTTATATTTTTCAAGTAAATAAATTTTTGTTATTACATTACAAACTTTTATAATGATGTTATCATTAGACTGCACCTGAAAACTACATTGGTAGTAAATATAAGGCGAAGGGACAGAGAAGCACTGGAGTGACCAACTCCAGTCTCTCTACTTTGGATCAGAAAAAACCAATTTTCGTTTAATCCTTTCTATAGATGATGATGATAATGAATACTGCCTTCGTATTCGTTACGTACATGAAAGGAAAACTAATAATATTTTATATTTTACACGTAAATAAATTTTTGTTTTTACATTACAAACTTTTATAATGATGTTCTCATTAGACTGCACCTGAAAACTACATTGGTAGTAAATATAAGGCGAAGGGACAAAGAAGCGCTGGAGTGACCAACTCCAGTCTCTCTGCTTTGGATCAGAACAAACCAATTTTCGTTTAATCCTTTCTAAAGATGATGATGATAATGAATACTGCCTTCGTATTCACTTGAGTACCGATATATCAAGAGTACTGACATTTTCATGTAGTAAATATGTTACGACTTTCTCACCGATCGTCGTATGGTACAGTGGAAAACAAAATTACAAACACCAATTAAGTCACTAATTACCAGTTTTAATTAATCAAAATTAAACAGTTTTAAATCAACAAGTTATTCAACAAGGTTATACTGGTACAATAATTCAAGTTAAATTGTACACACGCAATAATAATGTCAGATAATAAAGTCTCACACAATCATCAATTTTCACTAATAGCAACTTGAAACGCGCTGAGTAATCGCCCCAAGTAAACTGAAAAGTAAGCGGCAGTTGTGGGCTATTTATAGTTTGCAGGGTTCCATAATATGCGTGCTTAACAAGCGAGGTTACTTCAGCGCGGTCTTGGCAGAAACACACACCGGCTGGGCGGGTTGAAAAGCTTGTAGTACGACACTATCGAATGTACAAGAATGTTCCTTATTACGTAATAATATTACCAATAGAGTACTGTAACATCTATATTGACAAAAATATTTAATATTCGTAACGTTACCAGACCTGACTGTGCCATAACTTTTTGAAGTGTGTTATGTCTCACGTCACATAACTAGAGCTCGATAAAGTTGAGCTGCATTGTGCAACACAAATTTTGTGTAAAAAAACCTCAAACCAGTAGACCCAAAACATGTATCAAATTAACATAAGCGTTCAGAGATGGAGCCACGTCTCAGCTGGTACAAACCATTTGTAAACGCCAATCAAACTTTATAGGGTGAACGCCTTTCTGGACGACCGACCAGAGCACCAACTACTGAAAATACCTTGAAAGTGACAGATTTCATCAAGACTAATCATAGTTTTATTGTAAGAGTGGCTTATTATGTACTAAATTTAAATTACCAGGCCGTTCACGAAATTTTGGCGCTTGATTAAATTCCGAAAGCGGCTGAAATGAGATTTCTCACGCACGTGGCAGGGTATACTCTCCATGATCATAGAAGAAACACAGATATACGGCAGGAACTGAATATCATGAGTATACTCGACAGGATGGCCCATTATAGGGTGAATTGGTGAGAACATCTTTGCTGAATGGATGACTGCCGCATCCCCAAACAACTATCGAACTATAAGCCGAGGGGACGGAGAAGTGTGGAACGACCGAGGAAGCGCTGGAGTGACCGCTATGTGACTGTTTGAGACCAGAACAAACCATCCTTGGTGTAATCGTTGAAGACTATGATGATGATGATAATTTAATTCCGACCAGAGGCTGTCCGTTCTTGTCCATTCACGCTTCACTTAAAACCAAACGTTTCGCCCCACACTATGATGTGGCATCCTCAGTGGCTCTATTGAGACAGAGCACAAAGTCTTCTGTATAAAAAGAGGTGCCTCAAGAGTTTCTGCTCTGGCTCAGTCGAGCTACTGAGGATGCCTCAATTCGTGGATACTTCATCACGATAACGCTCTATATAATATGCTTTCTGTAAACAAGTGCCTCTATAAACAGGGAATCTTATAGCAACTAGCGTCTTACTGTGCAGAATTATTACATTTTATTGTTCTTAGTTGAAGGCTAGTATTAAGCTATTTAAAAATTTTTTAATGTGAAATGAGGAGCAAGCCCATTGTCACAACCCCCTACATGAGGACCCAGATTATTTGTTGGGTTTCTTCCCTTAGCCATATGTTCCAGTTAATTATAAGCGCTGGAAACTCGCCTTTTCATCCTCTCCCGTCTGCTACATAACGTACACCAATTGCACGCCATGCACCCAGGGGCTACACGACACATGGCTTCGAGGACGTGAGAGTAGCAGAGCTGAGTTCAATTCCTCTCGAATCTCTGACTGATTCTTTAGAAAACAGTAGGCATTTCTCAGAATTTCCAGAACATGGAGAATAAAAGAACAGGAAAAAAGAAAGTTAGAAGCTACAGAAATGGAAGCTTTGAGACGACCTGCTAGAACTTCAAGGCTACAAGGCTAGAGCGAATAAAAAAATGAAACGATTAAAAAAGAAATGATCATACAAAAGACAATCATCGACTGTATTGGAGAAAAACAACTAATGTGGTACGGACAAGTACAAAAATGTGACAAGACCGACTACCAAAGACAACAGTGAGATGGGTACCTAGAGAGCACAGAAAAAAAGGAAGACCCAAGAAAACACGGATAGAGTGCATCAGAAGATCAATGAGCCATAGAGGATTAAACGATGAAAACTGCAACGACAGACAACAATGGAGGTTGGCATCGGCAACGTCGTAGGATGTTTTGACCCCGAATTAAAAAAAATATTCCTAGTTTCCAAAAATCAAAAGCCAACTCTTGGGATGCCTTATAAAAAATTTTGAAATAAAAGTCTGTAAGGGACCAAAAGCTAAATGTAGGTTATTAATATTCAAAGTTTCAAAGTATTCATGCACTGTTTCAGTCAAATCAAAACGTTTCCGTAATAGTGTGTCTCACCAGGAGAACTACTTTGATGGAGACACAATTATTTTGAAGTTAATATATATCGACAAATAATTTTATGCAAGCAATCTCATTACGTTTTAGACCGGTCTTGGTGAAGTGTAGGTTAGGACCAACAAATGAGTGTACTAGGTACTTACGTGACTGTGACCTATGTAGTTGTTATTTAGTATTATATTTGACCAGTGAATGAACCCTTTAAATGTATTCATTTCATTAAGTGATTCCTGCTTTGCATTAAAGTTTTTCGTCGTCTGGAACTCTGAACAGTATGAGATACTAAAAGTTAGTAAAGTTAGAATTATACGCCAAGTTTAAATCTTTGCTTTCGTTAAGTAAATCTGTTGAACTGAGTTTTGTTATTTTCTCTCCTCGCTATTCTGCCGCCTGTCCTGAATATAAATTGTGTGCATTCTTCTATTTCCATCGTTCTAGTACGATAAAATCGTTGATTAACGCTTCAGCGTTAAAGATTATAACGTTTTTTACTCTTTTCGAAAACTAGGCTGTCATTTAACGTCGTCAGTTGTCTGACTGATTGTGTGCCAGTTTCTATTCTGAACGATTTGTTTCATCCCTAATACTTTCTACTTTCCACACCCTCATTAGTCTGCTGTCTGCTCCGATACTTTAATCTGAGAAGAAATCGTATACCCATGCTTATCCTACACTGAGTCATGATGGGCAGAAAATGGGTCAAACAAATCACGCTGTATCGGTCATTATGACCGTAAATAAACGTACTGTGTGTGACAAAAAAAACCGTTTGGCGTAGGACTACGTAATCGCCGAAAAGTCCCGACAGAGGACGTTTTAGTATCCCATGTTCGCAACATAAGCATAATTGCACGTGCATATGTATGAGATTTGGCTACCGTGCTGCTATCGTGTGTTAGAGTTGGGTAACACAGCTGCCAGCTGTGCTCTCGTATTAGTTCGTCATATACGCACCTTCGCACTTCATTGCATACAGAAACCATTTGTCTCTTTCACCTTCAGGGCTGTCATCTATCACAGCAACGAGCAACGTATCTAAATACGTTTCGAGAAACGCTAACTGAATTTATTGTTACCAACACTATACCTATACTGTCTATACGACTAAATTAAACACGACGTCGTTTTTGTGATTACGAACTTTCTAATTTTGTTTGTCGTACTGGAGTTACTTTTATTCAGCAGTATAAAATGAATCACAGTAAGCAAGATGTACAGTAATAGCAACATTAGTCGTATCGATCAGGCCGAACATAGGATACATCAGCCCTAATATCGTATTTCATACAGTTCTAACACACGACTCTTTGATGTTGCACCCCCGTATGGGATTTTGTATTTTCATTTCAGATATAACAGTACACAGCCCTTCTTGTTAAGACGTTGAAATCTAACCTCACATATTCCGATACAAATTCTCAGAAATATGTTTGTTTGTTTTTCTACACCTCTTACTTTTCCACCATATTTATCATATTACTTTTCCCCGCGTATTATTCACGAGCAACTGGAATTAGACAACGATACATTTAAAAATTTCAAATGTTAAACATTTTTTAATTAATAAAGCTGTGTTAGTGGTTATAATCACGTACAGAATTAACACTGTTGCACACAATTTTAGAAAAATTATTCCGATTTAATCCAATTGCAGAAAAGTGTTTAAATTACAACATAAGAATTTCTATGCAGAAGACAGAAACTACGGTGTTTATGGGCAAGAACTCCTCGCGGAATACCATTGCAGTAGATGATAAGAGTAATTAATTCAGAATTTGCGCTATTTTGGTTATGACACCGCTTATCATGTGGATTATGATGTTGGTCAAAAGTTGGCTAAGTTTCATTCGAAACGTGACACAATTCGTCAAGCATTGTTGGGGAGAGTCGACGACTAACATTGTACAAGGTTACGGCTGTGCTATTGTTGTTGTAGGCCTATAGTTCCGGAACTTGGTTCCGGTGAAGGAACATCTGAGCAGGATACAGGCATGGGAAACGACATCCTTGGGATCTGTTAAAGGTTGCAAACGAAGAGATAAGATCCGGACGTATTGTAGGGAACGGTTACATCATCTGGACAGAATGGAGGATGGACGACTACCTAAGGTTGCGTTTCGATATAGACCCTTTGGTACAAAAGATGTAGGAAGGCCGAGAGTGAAATGGATAGATATTCTGTGAAGACGGAACAGGCAAAGTGCCTACTCCGTGAGGCGAAGAAGAAGAAGAATAAAAACAAAGAGATGAACTCTATAATGAAGTCATTTGCAATGATATGGACATTTAAACATTTTTTATATTCAAAATCGTATTGCATAAAACAAAGAGAGGTAGGTCGGTCATCTTAATAGAATTCCAGAAATAGTATGTTGTCTAAGGAAGTTTAAGAGTATAAGTTTAAGTTTAAGTTAATACTGTAAACAATGTATATCATTATCATCAGCATCGTTTTCTCAACGGTTTTAGGCTTTAGCGGGCTGTTCCTATTCCACAGTCCACCTTTTTTTAGGTCTACCAACTTTACTTCTGTCTCTAGGATATCTTCGCCATCTTCGGTATTCTACTTTCTTCCATTCTATCTATGTGTTGAATTCATTTTCTTCTGTATTCTTTAATCCTTTCATTAACTGCAAACGTATCTAAATCACTTCTTATATGAAGAATAAATCACTTCTTCTAATTCACTTCTTCTTATTTCTTACATGATTATGTGATCTCGTCTATTACACCTTTTAACTGATCTCAGAAATTTCATTTCTGCTGTTTGTACCTTTTGTTCGTCTTTTTTTTTTATGACCCATGTTTCAGAACCATACAGTAATGCCATTGTTTTATAAAATTTTATTTGGTTTCTTTTCTACATTTATTTCCCAACGTTCTCCAAATCGTTCCACACATTCTTGTGAAATTCGTCACTTTATTTTCTGTACATCTATCTTGATCATAAGTAATGTCACGTCCAAGACAGTTGAAATGTCTTACTTGTTCTGTGCATGTGTTGTCTATGCATATTGTGGTCCGAACCGGTTCATCTCCTATAAAGGCCATTTCTTTAGTCTTTGATTCAGATATGTTGCAGTTATATTCTGTTCTTATTTTATGTAAGATGTATATTTCTCGCTGAAGATCGTCTACTGGAGTGGCGAATATAGCTCGGTCATTTGCGAAGAGAATGGTTTTCAAGCTTTTATTTCGGTGGATTTCAATACCGCCAGGGCATTGTTGTTTCCATTTTATGAGGAGATCATCTAGATAAAGGTTAAAAAGTAGCGGTGACAGACAAGAATCTTGTCTTACGCCTTGGTTTGTTTCAATCGGGGTAGATTCTTCTCCGTCGTCTGTCATTATCGCGGTGTGTCTATATAAACTCTTTATGGCCTGAACTAGTACCCTGAACACTTTATGTCGTGGTATACCTTTATTTTCTAGTATGTCACATAACTTCGGTCTGATCACTCTATCAAAAGCTTTGTTGAAATCGATAAAGACAAACAGACTTCTACTACTGGACAAACAAGTATAGGAAGACCTAGAAAACGCCGTTTTTTTGGGACCGGAACAGATGATGATGATTCGCCTATTCACAGATAAAACAAAAATATAACCTATAAAAAATTCTCTTTTTTCCTGTTTAATTTAGTATGTGTATAGTTTAGTTACGATTTTAAATAGTTGAAATTGTAAAATAGTTGAATAGTTTAGTTAAATACAATACATGATACTATAATTGTACGCACACACACATTAACTATCAAACCATTTAACCCACTTCTTGGAAAGGTTTCCGTGTATTATCAACGTTTCTGATAACGTCAGGATTATGAAAGCAAATAAATGTTCTAGAAAGAAATAAGAATCATAGTATAGAAAAAGAAAACAGTTAAAAAGGAAAGAAGCTGAGAGTAATAAAAACGAAATAAACAGGATAGGTGCAACTGAAAAGAATATACAAAAACGTTGAATAGGATTTTCTATAAGTGCATTCTGTTTATACTTGAGCACACAAACGGATAGCTTAGCGTTAAAGCAACTTGCAGTTTTTTTTTTTTATACCATTTCTTGCAATAAAATTAAATTTTAGATTAACGTATATTATGAATATTTTTGTGTTCTCAAAGACAAATTAAAATTAAAATTTTATATGGCACTTCCTTTAAATATCCCATTATTTATTTTTCATATCAATTATTATTTGCAGTATGCTTCATACACTTAGACTATCTGATGAATTTGATAGTCAGCAAGGGATTGCAACAAGATTGTTCTATGGCGCACACTTTATTTAAGATATTAAAATGGAACTTGCTTATAACGAGGTTCAAGGGACCGGACAAATGTGCTCGTTAAAACCGGGCGCTCGCTACATCCGAGTTGTCGACTCACAAACCTAAATTTTTTATACCATGATTGTTATCGAACATATAAAAAAAGTATACTATAGAAGAGGCTTTGACAATACAATTTTGACATGTTTTACATTCTACGCTTAAAGGGAAAATTAGGCTCTAAATATTTTTTAAGGGCTAACATTCTTTGCTGAATATTGGCGTATAGTGCATTCGCGAAATATAGTAAAAGTGGCTGAGTAGGAAAAACTTACCAAAACTCAGCCAGCTATCTGGCAAAAAACGCAAAACCTTCTATGCCACATGTACATATTTATTTTTAAATTACAAGAAAATTCACTCTAATTTATTTGTCATTTTGTTCTGTGTTCTAAATAGATTCGTCAAAATTATATTTAGCACAGAATTATATTTAACCTTAAAAAAGTCATCTATTTTTGTTTGTTTAGTCATTTTGTATCTTTAAATATCAAAACAGTTTTGACTGTAAACATTATTTAGCATCACGCACTTATGCGACCGGGACAGCGGTAGGTTCTTCTTCATTTTCGCTTCTAGTTTCAGTCACTGAGCGACCATGTTGTACCTCGGCAATTATATCTTCGTCAGTCGGAATTTCAGTAGAAAATACGTTGTCATCGGCTGTTCCATAGTCATTTATTAGGTGCTCTTGAAAGGTTGATTTCATCGTCGAATTAAGTGTTTGTATCCATTCGGTGAGTGGAATGTCGTCCTCAGCTTCATAATCTTCCGTTAAACTATGGCGTGGAATGAGGCCCGATTTTTTAAAAATAATTTTGATTTGTAGTTTGCGATACGCTACTTCAAGCTCTGTTAAACTTGCCAGCATTCAGAACCGTCATTTAGAATTATTTTTTTTTCTTCCATGTACTCAATCATTTGCAGGACCATTAACCGCCTATAATGCACTTTACATCTGCGTATTACCCACTGATTAGCTGCAACAAAATTCTCGTTATAACTAAGTCTCTAATGCGTTCCTACTTGTTAAAAATGAGTTTAAGTATCGTTATACAAAAAATCGTATAAGATAAGGAAAACAAGTGACGAGACACTCACTCTACTTTAAGGAGCAATCACCTAAGCCCGAAACAAAAATCATAATATATAAGAGAATAGCGAAAAGTATGTAAAATAGCCTATGTGGCTAAAGTATGGGAAAGAAATTATAAGGGAAAAATAACAAGCCATGGAAATGGGGTATTGGAGAAGGTGCAGTAGAATTACATTACAAGGTAGGATTAAAAATGAGGAAAAAGCGAAGAATGATTATATGTACTAGTATAAATGACACAAATGATGCAAAAAGATTAAGATGGTATGGGTATGAGAATCGTATAATGTTAGATGGTCAAAGAAATTACTAGAAATATATTGACTTTCCCAGATTGATTTTACTCTGCTGTTAATGGTAAACTTTTAAAAAAGGCATTTTGTGACAGGTAAAACAAAATCTATAAACTCTTGGCAGTTTCAAGTTTACATTGTGGTTTTCTGCATTGGGCCGAATTATTGCTTGCTAACATAACAATACAATGGAATGGAGGATTGTTCAAGATTGCTAAATTTGTTAGAAGTTTAGATTGTAAATTCAATACATCAGCTGATTTTGAAAACTTTAATCATATATCAGGGAGGCCGCGAAAGTCTTTAATGGAAGGCAAAGGAAAATCTGAAGGATGACCATTTGAAAGACCGTAAAGTCTGGAAGCTAAATGCGAAAAACGACTTCAAATGTTGTTCCAAATTGCAAACTATGTCGTATACTTAGCTTTATGGGTAAAAGTCTCATAAATATACTGTTACTATAGTCTCAAGGATTTTCGCTTTTAAACAGTGGGACGGACTAATTGAACACAAGAAAATCCGTTATTAACAAAATGCAGTACCAACTGAGTTTAATACCAACTGCAATACGAAAACATGATCGTATACAAGAAATCTCCAAATTTACGATTGCCAAGGTGACACTAATTTAAGAAAATATAAATTCGTGCTAATTAACATTGTCACAATAAACAAACAATAATACATTGTCACAATAAATTATTATATTCACAATAAATAACATTGTCATAATAATAATAATAATAGTAATAATTAAATCCTTAAATTCGTAGTGACTCTCAATCAATGAATTTTCCAGTGAAGTGTTAGTGAGGATCGGTCAAAAATAACACCAATTGACACTTATTTGTGTCGACGTTTCGACAATGTTTATTGTCATCATCAGGGCAATTGTTGCTGACGCCAAACACACAACTGTGGCTTTGGCGTCAGTTGTGTGTTTGGCGTCAGCAACAATTGCCCTGATGATGACAATAAACATTGTCGAAACGTCGACACGAATAAGTTAAAAATGTGTGTTATTTTTGACAGATCCTCACTAACCCTTCACTGAAAAATTCATTAATAAAAAAAAAAAAAAAAAAATAATAATAATAATAATAATAATAATAATAATAATGATGTATTGTGTCACAGTGTCACAATACATAATAAATAATGCAATAATTAATAAATAATACTTGTATGTCACGCACACAATCCTTGTACGTGTGTGTGAAGTATTGCGTATCCAGTTAATTAGACATTTGCACACAATCATTCACAATTATCACTTTACACTAAATACCACTATCGGATAACGCATTGTGAATTCCAAATTCACATTTGGCTCTTTTTATCGCTCCGTTTCACAATCTCAGACTGTCGTGGGCGCGATCTCGGTTGCTGTAAATTTATTATTTTACTTTCACTACTCCTGAAACAGATTTTTGAAACAAGGAGAGAATTTATACTGATGTTGCATTTGTCGATTTTGAGAAAGTGTTTGGCTGAGTGAATAGGAATAAATTATGGTCTATGTCTACGTCGCGGCTACACACCAGCATTTAACAAATGTGGTCAGAAATTTATATTGCAACTCTAAAATTGTAGTAAATAGCCTAAAGAAAAGGCAAAAACTCAAGAAATTTAGGAAATAAATGGGTAAGATAAGAGTGCAGTTTTTTACCGACACTTTGTTATATTTTTACGACGGTCTAACTGATCGTCGTATGGCTCAGTCGAAAACGAAATAAAGACACCAATTAAGTGCCTGATTACAAGTTTTAATTAATCTCAATTAACAGTTTGAAATCAGCAAGTTGTTCAACAAGATTATACTCGTGCAATAATTCAGTTAAATTTCTCCGCACACAATAATAATGTCAGCTAATAGAGTCCCGCAAGATAATCATTTTACACTAGTACACCACTTGAACGCACTTAGTAATCGCCCGAAGTAACTGAAACTGACCGTCGCTGGATGCTTATATTTATACCCCGCTGAGATGTTATAATAATCTGTCACTTTTTGGATGACGTGTTAGAAAACAGCCTCTTACGGGCGCTTTCGAGTCCACTTGAAACCGTGTCGTGTCTGGCCTTGAACACAGTGTGCGCGGACCGGTGCGGTCTGGAATAGCCTCGATTGTTGACGCATGATAAGTGTCACGTAATTGTCTTTCCTCACAAGTTAGCAATATGTACGCACACGAAAACATTACACCTGGGCTCTGGTGGGATAGCCGAGACACGCGTAGAATGAAACACTCCATTGTTCGAGAACGTTCCGTTACGTAACAATACCTACATTGACTATATCATCCAAGTGCGCAGACGAGATATTAGCTTAGGTATTAAAGGCAATCAAAACTCTAGTTTTGGACATTTTATTATACGCTGACAATTCAGTCTTAATACAGCAAACGCAGAATGAGTTGCAGTATTGTTTACATCGTCTAAACCATATTTGCAATCAAAGCTTTCAAGATATCAAAGGAGAAAACAACGATCATGTCTTTCTGCGAAGAAAGTCCAGTCAGAACAAAAATTGTTCTCCAGGGTACAGTTTTGGAACAAGTCCCTGACTTTAATTGCGTAGGTTGAGTTATTCGTATTGGGTATGAAACAGAATGAAATGTCACCGCGAAATTATCAAAGTTTCAGATGACGTGTTTCGTCATACATAGAACAAGGAAAGAAACAAGAAAGTCATTGTTAGAAGTATCGTGACTTACGGCTCAGAAGTTTGGACTACTAATAAACACACAAGAACAAAATTAATGACAGCAGAGATGGACTTTTGGAGACGTTCGGCAAGAGTATCCACACGTGATAAAATTATAAATAAAGTCATTAAGGACAGAATGAATGTGAAAAATTCAATTGTTGATTTTATCCAAACAAAAAAATTAAAATGGCAGGGACACACGAAAAGAATGGCACAGGAAATATTGCCAAGGAGAGTTATGGAATGGACTCCACCAGAAAGAAGGAAAAAAGGAAGACCACCTATCACCTGGATAGAAGAAATTCAGACTGTATTGAAGGAACGAGATATTGAAGAAGATCTTTGGATGTACAAACAGCAGTGGAATATGAGAATTAAATCAATTCTCACGTCTTTGGTTCCGGAAAATGTGTAAACATTATACAGCCGGAATAATAATAAAGAAACAAGGATTACATTTTAAAATACAATGACAATGTCTGTGTTAATTATGGGTGCAAATCGTGTGTGATTAGAAGGAAGATTACAAACCAGGTTGAAATTTCAGAAATGATTTTTCTAAGACGAAAAAGGGTTGCACAAGGCGAGATCGTTTGCGTAATGTGGACATTAGGAATGAGCTACAAGTATTTTCTATAAACAATACAATCAAGGAATATCGCAGTGAAAGGTCGCAAAATCCGGACAGAATGGATGATAGGCGGCTACCTAAAGTAGCATATAGAAGAAGAAGTAGAATAAGGAAGGCCTTTTGTAGAAGCAATGTATGCTGATTAAGACCAAAATGGCTACTTGGCGATATGTACTGTGAAGATAGACCAGGCAATGTGCTGACTCGGTGAAGTGAACAGGGTGAAGAAGAAGACTTACTGTGACCGTAGGTTATTTCACATCATACACAATTAATGCGGCTGACTTGCATTAGTGTTCTATTTTCAATGACAATCTTGGACCACAAAGGTGATTTGCATGTGAATGCCATAATTTTCACTATTGTCATAAGCTTCTAAATTATTGTCATAAATATAAGCGTCATGAAATTACAATATCAAGTTAGCCTATTAGGTAGATTGATCAAATAAATATTCGCCTAACCTTGTTTGCTTTTAATTTACAGAATGTGTTTTTAACACTATAACACCTGTTTTACGAAAAACAAAACTTATCGAATTTTATTACAAAATATTGTAGAAAAGCTGTTATTTGGCTTCCGTCAAATGTAACCAAACACAGCACATTATCCTAATGAAGAAACCTCGCGTGTACGATGAGCTTTTGTTTTAACTTCCGCTGAGCGTCGTGTAAAGCCAAAACGGAACTGATACGAAAATTAAAATAATTGAAACAAGAAATATGCAAAGCAAGATAGTTTTCTGTTAATATTTCAGCTTACAACGGAAACTTATATTTATTGTTTTGTAAATCTAGCGTATTATGAGTTTTAGTGTATCCGTGAGAATGGTTTTGGCTACTAATCCAGAGGTCATGTGTTCGATTCCCGAAGCGCCATAAAGTGAAGATAATTTTTTCAGCCTTAAGGTCGATTCAGCCAAGAGAAATCAGTACCCGATGAAGCGTCGGGAGTAATAACGTGCGGGTGAAGCGTAGTGCTGGCCACGCGACTAACGTAAGCCAGCCCACTGTGCCCAACTTCCGAACTACTTCCAATAATCAATATAATACAGTGCCAAATAGTGACAAATGTATAAAAGCATCAATTTTATATAACTATAACAATGGACAATGATGTAGATACCGGTCCATCACAACGAAATTTATGTGGTCAAGAATGTTTAAATATTACTTTAATTCACAACTTTATAACTGCCCAGAAGGGCTGTTTTGTAAAACTAATGACAAATATATGACATGTCAGGAGTTAGTGATTTGTATTGTTATGTGGTGACTTGATTGACCATTTATAATAACAAAGTGTTCTCATAAGGCGGGGCCAAAGCTCCCGAAATGATTCTACTCATTGAAGTTTTTTTTCGAAATAGGTGAAAATCTCTACGACACTAGAAACCCTATAGTTCCTAGTAGTATGGTACTCTTACCCACTAAAATCACATTCCTTAATTCTACAACTGAGCAAGCTTCTTCATGTTTCCTTTACGGGTGATGGGGGAAGCCCAGCGGCTAATCCCAAGATTATTCTGTCTTTCTCTCACGTAGAGTTTTATGGATCTATACATATTAATTGCTTTCTATTGCGATACCAGGTCATGTGGCTTCTGTCTTTTGAGCCGCCTCAGGACGTGGATCTGAATCCTCCGATCATGTTAGTCTGCATATTTTGCTATTATTTCGCTGACATATTCTACATTGAGGTCTCTATATAGGTTGTCGTTCCTCATATACCAAGGGGCATTCACTATGCTTCTGAGTACTTTGTTTTCTTTGTACAGTCCCACAGCTGAATTCCCCAAGTCCACACAGGCTACTACAGCAGTTTGTTTTCAACTCTTATTTGCGAGTCCCTAACACCCACATTTTTCTGTATTTTATGTTGAGCTCCTCCTTCTTTTCTTTTACATGCTTTTTCCACTTAAGCTTTGTATCCAGCGTCATACTTTGCTGTGTTAGCATTTGGAACTTCCAGCCCATTAAAATAAACCCTTACTGGACCTACTTTTCTATTGGTGAAGTTGATATGAACTGATTTAGATTCATTAAGACTCTTCAAGTGAATGAAAAATATTCAATGAATAAGCCTATATGCCACAAATGCTTCGTTTTCCATCTGTGTTTTAAAATTAATTACTGCTAAACAAGATAAGATGTAGAGTTAAAGTTAGGTATAGGCTACACAGTACGTTTACAATTACAATAAGTACAAAAAAAACCAAAGTATTATTTTATACATTGTTAAAATGCCTACTGATTACAATTGTTAATTATAAAACTCACAAAAGTCTGTACTTAAAATAAAAAGAAAAACATTAGTTCGTTTATTCGTATTCAAGTGCTAGTTTGTGAATGGAGGTATAAATTATGAAAATATAAAAAGTAATGGAGATATTCCACTCATTTAACAAAAACATATTTCGCATATTTTCTTTGTAATAACATTTTTACATCATTTTGCCACGATTAGAATTATGAATAATTGTTTAAAGTTGTTTTAGGTTAATTATAATGATTTAAAATTGTTGAATTCTACCGACAAACTCATGACAACTCACGTCTCAAAAGAATATTCACTGGTTTTTAATAGTAGAGTGTATTTAATATGACAGAAAACAGTATTTTAGAAAACAAAAGTAAAATAATAATTGGATTTTTTCATATAGAATTTGGAAATTGAGAATGAATATTACAGTTTCTTTGCATTTTTATAAAAGCAGAAAAGTACGTGGTCACTAAAAGGATCAGATTTGTTAGGCCAAATGTTTTGTTAGGAAAAGATGTAGAAATTCCATTATATTTTACCCGATTTCCATGAACAAGGTATTGTTGGAATAAAGATAAAAATAGTAAGAGGTGAAACTAATTTTATTCATTCACTGATATTGTAAAATTTATAATTAAACATTTAATCTAGCAGCCGTAAAACAATTTTAGGCTCCATTGCAGTCTACGTTTTGCTTTTGTAATATGCAGTAGGCCTACACTTTCTGTGTTTACAACATTTGACATCATTCGGTAGGAATTAATATGTTTTAAACACATGGAGACATATAGACGGAAAATGAAGCATATCTTTCTGCATATCTTTATTGGATACAAGTACCCGTTAACTTAAAAAAAGATTAGGTTCATTATTTAAAGTGTTACTGTGTTATAAGCTTTGTATGTACACATTATTAAAAGACGAGATTACTCTTAGTAGTTTATAGTTTAATTATTTTTATTATTAGTAGTCTCAGGGTTAATTTGACTGAAAATGGGTCTTGCTCTCGGCTAGATGTTATTATTAAATATTGGATTTTATTATTATTAAACCGTTTAGTGACTTATTCCCCTCAATTCAACCTATTGTTGAATCCAGGTTTGAATAAGCCGGTTACTTACTCTTTTTTCGTCGTATTAGCTGTCTGTTTAATTAGTTTAATTTTAAGTATTATATTCACTGTTAGGATTATTCCACTTGAAGTTCCGTCGACTTTTGTTGTTCAGCGGCTGTGAGGAGATCAGTTGTTTTCTTCCTATATGCTAATATACATAAACATAGACATGGCATTCGTAATAATTCATGTATAATATTATTTTATAATATTGTAAATATATAGGTTCGTGCGGTGGTAAACAAAACATGGAATCACTCAATTTGAATAATTCGCATTCTCAGCATGGTACCAACCGCCTCGTTCTTCTCCTCTAAGCTGTCAAAACTGATACAATAAAAGTCAACTCTTTCACTGATAAAAATAATAATAGTAATTTATTCAAGTAGCACACAGTGAAATTCAATACAATAAGGCGTTTTGCTCTTCTTTTTAGTTAACAATTAATATTTTAAAAGTGAACATGGACTCTAAAACAAATGATGATCTCGAGTTGGCATGACTGCCTCTAGTTAGTAATACAATGTGTGTTGATAAACATATAGGTTATGTCGTCTGATTCGACTTGAAAAGTTGATAATGATTATAATAATAAAAGTAGTAGGTTCTTTTAGACTGCAAAATACACTTATTTGAAATAATAGCTACGGTTAGAACAAACATATAAAATGAGAATTCATTGATTATTAATGAAAAAATATAAAGTATGAACTACTGTTCATGGTTAGGCATATGCTTGATATATTGTTAGTGCAACCTTGGTTGGTTAAAAAGTAGTGAATTATTTATTATTAATTAATAGTAATTGTGATAATCCAGTATCAGGTACTACGATCATCTGTAAAATTGGATATTCCTATTTCAGGTAAAGGTAACTCATTTATTGTAGTTATCGCACTCCGGCGAAACTCCTAATTGAATCTAGTAACAAAATATTTCATACTCCTACTTGCTGATAACATAAGAGCATATATACTCTTCATTGATATTACAATGTCTTTACTTATTCTAGATATTTACAGTATACAAATAGTTAAAACTGTCATTACTCAGAACGTTCAATTTCGACATTGTTCATTTGTATTTATCGGCTCCCTTCTGTTAATAATAGGGAATTTAATTAATTCTATATGTCAATTTGAATCGCTTTTATCAGTTAATAACTTTTTCAGTTATTTTTCTTATAAACTAATAATGACATTATATTTCTGGTTATGAATACTTGCGTCTCTTGTCGTTCGACGAGTTACACTTTTTAATTATTATTAACACTTTTAATTAATTAAAATTGATTAATTAATTATTTTAATTGTGTCACAACACTGCACCCACTCCTATGCGCATAAACTCCGAATAGATTACACTTGTAAATATACTGCACTGATTCTTCAATGTAGGTAAACTATATCTCAGTTTGAGGTTAATATGGTTGACGCTTGGTCGCTGTCAAAAGCACGTTTTTCTGAGGCTTCGACGAGCATGCAGTTTGCTTCGTTGTTGTTGAAAGACTGTCTCTGGTTCCTCTGTCAGAATGATGAATTTCGGATTTTTTATAAGCTCTGATTGGTCAGTTTAATTCGATTCGTTTATTTACGGTAGACTTCGTCAAAACAGACGCTCTCATCAGCGTCAGTCTTTGGGAACAAGATTAATAAATTCTGGTTCACACACCCACGCGGAAGGGCTAAGCATAATACAATTATTTTTAAAAGTCTAATATCTTCCTTATAATTGTACTGAGAATGTTGTGATTACTCTCATTGTTCATGGTTTTGAAAGACGATTAATTGGAATCCCCTCATCATATGTTTCTGATTAGGGTTAGCTGACTTAGCACTTAGCATTTATGTTTAGTGTCCATTGAGTCATTAATTGTCAATATTTTAATGGTTTTTATTTTATTTTCTATGGTAATATCTCGTTCTTAAACTACTGTACAATTTTCCCTTAAAACTATGTCTTAATATTAATACTATGTCCATTTTCATAGATTCACACTTAAACTTGTTGTCATACATTTTGGTTTTTCTTATTACCTAGTAATAAGAGTATTTAATTGAATTTTAACATGCTGTAATTAAATACCGATGGGTTAAGTCACTACTGGCAGTGTTCTTTTTCCCTACATTATTGGTTTAATGCCTTAATTATCACTTATGAATTAGGCTTGTTATGCCTACATGGCGTTACCTGGTAGTATGCTTGGTATCATAGACATTTTATTTGTATTATTTTCTGATTGATAATTGAAATAGTCACTATGACCTTATCGTTATTGTGATGCAGTTCACTCTGCATTTGATTCTGTTATTAGCTAGGTTTGGTTGCTGTAAACTTTACTTGCATCTAACTGTCACAATGGTTTAGTTATAATTACATTTATATAGACTATTAAAATGGTTATTTTGGTTGCAATTGCTCATATGAACAGTATTCTGTCTGACATCAGGTCATTAGTTGAGTTACTATCTTTGTATAATGCGTTTATAACATGATTTTGGTTGCATAATGTCTCTTTGCCATTACAAGCATTTTGTCATGTTTGTATTACATAAATATAGCTTTTATATTCTGTTATACTATTAGCTATCGTGTACAAAACATTCCTTATATGCTCTATTTACTTCCTATCTCATTACATTTTGGTTTAACATTGGTTTGATTTATTTTTTATCAAGTTTTACTGGAAACTGGATTCCCAGATTAGGTTATGTTATGCGTTCAGTGAACAGTAATCTGTTGTTTATGGCTGTGTATTTCTACCTTAGTCTATTCGACTGGTTTTCATTTCATGTTTGTACATTGGTTATTGGTTATCAATAGTTCACATTTAGTTTACTCCTGTATTATCTTATTTGTTATTAATTAGTGGGTTTGTATGAATATCATTCCCACTGTACAATTGGTCATTCACTATTTTTTGGATTTATTCCTCTGTTTATTCTGTAACTACACATCATTTAGCTATCATAAACTCATCTTGTTCTCATTCAGTTTGCTTGTGACTCTTTATTTACAATATTTGGTCCTTATTTACAACAATGTGTTTCACATAGACAATGAATGTATTCATTAAATGAGTTGTGGTCAGTGTTGACTTTACCATACAGCTTAGGGATTTATATCATGTAATTAATTAACATTTCTTCTTTCTTCTTAATACAATTATTCTTTCAAAGGTTTATGTTAGTTTGTTATACTTCAATTTCCTTCCCTTGTTCTTGTGTTTGGTCTGGATATCTTCCTTCTTCTTACTTCACTGATCTCCTTCTCACTATTGTTCATTTTTATACCTGATGTGGTTCTCACTTGTCTTCTTCACACTGTTTCTTCCTTCTTCTTTCTTGAAGTTGTCATTGTTGTATTCTTCTCCCTGATTCTTCTTTCTTCTTTTATTGTCTTGTGTCCTTCTCACTGATCTACTGGGTATAGTATGTCGGTCGTCTCGTCTTTATTCTTCTCTTCTTCTTTATTGGTGCATTTACTAGTGAATTCCTTTCAATGATGCTTCACTTATTTAAACTTATGGTACTTTTTCTTTAGTATACTTGGTGGTATTCTATACCTTTTAATGTATATTTACTAGTGGTGGCCTTTAAATTAATTTTCAGTACTTAGGTGGATGTGGTGTCATATGTACTGTTACATATTGCCTCCTTATTAGAATTGATCATTTCTGATATCTTCATTCTATGATTGAAGAAATTATCAATTTTTTATTTCACTCTTAAGTCACATATAATGTTTTCATATTTTGTATTTACTCTTACACTTGTCTTCAGTTCACTATATTTTCTGCATCTCATTCTTCTTCATACTCTTGGAATCTTGTTTAATTATATTCTTGGCTGTCGTGTTTTTTTCCCTTAAATATTTAATTTCCCTAACATTTTTTCCCTAACTTGGTAGCTGGAATCGATTGGGGTGGGCGCTATGGCTTACCTAACTCCGTCGTTCATAACTACACTCTTTCTGAGATCAGGGGTACCTCATCCCTGCCCAGTTAAATGATTGCTGGAACTTTTCTACAGTCAATTCATCAAATAATAATACTCATAAGCAGTCTCTTTCGACTAATAATAATAAACACTCTTGGGGTTATTCACTTTCTTGCCTTTTATATTTTATTATACACTTTCTTCTGGATTCCTTCTTCACTTCTGCAGATTTTCATTAGTTAAGGTTGTTGACAAATAGCATGTGTAAATATTCTTCATTTTTCCTTCTCTCCTTATCGTGACAAAATTGTTCTTCACATTGATTGGTTTTTTCTTCTTTTTCTTGGTCAATTCTCCTTCTCACTATCTTCTCTACATAATATTCTCATTAATGGTCTTCTTTTCTCCTCTAGCAAATGTCATATTTTTTAACATTTTATTTTGGATAGTACACAATTTTTCCAAAGTGATAGTAAACATTGTTTAAAATATCTTAAGTGCGTTCACTAGTTGCTTGTTTTGGTTATGGTTTAGTTATTAGATATTAGTCTTTCTTTTTCTCGTTTTACATACAATATTCATTTGACAAACATTTTTCTTTCAATATTTAATATAATATTTGATTAATAAAATTTCTTCTTTTATATACAATATTCACTTAATAAACATTCTTCTCTTTCTTCTTTCCATAAGAATATCCTCTTCTTTTGTTGGTGATTTATTGGGTATACAATATTTGATAGTTCTAATAGAATGTGATAACGTAATAACAACATATTAATGGATAATATCTGATTTTATAGATATTCTTGGGGTTACATGGTTCACTTGATAAACATCTTTCTCTCTCTCTTCTTTCCATAATAAGATCCTTCTTTCATGTTACTCTCGTTGATCTTCTTCCTCTCTACTCCTTCAAGTGATGCTGGTTTTCACTTATTCTGGACGATTATAATTCTTATTTACGATGTGATAATATAATAACAACATATTAATGGATAATATCTGATTTTATAGATACTCTTGGGGTTTCATTTAATAAACATTTTTCTTTTCCTCTTCTTTCCATAATAATATCCTTCTTTCATGTTACTCTCTTTGATCTTCTGCCTCTCTACTCCTTCAAGTGATGCTGGTTTTCACTTATTCTTGATGATTATATTTTTTCAGTGAAGCTTGATTATAGACTCCCTTGGTTCTATTGTTATGTGTGTCCATAATTTCGTAAGTGTTGTTTTGATTATCCTTGACGATAGTATAGGGTCCAGTATATAGTAGTAGGAACTTTTTTGCAATTCCTTCAAGGGTACTGGGGAGCTCTCGATTTTTTAGCAATACTAGTTCTCCCATTTTATACTGGATTATTTTGGGTTGTCGTTTCTTATATTTTTCTCGCATTTTCTCTGCTCGTTCGACGGTCTTGTTATAAAATTTTACTTGATCAAAGGTGTAATCATCGCCTGGGGGAAATTCTATTAATTCTATAATTTCTCTAGGAGGTCTTCTCTCAAACATAGCTGTAAATGGGGTTGTATCTATTGCTTGATGGTACGCCAGGTTGATAAAATCCTCTGCAGCTGGTAAATACTCTTCCCACTTTCTTTGTTGTTGGTGACAGTTATGTTCTCAGGATTCTTCCTACTTCTCGGAGAACTCGTTCAGCGGGGTTGCTGCTAGGGTGGTACACTGAGGTTTTGAAGGTTCTCACTCCCTTACTCAGCAGTGTTTCCCTCCATATCCTTCCCTTGAATTGGGTTCCATGGTCAGTGATTATCGACCCTGGCACTCCTACCTCTGCCATGTATTTACCCACAATTATAATTAACAGATTTTTTGTGGTGGCTCTGTTGATTGGATACAATTTTGTATATTTAGTGTAGTGGTCGAAGATAATGACAATGAATTTGTATTGTCGTCTTCCCCCACTCCTTGGTAATGGGCCGCAAATATTAACAAATACTTTTTCTAGCTTCTTGGATGAGGTGATTGGTATCATTAAACCCTCCTTCCGCTCGTTGTTACACTTTACCATCTGGCATAGGTGGCAATTCCTAATGTAACTGCGTACTCTCCTATTGATATCCTTGAAATACACATTCTCCTCTAATGCCTTGATGACTTTAATAGCTCCCATGTGACCATATCTAATGTGGTAATCCATGGTGATCTCCTTCTCTATAGTTTTGGGTATAAGTAATTTCCACTGGTTACTTTGGTTAGTGTTTTTTATAAATAGAACGTCTTTGTATACACAATAGTATTGGGTAACTCTCCCGTCTTTATTTATTAATCTCTGGCGGATGTTGTTCAATTTCTCATCGCTTCTTTGTTGGAGTTTAATTTTATTTATTATCTCGGTTAGTTCCGTTCTGTCCTTTATAATGTGATATACTTTTGCTACCGTCTCCCTTTCTCCCTCGAAAGTTTGGTTTTGGATGTTGACTCTCGATAGCACATCTGCTGCTATGTTGTATTTTCCAGGTACATACTCCCAGTTAATATTATATTCCTGTAACGCTAATGTCCACCTAGTAAGTCTCCCATGGCTCAACTTGCAATTTTTCAAAAAGGATATCGATTTGTGATCTGTCCTGACAGTTAAAGAGTAACCCAAAATGTAAGTTCGGAATTTGTTACAGGCAAATACAATGCTGAGTAATTCTTTCTCGGTAGTATGGTAGTTACGCTCACTTTTATTCAGGACCCTGCTGGCGAAGCTAACCACAAGGTGATTTCCTTGCTCATCTTCTTGATATAGGACGGACCCTAGACTCACGTCGCTGGCGTCGCAATTCATATAAAACGCTCTTTTAAAGTTGGGGTGGCGTAACATTATTGATTCCAAGAATTTTCTTTTATTAGTTTGAACGTGGTATCCTGTTCTGCTCCCCACTTCCACTTGTCTTTAGAGGATAGTTGTTGTGAAAATTCGGCCGTTAATTTTGAGTAGTTGTTTTGGAACTTTCGGTAATAGTTGCAGATACCTAAAAATGATTGTAACTGCTTTTTGTTCTTGGGCGTTGGGAATGATTGTATCGCTTCGATTTTTTCCTGTGATGGTGTAATGCCGTTTTCGGATAGGTTAAATCCTAAGAATTGTACTTCATCAGCGATGAACTTTGATTTCTTTAGTTTCAGTGTCACATGGTTCTCTGCCAGTTTTGATAACACCTTCTCAATACGGTCACAATGATCTTCCCAGTTATCAGACGTAATCAATAGATCGTCAACGTATATCGTAGTAAATTGTAGGGCCTCTTGTCCTAGAACTTGGTCCATACACCTTACAAAAACGGCCACTGAATTTACTAAACCGAAGGGCAGCCTCTTAAATTGGTAGTTTCGCCCTTCGAATATGAAGGCCACATATTTTCGGCTATTGGGGTGCAACTCCACTTGCCAATACCCGCAGACGGTATCCCAAGTGCTAATAAAACGGGTACCGTGGAATTTCTTCAATAGCTCTTCGATCTCCCCTGGTGAAGTTCGATCGTTAATTATGATTTTATTGATGTCTCTGGCATCCAGACATATTCTTACTTGACCGTTCTTCTTCGGTACTGCCACTATAGGATTTGTATAGGGTGAACAACTATATTCAATGATATCTTCATCGATGAGTCTATTTATTTCCGCTCGGACCGCTTCTTTTTGCGAATAGGCAATGGGGTAAGATTTCTTTTTAAAATCGGCTGCTTCCTTGAACCTAATCTCACATTGGAAGTCCTCTACTTTTCCGGGAGCATTGGAAAATACGTGTTTATACTGCTCATAAATTGCAATTAATCTTTCTACCTGGTTGTCGGTTATTCTTCTATCGCTTTTGGCTGTCTGGAACCTCCGGATTTCTTCTAATTTTTCCTCCCATAAGTCGTCATTTTCATGGTCACAATTTATTTCTTCTCTAGGTAATTCGTTCCTATAATTATTATCTTCGCTAATGTAACAAATGATCCGGTCGTGAGGGGCTTCTTCGCTTCCAATTAACTCCGCCGTCCATTGCACACAATCTGAGCTCAGAGATACCTTTGCTCTGCTCATATCTATTATAGCTGCGTACTTTCTTAATACGACACAGCCTATCAACAAACTGAATGGTAACCCACTGGCTACTAAAAATATTATAGGAAGGGTATTCCCTTGACTGGTGACTTCTAGTTGGACTTGCTTTCTTATGGTCTTATTTTGCCGTCCGGTCGCTCCGATCAAAATAATATTATTTATCGGTAAGGTCGATATGGGTTCCTTACTCCTACTCTGTATTTTATTAAGTTCTAATTGATCGATGAGCGATACATTGGCTCCCTTATCTATCATGATTTTAGTAAACACGCCATTCACTTCGGCGGAAATATACGCGATTTCGCTGTTGTTATTATTATTGTTTTCTGTGATTTCTTCTTCCATCAGATCTTTTCTGATGTCCTTCAGGTAGTGATTGCGTATGATAGTAAATGTCGCTTGATTGTTTGTCCGTCGTCGTAGTTCGTCGTACCCAATAGATCGGATCAGTGAGGGTTCTAAGTGAGTTTTCACTGCCGTTGTCCGTTTAAAGAGGTAGCGTTTTCTTCTCCGCTCCTGTCATTAGTGTTGGGGGTTCTATTCTCCCTTTCTTCTGGTCTATTCGGGTTGTTGTATTGACGTCCACTATTATTATTTCCGGTTATATCCTCGCTACTGCGGCTCCTTCGTGTGTCGTACCCGGATTCGCTACTCCTTACGTCCTGACTATACGGGTTATTATCTTCATTGAAGCTTCGACGTCCCTGATAGAAGCGTCTCCCTCCGTTTCTGTCGTCAGCACGAACGTAATTAGCTCTTCTGAAACTGCTCGGGTTGTGGTTATTCCCGTTGTTCGGTCGGTACTGGCGATTGTTATTATTTGGACGGTAGGGGTGGTTACCATTATTTGGCCGATGTTGATTTCCACTGTTATAATTAGGACGGTGGTTGTTATTAGGTGGATTCTGATTATAATTATTATTATAATTTGGCCTATAACTCATGCTATTCCTATCTGGCGAATGATTATTCCCGTTACTATTAGGCCTCGGATTCTGGTCAGCATTATCTCGGTTTGAATTTTAATAATTACCTCGATAATTATTTCGGTATCCGGCCTGACCGTTTCTATCAAAGTATGGGTCTGGTCCCTGCCGACTCCTACGATAATACTTCTCCTGCTCATAATTTTCTAATAGCGCGGACATAGTTTGGATTGTTCTTATTTGTCCGTTCAGTCACGCTCTGGCCACGCCCTCTTCGAAATGATACGCCAATTTAGTGACGAGGCATTCTTCAGGTATCCTCGGCTCAAGATTTCTGGCCATACACACTTTGCCTAAGAAGTATGCGGTAAGTGATGCTCCTTTACTGCGGTCATACTTCCCGTTGCAGATGTCGTCCCGCACTATGTTCTGTGCCGATTCGGACCAGTATTTCGTTTTAAACAGCGCCTTGAATTCCGCATAATTCTGTATATCATGCCGGGTAGCCGTCCACCAGTTATCGCGCACGTCCTTAAAGTACTCGTCTAACATGTTTCTGATAGTAGACCATCTAGTTTCGCGTGTACGGGCGATATTTTCTTCCACTCTTTCGATGAACTCCATGGGATTCCTTTTATAATGTTGGAAATTTATCAGTTCACGGTTCTCTATGTTCGTTATTCCGGTCACTTGTATTGGTTGACATCTGAATGAATTAATTTCTTCCCTAAAATTATTGAGTTCTCGTCGTTGAAGTTCAGCCATCTTCTCTTTGTCAGTGTGTACTTGCTCCCGAACATCGTTCACGGTGGCGGTGATTTCTTCACATCTCGTCCCCAAGTCTTCTTGTTTCTTTGTAACGACTTCGAATTTATTTAAATGGGATTCTTCGATGTTATTTACTCGGGTTTGAAGTGTCTCTTTCGTTCTCTGTATTTCTTGCTGGTTCTCTTCACACCTCTCGCCGATTTCAGAAATTTCCCGTCTGACTTCGGTTACTTCCTCTCCTATTTTCGTATTCAATTTTTCGTGACTGCCTTCGAGTCTCTGGCTGATAATTTCAATCTTCTTATTACTATCTTCTATGCTGTCATCAATCTTCTTGCTCAATTCTTGGGTGTCTTCTTTCAATGAAGCTATGATTTTATTTGTCTCCTCCGTCTTCTTGTTTAACTCCCCTTTGAAATCCTCCTTCAACGATTCTATATTTTTGGTCAACAATTCATTATTTTTCTGGTTGTCATCCATCTTCTTGTGAATCGACTCCATATTTTTGGTCAAAGACTCGTTATTTTTAATTAATTTCTCGTTAAAATCTTCTTTTAACAATTCCAAAGACTCATTATTTTTATTTAATTTCTCATTAAAATTTTCTTTTAATAACGCAATATTCTTCTGGTCGTCTTCCTTCAATTCTTCTTTTAGTAATTCCATATTCTTCTGGCCGTCTTCCTTCAATGATTCTAAAGACTCATTATTTTTATTTAATTTTTCATTAAAATTTTCCTTTAATGATTCTATATTTTTATTCATCGCCCTCAGTATTTCCAAGAAGTCGGCGTCTCCCGTTTGCGTGGGTTTCTCAATTTGTTCCACTTGTTGTACAGGTCGGCCGGGTTCTACAGGAGGTAATATTTCTTCTAGATCTTCGACTGACGTCGCCTCCTTATCATCCATGTCTATTTCTTTATCTGCTTCCGCCGCGCGTCTCTTAGAGGTTGCTCTCCGTTGCATTTTTGGTCCTGTGTATTGCAGCTGCCTCGAAATTTAGGTTGATGTTTATTTTGTAAATTAGGTTGAATACTTTTCCGCCTAATTTTGCTCGAACGTTGTGCGCCAATTTATTAAAAGACGAGATTACTCTTAGTAGTTTATAGTTTAATTATGATTATTATTAGTAGTCTCAGGGTTAATTTTACTGAAAATGGGTCTTGCTCTCGGCTAGTTGTTATTATTCAATATTGGATTTTATTATTATTAAACCGTTTAGTGACTTATTCCCCTCAATTCAACCTATTGTTGAATCCAGGTTTGAATAAGCCGGTTACTTACTCTTTTTTCGTCGTATTAGCTGTCTGTTTAATTAGTTTAATTTTAAGTATTATATTCACTGTTAGGATTATTCCACTTGAAGTTCCGTCGACTTTTGTTGTTCAGCGGCTGTGAGGAGATCAGTTGTTTTCTTCCTATATGCTAATATACATAAACATAGACATGGCATTCGTAATAATTCATGTATAATATTATTTTATAATATTGTAAATATATAGGTTCGTGCGGTGGTAAACAAAACATGGAATCACTCAATTTGAATAATTCGCATTCTCAGCATGGTACCAACCGCCTCGTTCTTCTCCTCTAAGCTGTCAAAACTGATACAATAAAAGTCAACTCTTTCACTGATAAAAATAATAATAGTAATTTATTCAAGTAGCACACAGTGAAATTCAATACAATAAGGCGTTTTGCTCTTCTTTTTAGTTAACAATTAATATTTTAAAAGTGAACATGGACTCTAAAACAAATGATGATCTCGAGTTGGCATGACTGCCTCTAGTTAGTAATACAATGTGTGTTGATAAACATATAGGTTATGTCGTCTGATTCGACTTGAAAAGTTAATAATGATTATAATAATAAAAGTAGTAGGTTCTTTTAGACTGCAAAATACACTTATTTGAAATAATAGCTACGGTTAGAACAAACATATAAAATGAGAATTCATTGATTATTAATGAAAAAATATAAAGTATGAACTACTGTTCATGGTTAGGCATATGCTTGATATATTGTTAGTGCAACCTTGGTTGGTTAAAAAGTAGTGAATTATTTATTATTAATTAATAGTAATTGTGATAATCCAGTATCAGGTACTACGATCATCTGTAAAATTGGATATTCCTATTTCAGGTAAAGGTAACTCATTTATTGTAGTTATCGCACTCCGGCGAAACTCCTAATTGAATCTAGTAACAAAATATTTCATACTCCTACTTGCTGATAACATAAGAGCATATATACTCTTCATTGATATTACAATGTCTTTACTTATTCTAGATATTTACAGTATACAAATAGTTAAAACTGTCATTACTCAGAACGTTCAATTTCGACATTGTTCATTTGTATTTATCGGCTCCCTTCTGTTAATAATAGGGAATTTAATTAATTCTATATGTCAATTTGAATCGCTTTTATCAGTTAATAACTTTTTCAGTTATTTTTCTTATAAACTAATAATGACATTATATTTCTGGTTATGAATACTTGCGTCTCTTGTCGTTCGACGAGTTACACTTTTTAATTATTATTAACACTTTTAATTAATTAAAATTTATTAATTAATTATTTTAATTTTGTCACAACACTGCACCCACTCCTATGCGCATAAACTCCGAATAGATTACACTTGTAAATATACTGCACTGATTCTTCAATGTAGGTAAACTATATCTCAGTTTGAGGTTAATATGGTTGACGCTTGGTCGCTGTCAAAAGCACGTTTTTCTGAGGCTTCGACGAGCATGCAGTTTGCTTCGTTGTTGTTGAAAGACTGTCTCTGGTTCCTCTGTCAGAATGATGAATTTCGGATTTTTTATAAGCTCTGATTGGTCAGTTTAATTCGATTCGTTTATTTACGGTAGACTTCGTCAAAACAGACGCTCTCATCAGCGTCAGTCTTTGGGAACAAGATTAATAAATTCTGGTTCACACACCCACGCGGAAGGGCTAAGCATAATACAATTATTTTTAAAAGTCTAATATCTTCCTTATAATTGTACTGAGAATGTTGTGATTACTCTCATTGTTCATGGTTTTGAAAGACGATTAATTTGAATCCCCTCATCATATATTTCTGATTAGGGTTAGCTGACTTAGCACTTAGCATTTATGTTTAGTGTCCATTGAGTCATTAATTGTCAATATTTTAATGGTTTTTATTTTATTTTCTATGGTAATATCTCGTTCTTAAACTACTGTACAATTTTCCCTTAAAACTATGTCTTAATATTAATACTATGTCCATTTTCATAGATTCACACTTAAACTTGTTGTCATACATTTTGGTTTTTCTTATTACCTAGTAATAAGAGTATTTAATTGAATTTTAACATGCTGTAATTAAATACCGATGGGTTAAGTCACTACTGGCAGTGTTCTTTTTCCCTACATTATTGGTTTAATGCCTTAATTATCACTTATGAATTAGGCTTGTTATGCCTACATGGCGTTACCTGGTAGTATGCTTGGTATCATAGACATTTTATTTGTATTATTTTCTGATTGATAATTGAAATAGTCACTATGACCTTATCGTTATTGTGATGCAGTTCACTCTGCATTTGATTCTGTTATTAGCTAGGTTTGGTTGCTGTAAACTTTACTTGCATCTAACTGTCACAATGGTTTAGTTATAATTACATTTATATAGACTATTAAAATGGTTATTTTGGTTGCAATTGCTCATATGAACAGTATTCTGTCTGACATCAGGTCATTAGTTGAGTTACTATCTTTGTATAATGCGTTTATAACATGATTTTGGTTGCATAATGTCTCTTTGCCATTACAAGCATTTTGTCATGTTTGTATTACATAAATATAGCTTTTATATTCTGTTATACTATTAGCTATCGTGTACAAAACATTCCTTATATGCTCTATTTACTTCCTATCTCATTACATTTTGGTTTAACATTGGTTTGATTTATTTTTTATCAAGTTTTACTGGAAACTGGATTCCCAGATTAGGTTATGTTATGGGTTCAGTGAACAGTAATCTGTTGTTTATGGCTGTGTATTTCTACCTTAGTCTATTCGACTGGTTTTCATTTCATGTTTGTACATTGGTTATTGGTTATCAATAGTTCACATTTAGTTTACTCCTGTATTATCTTATTTGTTATTAATTAGTGGGTTTGTATGAATATCATTCCCACTGTACAATTGGTCATTCACTATTTTTTGGATTTATTCCTCTGTTTATTCTGTATCTACACATCATTTAGCTATCATAAACTCATCTTGTTCTCATTCAGTTTGCTTGTGACTCTTTATTTACAATATTTGGTCCTTATTTACAACAATGTGTTTCACATAGACAATGAATGTATTCATTAAATGAGTTGTGGTCAGTGTTGACTTTACCATACAGCTTAGGGATTTATATCATGTAATTAATTAACATTTCTTCTTTCTTCTTAATACAATTATTCTTTCAAAGGTTTATGTTAGTTTGTTATACTTCAATTTCCTTCCCTTGTTCTTGTGTTTGGTCTGGATATCTTCCTTCTTCTTACTTCACTGATCTCCTTCTCACTATTGTTCATTTTTATACCTGATGTGGTTCTCACTTGTCTTCTTCACACTGTTTCTTCCTTCTTCTTTCTTGAAGTTGTCATTGTTGTATTCTTCTCCCTGATTCTTCTTTCTTCTTTTATTGTCTTGTGTCCTTCTCACTGATCTATTGGGTATAGTATGTCGGTCGTCTCGTCTTTATTCTTCTCTTCTTCTTTATTGGTGCATTTACTAGTGAATTCCTTTCAATGATGCTTCACTTATTTAAACTTATGGTACTTTTTCTTTAGTATACTTGGTGGTATTCTAGACCTTTTAATGTATTTTTACTAGTGGTGGCCTTTCAATTAATTTTCAGTACTTAGGTGGATGTGGTGTCATATGTACTGTTACAACATTAAACGTTGTTTTCCTCAACCATGGCTTTTATTTATTTCAGCAGTAATCTAAAAACCAAAAACCGTTGTCATGTAACCTCAAAAATAAAAAAAAACGTATTTTCGCTTTTCATTAAGAAATAGGACAATTTACAAGTAGTACACTTCTTTTTTTCCATATCGTAATATATCAATACAATCCCCCATATTAAAAACATCGAAAATGTACTGCAGAAACGGATAAAGGTACAGTTCCGATGCCGCTAAATAGGATTTGTTTATTTACTTGTTACTATGGTAATTAATTCTGGTCTCCACGGTGTTGTTGACATCTTTATACGCGTCAACAAAAAGGCATAATTAGAAGGGCCTAAAATATTGCTAACGGAACAGAGTATCAAATTGAAAGTTAGACTGTGTTTTTCGGCTTGTGTCAAAGGTTACCTGCGCAAAATGTGGTGGCAATCGGTGTAACGGCGTAGATTTGTATTCAATACAAAGAAACTAATCCTCAGAATTTGAGTTTTATATATATATTCTCTATATAAGTGTAACTCGACGTTTCTTGCAGTAATTATATAAATTTGTGATGTTATTCTATTTCTTTCTTCTGCAAGTAGTATATATTATTGTGGTATTAACGCACCAGAGGCCAACAGTAAATCACAGCAACAGACAACCAACACACAAGTACCTCACAAGGTTCAAAATCAGGAAGGCTGAAGATGGGAACACAAGGCTTCCCGAAACACGTTTCAAATATGGAGTAAACATCTTGAGGTAAAGTCTTTATAAATATTAAATATATTTTATACATCAAGAAACAGACTGTAGCAAGAAGTGTTTGAAAAGAAAAATTATACACCTCATTGTAACCTGGGGATACAGTAGAAACAGAAAACAATGTAAACAGATAACGCATAACGTTAGAATATAAGGAAAAACTAATAAATTGTTCGTTGGACGACGCAAAACCGTCTCAAGGAAAACGGGCGACAGTGACAGTCGGTAATGTATGTGGCAGATGGATGTAGGCATTCTCCACGTTTATTGCTTACATGTCAAACGTTTTTCTAAACACAGTTGTCAGTAGCCTATTGTTTCTGACAATATCCGTTGCTGTTCTACATAACTTATTGCTACAACTGTCTTGTAACAAGAGAGAGTGTGACAGCTAAAATATCGAAGTGGATGTTCAGTTTACCTTGAACTTTGAACCTACATGTACCGACATCACTGACCTTGAATTCTCTGAAAAACGTTCTACATTGATTTTGAGCTGTAATATCAACGGTTTCTAACTTGATAAATTCAAATATTTTATAATTTACATATTTTCATCTTTTAATATCTTCAAATAAATATATTGCAACTGCGTTTATTTTCACCTGACGCACGTTTCACAGAAATTATTCTGTATCTTTAGAGGTTTTTTTAAATTGTAGTTGCATGTTCCGCTTACAATTTAGTTAACGGATAATCGATTTTACTTTGATTCTATTTTCGATTATTTTAATGTTTATGTAGTCACCTATCAAGACACCAATAAAGTCACTAATCACCAGCTTTCATTATCACCATTAAACAGTTTGTAATCAACAAGCTAGTCTCTTACAACGCATCAAATAAAAATTGTTCACACGCAATAAAATGTCAACTAATGGAGTCCCGCACAATTATAAAACACATAACACTTCGCCACAATACTTGGAACCGCATTGCTAGTCTAGAGCGTAATTGCTTGGTCTATGTAGTAATTAACTCCGTTTTTAATTAACTCTGACAGGTGTTTTAGCTTATTAAGCTACTGTCAAAGAGATCAGTGAAGAACTATAAACTATACTAAACAAAGAATTTGAGGGTGGTGAATATGTGTTTAGGGGATGCATCCGGACATGTATGGGGTGTCTATGATTGAGGGGGTGAGGAAGCTAGTGGAAAGGTCAAGTGTCTGTAAAAACTAAGTATAATCGAAAGGCAAAATATAAAATTAACTACATTAAATAACAACATTTAGTAAAGATTATACACAGAATTCAGTTTGTTCGTTTGTTAAATTTTTGTTCCTTTGGATTATTTTCATATTTCTTGGATTTCTAATAAATAGATTTTCTTACCTTTTTGTATGTTGTGCAGTCAGAGTTAAATAAAAACTGTGAAACGTACCAAGTGTGTATATATTGTAAAAACCTTTGTATTAATATGTTTCACCAAGTGCCCAACGAGTCATCAAAAAATATCGTAAATAAATGTTGAGTATTAAGACATTTTGAAAGGATTTTTATATTCTATTAGCTATGCCTACGGACCCTTATACGACCCCACGTTTCTCCGTAGTACATTTTTTATGTCTAGCCGGCAAGTGGGAGAATCAAAGAATAATAATTTTAAACGGCGGTCGAACCTATTTACGGAGAAACTCTCTCTCTCTCTCTCTCTCTCTATTTATGCACCAAAGTATTCAAAGAATTTCGACGAAACCGAAACATCGAAGCATGATAATGTTTTTAGGCTTTTGAAACGTATAATGTAGATTACGTTTGGTGGATTACGTAAATCATTTCCAAACCACAGACCAAACAGAGCATGTAAAACCAAATTTATTCTCACTAAAACGTTTGCTAAACTCAATGTCAGCAGCGATTATTTCTGTCTTGATGCGTTTACATATCAAATTTCTAGACTGTGGGGAATCGAAAGTGTGGAAGCGTCATGTTTTTCGATGACGTTACATTTTTGTGGAATGACCCCCAGCCTAAAAACATTATCATGTTAAAAATTTGATAATTATTACACAATTTCTCAATATGAAGAAGCAGTATCGTTTATTGAATTTTTTGGAGAGTAAATCTTGGCATTAATCTTGGTATTAGAAGACAAGTACTGTAATACATTATTACGCTGATGATGAATTGGTATTTTGTTTTAGTAAAACTTAAAATATGGCATATAAAGTTACGAAATATATTATTTTTTAAACTGTACTACTTAAAATTTAAAAAATTTTTAAAAACTTGTATTAACATATTTTTTATTTTACATTATAGTTAAATTTTTAATATGATTATTTAAAATTACACATAATGAAAAATTGTAGTAAATAATTTTTATTTGTCATGTTTCGTGATGGTTACATTTTATTTTCCCGGTTACGTGCGATAAAAGGCCTTCATCATGTCTTCATGTTTAAAATGTTGTTTTAAAGTTAATGTTTTTATTAAGATGTAAAAAGTGCCACTTGAAAAAAATTCACCAAATTAATTTTACTAAAAACAATCAAAAACAGAAAACGTGTTATCAATTTAGGTTGGGATGCGACTCTTTCTCAGACACCGGTACTGTGGTCATCCAACTCACACCCAGTCCCCACCACATCACACTGACAGGCTCATCAGGCGCACAACGGCGATCCTCCAGTTCTCTTACTGAATAAGTCTGCACAAGTCAGATCATCCCCACTCGAAGGTTATGTCAGTCCTTCGTGAGGCAAAATACTAGATGAACGCTGGGAAACTTTTAGAATAGGGAACGTATCCATAACGAATGACTAATGATAATGTGATGTATTTATAATATACACACACTTATTGCATACTAATGGTACCTATAACCTCAATCTTCTATTGTGGTGTATTCACTGTTCATAACCCAAAGGTACCATACATTTGATTGATAATAAAGTTTTAATTACTCACATTCTTAACTTCGATCAATTTCGGTAATAGACCATCATCAGAACATATACACTGTGCACCCGCGGTCATAATATTGTAAAGCAGTTACTATTGATTGTAATCCGAACTCAACAGTAGCCAAAACACATAAAACAACAGTCTTGTGAATATGGTCCAATACAGCAACATTTAACCATATTGAAACATGAAGTGATGAAATAACATCTAATATATATGAAAAATACCGAATATACAAACATGTAAAAGAAGAGGACCACGAAAATCTATTGAACATCATGACGGACTTAAAAAATCGTATCCTATTTGAGATATTGCGGTAAAATAAAAATCAACATACAGTAATCAGCTGATATAATAATATATAGCCCTGAATTTAAACATAAAAACTCATGATCAAAATCAGTTCTCGAGAAATTTTGGACACAAACGTACATTTCACGATTATTAATCAGTGTTTACTAATTCGTTTTTTTGTAAATAGTAACTGTTTTACAATATTGTGTCCGCGAGTGCACAGTGTATATGTCTTGGCGAAGGTCTATAACCGAAATCGATTGAAATTGAGAATGTGAGTAATTAAAACTTTATTATAAATCATATGTATGGTACCTTTAGGTTATGAACAATTAATACATCACAAATAGGACGTAGCGAATGAGTTGAATGTGAAACCACGAGGAGAGAAAGCGCAGACTTCATATGGTGAACTGGGAATGGATATAAGGCAAACAGTTGGCAAGAATGGATGTCAACAGCATACCAGTGATGTACCGTCGTTACAACCCTGAGGAACGCTGTAGCGTGAGATGTCCGCTCATATGGCTTTAAAGCGGAACAGCTCCAATGGCTTAGGACACAATGACTATGATATTTTAATTGCTACAAAGTAATGAATAAAAATTTATAAAGTCGTTTTTAGATCTACTAGACGATTCATTTTGAGGTTTATAAGTATTTGTATTTTGGTCCGAACCGGTTCATCTCCTATAAAGGCCATTACTTTTGTCTTTGATTCAGGTATGTTACAGTTATGTTCTTTTTATATTATAACTCGATGAAATAAAATGTATATTGTTTGCCGGAGATCGTCTTCTGAAGTAGCGAATATAGCTTGGTCATCAGTGAAGAGAATCGTTTTCAAGCTTTTATTTCGGGCTGCTCTTGGAACTGTTAGTTGTTGATTGAGACCACCCTATACCGTTGAGACCAACCCTATACCGGTTAGATTTTTTATCGATATTCTCTGATCTAGATCCGTCGTGTTCTGTTATAGGACCACCTCGAAAAGAGTGTGGCTCTTCACCACTCACGACGGTCTTGAGTAGGTAGAGGCTCTGGTCCAAACGGCTCTATATTCCGCATAGCCTACTCCTCGATGTGTAAACACATGCATAGGACAAGTAAGACGTTTCAACTATCTTGGACATGACATTACTTATGATCAAGTTAGAGGTATGGAAAATAAAGTGACGAATTTCACAAGAATGTGTGGAACGATTTGGAGGACGTTGAAAAATAAATGTAGAAAAGAAACTCAAACAAAATTTCATAAAACAATTGCAATACCTACACTACTGTATAGTTTTGAAACTTGGCTCATGAAGAAAAAAGATGAACAGAAGGTACAAACAGCAGAAATGAAATTTCTGAGATCCGCTAAAAGGTGTAATAGACGAGATCATGGGGGAGATAAGAAGTGATTTGGATTTTCCAGGAATTAAAGAATACAGGAGAAAATTGATTCAACACATGGATAGAACGGAAGAAAGTAGAATACCAAAGATAGCAAAGGATTACAACCCTAGAGGCACAAGAAACGTTAGTAGACCTAATAAAAGGTGGACTGTGGAATAGGAACAGGCCGCTAAAGCCTAAAACCGTTAAGAAGATGACGATAAGAAGTATCTGTAACTTACTGTTCCATATTTATGTACATCTTTTATTTTACATAGCGTCAAAAGTGCAAAAATCTGCAGACAGCTCACTAGGTTTCAATAAAATAAAACGATTGAATCATTCGTCTAAGTGAATTCAAATTATTTTGCAAAAGTAAAACAACATTAAAAGCGTACGTAACTCCCTACGATTTTTTTTACATATCTGTTTGAAATAGAGTCGACAACTTTCTATAGCCAGTAACATGAGACTGGTATGCGTTTGCACGAATTCTACCATCAAATACTTTATTTGGAAAACAAACAGCACACAATTGAAGGACAACACAAACTTTGTTAATCAAAACTTTCTAAAATATAGAAAGCGTCATATTTTATTTATACAAGCGTGTGTTGGGGGATCGTCAGAGAAAGCGTTATTCAGACTAATTTTACGACTTTCTGCTTGAACAAAATTTGCTCACAACAAACGTTTCACGTGATGTAACATTCACGAGGTAATAAACATATATAAAGTTACCATTGAAGCAGAAGTTTATGCAGTTTTTAAATTTCAGATATAGACGTAGCAATTTATATATATATAATTTTCTATATAAGTAACTCGATGTTTCTTGCAGTAATTATATAATTTATGATGTTTTCAATTTGTTTCTTCTGCAAGTAGATAATATTGTATATTCTTTTTAACACCTGACGCAAGTTTCACTGAAAAATATCAGTATCAGCAGAGGTTTCTAAGTCATTTACTCTATTTTATCTATTATTTACTCTAATACAGATTCTGCAAAAAGTCAAGATAGAATGGATGTTTTGGTAAAAATTTAGCTAAAAAAATATAAACAAAATTTCAAATATAACCGAGAAAACAGCTGCTGAAGAAAATAAACATTAAAACAATCGCTAACTAATCGACCTAAATCGATTATCAGTTATTTTATTTTACATTAAAATCGATGCAAATTCGATTATTCGTTAATTTTATATTAATAGAATTATTTCGATTGTTATTAATTCACTTAGAAACCTCTGATGATACTGATATTTTTCAGTGAAACGTGCGTCAGGTGTTAAAAAGAATATACAATATTATCTACTTGCAGAAGAAACAAACTGAAAACATCACAAATTATATATATATATATATATATATATATATATTGTTAGTTTGCAGCATCAAGTCTTTTGGCATACATCTCTCTATTAGGTTAACAGCCAAAAAACTGGTTCACAGACGATTCTACGTATACCTTCAGCCTCCCCTTTCATTGTGCAATGTGAGTCAAAATGTATGTCTAACTATTTAGATTATCAGATATCCTAATCGGGCCAAGTCTATCCGCCTCATTGTTTGTTTCGTTTTTCCTTCACTTACCTGTTTCTGAGCACACGTATACTGTGTGCGTGTGTGTGTGTGTTGCTACGTTTGTTTGAAAAATACCAAAAGTGCCTACCTGACTCTAAACACGCGGCAACGCACAAGCCTCGTCCCTAATAATAATTATGATCGTATAAAATCAAAAGTCGAGCAAAATTGGATTTCATGTTATTATGGCTGTAATTCCTTCTTTACTTAGGTACATGTTGGCGGAAACGTTTTAGGAAACCCCTCCCCGTTTGTCTAATATAAAAGCAATCACAACCATTACACGTCAATTTATATATACCTGGTTTCTCTTCTAAAGTTGTGCGTTTATTTGGTGTGAGCAATTTTAGTAAATTATTATTAGTTTTAAGTGATACAGTGAATTTGTTATTATTTAGTACAGAGGATACAATTTTTTTCTAGAAGGGACGATTCCGCAGACCGATCAATGAAGATGAAAATATATAAATTATGAAATATTTCAAACCATATCAAGTTTGAAACCGTTGATATTAACTTGAATATCAACACATAAAACGTATATACAAAAATTTGATTGTTGTAATGTTTATGTAGTCAGTTTTTCATAATAAAAACTCCATTTTTATTATGAATGTTGAATACATTTTTACGTTTAAAGATAAAAACTTAAAAATATTTTATAATAGAGATAATTTTGGTTTTAATAAAATAAAACCTACAAGTAATTCAACATTCATAATAAAAATAGAGTTTAAAAAATAGAATGTCCAGATTGCAATAAATTTTACGTAGGCCAGACAAAGAAAAGACTGTCCGAGAGACACATTCAGCATCGCAAAAATATAACAAAATGAATATCTGAAAAAATCCTAATATTTACTACCGCAATAATAATAATCTACTAATTAAAGAACAAATTCAAATAAAAACAAAAGAAGACGATTTATTTAAAATCATACATTTATTAGAATAATAAAATAAACTTTAAATACATTGTTATCTCAACATGCGTTGGCCAGACTGTCAGACTTTGTATCAAAATTTATTGTACAGTACATTTAAAAACATAGGTATTGGATACTGATTTATCTGCACAAATTGCTCTATGTGACACAAAAATTTGCTGGTACTATAAGAAATTGATATATTTAGTTTCAAATTATTGTAGTCTAATAAGAATAACTTATTACAAAACATAAATATAAATATTAAGTGGTTTTAGAGCTCATTAAGGTAAAACTAAATGGGTAAACGAATATTTTGTGTGATCATTAACATGTGTGGTAACCGGTCACGTGGCCGGTGAAATAGCCTTCCGGGACCGGTGTCCATTCTGTATTTGAAATCTTCTTCCGGTATGGAGCGTGTCGAACATGTCTTGTATGATAACGTTTCACACCTATTACAATGGGTATCTTCCGATAATAGAAAACCCGAAAGTACATAGCGCACTGTGGGTGAAACCTTGTCTGACGTGACATGTAAGACTGGGTCCACATCGAAGAACACTTGAAATACACAACTAATTATATTGTTTTGTTTCTGTATATATAAATCGGTTCATAACGTTACCCTTCGTCCTCCGATCCCTTGTCTCCGTTGGTCTCGATCCAACCAAGATTCTTCTTCCAATTCCCGGTCTCTCATTGCCCGGTTGATGTCTTCTCTCCAACGCAACCTAGGTCTTCCTCTTCGCCTACGACCGTATGGTGTCCATCTCAAAATTTGCTTGGGGAATCGATTATAATCCTTCATTATTTGTACATGCCCAAACCATCTTAGCTGTTTTGTTTTTATGTCGTCAACAATAGAGCACTGTACCCCCATTATCTCCCGGATTCTGACGTTTCTTACTTTTTCCAGTTTTGACCTCCCTGCCGCTCATCGCTAATAATCCATTTCAGTAGTTTCCAACGACTTTTCTGTTCTTTGTATTATTGGCCATATTTCACACGCGTATGACGCAATTGATTTCACGATTGTATTGTATATACGATGGTTATTTTGTTTTGATATTTGTTTGTCCCACAATATGTTGTTCAGCAATGCTATTGATTTTCTTCCCAAGTTATTTCTTTCTCTTATCGCTTTATATAGACTACCAACTTGTGTTACTGTTGTTCCTAGATATTTATAGCTACTGCAATTTATTATTTCTTGTTCGTTTTGTTTTGTTTCTGCATACATAAATTAGGCATACTAATTATCCAGACTTGTTGTGTGTGTGTGTGTGTGTGTGTGTGTGTGTGTGTGTGTGTGTTTAAATTTCTCATTTTATGACTTCTATGTCTATGTCCTTTTGTGTTTAACATCGCTACCGCTGTGTACTGCTGGAGTCATTCCTCTTTATAAAGTGCTAATCTTATATTTTATTTTGGTACGCTCACTTACTGCGCTCAACTACGTTGTGAATAATTTCATTATAACATTCCCGGATGTAAATATTGCACACATTGTCTTACACATTTTTTGTGTGGTTTACTATTGTTTGCATAAACTGCGAGGAATGTATGTTGTTTGCGGTCGCTCAACACCGCACAAACAATGAACGGAATTCCATTATATGTCCAAAACAAATGTGGGGAGACTGGAACAGCTGCCCACACAATTGTTGTTCCTCCACTACTTACCAAAGTTTAATTGAGCTCTTAATCCTTTGGGTATTGTGCTTATTTGAATGCTTTCACGGCTCCTCTTTACGCGATTTAGATTGGGCCCCTTTTAATCCTATAATGAATTAATTACAACAAAAACGTCACAAAACGTAAACGTTATTATTTCAAATACAATTCTGTTTAAACTGATGTGAACAAAGAGACTTACTTTCTATAAAATTAGCCTATTATCTAAAGTGTTTTACAATTCAATGTCCGAAAACTTTTTATCTTTTTGTCTTTTTATCTTTTTACAAGATCCCTTAGAATTAACTGAGTTAATGAACCACATCCATACAAATTAGTATTCTTCAATAAGTATGACTCCTTTAACAATTCTTTTTGTTCTTTTTTGCGCAATATTCGTCGCTACTTTGGGAAAGCTCATGTTATCACCAGTATTTGTCTACTGCATGTTCTGATAAAAAAAAAAAATGCTGTTGTAGTTAATAATGCGAATGTCAAAACTGTTTTGTTTGTTTCTTTTTCTTTCTAAACGTGTTTGAAATAACGCATTTTGCTGTTATGTAGACACCAAACGACATTTCTATCCACACTAAGTCAACCAATGTATTTCAGCACAGAATTTATGCGGAAATCACCTTGTTCACTAATATCTTCTGTTTGACGCTACAAAGAATTACGCATGGTAACAGTGTGTGTTTTCATGTGCTATAAATGTTGACACAGTTATTCTAAAAGCCAATGAATTTGCGTTTTTCAAAGCTGACAAGAAAAATCTTGTCAATTTACGCAGGTATGCGTTCACTAACTCGCTGTCTTCACATTCACAATGCTATACTAACTTTTAGTATAGCATTCTTTTCTTAGTACTTTAGTATTTGCATTCTTTTTTTTAGTAGTAACTAAAAAAACAAAAGAAAATCAAAGTAACAAATAAAAACATAGATGACGTCGAAATAAAAAGACAATTAAAACAAAGTCATAAAGTTATAGGAAGATTACATCCCGTTAATGGGAGATTGTATGCCGTGTCTTGCCAATGTTAAATTGCAGATATTTGTGCCCCATTACTCCGTGGAAAGTACTACAGCCTATACGCCTGTGGTTTATTATGGTGTTTAGTCACTTTCAACTGTGTTTATTTACCTAGAAACTCAGCAACCTGCATATTAAAACATTATTTATAATTTTTTTTTCTAAAACCATAATTTTAATCAATATTCATATGTTTATGTTTAAACAAAATGGGAACAGCTCGATCAATTTTAATTATATCTGCACGTTTACAACATAACACTAGACAGTCTGGTAAAATTGTATGCCTATATTTTATGGTTTTACAATATTTTATGAAAATGTGTCAAAGTGTGAAAAAAATTAATTTTTTTGAAAGTGAGACCACACACACAAGAGAACAATGACACTAAGAAACGAACAACTTTCTGTTTTCTTTGAATTCCTTAAACTATAAAGAGATATCACAAAACACGTTGCCTCTCATCTCAGAACAGTCAACTTGTAATGTAAAATATGCAATATGAATCAAACATCCGGCTTCTAGGGACAAGAGTTTTTAAAATATATGAAATTTAGTAATAAAGACATACAGTGCAACAATGAGCCGATAATTTTACTCTCGCAGATTAAACTTAATGTTAAGGAATTAATTTAAAATTACACAGTTTTTAATACAGTTATAATTCGAATTTTGAAGAACCTTAGACATCGAAATGCTCATAAACATCCATAATTTTGATTAGGCAAAATAATTCAAAGTTGTATGGCACTGTTTTAAATTTTGGCGTTTAATTAATCTCTTCTTAAGGGTGGTGCAAACGCAATTTCGTAAAGTTAGGAAACACAATGGGAACTCAATGCTGAAATAACCGCTTGACTATAAATCGCAAAGTATGGAACTTGAACGCTGCATATGCTACCGAAATTGACAATTTTAGGCGCAGAGCATGGGTGTTTGGACTGCAATAATTATGCGGTTTAAATCCAGGTGTTGTTCACAATTGCTTCATATCGCTGCCCCTCCCCACTTCAACTCTCTGCGTGTAGTTGTGTTCGTTACCCCATCCTTTTTCTTTTAATTCTTTCGGTTCACGTCCAATATTCAAAGCCTTTGTTCCTTTGGTTTTGTAAATATCTACGTTTCTCTCCCGTAAGCAGGACAGGTAGAGTCAAAGTATTGTTACGACATTCCAGAACAATCTACGTGTGTCTCGAAAGATCCAGTGGAATACGGCTGTAATGTTATGTGCGTACGTGACTCTCGAAATGCGTTGCGAGATTGTTCCGGACTCACCGATCCTCGCCTGCTGTGTGTAAAGCCGCATTCTAGTAGCATTCTTGACGCGCAGTTAGCGAATATTCTGGAAGCTCAGCGGGGTATAAATACAAGTACTCAAAGACGTTCAGTTTAGTTTGAGGCGCGATTTATTGGAATGGGCTTCGTAGTGTTATAGTTCAGAGTTATTGTCGGGCGATTATTCTGTGCTTTTAAGTGACAAGCGGTTTGAAGTATTTTGGCGAAGTATTATGTGTTTTATAATTGTGCGATAGTCTAGTAGTGGACATTTTTGTAGCGTGTGAACAAGTTCTATTTGATTTGTTGTAAGAGACTATCTTGTCAATTACAAAATGTTTAATTGTGATGATTAAAGCTGGTAATTAGTGACGTAATTGGTGTCTTGTATTTTGTTTTCCACTGTACTATACTACGATCAGTAGACCGTCGTAACAATGTTATTCAAGCGAACATATGTCTTCAATGTAGTTTTATTTCCAAATGTGTTTGTCAGTAGTCCAGATCGGCTTGTTACCTGTTAGCAATTCTGACAGAATCCCTATTTATATGTGACATTACAGAAAAATTACTGAAACTGGAAAACGTGGTCCAAGGACTTGTCTTTTAGAATTGTTTTTGTTTGAACCATCTCTCCTCTATTCACCACCAGTCGGCCGTTGCATTTGCCTTGTCCTATGATGTTGACCCGCTATTACCATACGCGCCCTCGTTACTGTTTTTTCTAAATCGAATAGCTGTTTTTAGAATACCTGTTGTTAATTGCAATAAGCAGTACCATACTACCCACAAACAATAATATGTGCAAAAATTAATATTCATTATGATTCCTTGCGCTACGCGTTACCACTCTGTTATCTTTTGACTGCTGTACATATTAAAACGTATAATACAGTGCACACCCTTCTCCTACACTTACATTTACCCGAATTGTCTCTAGTAATATTAAAGCGTTGGTTCAGTAATTAACTGTTATTTCATAGAAAGAAGACGACAAGTTTAATATGGACCAGAGTCTGTGTTTAAATACGCATTTCTGATCAGCAGACCAAGTTAATATTTTATAGCTATTTAGTGCTTAATTTAGTAAAACGAGTAATTATATAGGAATACAGAATTAAGATAAATAAAAACAAAAGTCAGCGGCTACACTGGGAATGAAGAAAAATAAATAAATCTTAAAAAATTGTGCTCCATAAGACGCTAGACGTAAAACAATTCTTCTTCTTCTTCTTCTTCTTCTTCTTCTTCTTCTTCTTCTTCTTCTTCTTCTTCTTCTTCTTCTTCTTCTTCTTCTTCTTCTTCTTCTTCTTCTTCTTCTTCTTCTTCTTCTTCTTCTCCTCCTCCTCCTCCTCCTCCTCCTCCTCCTCCTCCTCCTCCTCCTCCTCCTCCTCCTCCTCCTCCACCTCCACCTCCTCCTCCTCCTCCTCCTCCTCCTCCTCCTCCTCCTCCTCCTCCTCCTCCTCCTCCTCCTCCACCTCCACCTCCTCCTCCTCCTCCTCCTTCCACAAGATTAGCCCGTTTGGTCTGTTGTGAATCGTTGACCAACCCATAATCCAGTCGGAATGTCAATATTTCTTTTTCCTGTGGATCTATTAAAGACGATAGATATGATATACTTCGCCCTTAAATCTGATCACGTGATCCTTTTACTATCATGTACAGGCTTTAATCGTTTTGTTTAAATTACAAATTTCCCCCGATTGCCTCATTGTCAAGTCTGTCAGTTTTTGTTATTCCCAGAACTGACGTTAGAGCGTCGTCTCAGCCGCCTAGACTCTAGTACGAGTCTTAGTATTTATGGCGCACATATTGCTTCCGTGTAGCCTACACAGAGCACAATCTTTTGAGATTGTGCCGCACATGATATTGGATTCTCTACTCTTTTTCTCGACATCAACGTTTCTATGCTACGACACGTCTTAACCGATTAATCTGAAAGTATCGACTTGTAATATTGTTTTGCCTGACTTTTAGGAAATCAAATTATAATTATTAGGCGGCAATTAGAGAGTGATTTTAACAAGAATAGTCAACCTAAACACGCACTGAATTAGACGAAAAATCTGTTCACGTCTAAGAATGTCAGTTATGGCAAAACATTTGTTAAAGATCCTTAGAGGACTGCATTGTATGAAAGTGAACTGTGGTCAGTAAGGGGGGAAGAGAGGAAAAGAAAGAGATAAAAAGAAAAAGAAAGAGAGATAGATAGACAGACAGACAGAAGAAAGTTTAAAAGTTCTACCTTTTGAAGAAGTGGTTGTCATAGAAGAAGAGAGAAGAGCATAGTAGCTTCTTTAAGAGTCTTAAAAAGACAACAGTCCAGTTAATTGGACACGTGCCTCAGTAAAAAGAATAGCTTACCGAAATACACCGTGCCCGCAGCCTATCAACGTCGGGGTCTATAAGCCAAAGATTCCCTCGGAAATCCTCTCTCTGTCTCTCTCTCGCGCGTTACTCATTATGCGTTCTTTCTGCTTATTGTGTGCCGCACGTATTAGCTCTACTACCGATAAATTTCCCAATTTATTCATTATATTCTGATCCCTCACTCTGTCTCCATTGGAACACCGCATAACACAGAAAATGCATATCTCCTGATGTTACACTGTCTTTAAATTTTTTCGTAAAATACACACGTTTCAAAACCAACAATAATGCTAGAAAAACAATAACTTTATACAACCATAATGAATTACAAAATTGAATAGATGAAGGGAAAGAGAAATCAAAGTTTAAAATGGTTTTTAATTTCTAGCCAAAAATATTCAAAGACGTAAATTACAATTGACAGTGTGTATTCAAGAGGAAAGCTGATGATCAGTAACTACGGACACCAATTGCCAACCAAATTGCAAAGTCTTTACGTAAGACCCGTCGTCCGCCGGATCTAGAAATTACGAAAAGTTTGTATGACGAAGGCGGATTAATATTTAATCTCGTATTTATCTGATTACTGTTTACGTCTGTATTGGCAGTATTTAGTTAACTTTACATGCTAATTTTTTGCATCATACAGAGAATATGATAATTTATGCGTCGAATGTAATTCATTCGATACGGTTTTATAAGTTCAAATACCTACTTAACATGGTAGATAATGAAGGGCGCATAAACATCATCATCATCATCTTCAAGGATTAAACCAGGGATGCTTTGTTCCGGTCTCAAATAGGCTATGAATAGAGCTGGTCACTTCAGCGCTTCCTCGGACGTCCCATATCTCTCCGTCCCCTCGGCTTATAGATCCACAGTTGTTTAAAGATGCGGCAGTGATCTATTCAACAAAGATGTTGCCACCAATTTAGCCGATACTGGGCGATCCTGTCGAGTATTATATTCATAATATTCAGTTTCTGCCGTATATCTGTGTTTCTTCTATGATCATAGAGAGTATACCCTGCCACGTGCCTGAGAAATCTCATTTCAGCCGCTCGGATACGATTGGCCTGGCCTTTCGTTAAAGTCAAATTCTCAGACCCATAAAGAAGTGTGGGAAGGGCCATCACCTTGTAGCATTTTAGGCGTGTTCCTTTACTTGTGACTTAAGCGTTCGCCTAATAGTCCCGCACATAAGGTTGAACACATGCAACTTATTCACAACGTCGTTGCTTGCATTATAAGACACACTGTAGCCCAGGTATTCAAAATTGCTAACTTGTTCCTGTGACGATTTAAAAAAATATTTAAATCGCACAAAATAAAAATTTTGCTTCTAACAAGTAAGAGTATTATCCACCCCTTACCTATACCTAGATTCCTGCATCAACTTGAAATTATCCCGTACCAACACGCAAAGAACGGTGTTATTTAAATAATAATAATAATAATTACGTTAATTATTTAAAATACGACTATATAAATAAGGATATTTCTAATTCGTAACAAAGTTAACATAAAGTATAATTAACAATTTAATTAATGAATAATTAATACTAAATAAAAGAACGAACTATTTTCTCAGTGCGTAAAACCGCGCCAGCTTACTGACCCCTCGCCGCTAAACTATGCACACAGTCGCTAGTGGAACTTCGACATGTAAAGATGTCAGTTTTGTGTTGTCCACATACACGTAGGTGTATGCCGTTAAAAAACAGTATATCCAGTTTGTGGTGATATTATTTTGAGAAATGTAGCGTGGAAAAAATATAAAAAAAAAACATATAATGTGTGTGAAGAGTTATAAAAAAAAAAGAAAGGAAAACTTAGCCGACACATCTCTTAAAAATAAAACTGTAAGTGGTAAAATATGTTACTTACCAGACTTTAGTACTGCAAAATAAGAACTGTAATTAAGGTGTAAAATGTGAACTACAAACTCCAGAAGTGGAAAACTCAAACTACAACAGTATGAACTTCAAGTAAAAAATCCGATCGTCGAGACTACCAGATATAATCAACCCAATGTAGCATCCAGAGGAACCATGTATTGCACCCTAGAAGACGACAGAAGATGACCATCATGGACCCCACAACAACCTCATGTTAAATTCAGGTGATATCCAAACATAACATTTGTAAAAATTTGTTTCAACAAGGGACGTAACAAAAGAACAGTAAAGAACTTTTGATAATGTAAAGAATAACACTTATAAGATTTGTAATTTCTGTAATGAAGTAGTAGTAACATCACGATATCTAAATGTAAGGTAATTCTATAGTTTACAAACAACATTATTCTTCAAATAATTTGGTTAAAGTTGTGATAAATTAAAACTTAACAAAGTTCAGACCCGGATCCGAGGTACTTAAAACAATATCTAGATGAATACTTTTGAGATAAAAGGAATAAGACATTTAATATTTTTTAAAGCATTAAACGTAGAATTTACTAGAGTAATTCTTTTAAAGAAAAAACAAAGTAAACCATGAGATTTGAATAATAATAAAGAGATGTTTTTGCTAACACATAGCGAGTGAATAAATTTATGCAATCCTTGACTATTTCCTATGTAATAATGTGTTATAATTTGTTAGTAAGTAAGTTTTACTAACAACGGCAGCTAGTTTAATTAACAGGTAACGAATTGAACTAGTTGCCGACTTTTGTGATGTCTTGACAAGGGAGACGTCACATTCCAGGACAGTGTTCCACCTATAACAATTTTTGCCCGTATGGGATCACTTCCACGAAAAGCCATCACCTTGGTCTTCAGGTGCATAACCATGATAATACATAACCACTTTGCTGTACTAAAGAAAATAGGGCATACTTCGTTAACAGTAGACTACTGTGAAGCAAACTCGTTACTCACAACACAAAATGAAAGTACTGTATATGCCACTTATTAGGCCGGTTGTTGCTTACAGAGGTGAGACGTTGGCATTAGCAAAAAGAGAACAAGAAACACTAAAAAGATCTGAGAAAAGACTGTGTGTGGACTGTGTGTAGCTCGGTTAAAGAAGATGATGAATGAAGAAGAAGAAATAACCAGGAGATAGATGGGCTACTGAAGCATGAGGATATCGTAAGATGCGTAAAGTCTCAACAACACAACGGTTAGGTTACGTAGAACGGATGGATCATCAGCGTATGTTAAAGAAAATCCTGAGAGGCTAAGTGCATAAATACAGAAAGAAATATCAATCTACGATAAGATGGTAGGATGATGCACTGGAAGAATGGATGTGAGGGGTTACGCTGTGGTGGCAACGATTTGGAGACGTTCGAGAAGATTGGTGTTAGAAGACAGGACTTAAGATGATCAGTAGTGCTGAAGAAATATTTAATTAATTTTAGTGTACTTTTAGTTAATGTAAATTTAATTATCGGATTTTTATTTTTCACAGAAACTGTAAGAGTGCTTGTACTTTTGATAAAGTTGTATTTTATTTCATTGTAACGATTGTCACTTTATTTAAAACTGTATTCCAAATTTCCGGCAACTTGTTATTTTTACTACAAATTTCTGTGGTCTCGCATATCACCCGCGGATAATAATTTTAAATTTACCAAACGGCGATTATAACGAAAATCCATAAAGGTATAATGAAATAAAGTATATTTGGGTTGTTTATATGGTAAAATGTTACTGTGCTTCAATATTTTTTTTTTTTTTTTTTTTTTATTATGTTTAAATTTTCGGCTTTACTTTGTAAGAATTACGAGTACTTTTAAACTTTCTCCAGTACAAGGTACCCCAACCTGAAGCTGGATAAGTCAAGTGATGGGGCTGCCATCTCTAGGCGTCTTGACCTGCCTGAATTATTTATCAGGGTTCACTCCCTTAGCTGGTATGTTTCAGTTTTAAGGCGCCGGAAACCCGCCATTTGCCCTCTCCTGTTAGCTAACTAACGAACACCAATTGCACGCCAAGCATTGCCCGGAAGCCACGCGACATAAATAAGTTTTGTCTCCGAGGACGTAGGAGTAAGACAAATTTTTCAAGTATCAAATTTCACATACTTGGGCTGCGACACAAGCTACAATTATGACAATGACATGGAAAATAAAATAAATAAGTTCCAGGCCATATGTGGCACAATAAATAGAACGTTAAATGACAAAACACGAAAAGACACAAGGATAAAATTTTATAAAACGATGGGTGTACCTGTACTTATGTATGGGAGTGAAAGTTGGATAAATACCAAAAAAGTAGACAGCAAAATACAGGCAGTAGAAATGAGATTTTTGAGACGGGTCAAAGGCTGCACAAGAAGAAATTTAGTAAGAAATGAAGACGTGCGAATTGAACTAAATGTATACGCAATAAATGAAAAAAGTAACTGAATATAAAGAAGGATGTGAGCAACACGTAAATAGAATGGGAAATGGGAGAATACCCAAACAAATACTTAACTACAGCTCAAGAGGGGAAAGAGATACAGGAAGGCCACGAAAACGGTGGTCGTAAGTTTGTGAGGACGGAACGGGCAAATGCCTAATCTTTGTAGTGCAGAAGAAGTAGAAGAAGAATTTGTTTAAATTTCTAAAATCAGTTTGTCTGTTTTTGGGGGATGTTATTGAAAGGGGGGATAAGTGTAAATTATAGGCTTCTATGTAACATTATGGCCGGGGCTTACTGTATAAATAGGGGTGAGTCAAGGCTTTGTGCTCAGTCTCAGTCGAACCACGTTGAGGATGCCTCATCGTTGGAGGGCGAAACTTATGGTTTTAAGGGAAATAAAACAACATGCGTTAAACCTAAAAACAATATTGTTATTAGAAGCTTAATTAAGAAAGTTGAGTTAGTGGTTATAATCACAAACAGAATTATCACTGTTGCACACCACTATTTAATACTTTTAAAATTTCATAGTCTTCCAAAGGATTAACAAACTTATGGTTCTCTTCTATGAAATGTCTTGCATATAACGAATTCGTTCTCCACGTTTGTGGTCAGACAACCTGCATACGAATTTCCGTCCTGTCTCACCTAGGTACACTTTGTTGCAGTCTTTACATTTTAATTTATACATTCCGCTTCTCTGTAATAGTGGGATTTTTTTCTATACCGGTATTTTTATTACTTATCTTATCAAATACCGTTTCATATTTTTTTTAATAGCTATATCTACTTCGTATTTATTAAAACATTTTATAATTTTTCTGGTATGTGATCCTATGTATGTCAATGACCCTACATAATTCTTTTGTTCTGGTTCTATTTTAGCTTTTTCTATGTTAATACTTTTCATAACGTTATCCGCTATGTTGGTGTTATAGTTATTATTTCTTGCAATTACCTTTATCGTTTTTAACTCACTAGCTTTTGTTTCTGTCTGAACACTTCTGAGCTCTATAACAAAATGAATTGATTGCCGCTATTTTATATCTGTAAGTGTGGTAAGACTCTTTTGGTATTATTATATCAGAATACGATTCTTTCCTAAATATCCCAAACTGTAGTTTTTCATTATTTTTAATTTCTATGTTTAAATCTAAGTAATTTATTTTCTTATCTTCTATTTCTTCTTTAAACTGTAAGTTTTTACTCTTATTATTTACCTCATTTATAAACGCATGCATTTCTTCTATTCTTCCTTCCCAAATTACTAATACATCGTCAACGTACCTAGTCCATAATTTTATATTGTCTTTATACTTAGTGGAATTTATTAATTGCTTTTCAAAATCATTCAAGTATATTTCTGCAAGAATAGGGGATAATGAAGATCCCATAGTTTTATATAAAACTTGTTATTAAACCTAAAACAGTTTTGATTTAGATATTCTTTAACTACTTTAATCAATTGTTTTTTATACTTGTATTCTCCCATATTAATATCGTTTATTAACTTAATAACTTTATTTACTGTAATATTGGTAAACATGTCCTTAACATCCAGTGATATCAATTTTGTATTTTCATTAATTCTAATATTTTCTAGTTTTCTATCAATTTTACATTATTTAATATATTGTTAGTGTTATTAATATTAATATTGTTATTAACGATAACCACAAACGTTCACGAGCAAGTATAACGATTCATCCCGCGTCTATCTCGATACACACTTACAGACACAAGTGAGTGAGTTCAAGACTTGTAAACTGTAAATATATACTATATGGAAGCACGTGTATGATTATAGAAAGCAGTTTCCTGTGGTGCGTAAATACGGAGAAGAGTAGGTAAGCGTATTGTACTGTGAAAATTGTGTCAATGGAGGCGGGGTTATCTCATGAAAGGGTTTCAACAAAAACGGAAAGCAGCTCGTGTAATGACAATGGGAAATGGATCGGAATAATGACGGTACGCCAACAGAACACGGGGACATGTGAATGGAAGGTAAAAATATCTCTCACAAACACAATGGAAAACAGGTAAAAGTGTCAAAACATCAAAACAAAAGTGACTGCTTTTCTCAGTGGGTCTCCCATGTGGTTGAAAAAATGTTTTTCACATACGTAATTTTTCGTATATTCCGTAAGTTTCATCATTATGTATTTCAAAAATAAAGAAACAAAAATAGATGTACACAATCAGATTTTGGCGATTGCTTTGCCGTTTCACAATAACATTTAAGTCATTTGAATACATGTTATAAATATAACAATACGTTACGACGGTCTACTGATGGTCGTATGGTACAGTGGAAAACAAAATACAAGACGCCAATTAATTCACTAATCGCCGGCTTTAATTATCACAGTTAAACAGTTCGTAATTAACAACACAGTCTCTTACAACAAATCAAATAAAAATTGTTCATACGCAATAAAATGTCAACTAATATAAAACACAATTGTATTACAATTATACCGCCCGATTATAAAGCACAACACTTCTCCACAATAACCACTTGAACGCACAGAGTAATCACTTGTAATCGACCGACAATAAACTCGAACCGCACTGTAATATATCGCAACTATAACTGAACTAAGGCCGCCGACGCCTTGTATTTATACCCCCCGCTCACAGACCAGAACATTCCACAGCTACGCGTTATCTCTAAACTACGACATAATTAATTGCGGTCTTGACACAGTCAGCGAGGCTGGCGGCGTCTAGAAAAGTCTCGCAAGCGCATGTTGAAATCACGTACGCCACAACATTCAGCCGGATTCCAATTCGAGAAACACGTAGATTGGTAGATTGTTCTGTGATGTCGTAACAATAGGTATTAGTTCAAGCGTTGATAGATATTTGTAACAGAGTATCAGCACAAGCACCAGTGGAAGATGAGAATTCAATCAATTCTGTAATCTTTGCTACCGGAAAATGTGTAAACATTGTACAGCCGGTATAATAATAAGAGAATTAAAAGAATATAATTAATTTTAAAATGAGTAAAATTTTCAAAAATATTTTGCGATAGCTTAACATACTTTCAATCGTTTATTTTGTTATATTTAATATTTTCATAATTTGTATATTTATTACAGTACTTATTCTGCAAGAAATCAACTACTTTTATAATTATTTTTAACAGTTTAGTAAATTAAATTTTTTTACACTTTGTCGTTGTAGCGCTCCTTGCTGCTGACATCCCGAAACTTACGCGCACCTCCCTCTTATGCCTCAGAACTGTTCTCGGGAACTATCCTCTCAAACCTTTTGTAACTTATACTCATTTCGTTATAATAAACCAAATTCACCATTGTTGTTAAAATTAATTCCCGCGCTATTTGTCCGTGGTCAATTGTTTTCAACTAAAACAGACGTTTCGACAGTATCGTCTACTGCCATCATCAGTGTAAAATTCGAGGTTTGCTAACTTAGGGTGGTACACGTTGGTAAAGTACTGTGGTCACTGTTTGAAGTAATGTCGAAACGTCTGTTTTTGGATAAAACAATGGACCACGGCCAAACAGCCTATAGGAAAGAATTTTAACAACATTGGCTCCGGCCGTGTAACCCTTCGAAGTATGTTATAATCCCTCATCTTTTGGCTTTCCCCTGCATTTGTCTTTTACTTGTTAATCGGTAGTTCAAACTGTTAGAAGGGAAAAGAGTTTTAAGTTAAAATTTTCCGCAAGTGTACAATTACAGTCGCTGACATGTACGCTCCCACGAGAACTACTCTATACCCAATAATGGAAGGTTCCAAATATTTTATTGTTTTCTGACAATATTACGTTTATAGAGTTTGGCATATCAATTATACTAACGCAACTGACTGGCGGTGAATTTTGGATGCCTGATAATTTTCTCACTATTTGATAGTTATCAAACAATTCAGTTAATTGAATACGAAGTTGTTCGATTTTAGTCACACCGTCAACTACAACTATGAAAAATCTTATTGATTTCTCCTACTCCCAACACTAACGTTTTCCCCGTTATTGGTTTGTCCTCTGTACAAAATCTGTGTCACCCATTAAACAATGTGTCCTATAAAATCACTATTGATTGGTTTTGCCCTATAAATATTTCACCATGGCTTAATGTGGTTACTCTACACGTTTGGCCTAATTTTCAAGGCACTTGTTATAAGAAATCGTTCGATTAAGTTTAAGTCTTTTCAACAAACTTGTAATATATAAAGCAGTTCTTAAACCGGTATTGGCTTACGGTATTTAACTTAGGGGTACTTCGAGATTATACATCGAGTAACATCGAGACTATACAGCGATTTCGGTCCAAAACTTTAAGGTCAATGGTCGTCTCCAACAATTCTATACACTGAGACCTCAAAGTTCCAACTGTAAGAGAAGAAATTGTTCGCCTCTGCAGGAAACACATCTCTAAATTAGAATACGTTCCTAATCCTCTATTTCCACTGTTAGATGATAGTGAAGACAATTTTTTTCACTGTTTACCAGTTGTTCGAAATTTACGTGTTACACGTGTTTTGAAAAACGGTTAATATCACAAATTTTTGTAAAAGAAGATCTCAAACCAATGGCAATTCACAACGAAAACGGAAAAGTGTTAGAAGATGCCGTTCCTTTCAAAACAACGGGCAGAGTTTAAACGTGGTCGTACATAGACGATGTGCAGGCAGTGAAGCCCCCAAAAGTGCGACAACTGAAAATGCGGTACGCAGGTTGCACTAATTTGTTTCACACCAAGTCTTGAGCTGATATATGATACACATGCTAATAGGATGAGATGCTTGTTGTCTCAGCAGTGTCATAGATTCTCGAAAGCCGGTCTTCCAAAAAATTGTTTTAACTATACCCGAAGTTGCTGCTCTTTTCGGGCGTCGTACAACTGATAAACAACGAATGAATTGGCAGGTAGACTTGAATATTAACAGATGTCTATAAGATATATATATATATATATATATATATATTGTATATTGTAACGGTACTTACAAATAAAAATAATAAGAGCAAGACTGGTTGTGTTAAGTCTTATAATTATTAATCGTTGTGATGATATTATGAAAAATGTATTTTGGTTCCGTTGATATTTTTTCAAATAAAATTTTCTTATTTATGCCTCATGTAGTTTGCGCCAATTTGTAACGTAATTACAAATAATAAGAATGAGAGCTTGCAATATCTCTTTTTCAGTAGGTTGTTGTTGTATTTGTTGGTTAAACGCCCCACGTTGTGGATGCCAATTTGTAATATAATATATACAAATTATGATGCTTGTGTTTCTGATAAACAATTAAACTTTCAAATTAATAAAAAATAGTTAAATGATAATTGAGATGTGTATACGACTTGAGTTGTGGTTAGAGTTATACCTTTACTTGTTGATTTCTACCTATAGAGTTCCAGTTTTGAGGTTATTTTTTCATGAACTAATAGACTATATTTAATGGTTTAATTAATTAAAATTCTCTAATTTTTTTTCATTCCTTCCTTTATGCAGATTGGATTCACTTACCTACTTTAATTCAAATCGCACATGGTACCCAGGCAATAGGTACTACCAACTTATTTTTCGAATGTTCATTAAAACACTAATATTTCGAAACTGATAAAAAAATGTTAAGTATTGAAAATAATTTCATACACAATTAATTCTCTTCAATTTTTTTATTCCTTTTTATATTTATTTCTTTTTCTCTTAAAATAAAATAATAACCTTTTCTTTTTTAAATATTTGTCCAGGCTGGTTAAAATTTTTAGCTCAGTAGTTGGCAATATGATGTCCTTATTCAAACCTAGTCTACAGATTTTTACGTTATTTATATATAAACTCGAGTTCTTATGACTACAATAATTAAATACGAAAATGTCTTTTGCGAAATACGAAACCTCACAATACAAGAGTGACTATAATAGAACAAAACAATATCTTAGATCTAGAGTAACACTTAGTTCGTATGTGCCGAACGATGTCGACTTTGAGGTTAACCTATTCAATAGGTTATACAGCTTTAAACATTAAAAAACAAAGAAATAATGGTTTAAACATGAACATTTTTTATAATATTGATAGTGTTTTTGTTTAGTGGTAGTGGAATAAATACTTTCAAGTGTACACAAAGTGTATTATAGTTGTATTATGATAATTCGCTATAAGTCGTTTATAATCTTAAGTATGCACACTATACTTTCCTTTCCTTTTACAAACACTTTATTATTTACTGTTAAATTATTATTGCACTTTAACTCCTTTCTGCTAGTATAAAGCTTCACGATACTTTTCTCACTTTTTTGGTTATGTTTAGATGTTTACGTTTCACTTAACCTAGCCGAGGTTCGATTCTGATGTTAACTTCGCGGCTATATCTGTCGCGGAGGTGACGTTCTTTTCGCGATGAATTCCAACACTAGAATCCTGGCTTAGCGTCAGTCTTTGGGTCCTGACGGCGTCCGTCTTTGGGTTGATACACACAAAAATGAAAAATTCCCATTGGTCGAAATCTAACTCATTGTCGTGGATGGCGTCACTTTTCTGAGATCAAAATTACTAAAAATTCTTAAATTTAACATAATTTCCTTATGCTAATTACAATTGTACAGATATTATTACCATTGAATTGCTTTTTTTCTCCTGATCATTTTAAGATCTCACAAGATATGTTTCTATACAGTAATTCTAAAATTGAACAATTTTAATGTTTGGCCTATGCTAATAAATTATGTTTAACAGTTATCTGTTTTGTTACATTACTAGTTTTCTTGGTTGTATATATAATTTTATGTTACTAACAAGCATTTTAATCCTAGTTATTATAATTATGAACCTTAACTTTTTATAAAACCCTTGGCTTGTACAATAGGCCTAGGAATGTCTTGTGTACATTGGACAAGTCTTTGTTTCTTACAATAAAATTACTTAATTCCAATACAAGTTGACATATATTCTTTATTCATTATAGACCATATTATCTATTACTGGACATATCATGATCTAATATAACATTTATACATAGTAATGTTACATGGTACTGTCTACCTTCTATAGTAGATGTAGGTTTTTTGTCCAAGTAAACATCTTGTTAATTACATTCTTATTAGTACATTACAAACATTTAAGATTACTCATATCTTAATCTAATAACCTATACTATTTATTTTTATATTGGACATTGTCTGTTACAATTTTTATACATAATGTTGTCTCTTTTTATCTACCAAGTAGATGCAAGTTTTGTGTAACATTTATTTCTTACTAACTAAATTATTATCTTGTCCATAACTAACAATAGTTATTTCTCATTTCATTAGCTAGTAGTCAGTTTACCTGTCACACTTTCTACTACTAAATTATTTACATTACATTCTTCTTCACATCTTTAGCATTCTGTTAACATTCAATATTAATCCTTCTTTCCTACCACATATTACAATATTGTTATACAAAAATAAAACTTTTATTATCCATTTATGACATAATGATCTCTATCTGAATTGTCTAATTTCTATCAGTTACACTCAGATATAACTACTGAATCTAGGTTTACAGTTTTTTATCTTACATTTTCTTTAGGTTATGTTGCCATGCTTCCAGTTACTGGTTATCCAGCTAGGCTCTGCATTATAGGTTTTTACCTATTCTGTACATGATTTCTTATGAAGTTTACTGGAATTATTGTTATTAAGTTTAATATTACATGTTTGAGCTTTTAGTTTCTTATTTTACTTTACAATGGTCTTAAGTTTACTTGTGAATACATCCATTTCATAACACAGGTTTATTACTTTAGTATTGTTTTGTACTTCAGTATATTTAATTGTCTTGTTGATATATCCTCTTCATTCACTTATTTAAATATTATATATATTCAAACTTTCACTAGGAACACTTACTTTTGGTTTTTGTCCCAAACGTTTCGACGTGGTGTCCGTCTTCCTCAGAGGGATTTGAGTATAAAGTAATCGTTATGGGTTGTAGGTGTGTGTGGTGGGGGTTGCTGGTGGGAGGGAATTGGCGCTGGGATTCAAAGTGTGTAACCACTGCAGTGATTGTAACCAGTTCTACATCGGCCAGACGGGAAGATCTTTTTCCTAAAGATACTCTGAACATTTAAAAGCCCTTACCACAAACTACATACACTCCACATTCGCCACACATTTACAAAATGAAAACCACGGTTACACAAACATAGAACACAACATGGAAATACTACACTACTTACCCAAAAGTAGAAAACTAAACACAGCAGAACAATATGAAATATACAGACATCACACACTACAACCAAACAACATATTAAATGAACAATTACACTATAGATCACATATACTTTTTGATACACTTGTACAAACACACACTTTGAATGCCAGCGCCAATTCCCTCCCACCAGCAACCCCCACCACACACACCTACAACCCATAACGGTTACTTTGTACCGACATTCTGTATTTCAAATCCCACTGAGGAAGACGGACACCACGTCGAAACGTTTGGGACAAAAACCAAAATTAAGTGTTCATAGTGAAAGTTTGAATATATATAATATTCAGTATTTTTATAACAATGTTTATGTTGAGTGAAACGTCACGTTACATTATGCATCTTAAATTACATGAAAAATTGTATTTTGACTGGTAAGCTCCGCCAACTTGTCAACTTCTTCTCGTAACAGATCATTAAGTTGCTCGCTATTCTGTAGTGGAGGAGACTATTCGAACAGTTAACAATATAACGTACCCAAGGTGCCTCAGGGCAAGTCTGCCTGTTGCGATCTAATAAGACTGGGTTTTCCTATTTGTTTTATAACTCTATATCTTTAGCTGGCTCTCTATCAATCTTGATTTATACTTTACTTTTATTATTGTGTCTAAACCTAATATAGATTTTCTCGTAGTCTAAAGTAGGTTTACTTATAAGCCTACACAGTACCTAAGTGAGTTAACTGTTTTCCAAGTAATTAGGAAAAATTAAAAGTAAACAAGCATGCTATTTCTGAAACTCATTCACATGAGATAATTTACAACAAACGTTGCACGAAAAGCTCTTGTCACAACACTTTCGAATTAGGATTTGAAGTCATCATCATCATCGTCATCTTCTTCAAGGAGTGAAACAAATGATGGTTTGTTCCGGTCTCAAACAGTCAAAGAGTCTAGAGCTGGTCACTCTATCACTTCTTCGGACGTCCCACACCTCTCCGTCCCTTCGGCTTATAGGTCCATAGTTGTTTGGGGATGCAGCAGTCGTTTATTCGGCAAAGATGTCCCCACCAATCCAGTCGACACTGGGCAATCCTGTCGAGTGTACTCATAATATTCAATTCCTGACGTGTACCTGTGCTTATTCTATGACCATGGAAAGTATACCCTGCCACGTGCCTGTGAAATCTCATTTCAGCCGCTTGGGTACGACTGGTCTGGCCTTTAGTTTAAGTCCAATTCTCAGACCCATAAAGAAGTGTGGGGGAAGGGCCATCACCTGGTAGAACTTTAGTCGTGTTTCTCTACTTGCTGACTTAACAGTTCGCCTAATGGTCCCGCACATAAGGTTGAACTTACGCAACTTATTCACAACGTTGGTTGTATTCAACTTAGACACACTGTAGCCCAAGTATTCAACTTAGACACGACGTAGCCCAAGTATTCAACTTAGACACGACGTAGCCCAAGTATACAAAATTGCTGACTTGTTCTAGGACAATACCGTCTACAACAATGTTTGCCCGTACGGGATCAGTTCCACGAAAAGCCAATGGTCTTAAGTGTGGATATTTGTAATCCAGAGTCCTTGTAGAGTCGATTTAACAAATGTATGTATACCCGTCTGCAACCTGTTTTCCTAGTCCGACAGAATAGCCTGATCGTCCCAAAACAACAAAGTGTCAATTGCAGAGTGGCCAATTATAAAATGTTCGGTAAGACACATCTGCCAGTTCTGAATGACATCGTCAGTTTATACACTAAAAAGAGAAGGTGATATTGTACACCCTTGTCGTACTCTGCAATTGGCCAGTCGAAATTTTGGAGCTGTTTTTTTGGTTCCCTGTTTTATTTAGGATTTTAATCTCTACATAAAGACTCTATATAGCTCTAATTAGATTTTGTGGGATCCCTTTTCTTGTCATTATTGCCCATAGTTTTCCCATAGTTATCAGGATTTGAAGTGTTGGACAAATATTGTTACAAAGTGTTGTTAGAAATATACAATTTAAAAGATATATTGAGTATAGAAATTTGACTTTGAAATTGTTATTTTTTAAGTAAACGTCTTACTACGTTTAATTTCAATTACAAATTACCGAGTTAGAATTAGCGAGTTAGAATTATCGAGTTGGAGTTTCTTGAAATTAGCTCCTTTTTCTTATTTTTAAAAAACATTATAGGTTTATTATTGTTGATCTCCAATAAAAGCTTTGGGAGTAAAATAAAAAACTAATTTACACATAAATCTCATTCTTTGGTTTTGTATAAGCACAGGTATTATTTATCTTTGTACCACAGACATTAACTAAGTAATGATTATAATGCTGAAACAATTATAATGTAATGTGTCATTATCTTGAAATACGGCACCTGTCGAATAATGGAAATAAATATGAATAATGAGCAGCAAAAATATAATCTGATGTTCCGTATTTTGTTTATTCTTTTTTAGAAAATGTAAAATTAATAAATGAAATATGTTTAATTCATATTGTGACAAAACATCAATAAATATTTTGTTGTTGTAAATTATTAAAATAAATATAAAAAATGTTTTCAACAAATAGTCTAAAACGTTGTCTGTAATAGTAGACAATTCTTCTTTTCACACAAACATTCCAATTAATCACAAGTAATGACCTATAATTTCGTAGACTTATGTAGGTAGCCTGCACAAAGCAGCTTCATTATTAGCTTTTAAAGTACCAGAATTTTCTGAAGCACTTATTTTTTGTAGGAGACTTCTACTGTCTTAATACCGTAATACAAATAAATATTGTTTAGTATAATATACTAACGAAAAGTACGTAATGAGGCTGAGGAAATTATGACAAAATGTAATTTATGAAGCAGAAAAAATTGTTTGGATTCATTTTAAACGCCCTTGAAATCCATCTGGCTTATTCGTTCGAGACTTATGAGTATATGATTTTTTACGTGAGTGGATCACCAGCCCATCGCACAACCTCTAACCTGGAAGACCAGGTAATATGTAATCAAGGTTTTCTTCCTTTAGCCTTTGGTGAACCAACACCTAACTGCAAGGCAGCAGCTTTACCATAAGAGCACCTGCAGGAGCTCTATCTTTACCCTAAGAGCTGAGGTGCTACCTCCGGAGGATTCGCCGTACCAAAGTTTCTTCGCCGCCATTGTGGTCTTCCCTAAACCGATATGCAGCAGTCAATTAGAGACGCCGGAAACTCGCCTTTTCACCATCTCTCTTTTTCTACATAACGTACAACGTACACCCATCGCACGCCATCTACCCAGGGTCTACACGACACATGTCTCCGAGGACGTGAGAGCAGGATTTGTTGGCAGAGCTGAGTTCCATTCCTCTAACCTCTGGCTCATTCGTCAGAAAACAATAGGCATTTCTCAAGAGCTTTACCGCTGCATACTAATCGGCACTGTATACAACCTCCGAGAGGTTCTTGAGTGCTGTAAAGGGTTGTACCAGGTGCTGTAAGATATGATCTTATCAGAAATGATCATATTAGAATAGAGGTAGGCCTAAATGAGAAAATCTCCCGGTACAAAACGGAGTGGCGGTTACACGTAGAGAGAATGGATCCAGCTAGATTTTCAATAAGAGCCCTTGACTATCATCCGAGTGGGAAAAAAGTGTGGGAAGACCCCGTAAGCGATGGTTGGATGACTTACATTGAAACTGGAACAGGCTACTGGCGTAAGGCGTAAATAATGATGACGACGACGACGACGACAAATTTTAAATGACGCTAAACATATATATCTTCAACGGTCATAAGTTTGAAGTCTGTGCTGTCGTTATTGAGCACTAAACGAGACGCTGCAGCTGCACAAGGCGTAATAGCGGACGTAAAACAGACAGATATACCGAGACAGATGTTTATGGCTGTGAAGTGGATGCAAATTGTATCACAGCATTCCCCGCACTTTAGTGTCTATTTAACGTAGCGTATTCCTAAAATATTTTATTTTGAAAATTAAGACTTTTATTTTGAATATATAACGAATATTGTTCAGAATAAAGTTATATTATTTGTGTAATTTATTTAGAATATTGCTTGATATTTTGTTTAATTAATTTCTTTACTACTAGAACGTTTTACTTTTACTATTACAACGTCGTTGTATCTAAATAGTGGAATAAATAATTGAACACCAGAGAAATTATTACTCACAACAGTCATAAAAGTTACAATAATTAAATACACACAAGTATACAAGAGATGGGACATTTCAACTGTCTTGAAGTGACATTATTTATGATCAAGATAGAGACATAGAAAATAAAGTGACGAATTCCACAAGAATGTGTGGAACGATTTAGAGAACGTGGGTAAATGAATGTAGAAAAGGAATCCAAATAGAATTTTATAAAACAATGACAATACCTACACAACTGTATTGTTTTGAATCTTGGGTCATAAAGAAAAAAGATGAACAGAAGATACAAACAGCAGAAATGAAATTTCTGAGATCAGTTAAAAGGTGTAATAGACGAGATCTTATAGGACACGAAGAGATAAGAAGTGATATAGATAATTTTGCAGTTAACGAAGGAACTATAGAATACAGAAGAAAATGGATTCAACATATCAGTAGAATGGAAGAAAGTTGAATACCGAAAATGGGGAAAGATTACAACCATAAAGGCAAAAGAAAAGTTGGTAGACCTACGAAACGTTGGACTGTGGAATAGGAAGAGGCCGCTAAACCCTAAAACCGTTAAGAAGAAGATGTTGATGATAATAAATAAACACCCTTGCATACAAGAACTTTCTAAGTGTACAATTGTCCAAGCACATAAAACTTTATATTAAACGCCGATGCCGAAAACACACAGAATCTCAAATTTACAACAACTTTGACAAAGTAAGTAGACGTTTGTTATGGAGATATTTTCAATGCAAGAGGCATACCAGACGTCTTCTAGATTCTATCAAAAGCATTTAAAGCAACAGCCGAATTCTGATTAGTGTACACTCGGGACTTTAGTAGTGTTATATTCTTCTTCTTCTTCAGGCCGTGGACCTTACAGTCCGTTGCGCACTCAATGATGTGACCGCCTTGTCTTCTGTCTTCCAATACTGCGGTTTCCTTGTGACGATAAAAACGGTGCTACATTAAGGGGGGGCTAGGTGGGGCTATAGCCCCTGGCCCTGCTTGTCGGGGGACCCACGCCCGACTATTAAAAAGTTCTCATTTTCGAACGAACAAATAAAAGTTTCCGAGCAAGGGAAATATTAAAAACCGCAGTGACAAGGGGAGTACCTGAAGAGCGGATCACGGATTAGTAGCAAACTACGAGGCTGAGAGATCATTTTGTCCTCTTAAAAGAATCAAGAACATATAGCGATCAACAATGCTTGATAACCGCTTTACTAATTTAGCAAGATTAACTATTGAAACAGAATTATTAAAAACATTGAATTTGTATGATTTGATTGCAGAGTTTGCCGAAACGAAGAGCGGAAAGAAATATTTAAATTAAATTATTTTGCGGTTCTCTAATTATTTGTACTGTCTTAAAAGAATCAAGAACATATAGCGATCAACAATGCTTGATAACCGCTTTACTAATTTAGCAAGATTAACTGTTGAAACAGAATTATTAAAAACATTGAATTTGGATGATTTGACTGAAGAGTTTGCCGAAACGAAGAGCGGAAAGAAATATTTAAATTAAATTATTTTGCGGTTCTCTAATTATTTGTACTGTTGATTATTGTAAAAAAACATCTGCGAAAAAAATAATAGTAAACAGTTTCAGCATCTATTTAATCAGTATAAAATAAAACAAATATGGAGTAAAAATACAGTTTAAGAACAATATTTTGTTTATTATTTTTATTAAATGATCGTCTGAATAACGTAAAGTTATATGCAAAAGGTGAAAATTTCATACATGGGCCCCTGCTCTTAAATAGCCCGGGCCCTCCATAGCCTTAATCCGGCCATGATAAACCATGCACTCTTTGCTTTGTCCATCCCTCTCTGTTCAGCTTGATCCTGTCATTCGAGTTGTAAAATTCTAGAGCGTTCTTTATTTCATCTTTCCATAGCCACTCTCTCCAGTATACTCCAAGTACAGATCTTATAAACCTCATCTCACAAGCCTGTATGTGAGTGCAGTTCCTTTCGTACAGTGTCTATATCTGACTACCATAAAAGCCGCACGGTATTGCCATCATTTTAGTAAAATTTAACAGAGTGCCTCGCCTGATTTTCCACCTTTAATGTTCCTCTGATAGTTCCAAAAATCTGGCCAAACTTCTTTGTTTTTTAATCAACATCTACTTCTCATAATACACAAGTACTAAATTGTCGCAAAGATAATAATTCCAGTGCTGGGGAATGCTTACACACTTTATACATTTGCTACAACAAAACCATTAACACTCAGTCCAAGTGGCCTGAAAACTGTTGTTTATAAACACTTACTTTAGTATGATGTCTGTTTAAGTTAACGAATTAGACAAACTTGCGTCATTAAAGTGTATTATAGTTAATTATACTTGATTAATACAATGTAGCCTTATAATACGGATCCATACACGGGCGTATTTGAGAATGTTTAAAAGGAATTAATGTTACTATTTACACAGTCGCCTCATCAAGAGTAGAATTCTAATCCCAGCCACTATAACTTTTACGACAGACAAAATATACAAGACATACAGAATATACAAAAGTATTATAAGACCCGCAGAAACATATGGCTACAAAACATAGGTGATAAAAATTTAATAACCCAGTAAAACTTGAAGTCTTTGAGAGAAAACCATAAGAAAAATATTTGAACAAATCCAGGATAATAGGCAATACAGAATAAATAATGAACTTGAAAATCTCAAATATAGCCAGGTTTATTAAAGGTTAAAGGACGTGACGGGTAGAATACACACTGGTAGGAAAACCAGTAAAATAAGGGAGCGGAGACCAGATGGGAAAGAACCTAGAGGAATTCCAAACAGGAGATGGTTGAAGGATGTGGAGGAGGATGCCTTGAGAGCGATGAGTGTGAGAGGTTGGAAACGAATCACTCAGGATCTCGAGTTAGAGGTAATCGTGTAATAGGCCAGGCTAACACCCACATAGGATTGTGACCGTAAAGGAAAGGAGAAGAACCATGGGATATAATGTTGGCAGTTTGGGGGTTATTTTTTATGTCACACAGCTTTACCTCTCATTGCGAGAATTTTTTCGTGAAATATTGTAATTCTTATAAATCAAGGCATCCAATGTGTATGCCCTGAATCCTAAACTGTATTTAATTTTTATGTGGACAAAACAGTAATGAAATAGATAAGCATTTCGCTTAACCTCATTAAGATAAACTTTGGTATATCCTAAAATACAAAGCCCGACCGGATACTATTCGACCATTTTAATATCTGTAACAAACAACATTTTAACACGGTAGGCCAACAGACGGACGAATCATTCATTACAATATATTAGACTATTCAGTTAGCTGTGAGAGTCTGTTCTGTAAACTTTTGTTGTCTGTGACTTTCCTATTCATAATGTCCTTCCACATTTTAAAGATTGGGATTCTTTTCGGGGTCATAGCCGTAAACTCACGTTTCCTCTCCAGTTACTAACTTTTTGTGGAAGCCTGGATCATTGTTTGCGGCATCTACAAATCTTGTGCAAACCGACTTTAGCAACAAATTCTTTTTAGCCTTGTGACAGTAGCCATGGCGCGAATTTTGCTGCTGCAAGTTTTATTCAATGGCATAAAATCTCTGACACAAGTCCGCGGATCCCCAGATCTGCTTCTAATCTCGCACTGTCTGCTGTCGATTTTCAATCATCGCAGTTTGTATGCGTTTAACAAGTACGTCTTTTCTGCTTGTTAGGGGCCTTCCAGAACGTGGATCACTATCAACAAATTCCAAGCAATCTTTAAATCACCATATTTTATCTGTGTATCACTAGTTTCTTCCTCCTCGTTTGTCCTCCGCAGACGAATATTTACGTTTTGGGTAAAACTTAAACTTAATACAAATTTGCTGATCTAATCGTTCACACATTATAAATACGACAGCCATAGGAAACAGAGTATTACAGTTAACTGACTAGTCCAATACTGTTACGATGGTCAACTTGATCGTCGTAGGTACAGTGGAAAACAAAATAAGTACAAGACACCAATTAAGTCACTTATTACCAGCTTTAATTTCCACAGTTAACAGTTCGTAATTAACAACACAGTCTCTACAACAAATCAAATGAAAATTTTTCACACGCAATAAAATGTCCACTAAAATTAAACACAATTGTATTAAAATTACCGTCCGATTATAAAACACAACACTTAACTAATAACCACTTGAACGCGCACAGTAATTTCGCCCGACAATAACTCTCGAACCGCGCTGTCAATATATCGCACTAATACTGAAACTTAAGGCCGCTGCCGCCATGTATTTATACCTGCGCTCACAGACCAGGATGTTCCTAATTGCGTCTTAACGCTCGTGTGAACTACGTAATTAACTGCGACCTTGACAAAGTCCGCGCGGCTGGCGCCTTCGAGAAACCTCTCGAAAATGCGTCGACAAGCACGTACGCCACACGCGTTACATCGAGATTCTTCTGGCACATTCGACAAACACGTAGATTGTTCTGTGATGTCGTAACACTTGTTAATGAATGTTTACGCGTGCGCCAAATGTCCCATATGATTAGCAACCTAGTTACAATACAGTTACTCGCATAGTTTTCAGTCGAACGTCATACGTAACAGTATGTTCTAAAGACTGTGGGATCTGCGATGACACAGTAAGGAAAGACACAGGGTTTTTTCAATAACCAATAGAGTCGTGGATTATAAAATGAATTGACAGACTGCGAATTGACAGGATACAGGAAGGAAGCTCTCGTCACAAATTTTATATTGTGTGCCCCGAAATGTAAAAGGGATCTGAAAAGATCTTGTAAGGAATTTTTTGATGCTAGACACCGGGACAGGTGACTATTCTCTTAACCCTTGAACAGATAATAATAATAATAATAATATGAAGAATAAGAAGAAGAAGAAGAAGAAGAAGAAGAAATTTCGACGAAACCGAAACATCGAAGCATGATAATGTTTTTAGGCTTTAAAAATAAGATTTCTAGACTGTGGGGAATCCAAAGTGTGGAAAAAATATAGTGTTAACATCACCTGGAGCGTCACATTTTTCAATGACATTACACATTTTGCATCACGCATTTTGTGGAATGACCCCCAGCCTAAAAACATTATCATGTTAAAAGAAGAAGAAGAAGAAGAAGAAGAAGAAGAAGAAGAAGAAGAAGAAGAAGAAGAAGAAGAAGAAGAAAAGAAGTGTTGCGTATGATAGTAATTATTAACGTGTCGACTTTTTTTGTTAAATGTGTAAGTTGATTAGGAACTTGTTATACTAGGAGAACTGTTTTAAATCAAGTGTCGTCACTTTGTAACAGTGTTAATAAAATCTGGCAGTAACGTTTTCTCTGCTGTGCATAACTTTTTCTAATGTGTGAAAAATCAATAGGCTATTCACACACACGCGTTCGTGACACCAATGTGTTAAATCCCCGTGTGTTGAGCGTTGTTACTGAATAATTACCTGGTACTAATAAGAAAACACAACATTACTATAATGTCTGCAGCAGTAGAGACAAAAGAGAGAGAGAGAGAGAGAGAGAGAGAGAGAGAGAGAGAGAGAGAGAGAGAGAGAGAGAGAGAGATAAAGCACACTAGCTAACAGTGTCTGTTAGCTTGTCGTTATGTAATGAGCCCCGAGGCACTACCAGGCTGCGTTATAGTTCTTCGCTTTTGTTTTGCGTCTTGCATTTTTTAACATCTCCCCTTTAGACAGTTTCATTAACGAACAACGCTACGTTCCTCGCCTGCACTGTTAACAATCGTACTGTACAATAACGTACTAGCGGAGCATGCTAGTTTCCTGCCGCCTAGTACTCGGTTATGATGTACAGTATTAGTGTAACCATTAATTATTGGATTCACGTGTAAACGACGACCATTTTTGAGAATGTATCACAACGTTCATGTAATTTCGGCATATTTATAAAATTACGTATTTTGTGTCATTCATGTCAGCAAGGAAGGATTCCTCCTGTGGTTTCAACGTAAATCACAGATTTACGTTGATTTTAAAACCACAGGTTGATAATAAGTGATTACCTGTATGCGGTCCGCCGTGTGACTTCTCAAACTTATTACGTTACGCGTTTCAAGGCGTATGCCTCATCATCAGACGTTAAAAACCAAAAAACACATATATCACACAAAACTGCGTTTGTCAAAAAATAAAATTACAGAAGCAAGCATATTATGTGCACGTGATGTAGGGTGCGCACCCGTTCAAGTGTTGTCTGCTACTGATTGGAATCCGTTGAGCAGTCTCAAAGCAGTATCATACAGGCGGTTAGATACAAAGTTCAATTGTTCATTCAGAACACAATCACGACTGCTATCATTATTATATGCATTATAAATTTCCAGCTCCTCCAAGGCATTCATAAAACTGCCCTTGTTGCATATATGCAAAGGCATTAGGTTGGACTTAAAATCTGTATAATTGTGATTGTGTTGGGTGACATGACGAGTGTAATTAGATTTTATATCATTGTAATTGTGTGTCTTTTTTGGTAAGTGTTCACGGAAGCGTTTGTAAAAACCTCTTCCGGTCTGACCTATATAGAAGCTGTTACAATCATTGCAAACCAGTTTATAAATGCCTGTTTTTTCTTCAATAGGTAAGGGCAGTTTAGGTCTAAGTATATAATTAGTTTATTATTGGTTCTAAAAGACATAGTATAACCAATATTGTTCATCACTGAGGATAAAATTTTTGGCATGATGTATGTGTATTTCGCAGATATAAATTTTTTCGGTGTTTTATTAAGTGGACGGGGCTTAAGTTGAATGTAATTATGCTTCTTTAGCAATTTGTCAATGATGTGACTACTGTAACCATTGGAAACTGCAATAAATCTTATTGTATTTAGCTCAGTGTGGAAATCATTATTGTCAAGGGGGACTGTCAACAATCTATGGATTAAACTATTATATGCTGCCATTTTTTTAAGAGTATGGATGGTGGGAATCTGCATGTATTGTATGGTTAGTGGCAGTAGGCTTCCTATAAATATTGAATTTCAATGTGTCCATTCGTCTAGTGAGGGTCAGGTCTAGAAAGTTAATTGAGTTATCATGCTCGGTCTCTAAAGTAAATTGAATATTATTGTTAATTTCATTTAAAAGATTTTTGAAGGAGTCAACTTGTCTCAAAGTTCCGTCAAAAATAATGAACGTGTCATCTACGTAACGTGAATAAAATTTAATCTTATTAGCGTATATGTTATTATTTAATAAATAAGTATTTTCGTATAAATTTAAGTATATGTCAGCCAACAGGCCTGAGAGGGGTGAGCCCATAGCTAGACCATCATCTTGGCTATAGAATAAACCATTGAATATGAAATAATTTTGATTTAAAATGACTTTAAGTCACTTTAAATCAACCACAGGTTGATTGTATAGAGGTCAAAACGTCGTGTTTCTTAATTTTAACTTACGATAGCTAATGTCCGAAACCTTATAATGTGTAATGATTATATTGCGCCATCGATGAAGAATAATTTTAATAATCGCAATAGCGAGACGAATGATGCATTACGTTGCAAGAGGTCGGCGTAGTTTGGAACGGCCAAGAACAAGGTGGGTCGGACAGGTCAAGTGAACGGGCGTTGGAGCCAAGTCTCTGGAGTAGGTACATGATGATGATGATGATGATGATGATGATGATGATGGCGACTGTTCCAACGTTTGATTGAGTGTGTGTTCCAATTTTTAGATCAACGAAAATCTGACAATGCTCGACTGTTAGATGATAAAAGTCCATCTCTTTCAAATTGAGTATTTCATTGTAAGTCCACAAAGCCGAAATGTAACTGTGCCAGGCAGTATTCATGGTTTAATTGTTTCACGCATATTTCAGCGTTTTTGTTAACACAGTTTAAAAAGGCATTCTTTATCTTCTAGTTCTTTAGATTTTCATTTGAGAGAAAAATCATGTTATAACATGTAGTGGTTTTACTTTCTGAAAACTATTTAATGAGAGAGAGAGAGAGAGAGAGAGAGAGAGAGAGAGAGAGAGATGAATACAGCTAGAGGTGTGCTAAACTAGTAATTAAAAATAACACGTACGAACGAAACCGTTCCAAAAAAATAACACGTGCAAATACCTGTTATTATATACCTACTATACATATAGCTGTATTATATGATTTATTGTGACAAATAAATTGAAACTGAAAGTATTAACAGTATTACATTACCCGTGGCTTTATTAAGCTGTTACCGTTTAAAAGAAAATAAGAAACCAGAGAATTTGTAGGCTTATCACCCTTTGGGAATACTAATGTAAGTTTTCACTAGGAGTAAACAAACTGACATAGATTTACTATTAAATTATTAATTTCATTTTGGTTAAACAAATCAGTTGCAAAACTCAGGCAATGAAATTTATAGTGCACGTAATACCACAACAAATAATGAAAAAAAATTTACATGAGATGTGCAGTGAAGTTAAAATCATCTCCGAAATCACATTAAAAAGAAATTTCTATATGGTCTATCAGCCAGTCTGTAGGTTATAACACAATATAATTCGCTTTTTCAAAACTTACCAAGTTCGTGACTAACGTACTATATAATTTGTAATTATAATCTGTATTATATATCTGCATAACACACGAGAATAAATGTAACATCAGTATGAATTTTCTTCATTTATTAAAAACAGTATCTTCTCTTTGGCACAGAGATATTCTGAACCTCGTTGTTTTGCTTCGTTTCGTACTTGTACGGCAATCGGCACATGCGCAGAATCAAGTATTCAGCACCAATAACTGTGACTTTGTACTCGGAATATTTGTTTATTCGTTAGTTGTGTAAGGGGGGTTTTGCGACTAGAAAGCGCGAGGCATCGAGTAATCGGAACGGGTATTTCGACTTCTCAATCACTGTTGTATCCGTTCCACAAAAATAATTGTTCCAAAATACCTGTTATAGGTACCCGCTTGTAAATACAGCTTACTTGTTTCGAAACGTAGGATCTGAAATGGTTACTGCTAAGGTGTCACGCAACGATGCATCTGAATTTTTGTATAATAATTTTATACTAGAAAATTATGTTAACATGATTGCAGTAGGACGGACTGATTCTGCTGCTGTTATGTCAGCTTATGGTTAGCATAACAGATGGTAAGTCAACATTAATGTCATATATTTTATAGTTGATTTGAATGTTGCGGAACCCACTCTGTTTTATTGTTACGTAGCTTGTATAAACAATCGTTATACTGTAATTGTTTACATTTGTGCACTAAGTGCATTGCATGTTGATTCTATTAGTGCATCATTCTCTAGTTAAGTGAGTAAATACATTCATACCAACATTGTAATAACATTAATGACAAAAATAGTTTGTATTGTAAATATTACTGTAATAAATGACGAAGATAATTTGGATAATAATAATATTAATAAAAAATGCAATAATAATTATAATAACAGTAATAACAACAACACCATCAATTGACCTAATAAAGCTAGATCTGAGTTTCCTCTTGACCGTATTGAAGACTGTTGTCTACATGTCAGTACCAAACCGTCGCAAGCAAGATGGAACAAACCGGAACCGGAACCGGAACAAACCATTTTGGTTTAATCCTTACTGAAGGTGATGATATTCGTTCATGGTTCTCAAAAAAAAAAAAAAAAAAATCTGAAGTGAAAACTGCATTAGTCAAAAGACAACGATTATGTAGCTTTTAAAAACATGACTTGTAGAATAAAATTTATTCTTTGTCCCCAACTGTTGGTAGTAATTTAATTAAAAACCCTAAATTATATAGATCTTTCAAATCTATTTTTATTAAGTGAACGCAGAGCAGTTTTGTAATTCATTTTCTCTATCACTTATATTTGGCTGTAACACGATTAATTACAAAGTTGATATTGTAAGTTTGAAGTATGCACTACTTATAACTTTGTAAAATTTTAGCATGTTCAAATAAGGTATGCGAATTTATTTACAGGCAGGTATATAACACACAGATTGTTCCAAATAGAGTCAAACCTGGCTTGTTCTTTCAACAAGTTCATACTGCAGATTACTCAGGTCTCCAAGTGTACTCTTCACCACAGTTCACTCGCCACCCGTTTACTGATTCTAGCAAAAATCAGCGATGAGGGATGTATAAGTTATCACTACCACTTTGAAACCATCCGAGCACATCAGAGGATCCTACCCTATGATTGCTGCAAACAAATATCCGAGAAGGCAATGTTGCCAGGAAGGTTTTCAAAACCTTTGTAGTAATACGTTTCACCAACTTCCTAACTAGTCTTCAGTCAATATCGTGAATGTTGCCAGAATTCTTCTTCTATGGCGTCACAGTTCGGGGTATAACCTTAGCCTCCATAATCATCCGCCTCCATTTTTCCCTGTCCTTGGCGATCGATGTCCATCGTTTTGTTGTAAGTAAAGTACCAGCATCCCTCGTCACTGCGTCAATCCAACGATGCTTAGGTCTTCCGATAGGTCTTCTACCCTTGATTTGACTGAACAGTACCTTCCTAGGTATTCTAGGTATTCGGTTGCCTTCCATCCTAATGATGTGTCCTGCCCATTTCAATCTATGCAGTTGGATGGTGGTGGCCACATAATTGTCAAAATTCTACACTTATATTGTGTACGTGTAAAAAACGTGTTCTTTATAGTTACTTGTATAGTTCCTTACCACAGGTATCAACCTGAAGGTGTTTTATAAAATGAAAACATCAAAATTTAATGAAACAAGGAAAACACTCGCTGACATCACAATTCCAGAAAACAGGCGAGACATCACCATTTTAGAAGAAAAGAAAAAAGATGTACAACTGGTTGATATCTCAGTTCCTGTTTACCACAATCTTAGAAGTGGATCACAAGAAAAAGTCAACAGATATCTGGTCTTATGTATAGAAGTTAAAAAGATGTAGAAGTTCTACAAGGTAACAATGAACATACCCACGTTGGGCGAATAGCTACAAGGGGGGTATTAATTACTGCTACAGGCACAACAGTCAAAGTTATCGAAACACTCAAAGTCATACTACTCGTCTGAAAATTACAGAAATCACTGGACACGTATCACATAGTTCGTTAAAAAATTTAAAGAGGAGCTCAGATAAACTTGGATTCCCATTAACCCGTTCAGCGCGGGAGAAATCAACCTATGGTTGTAATAATTTCAATAATATTAATAATGATAATGATAATAATAATCACCATTATTATCGTCAAAAATACAAAAATCTTAACTTTTAAGAAATGGCTATGTTTTCATAATCTTATATTTATTTGGGCCTTCAGTCTTTCTACTGGTTTATACCCTCCCCGCATATACCCGTGTTGCGTGTGTTACGGAGTCTCTCACAGGTATATGGGACCTACATTTTAACGCCGGATCCAAACGGCATAGTTAGGGAGGGTTTATACTAGGCAGGATACCTCTCGCTGGTTTGTCATTGTCTTGCGAGGGGGAACGGTCGTATCTAAATGAGATGGCCCCGGCGGGAATCGAATCCGTGCCGACAGCGTAGCAACGCCACAGCTAGCCACTACGCCACGACCGCTCCAATCGTATATTTAAGAGAAAGAAAATCCTAAAATAATAATTCAGTTTGAATTAATCTCAAAATGCATTTAATTTAAAGAGATAAGTATTGAAATCAATGCGACTGACTGGCTTTGAAACAATTTGTATAACAAAAGTTACCGGTACTCGTTGTTACAAGGTCTAACAAAGAGATAACGAGATATTGTGACTAAGAGCGGCATGCCAGTAATCAGACGACTCACCTTGTTAGGTAATGCCATTAACACGTGCGATCCGCACAGTTTACCATTAAATGTTAAACTTGAAGTTACTTTGTTACATATATTTTGAAATAGTACTGTTAAGATAGTAACTAAAGAAATTATTTAATATAATTTACACACAGTTTTATTCAGGAAGACTTAAACCGGAATCTCGTCTTAATTTAAAACATTGCGTGGTTCATTTTGTTACACCGAAGAAGTCAATTATAGACAGTGGCAGATACAGGCTAAATAAGAGCTGCGGCTGTTATTTTGAGACGGATGGGGTTTCATTTAAGCCCTGATAAAGTTATTTTTATACGCATAAATGTTTTGTAGTATTTTAGAAACACGTGCCTACATATTTTACTTAATTTTCCTACGTTTTAACGAAATATTATAACATTAAATCTTTTACGGCCGGATTCAACTTCAGTAATTCGTTAAAATACATACGTTTTGACAGCGGCTGTAGCAGTAATGTTTAGTGGGTCTTCTGTTCATCTCATCCGTCCGTTCTTATTCAGTTGCCGGAGGAGCAGAACGGAAGACCATGACTGCCGCGGCTGCAGTGGGAACGTAGGCCTATAGATTCAACAAAAGACGACCACGACCCAACATCGTAGAAAATAATTTTACTGAAATTTTAACGAAATAGATAGACAACGACGTTTAAAATGAGGAAAGTCAAAGCTTTATTCTCTTAGAATTAAGTTACGTTTTTCTTTCTATAGACAAATGGCCAAGATGTTTGATTTTTCTTACTCACTGTTGATCTAAAATAACTTTTCAGCATCATCATCATCATCATCATTTGGACGGATTAAACCAAGGATGGTTTGTTCCGGTCTCAAACAGGCATAGTCTAGAGCTGGTCACTCCAGCGCTTCCTCGGACGTCCCACACCTCTCTGTCCCTTCTGCATATAGTTCCATAGCTGTTTGGGGATGCCGCAGTCGTTTATTAAGCAAAGATTTTCTGACCAATGTAGCCGAAATTGAGCAATCCTGCCAAGTATACTCATAATATTCAGGTCCAACCGTATATCTGTGTTTCTTCTATGATCATGGAGCGTATACCCCTGCCACGCGGTTGACAAATCTCATTTCAGCCGCTTGGATACGACTGGCCTGGAACTTCGTTAAAGTCCAGTTCTCAGAACCATAAAGACGTGAGGGAAGGGCTATCACTTTGTAGAAGTTTTGGCGTGTTTCTCTACTTTCTGACTTAACAGTTCGCCTAATGGTCCCGCACATAATGTTGAACCTATGCAACTTATTCACAACGTCGTTGCTTGTATTATAAGACACACTCTAGCCCCAAGTATTTAAAATTGCTGACTTGTTCCAGGACAGTACCATCTACAACAATTTTCGTCCGTACGGGAAAAGCCATTACGTTGGTCTTAAGTATGAATATTTGTAATCCAGAGTCTTTGCAGATTCGATTTGACAAATGTATCCCCATCTGCAACCTGTTTTCCGAGTCCGACAGAATAACCTGATAGTCCGCAATCAACTAAGTGTCAATAAAATACCTTTTTATAGATTTAAATTTTGACAAATTATTTTACAGTGGGAACAGACATATAGTGGCAAGACATAGTTTTGAAATGGATTCAGTGAATTCCCGCTTGTCAGTACACTGAAAATTTTAGTTGATCTCTGTACTCTAGAGAGTTTATTTAATTGTTTATTTATAATTACGATTTCCCTACAATACTCGTGTAGGCCTGTTTATGTAAAGAGCTTGTACTTCAGCTCCGTTTGTTAGCAGTAGCAGTAGCATGAACGTGTGTATCTATTCTTCACTGTCAAATCTAAGCTTCCAGGGAACATCCCTTTGCTATCCAGAAACACGAGCTTGTTTTACTGCCGTCTTCTTGCTTTCATGTAGGAATTTCAGTCATTAGAGACGTCTGTCCTTAAATATTTAAAGGCTAAGACTTTTACAAGTGCTTTCTTCAAATAAGTGTTTTTTAGGCCATGATGACTTGAATTTCCTGAACTGTATACTGTATACAGTAAGATAGGCCGAAAAATATTTTTATTTTTTTTCGATCCGCTATACCGCGGAAAACTTGCCCCTAGGACAGATAAATAAAATTATAAAAAAATAAATAAAAAGTCCTCCACCTTTGCTGCGCAGAGTAAGCGATGAGGAGATTTCATCTGTAATAAAACAAGGAACAGCAGCTGAATGAAATTTTGACAAGTTTTTATGCTATATTCAAGCAGTGGAGCGGTGTGTGAAGCTGCTAACAGAAGGGTCACAAAAATTCGTTGGTGCCGAGTCCAGGGATGGGTTCATCAGGACGACGCTTCTTTCACGATCCATCACTCCACTTTTTTTGCACAAATCGGAGTGTAAAATAGCAAGTACCAAAAAGAATGAGTAAAAGACTATTGACATAATCCCATAGCTCATAACACTTATCATTAAATATTTTATGTCATAATGTAAAATTTGCAATTTAATGTTAAAAATGCGTTTTTTAGGTGTAATGCGCTACCAATAAAAGTTTAAATATCTATGCTTTTTTAATATATTTATCTTCCCTGTGCTGTTCTTTACTTATCTAAAGCTGTAGCGTTTGACTCACATTAAAGAAGTTTCGTTTCCTCAATTACGAAAAATTGTTAAAATTGATCAATTTTAATGATTTTCGGGGGGTGATGCGCGACTGAAAAATATTAATTTATTGTTATATTGGAGTGTTAGTGGTCTCAAATATTTCTACTAGTAATTTTATACAAACCACTATGTTGTCTTTGGTATTGACGAACGCTTTCAGCAGTCAAGCCATCTTCAGGTCATTTACCAACCTTTAATTTAGGTTGGTAAATGACCTAAAGATGGGTTGACTGCCGAAAGCCCTCGTCAATACCAAAGACAACATAGTGGTTTGTATAAAATTACTAGTGAAAAATATTTACTGATTTTTTATTTGTTTTTTTTTTTTTTAGTTATCCTAGGGGCAAGTTTTCCGTGGTATAGCGAATCGAAAAAAAAAATTTTTCAGCCCACCCTAGTGCCCTAGTGTACAGATATTGGTTAAATTTTTTTTCAATTTGATACGCCAAATTTTGACGCACTTTTTGAGTCTTGGCGCACTGATATTATCAAATTTTGAAAAAATGAACATTATATTCAGGCTTTGGTTAAAGTTCCTTCTATTTTGATACCTTGCATGGATTTTGTAAATTTTTTTACATTTTTGACGACCCCATTTCATTTATTATTCTCGTCACCAATTTTGGGAGCGATCAGTGTTAACACCAATAGCGTTCTGTAGAGTAAAATTATGGATAGGGATACCAAGTCTCACGGAAATCGTAAAGAAACACCAATGAAACAACAAATGAAGACAGTCTTCGTAATGTTATTAAAATTCATTCCCGGGCTGTTTTGCCGTGGTCCATTGTTTCTAACTACAACAGACTTTCGACAGTACCATCGATTGCCATCATCAGAGTAAACTTCGAGCTGTACTAACGTAGTGTGGTACACGTTAGAGACCACTGTATTGTGGTTAAGACGTACTGTGGTTTGAGCCTTAACCATAGTACTGTGGTGTCCAACGTGTACTACCCTACGTGAGTTAAGCTCGACTTTTACTCTGATGATGGCAGTCGATGGTACTGTTGAAACGTTTGTTATTGGTGAAAACAATGGACCACGGCGGCGGCCAAACAGCCCGGGAATGCATTGTAATAACATTGACTTCGCCCGTGTAAGCCTACGAAGTGTATATTTCGTAATCTCTGCCACAAACAGTAAAAACGAGGAGTATCAAACTAGTATTAGATTGGAGTTAACCTATATATGCTTAAATCTGAACCAAATAGAGAATAAGAAGAAGATAAAGGGGTGGGAATGAAACAATAGTGGATTTGAAGGAATACAACACGAAGGAGGGGTTGCGGTGCGAGAGCCGATTAGTGGGGTAAATCCTGAAGCGTTTTTGCGGCGTCAACAGCTGACGCGGATGTTAACAATTCCCACGTATACACCCCGATGAACGCACATCATATTCCTCTATTTGGGAAAAATTGATGAAGGAGAAATGAGAACTAAGTCACAAATTATCTTTTGCGGGCAAAATACAAACTTAAAAATTATGTTTAGTTTCATAGAAAACTATTAGGGCCTATTTCGTAGTTTACAGTAATCCGTGCATCGCTTGTATCTAGTCTGTAATAAATGCACGAATTTTTACAATTTTCCAACATTTTAGTTTTTTTAGGGGGGGCCATTGTGTCAAAATATTTTTTTTTATATTTTAATCCTGAACACAATACAGTATAGTATTCACAATTTGGTTAAAAGTCTTTATAATTTGATTGCTTACATGGTCATATTGGATTTTTAAAAATTTTGTCGTTATCATCATTACGTTCTTAACGGTTTTAGGGTTTAGCGGCCTGTTCCTAATTCACAGTCCAATTTTCTTAGGTCTACCAAGTTTTCTTCTGCCTGTAGGGTTGTAATCTTATGCCATCTTCGGTATGCTACTTTCTTCCATTCTATTGATGTGTTGAATCCATTTTCCCCTTTTTTCTTGAATCTTTTCAATAATTGCAATAATATCTAAATCACTTCTTATCTATTCATTTCTTGTACCAACCAACCTGACTGTACAACCTGGCGTCCCAGTGTCCGATTCCGTAATACGTAGTGAGTCAGTCTGCCGAGTTTCGTTGCATTGTGAGGTTGTGTTCGGTCTACGCGTTGCGTTTTGTAATCGTGTGTTAACGTTCATTTGCTAATTTTATGACGGCTGATAAATTCGAGCAACGCGCGTGCATTAAGTTTTGTTTTAAACTTGGAAAATCGCCTACTGAAAATTTTGCAATGCTTCGAGAAGCTTTTGAAGAACATTCCCTACACAGAACACAGGTTTTTGAGTGGTACGCTCGTTTCAAGGCCGGCAGAATTTCACTTGAAGATGATCACCGTTCAGGACGACCTTCCACGAGCAAAACGGATGAAAATGTTGAAAAAATTCGACAACTCATTCACGAAGACCGTCGTCAAACAATCCATGAGTTGTGTACAAGTGCCGGAATAAGCTATGGAAGCTGTCAAGAAATTCTAACTGAAAATTTAGGCATGCGTCGTGTTGCTGCGAAATTCGTCCCTCGGCTTTTGTCTGTGGATCAGAAACAGCGCCGTGTTGATGTGTGCAGTGAACTCAGAGAAACGTCTGAAAATGACCCTACCTTCATCTCCAGGGTCATAACCGGTGATGAAAGCTGGTTTTATAGTTATGATCCAGAAACAAAACAGCAGTCGTCACAGTGGAAAAGTCCACAATCACCGAGACCAAAAAAAGCACGGCAGGTCAGAAGTGCAACAAAAACCATGCTCATTGTGTTTTTCGACATCAAAGGCATTGTCCATCGCGAGTTCGTGTCAGCTGGTGTTACAGTGAACTCAGATTTTTATTGTGACGTTTTGAGGCGGCTGAGACAAAATGTGCGACGAAAAAGGCCCAAATTGTGGGAAGACCAAAACTGGCTGTTGCATCACGACAATGCACCTGCTCACGCTTCACTGAAAACAACAGAGTTTTTGACCAAAAACAATATGGCCACCGTCCCACACCCTCCATATTCACCAGATTTAGCCCCCTGTGATTTGTGATTTTTCTCTGTTCCCGAAAATAAAAATTCACATGAAAGGTCACCGTTTTGACACTGTAGAAGACATTAAGACAAAAACGCAGTAGGTGCTTGACAGCCTTCAGCAAAAGACTTTTTTTGACACTTTCCAGGCATGGAAACAACGCTGGATTCGTTGTATCAATTCGCAGGGAGACTACTTTGAAGGGGATAGAAGCCATTAATGGCCTAGGTAAGCAAAAAGATTTTATTAGACTTAGTCCGGGAACTTTCTGATAGCTATGATCTCGTCTATTACACCTTTAAAGTGATAAATTTTATTCACTATTTATTACACTTTATATAAATTTAATTTCTGCTGTTTTAATTTTGTCTCCTCACAAATGTTTACCTCTACCCTATCGCTCCCACATTTTTTTATGTTGGGGGAGGGGGTGAATCTCTCAGTAGGTTAAAGGTACAGACACGCATGTTAAGTTTGATCAAAATCAGTTGGTGTGTTCAAACGTTGTCGTGAGACGCCCCAAATAGACGGACAGACAGACAGACAGACAAATTCCAAACGGTCGAGTTAAAATTTAGAACTCGCTTCGATGGTTCAATTACTTTATAAGAATGAGAGAAATATTAGCCAACGTGACCCCTGGACTCCAACATCAATTTTCACCAATGTCTCCTATCCGTTGCCATCTCAGCATAATACCTCAATTCCATTCTTCTGAACTTTTCCAGTACATTATCCAACTATCTTATCCTAGGTCAACCTCTCTTTATCCTTTTCATTCTCTAATCGCTGGAGAATACTGTCTCTCTCATCCCGTTATGGTTGTAACACGTCACTATGCAGTGCTGGGCCCCAAATTAAACGTGCTACATAAAATATCATTATACGACAAATGTATCACAAAGCCACAATACATCACAATAACATACCACATATCATATATCAATACATAACATATATCAATAATATAACGTTAGGTACCACAATATAATAAATTAGCTGCTACCTGTAACTCATCATAAATCTAGTATTCATCAAAAACAGACATAATAACTAACTTACATGCAATGGAGGGTGATATGTAAAGAAAACTGTACTACCAGCTAGTGAGCAAAGTTATACGCATTTATTCATTTACAAACAAAGTTAGCATCTTGATGCTGAGTAATTATGGATCAGCCAGCACGTAATAATTCTTTTGTTTAATTAAATTCTGAATAAATTAACTGTTGAATAAATTGAAAAGTGAATAAATTAAACCGTGCATAAAATCTTTACTAAGTGGCGATTTACAAGGTGAATCGAACAGTGATCCAAAATTAAGTAGAATAAATCAGTTCTATGAATCAGTACAAGTTTACATTTTTTGTTACGCACAGCAAACATGCTGTGATCTGTTAGTAAGTGTCTCACACTTGCTTACATTTAAAGTCTCTGAAAAACGTATAGGTTCGTATTTCCGTTTTCCTAACTGTTTGGAAGCTGGAACTACGGCTGGGTGTTGTTAATTGAACAGCACAAGGTGTATAGAGGCGTCGAGTCCGCTCCTCCCCACGCCATGCGTCCACGGGTTACAGGTTCAAGCTTCTACGTTGCCTATGGGAAGTATCTCCGTAAGTGAAGCAAAACTGTATGAAGAAACGAATTCCTGAAGTTCTTAATCCCGTTCATGGAACCAAGTTCACACTGTAAATTCCAGATCTTTTAGTATGGGTTTACCATTACCGTCTTCACATCATAATATTCAATCAAATCATAATCTGACAGACACTTACAAAATACAGTTATTACAATCACAGAGTTACGGCTCAATTCTATAATAACATTAAATTAACGTAAAAAATTATATATCTTTCTTTTCTGTACTTGTCTGGCTGAAATTGGTTTTTTGTTAAGACGCTTACGGTTACAAACATGCTACATCATGGTCTGTTACAGATTACAATTCTTTTCTTTTTTACATAAATTACATACGATTGCTTCTACAAAAATAACAAACAAATATAATTAGCCACCAGTACTGATACATAAGGACGGAAATAATTATAAATACCTCGGTAAAAGAGGCTCCAAATTTAGGCGTCGACCTGGAGACGACGGGAACTGTGCTCACAGCGATATTCGCTAGTCGACTAAGCCAAACGCGAAATCTTTCTACGGAAGGAAAGGGGGTAGCGCCGTGACGTCAGGACATCGACCAAAGTACGAACATAATCCCGTAATGCGACAATATACTTATTTTTATTTAATTCGGTAATACGCTTATCGTTGCATTCGGCGTGAGCCGAATAACTGCAACATGGTGATAACCCAAGGCAGCCACACGTAGACGGATATCAGGCATGCGATTCAAGTGTCCGCTTCCATTTTTGTATTGTGACTAATGCGTTTGCTTCAATTGTTTACTGTTAGCATTGTATGCGGTGACTTCTGTCACGTACAATAGCGTTTATGCACCATTCATTATCTATCGTGTGGCCCAGGTATCTGAACTTAGTAACTGCATCAAACGAGTTACCCTCTAAAGCCGAATTTACACCGACTATTGTGAAAAAATGATTGCAATTTTTGTGTTGTAAAGTTATATATTGACAACCAATGTTGGAAAACAAAGTACTAGTTTATCTTTGTTTTTGTTTGCAACATTTACGCGCATGGCCTTAATTCTGACCTGACCTCAATTCACTATTACTCCAGTTTTACTTCAAGATGTCGAGTGTGGAGGATGTTGTACTTGCTGCAGCAGCTTGTGTGATTTTGGCGAAACAACGGGGACAAAGAAGATGCTGTTGAGTTTTTGAAGGATTTAAATAGAGGTGACATTGATCCTTTGTCACGTGAATTGAGATCTGATGGGAATTTAAAAATTTTCTGAGAATAGCCAGCTGCAATTTGGAGTACTTGATTGTAATGATAAGACATAAAATTGTCAAACAGGACATGTTGTCACTATTTTTTCACAACATTGTTTTTATAATTTTATAATAAGTCCTGAAGCAGAAATAAATTTGTTTGCTAAACAGATGTCTATAATTTAACAAAAATTAAGACTAATTAATGGAAGGTATATTATTATTCTTTGCTCCCTGTAGCTTTCTTGCGTTTTTTGCTCGACTTTCAAAAAGGTTCCACCTGACTGCTGTAGTCGTACAATGTTCAACCCCATCGAATACATGGGAAATGTTTTTTGGAAATTAAATCGGTAGTGTTCTATGAATCGTGAGTCTACTGTACAATTCATCATGATCACCATTCCAAGGACTAGGCCTTAGACCTTTTCCGGAACCCATTTCCTCCTCGCTCTACTGACATCTCTCTTCCCAGTAGGGTGATAACTCAAGGCAGCCACAGGTAGACAGATATCAGGCATGCGATTCAAGCCGTATTTCCCATCCGATTTCCGAGGCTCGTATGAGTTCTGTAAGAAAATATATTTTTACTTAAGTAGGTTACTGGCCTGCTGTAAAACCCCCCAACCTGCTCTTCCCCTAGCGAGTTGGTTTCACCTCAGCTGACGAGCTCTCTCTGCCCGATCGCAGTAGACTAACTAACGTAACCCATGTGTGCAGCCGTTGGCCTACTGTAGGCTCATCCGCCTCCAAACTAGATGCACACCCTGCTGTCGATGCACCATCCTGCCAGGCCAGGACCTAGGATAACCCCCAGGCTACCCTGACAGAACCCCAATCTGATCTCTTGTTTGGTTAACGATTCACTCCGCCGAAGGGATTGTCTGCCACAACCTTGGAGTGAATTTCTGGCCGTAACAGGGCCCACCGACGTGTAGGTGAGAGTGGAGTTGGGGTGGAGAGGCTAGTACATTTCTCTTCAATAAAAGCATATGTTGGGGTCACACCCCCTTTCAGACCCATACTGTACAATTACCATAGTATATTAGACAATGTGCTGGAACGGTACCTTAAGGCGATAAATCTTGGATAAACTTTCTTTTAAGGTAGTCTTAGTTATAAGCATGTTCAACAATAATAGTGTATTGAACGCATATCTACAGAAATGTTTTTAGAAGATTGATGGCCATAATACGCGTATTGTATCCTTCATTTTTGTTTAATCTTCTTCTAAATAAATTTTTTACATACTACCATGATTGTTTTTATCAAACCTCTTTATTAGTTAAAAAAAGAAAAAATAATTCATTATGACTACATGAATTGAATACTGTCAAGTGGTATACATGCTGTTTTGGAATAATGAATTACTTACAAATATACTGCAAATAACTTACATTTCGGAACAGACTTTCCACCAATATTAAAAAAGCATCGTCTCCTCTAATAATACACTTTACTTTAGGAATTGCCCGTACTTTGTAAGTCACATTTTCCATGTCAGGCTAATATTAGACCACTTCCATGGATTAAAAATTAAATTTATTAATAGTGTATATTTGAAGGGATTTATTTATACTTACAATTTCCTTAATCCTGCATTTTATTGAGTAACTTCTATAAAAAAATCACAAACATTATGCTCCTGTCAACATATTTACTATTACATATTCCTGTTCTGTCATTTTAATAAAATGTTTAATTCACTTCTTGTAACATAAAATATCTTCTTATTCTTCAAGGATTAAGTCAGATAAACTCGTTCGGGTACCCATCTTGTCCTCGGACGACCCACGTCTCTTCTACCAATAGTTTTATAGTTCAGTGATCTTTCGGTAATCGCTGCTCTGACATCCTTTGGAAAGGATTCCACCATTGTCTTCTGTAAACTGAAATAATTTCATTTATGTCCTCTACTTCGAGTTCAGCTCTGACATCCTCAATCCTTATTCTACCTCGCAATGTATAATTTAAAGTGTTTTGAAGAAACTGTATTTCAGCACTTTGAATCCTGCCGCTTTCCTTTTTTGTCATGACCCACGTCTCACTCGCATGAATCAATATGGATGTTGCAATTGTCTTATAAAATTTAATCCTTGTGCTGTGTTTTGTTTTATTTCTAATATTTCTATAAATTATACCACGTATATTCTTTAATTTATTTATCTTTTCTTTTATACGGTATTCAGATTCAACAACATCTGTACAATGAATGTACATTCATTCAATATATCTGTAGTCCTGGATCTGAATGCTAGGCTGTCAGGTGGCATTCCAATAAATAAGGGAGTTAGGCAGGGATGCTGTATTTCCCCAACCTTGTTTAATATATACATTGAGACTCGACGTGTTGAGAGCATGGACATCTAGAGTGACTTCGGGAATACAGCTTAACAAATCAATTTGTATGGGTTACCTGATATATGTGGATGACATAGTTCTTATTCAAGATAATGGCCTTTAAAGGTAAATATCCAGTAAAGACTAAGATAGTTATAAACTACATCACATAAAAAAAATTCATTAAAATTAACTATAATTAACAGATGATTAAATCTAAAATGTAAAGGTAATTATAAATGAACTACTCAATTATGAAGTGGGACATATGAATTTTGAATAGATAGGACTGTCATCACTTTGTAAATCTTTATTCGTGTATCTCTCATCGTTTTCCCTTTAGACTGCATCGTATAATGCTACATATACTTCGGTATTTTTCAGTCGTATTTAAAAACTTTTGTCCTTCTTGTGTGTTATATCAAACTCCAAATAATTAAAATGTTCGAACGACTGATTAGCAATTACGAGTTTTTTGTACTGAATCTTTCCTTTGATCCTGGATTTTTGCAACGTTTTTTTAACTGTATTTGTCACACAATTGATTCAACCTGTGTCTCCTTCCTCTGAAGATCCACTTTGTCTTTACTCTCTTGGATTACAACCTGATGATCAGCAAACGAGCATAGTACTACTAAACATTTATACTGCGTACTATATATATTATATAAAAAACTTTAAATAAATTTTTCCTATACTAGAGAAATCGAAGTTCTGCACAAAGAAAAAGCAAGTAAACAAAATTTGTGGATAAAATAGGTTATTATCCGCTATGACTAGGTTATTTGTTATTGGATTTGAACAAGTAAAGTGTAGTAGTGCAGGACTCCGTGCAGGACGACCATGTATTGACAGCATATTTGTATTAGAACAAATACTATAAAAACGATAGTCTCGAAGTCTGTCTACGCACTTCGTATTTGTCGATTTAGAGAAAGCTTACTACACAGTACCCTTAAAAAGACTTTTTGAAACATTAACAAAGTTTGGCCTGAGCAAAATTTATGTTCGCGCTGTCTGAAACATATATAAGGACTCAAAGAGTTTGGTGAGAGTGGAAAATATTCTGTCCGAATTGTTTCCTACCACAAAAAGGCTTAAGCAAGGGTGCAGCTTGTCCTCCTACCCTGTTTAAAATATATATCCAAGAAGCCATCAGTAACTGGAGAAGAAAAACATCAGGAATGGGAATTCAAATGGATGAGCAGTGCTTAACAACTCTCCTATTTGCCGACGATCAGGTAATTATAGCGTGTGACGAAAACGACACAGACTATATGTTTAGAAAATTGAAAGAGGAGTACAAGAAATGGGGTCTAAAAACAAAATATACTAAAACAAAATATCTGAAAATAGTAGACATGCAAGAAGAAGACACAGATCTGAAAATCCATAGAATCGGAAATTGTAGCGAATTCAAATATTTGGGAAGCATTATTTCAGAAGATGGAACAACAAAGGATAAAATCAAAAATAGTATACAACAGGGAAAAAAGGCTATTCGTTTGCTAAACTCGTTACTTTGGTCGAACAAAATGAAACTTCAAACTAAACTGACAATCTACACAGCTATTGTGGAGCCCATTTTAACTTATGGCTGCAAATGCTGGCAACTTTCAGATAAAGAGAAAAAGATGATAGAAACTGTGGAAATGGACTTCTTAAGGACAGCGTGTAATATTTTTAGAATGCAACATGTTAGAAACAAAGATATAAGAAGGAACACAGGACGCGTATTTACAACAGCAGAAAGAATAGAATCCAGGCAGTTGCTGTGGTATGGTCACGTAATGAGGATGAAGGAGAAGCGATGACCAAAGAAAGCATTGACTTACACCCCACAAAACAGGAGAAGAAAAGGAAGACTGACAACACAATGGAGAACAGGAATTACGAAAAGAATGACAGATCGAGCTATTGAAGACGATGACTGGAAAGATAGGGAGAAATAGCGATCGAAATGCGGGATGCGGCATAGACTGTAGAACCCCCGCTAATATTAATAATAAAGTGTAGTAGTGCCCATAATCATGCTCTTAATATTTACTTTATAAACCATAATTTTATAAAATTAAAATTTACTGACCAAAACATTAAATTAGCTGCTTTTTTAACATTTAACATCACAAAATAACCATTACTTGTTGTATATTACGGCACTTAAACGGAAATATCTGTACCAAATTGCATCATGATATCTGAATTCTGTCTTGAGATATTAAGTTTTTCTTAAAAACAAAAACACAAATTTAAGGCCAGACGGAAAAGAAGACATTTTCAGGCCAACAATTATAGGAACTTTTTTTCTTATAGTAATACACAGAATCCAAATATGTACATTTTTGGTGGGGATACATTTTCCGTTACACTCTGCATTTGTAGTGCACTTTATACTTGAAATATAATTAACGAATAGACAAAAAAAGTGTAGATTATAAAAATTACACAAGAAACTAAATTATGAAATATACAGCGGCTTAATAGGAAACATCAAAATTTAAGTAACATTAAGCAACTGAACAATAAAATGACTATTATAAGACCTATGTTATTTAATATCTAATTCAAAATCCAACGTATGTTTTAAATAGCGGGAACAGACAGGCCGGTGTTCTCTCTTCCATAATATTTAACTAGAGGCAGTCTTAAGAAAAGTTGAAATTGACAGGTACTTTGATGTAAAATCGGTATAAATTGGATCTTACGCTGGCGACGTGATTCTATTCTGTCGAAATAAAAAGATCTTCCAAGAGACAGAGCGGCGCAGAAGCACAGGCAAAAAATGAATGAAATCAAAATCAAATACATGGAGATTTCAGGAAACAACGACAACGATGATAATTTCATAACATAAAATTATACTTTCGAACACGTATTTAAAGTAATGATTTTTTTGTTACTCTCAGAGTTACAACTGAATAAAGTAAACAGTGCAAATGAAACGGAAAACCGGAACCAATGTGCTATTAACTCGCAAAAATTTATAAAAAATTTAATAAATTAAAATTATTAAACTTAAAATACGTAAGAGTTTAATTCGATCTGTGGTGACGTGTAGTCCTGAAAAGCTTAAGCCTAAACAAATTTTGATGCGCAACTGTTGATGATATTCAAAGTGTAACTCTAAAATTAGTTTATGGACTATTACGAGAGATATTGTCTTCGTAGATTTATGAGCAACGAGAGTTAAGTAAATCATATCACGAGATATAAAATGAATATATACAATTCATTAAATAATAAAGGCTTGCGTGGTGGGATCACGTTGAAAGAAGGGATTAATCACGCATGTTAGAGAAGAGCTTTAATTATAAATCATTAAAAAAATAATTATTAAAGAAAAGACGCATCTATTATATGGAGGATGATCTGTGTGTGCCTTAGTGAGAAATTGGAAGAGATTGTCATTAGCAAGAGCAAAATGGAGCAACATTGCGATTAAATCAGAACCATTCTTCGGTTGTAGTACCAGAATATGATGGGATTAAAACTGATTTAAATAATAACAAAACAGCTGGATAATAAAACAACAAATTTAATCAAACAAACGCTGACGAATTCAGCTAAAGTGAAATTCAGAGGTGACAGGTTCAAATCAAGACAGGGGTCAAACAAGGAGATGGAGTATCACCGTTGCTTTTTAACCGCGTTCTGAAAAAGTAATAACAGAATGTGGAAAATCATTGGAGGAAAATCACACCAGCTAGAGAATTAGGCTAGGCTACAGCAGAGAAAACCTTTCAATCGATTGCCTAGCGTTTGCAGATGATCAAGCAATCCTGGAAGATTTAGTAGAAAGAGCCATTAGACATGTGGAATTTCTAATAGAACAAGCGGGTTTACAAATTTCTGTTGAAAAGAAAAACAAGTTCATGACAAACATCAAAACAATATCCAATAAAATGAAAACTCGATATGGTCAAATCTATGGAACTGATAAATTCAAGCATCTCGGAGAAGTTATTGAACAAAACGTTTCAGCGATGAAAGTTGTTTACCATTTAATCAAGGATACATACGCGTATAAGAAGAAATCAGTATCCGTTAATGCCAAACTTAGGCACTATTCAACAGTAATTCACCTGGAAGCACTTTATACATCTGAGTGTCTGAGTCTGAACAAGAAAATGATGATGGAAGAACTGGAAGTCACAGAAAGGAAAATATTATGATGGAGAACAGTACAGAAGACGCCACAATAATGATATGTACACGCGTTGAGAAAATCACAGACGTAATTAGAAAAAGAAGAATTACTTTCTACGGACACGTTCAAAGAATGAATCCTGACAGGCTAACTGGGAAGCTTTTTGTCTATTTCAGTAAGCACAAAATGTCCAATACACAGTTCAAAGAAACAGAAAAAAACATAGAAGAACTCCACATTACTCAAGAAGACATTGAAGAATGCTTGCCACTTAAAAAGAAATTTAAAAATCCCCAAGGTTTTTAGATAAAACCCAAAAAAGAGGACAGGTGCCATCTGGACTGACGAACGGAGAAGAGACATCGATCAAGATTGAAGGAGATATGGGAGAGGAGGGAAAGACAGGAGAAGAAGGGAGGAACCAGATAAATCAAACATAGTCCACAGTGGCTCATACGACAAAATAATAATCATAAAACAACTTTCCGCTTCAAGAAATAGATGTGTTTTGATAACCAATTAAAAATGTGCGTTTAAGAAACAGTGTCTTAAATGACGAAATCCTAAATTCATAAGTCTGTCTGAAAACATTTAATTTAAAGAGAAGAGTAGTTTAATGAATGCGAGTGCCTTTGAAACAATTTGTATTATAATAGGGAATCGTTGTTAGTACGTCTAACAAAGACAGATAACGAGATATTGTGACTTAGAGCGCAGTTTCAGTAATCAAACGGTTCACCTGCTTAGTCGTTGTCGTTGACGCGACGGTTCCTCACAGTTTGCCAATAAATCTAAAATCTGACTAAAGCTATGTTACATAAAGTTGAAGTAGTACTGTTATTATTATTATTATTATTATTAATCCGGCTGTACAATGTTTACACATTTTCCGGAACCAAAGATTACAGAATTGATTGAATGCTCATCTTCCACTCCTGCTTGTCCATCCAAAGATCTTCTTCAATTTCTCGTTCCCTCAATATAGTCTGAACTTCTTCTAAACAGATGATCGGTTTTCTTCCTCTTTTCCTTCTTCCTGGTGGGGTACATTTCATAACTCTCCTTGGCAATCTTTCCTGTGCCATTCTTTTCGTGTGTCCATTCCATTGTAATTTTTTGTTTAGATAAAATCAACAATTGAATATTTTTTACATTCATTCTCTTCTTAATGACTTCAGGTCTGGATATTCTTGCCGAACGTCTCCAAAAGTCCATCTCTGGTGTCATTAATTTTGTTCTTGTGTGTTTATTATTAGTCCAAACTTCTGAGCCGTAAGTCATGATACTACTGACAATGGTTTTAAATATTTTGGTTTTAGTTTCTGCTGTAATTTGCTTATTCTACAGGATTCTATTTAAAGTAGATATAACCATTTTGTACCAATTAATTCTGGATTGTATTTCTTTGTCTTGTTTTCTACTGGCAAAAATTTTCACCCCCAAATACTTATATTCCTCTGTACATGAAATGTCTTCCTCCAATATCAAGTCTTGATAAAGATCACGTATTGCCATGTATTTTGTTTTATTTATATTCACCTTTAGTACCCATTTCTGTATCAGTTTTCTAGTCATGTATACTCTACGTCTTCAAAATCTTGAGCCAAAAATAATCGGTCATCAGCAAAGTGTAATGAATAAACTGTATCACCATCCAGTGGAATTCCCATGTTCCTGCACATTTTTTCCTAGTCTCTATTGGATTCTCCGTATCAATTTTTAAAAGCGAAGATGATAAACAACATCCCTGGCATAACCTTTGGTCACTTGAAACCATGGTGGCAATTTCTTTCCTTTTTTTTTATTATCGATATTGAATTGTGTAGCATGACAGAGTATCCACATTGTTCTGAATGACAAAATGATCATAAATATAGTAAAAATAAAATTAAATCAAAGAAAACTCCTATAAAAGTTAATTAAGGACCACAGTAAAGTGCAATCATAGTTTGAAGAAATAAAAACAAATTAAAACCAACTATGCAATATATGATAAATTATAAAAAATAAAACAAAAAGCCAAGATAAAGTAAGGAAATACCCAGGTAGGGTAGGAGTAAGTAAGGAAATACCCAGAACAAACCGACATCCATAATAAAAGGAATACTTTTGGAAGGAACCAAGTAATAAAAATATAAAACCCCAAAAGAGATTAAATGTCCCTAAAAAAGTATAACACTATAAAAGAATAATCATGTAAAGTATGTATAAGTAAGGTGTCTAAAGGTACAAGTGAAAGTGTACCAGTGCAAGTTATTTTTGTAATGAAAAAGATAAAAACAAATCTTAATGATACCCTGTAACTGAGATTCTTGATCTTATAAGATTAATGTAACTGAGATAAATGCAACTTGATCCCCTGTAACTGAGACTCTTGATCTTATAAGACTAATTAAAACAAATAGAGGTAAGATCAAAGAATAACAGTGGACCAGTCCAAGTAATTTTATTATGAAAATATACTAAAAATGATCCCAAATGAGTGCTATTTTTATCTCACAATATTAGGTAATATGACTATAAATTTGATGAGATAATACAATAAGTAGTGCAGTGATCAAGGGTACATCCCTAAAATAAAACAAAAACAGCAAGGACTGCATGAAACTTAATTTTAAGGAATAATTTAAGTAATGGAAAAACATATGTGTTTTGTTTATATTAATAGTTCATTGACTCAAGGCTGGAAGGTCTGAGATTGAGTACAATTCTTTTGTTATAAAATATTTGTTACATGTTAATGGTATTAATCAATACTAAATGTTAATGTAGTTAAGTAAAGGAATTTTAATTAAGATTGTATAAGAATAAAATGTCAGAAGGGGTATTAGCAAGCTGTAATAATAATAAACATTGCATGTGAACACAGGTGAAATCTAGGCCAAATGGTAAATCTCAACAACCTTATAATTGATAAATAAGTTAAGTAAATTAATTAAATTGATGAAATTTGTATAATGTAAATCAATCACAGTGTATTATAACTGTAACAATACTTTATAAAGATATTGAAGAACTGTATGAAAGATTATTAGAAAAAATGTAAGTGTAATAACACTGAAATCTAAGGGGGAAAGATTTAAATTAAAGATAATATTTAAATTAGTTAACCAAATCATAAAATTACAAGGAATTAAGAAAAATAAACATTTATTTCAATCAGGGATCTTGTTCAATAATAATTATAACATAGTAAAAATTGTAAACCATTTAATGTGACAGGAAGTACAATTTAAGGCTTACATTCAAATATACTGTAAATATGGCATTTTGAGATAGAAAACATTGTAAAAATATCATATTTGGTATTAAATAACGCAGAATTAACTAAGGAAAGAGATTATGTATTTAGTATTTAATAAATTTAAATATTAGTAAAAATGTATTCAGTCATATAATGTAAAAGTCAATTATGTAAGCGGAAATGCCAGAGATTTAAAACAATCTCATTTTAATATTTAATTGGCCATAATATCATATTTAATTGGCCATAACGAGCTCTCGCAATTAATTCATATAAAAAGAGAAGAAAAATGGTGGACCTGAACTAAACCTAGCAAAACTAAACTAGAGAAATGTAAAAAACATGAGTCAGTACTAAATTCAGTGGAATAAACCAGTTTAAACTATTTATGGAAACAATTAATGAACATTGAAAGGTGCAATACCTATATTAAAATATATAAACGCTAATTCCGAATTTATCGAGACGAAATCTGCCATTATCAACCTTATGGACTAAAGTGAAACAAGAACACTATTGAACACTGATTATCGAGACGCATAACTGACCACTGATCCAGGATAACTACACTATCACCAGAGGAATTAATCACTACTGCTTGGACGAGGAAAACTTAGAGAAGAAACATTTATTTGAAGAGATTCCGTTGTGCCGGAGCCGTCTACATATGCAGCACGAAGGCAACCATTTTGAATTCCCAGAATCCTTAGCGGCAACGGCAAACTTCGTCATGAGTTTGGTTAGCAAAAATTTAAATTATTAACCTTTATATATTAAATAATATTTTGTATTTTCAGATAATTAAGCATTTTATTGTAAGTGTTATACTTTTCAGACTTGCCCCTTTCTCTGACTATTATAAAATAACAGCTAAAAGAACCAACTCAAGGAGATACCACGCCGCTTCCTGACTGCTAATCTCGACGGCGTTCAGCATCTTCAAGCTCATCTCTTTCATCAACTCCATATAATCCTTGTCTGGATATTCCTCGCGCAATTTGATCAGTTCCCGTTGCAAGTTACTAATGCCTCTATTAGTCTTGTTCACGTATTCGACCACATACGTCGCGCAAGAGTACTCTTCGAGTATGAATTGCAAGTCCATGTTGGAATTGAGGACTTTTGCTATCCACGGATGGAAATTGTTCATCCATTTCTGCTGGATTGACCGTTTTAAGAATACCATCGGTCGTGTGATGCCTGAACGGATTATATTCTTGTAGTCGTCATCGCTGAAGACACCATTACTGCGGAGAAACGAATCCAAACTATCGTGGTCGTCGTGCTCGAGTGACAATTTCATTTCGTTGAACTTCTTTCTCAACTGTTTCTGACGACCTTCATCCTTTGCCATCGGAATGAGCACACAAGTATTGTGCATCGGCCAGAATGGAGCCATGAATCGGCATTTCTTGTCATTTTCGTCGCGTGCCTTCTTGTAGCACGTAAATGTATGCTTGTGCGTCTGGTTACGTGGGTACTGCAGTTTGTTTGGATCTACGCTACACAGCTCATCTATAAGTTCGACTGTTCGAGGCATGTTTTCACTGATCTTTTCTTGAGGATCATTTTCAAGCCACAAGAGTATATGCGCGTGAGGGCTGCCACGTTGCTGAAACTCTATCCTCTTGTAGTGATCCTTGATCCTATAACGGCCAAACGGACTGAATCGCTTCGAACCCAAGAGAAACATTATGGTATCGACGAGTTTATTGAAATACAAGCAGCACGTTACGGGATCTTCGTTCACCAAGACTGTACGCTGCAGACTCGAGAGCTCTGCTACGGGATCCTCACCGTCAAATTCCTCGCCATCGTGCTTCAGTTTGTATAGCAGACGCAACAAGCGTGGCCAATTGTATTCTGATGCGCTCAACGTCAGAAATACAGTCGGTTTGCCCAACTGTCGCATCATTGCGAACACATTTTTCTTTTGTTTGATCCAATATTCGATCGAATTCGGGATTGTTTTGAGGAACGACAAGTTGCGTTCAATACTGTTCTCTATAAATTGCCGATCCTCCAAGTCGGCTCGTGTAAGCTTAGCAGTGTTACCCGTCGCCTTAAACGTCAGATACAAACCCTCGTTGGTTCGTATCCGCATGATTTTCATTGCCATATATAAGAGATGCTCGGGTTTTACGCCACGTCTGTCTCTACGACGTACTCCGCTTTTTGCCATCATAAACGGAGTAACGTTGTTCGTCTTGTAGATGCGTGGCTCACCCAAGTAGATGCTTGGAAACGACAGTTCCTCGGCATTCTCATCGTAGATTATATTCTGTGGCTTCGAGTTCATGCCTGGTGCTATGGCCAAGTACATTTCCTCATCCCACATCATCGTCTTTTGTTGTGCGAGCAACAATTCATTCGCATTCTCTGGCTGTTCTGCGATGCTTTCTATCAACGGCTCCTCGTCCGTCGGCTCTGTCTCTGTGATTTTCGCCGTCGTGTCACTACTGCTACTGTTGAAGAATGCATCATCTACCCATATATTATTCATTTTGTATAGCGGTTTCGTTAACAAGTATTGCAGCCATTTCTTTACGGTACCCTTATTGACGTAGCCTTGCAAGTACGTCGACTTATGTATGAGATGTCGTTTAATGTTTACGTTGAATGCTCTATCGTCGTCCAAGCTACGAGGCAACGCTTGAACCATCGTGTTTATATCGACCGGCACGTTTATTACTTGCCCTATAATACTTTGACTGCCGTGGACGAACCGCAGGCGTCGTATCTGCATGAATGGTAGACGCGGCGAGACCAGACGTTCAGTTATACAGTCGATTGGTGGCAAATGATCGGGGTACTCAGGGTACACGAAGCCATTGGATCGCGAAAAGTTGGGTACCTTCTCGAGTGCTAGGGAAGTGTAACACGTTCCGCATACTTTGTAGCTAGTTACATCTTCGTTGGGGAACTCAGCGGCCAGTATGTGTTGACTCTTTTGCGGCGGTGCTCGCAAATCTCTCTGAAACCATAAGCGATCGCAGACGGAGCAGGCGTAACCGAACTCGTTGTCGTCGAATCGTTTCGTAAATTCCGCATCTGCTGCTATCTCTTCAGTTTTTAAGCGTTTTGGCGATACCGCAGCGATTGCCTGTTCGAATTCAGCTGCTTCGTTCGCTCGTTTCGTTGCCATCTCAGTTTTCTTATTCAATCTACAACGTTTTACTCGTTCGTTGGCCTTCCTTCGCTTGTCTGCCAGTTTTATGTTGTAGAATGAATCGATTTTCTCCTGCTCAGTCATCGTCGACGCGAACGGTGTATTTATTAAGTACTCGTTCAATTCTTCGTGCATCAAGTCATCTTGTTTCTTATTCAATCTACAACGTTTTACTCGTTCGTTGGTTTTCCTTCGCTTCTCTGATAGTTTCATGTTGTAGAATGCATCGATTTTCTCCTGCTCAGTCATCATCGACGCGAACGGTGTATTTATTAAGTACTCGTTCAATTCTTCGCTCAACAAGTCATCTTGTTTTCGTTTTTGTTGCGATGGGGCCGCTGGTATTGAAGCTTCACCGCCGACAGCAACCGCTCGTTGCTGTTCCTTCTCGAGCTTCTTTCGTTCCCGATACTTTCTTGCTCGCTCGGCATTTTGTCGTTTCTTGATCTGAGCCTTCTCGTCGCTGCTATCCATTGTCGAACGCTGTTTTAATCAGTCGCCACGTTATGGTTACTATATACCAGCAGCAGTGTATTTCACCACAACACAAAACAAACCTTTATTTACAACAATCCCAATGACATTATGTATCTGTGTTATACTTCACATTTCTGCGGTGAGTAATTAAATATAAAGAACAGTAGATTTGCATTTACGATGACAAATATTTTAATGAATAGATCGTTAGCTGAATCACATACGAAGACAACCATTAACTAGAGACAATAACCCCAATAACCTATCTACAGCTATGCAGTGTTGTTCGCTTGTTAGGTCTTTAATCTGCGACGACGTTAGCATGTTAGCGGTCGCGGTTTTAGTTAACGATTCCCGGCTGGTAAATTGTGCTAACACTTGATTTTAAACTTTCAGGACGCTTTATAAATCTGGTTTAATTGTTTGCAGTGATATTATTTTTAACACATTATATATATTGCGACGTATCAAAACAAACGTTTATTTACAACAATCCCAATGACGTCACGCAAGAATGACGTCATGCAGCGTGATGCGTTACAGTTTACAGCGTTACAGAAATTTTCAAATGATGGCCAGCCAAAAGACATTATCATGTCAAAAAAAAACAGTGGCAGTGCCATCGAAGTTCAGCCTTAACCACAGTACTGCGGTCACTAACGTCTACCACCCTGCGTTAGCGAAGCTCGAATTTACACTGATGATGGCAGCCGATGGCACTGCCGAAACGTCTGTTTTTGTGGAAAACAATGGACCACGGCGGCGGCCAAACAGCCCGGGAATGAATTTTAACAACATCGACTCCGGCCGTGTAAGCCTACGAAGTATATTATAAATTCGGTAGTTTGGATTTTGTAGCGTTTATTGTATGATTGCACTAAAATTGTTACTGTACTGAACAAAAAGTAGTAGCGTAGTCAGTCTTTCTCCAATTTTTCTGACAATCTGAAAATTACCTAATATCAAAATTTATGCAATAATGTATGTACTTCGTTCAAAATGGTGAGCGGTTCTGCAGATCAGGGAGCATGCCAGTAATGTTATGTTTTAAATGTTTTGTTTAAAAAAAAACATAATTTGTATGATTGAGTTTAATTCGCGCAACAGAGATTTCGGCTTAGGTGGGTGTAAAGACCCTCCCCCACCCCGTTATAAGTCGTTTTTGAAAGACCGAAAGCTGAGCACAGTAAGAATACGAACCGAGTGTTTATAAGCTGGTACAGTACAGGCTATACAGGCTACGTGGGAAGACGCGACATCCGCGTCAGCTGTTTCACGCTTCAGGATTTACCCCACTAATCGGCTCTTGCACTGCACCCCCTCACCACAACGTTTTATTTCTTCTTCAACGCCACTTTCGTTTGATTCCCACCGCAATCTCTGTTTATTTTGTATTTGTTACAGTTTTATGCACGCACACAGATTTTGTTCCAATCTAATATTGTTTCAATATGGTCACTTCCCTGAAACAATTCTGCAGGGAACAAATTTATATTTATGTGCAGCAAAGTGTCAGTGGGTCGCTTAATGTCTACTAAAAGTACCTCGATTTATATGATACGACAAGGTTTTCGTTTTTCACACTAATGTCGGGGAAGCAACCACGACGCATATCAGATGAAGACGTATCTAGTGGTTGACAGACTGAAGTAAAATTGTAAATAAATATTCATAATTCTTTTAGATTGATAATAAATTATTAATAAACTATCATCCAATTAATTATAACAAGAAATCAATATCCATTAATGCAAAACTTAGGCATTATTTAACAGTGATTCGCCCAGAAACACTTTATGCAGCTGAGTTTCAGAATCTGAACAAGCAAATGGTGATGGTAGAACTGGAAGTCACAGAAAGGAAAATATTAAGGAAAATCTTGGGATCAATAAAAGATGGAGAACAGTATAGAAGACGCCACAATAATGAGCTGTACACACGTGTTGAGAAAACCACAGACGTAATTAGAAAAAGAAGAATTACTTTGTATTGACATGTTCAAAGTATGAATCCTGACATACTAACAGGGAAGCTTTTTAACTATTTCAAAAAGCTCAAAATGTCCAATACGTGGTTTAAAGAAACACAATTATACATAGAAGAACTACCAGATTACTCAAGAAGACATTGAATAATGCTTGCCACACAAAAAGAAATTAAAAACTGCGCAAGGTTTTCAGGAAAACCCCAAGAAGAGGAAAGATGCCATCTGGACTGACGAAAGTAGGGAAAAACATCGTTCAAGAATAAAGGAGACGTGGGAGAGGAGGAAGAGAGAGGAGAAGAAAGGAGGAACCAGTTGAACCAAACGTAGTCCACAGTGGCTCATAAAAAAAAAAAAAAAAAAAAAAAAAAAAAAAAAAAAAAAAAAAAAAAAAAAGGCTAGACCAGTCGTATTAAGCGGCTGAAATAATGAGACTTCTCAGGCACGTAGCAGGGTATACTCTCTATGTTCGCAGAAGAAACACTGAAATACGGCAGGAACTGAATATTATGAGTATACTCGACAGTATCTCCCAGTATCAGCTGAATTGGTGGGAACATCTTTGCCGAATGGATAACTGCCGCATCCCCAAACAACTATGGAACTATAAGCTGATGGGACGGACGCGTGTGGGACGTCCGAGGAAGCGCTGGAGTCACCAGCTCTAGACTCTTTCACTGTTTGAGACCGGAACAAAGCATTCTTGGTTTACTCCTTGAAGTTGATGATGATGATGATAAGTTACTAGAAATGAAGACTACCTATATTTTTATCAGCGTCACAGGTAGATTTCCAACCAGTTGTTTTCAGGTTGTCAAATATACATGAATCAAAGTGTAGAAAAGCTACTAAAATAACAGATTATGCCGTGCAGTAAATATTTCAGCCAATCAAGCGTCGTTCATTAATAAACTAACTTCAATGGAAAAATAATTTTTCTGAAAAATTTTAACGATGATGAGTTTGGAAGGATAAGTGAAAAAAGTATAACGCAAATTTTAAATTATTCGTGTCGACGTTTCGACAATATTTATTGTCATCATCAGGACAATTGTTGGTGAGTTTTTACGACGACTCAACTGCTGTGTGTTATGCTTTATGTTTAACGTACACTTTTACATTCGATCGAGAAACTCTGGATACAAACGCACGTTCCATGATAATCAGTGTTTACGAATTCATTTTTTGTAAATAGTAACTGTTTTACAATATAGGGACGGCGAGTGCACAGTGTATACGTCCTGACGATGGTCTATGACCGAAATCAATCGAATGTAACTAAAACTTTATTATAAATCATTTGTATGGCATATGGTTATATATTTACCTTTACATATGGTTATATGTATGCCATGTGTTCACCTTTAGATTATGAGCAATGAATACACCACAATAGAAGATCCAGCAAATTCAAGAAAGTAAAATTATAAAACTCTTTGTAAAGTATAAAACAATAAAAACTCTTTTTCATTTGCTAACTGTCAAATATTTTAAAATTTATAACACATAATTTTTGGATACAACTGTATATGTTTTATATAAAAATAACTAATAACCGTATTAATTCACCTAATCAATATTTATTTCTTCAAGTGCAGTCAGCCTCTTTGTTACATTGTTATAGATAATAACTGTTAACGTTTAATTATATTTTTGATCTATCATGCCTAATATACATAGGGTTGCACAACCAAATCAAGGGCGCAAATCAAGTGGAATGTATACAATGCAAGTGCGTGTGCTCTACACATTGAAGTGTGCACGCTGTTCAGATGTGTACGTTGAATCACGCGCGCGCGCGCACACACACACACACACACACACACACACTCAATAATACAACAAGCAGGCCTAACAATTCGTCGCAGTTGCTGCTGGTTTTTCGATTAGTGTTTTCGCCCGCTCCAACCTCTTTCTTGAAAATATACTTCGGATCTCCTCTGTTCCAGTCATGACCGCCGCTATGTTCTATAGCGAATACAAGGTGTTCTTGCTCTTTGTCATCATCACCAGGTCATCATTGTGGAGACGTGAAATCCTTGCAGATTCGCTTAAAGGGTGTAGAGCCATTTGCAAGCCGCTTTCCGGGTTCGACAAAACAGCGCGGTCATCATCAATGTGGTGACTATTTCTGCCAGCTACGGGAATATGACCAGTGGTGTAGCATAGATTGGTACAGATCAATAAGCTATCATGCAGCATAGCAGGCACCAACTTTATCAGCTCAAAATTCAGCCCATACCGGTGATTCTATGTTTTTACAGTATTGTAGAGCAGTTACAAAAAAAACCTTATCAGATGAAAACACAAAATAAATTAACATTTGATAACATAAAAGGCTGAAACTGTACGAAAAGAAAAACTTTTCCAGACGTGCGAGAGTCCGCCAATCATATATGGAGTGGAAAAATGTGCTTTCAAAATTTGGAATCTCTTCTTAAAATATCGGTATGGAGAACCATACATGACTTCCATGTTCTAAGATTTATATTTAAAATAATTTACGAAATGAAATGTTTCCATAGAAACTACTTCTTTCCACTTATTGCTTCAGCCTTAACCACAGTACTGTGGTCACTAACGTATACCACCACACGTTTCGCACTCGCTTTTCACTGATGATGGCAGTTGACGACACTGCCGGAACGTCTGGTTTTGCAGAAAACATTGAACTACGGCCAAACAGCCCGGGAAGGAATTTTAACAACAAACTACTACTTTGTTACCGATAACGTAGTACACATAAAAATTATCCCCTCCCCTTCTCCTATAATTTTCATTTATAGAAAATTACCCCCACCCCGTTCAACTAGCCTCTTCATTTATAGATATTTCATCTACGTTTCTACAGTGGATTATTAAGATCTTTTTATCAGGATACTTTATTTATCAAAATTAATTACTCTACTCTTGTTACAACAAAACATGTTTCTGGTAAACTGCCCTTTCTCCGTAACTGATCTTCACCAAAAATCAATAGGCCTTGAGTTTTCTACAACTCAGCCACATATGTAAAAAATTATTTGATTCTGTTTGAATTTACGGCAGTTATGGTTCGTCATGAAAATATTTCTCCTGTTAAAACATAAAATGTAGCTGGTAAACTACCCCTTTCCCGTAACCGATCTTCATCAAAATCAACAAGCCTTGAGTACTCTACAAGGTAGGGATGTATGCAGAAACTTATTTGATTATGTTTGAATGTGCGGCAGTTATCGTTCGTCATAGAAACAATTACTCTTGTTCAAACATTAAAAGTGGCAGGTAAACTACCCCTTTCCCTTAACCGATCTTCACCAAAATTAATAAGTCATGAGTCCTCTACAACTCAGGCACATACGTAAAATAGTATTTGATTCTGTTTGAATTTACGGCAGTTATCGTTCGTCATGAATAAATTTCTCTTGTTAAAACATAAATGTTGCTGGTAAACTACCCCTTTCCCTTAACCGATCTTCACCAAAATCAACAGACATTCAGTTCTCTATAGCTAACGAAGGTATGCAAAACATTATTTGATTCTAATTAAATTTACGGCAGTTATCATTCGTCATAAAAAAATTACCCATGTTAAAACATAAAACGTTGCCGGTAAACTACCCCTTTCCCTTAACCGATCTTCAACAAAAACAATAGGTCTTGAGAACTCTACAATTCAGGGCTGTATGCGAAACATTGTTTGATTCTGTTTGAATTTACGGCTGTTATCGTTTGCCACAGAAAATACCCTTGTTAAAACATAAAACGTTGCAGGTAAACTACCCCTTCCCCTTAACCGATCTTCACCAAAAACAATAGTTCGTGATAACTCTACAATTTACGGCTGTATGCAAAACATTATTTGATTCTGTTTGAATTTGCGGCTGTTATCGTTTGCCATAAAAAAAAATCTACAGACACACACACACACACACACACACACACACACACACACACACACACACACACACACACACACACACACACACACACATTTCGAAAAATGACTTTTTTCATGTTTTGAGGGTAGTACAATCAGAATCTGCAATAATCTCAACCACGATTTTTTTCGCCATCACTATACTTCCATTTCCTTATGGAACATGGAAGTAAAATGAACAAAGAATTCTTCGGATGTATAGAAGATGAGTAGATATATAACTTGATGCATATATCCAAAGAATAGCTGTACAGGGATCTGGAAGATCTGGAAACGGCTTTCAGGAGCAAAAGAATAAGATTCTTTGGTCATATGGTTCGGATGGATCTATTATTAAATAAACAAATTTTGAACTATATTTGGCAACTTTACAGTCTGAACGGATACAACAAACAACTTAAGGAGGAAGTGATGAAACTGGATATCTCTTTGAACGACTGTGTAGATAGAAATGCATACAGAAAGAAAATTCAAATTTTTGATGTTCTTTGTGGTGAGAAGGAGACAAGAAAGGGGTGGAAAGGAAGGCGGCGCATAATGTGCAAATGAGAGCCTTCTGGCAGGGGAAGAAAAAAACGATATTCCCGTGGCCCACTGATGCCCCGTTTTTGTAAAAAAAAAAAAAGAAAAAACAAATAAAAAACCTTGGAATCTAACGGAACACATAACGAAGCACTAACAGACTATCATAAACGTAGAACACTTTTTGCTTTCCAGATTCTAAGTATTACACTAGAAGGTATTAGACATTGCGAGGAGAGAAAATTACTAATATTGTAGACGCTGGTACAGTCGTAACGGACACACGTCGTGGGACGTCGCGACGCTGTTGAACACGTGACTCGATATTGCAGACTGGAACAGTATTGTGTATGGTATTTGAGATGAAAACTGAAGTAATACCCTTTTATTGAAGGACAGATTTTGTTGTGCCTGAGGTCATCCTCTCCGTGACTAGATTTATTTAATAAATTATTATCATATTTATTTTAGAAATATTTTACATAAAGGCGAAAGAAAAATAAACTTAACGTTAGCTTAACTTTCACAAGCAGAGATGGTAGTACAACTAGTCCCTTCTTACGTTTTATTTAACTTGGAAATATTTAATGTATTAGACACCTTTGAAGAAAGAAATATTTGTAAGAAATATCATTGATGACGATAAAGGTAAATATTCAATATTAGAATTGACCGGGATTGACTTTTATCATCACTGATAATTTGACTACGTAAATACACTTAGGCAGCCGCCCTCACGCTAAATACAAACTAGAATATTACATTATACTGATTGAATGGTCGATCGGCACTTGGTTGTATATTTTAGCAATATTCAAATTTAATAAATAAACACTTTGCTTATTTCCAGAGATACTTTTTCTTATTTATGACAATTTCTTACGTCAGCTTTTCAAGTTAGATTTTAACAAAGCAAATATGTTACATAACTTAAATTACAGTTCAAATTTAACCTCTTAAACTGGTAAAAAAAATTGTCGGGAATAATAAAAAGCAATCAGAATGATCACTGTTGCACACCACTATATAAAAATTATTCCGATTAGCGCTTTCAAGCTTCACAGCCCATCGTCAGATCGAAATAGACAGGAAATATGTAAAAACAAACCCTTCACCCCTCTTCCCCACCCTGCTCACACACAACAAGCTATAAATTAATGACCCTTCCTCACCCCCTAAACCCTGTCCCACCGTCTGTACAGTTACATATATTTCTAGCAAATTCCTTGTGTTTCAGTGTTGTGTGTGTGTGTGTGTGTGTGTGCGCGCGCGTGTGCGCGCGCATCCTGAATGGACTGATCTGACGATGGGCTGTGAAGCTTGAAAGCGCTAATCGGAATAATTTTTATATAGTGGTGTGCAACAGTGATCATTCTGATTGTGATTTCAACCACTAACACAAATTTCTTCATTAAATAATAAAAAGTATCTGTAAAATTAAATTAAGTATCTATTTATTGAATATAAATGGTAAAACATTACTACTGAAATATATGATTAGCAATACTCTAATACTCGAGTGATAATCAGTTTTCAAAAACTTTTTTCCATATTTTAAGTTTCTATAACTAATGGCTACTTACAACTAATGTACTACCATAACTGGTCAAGGAAAATTTTCGAGTAGCAACAAACACAGCGTTGAAGACCAGGAAGGGCAATAAAGTCGCGGCGGGATGGACTCGTGACTGTAGGAGTGAGTTCAGCTTTGACGATTTGGTTGCGAGAAATAGTAGACCTATTGTTAGTAAAAGTCTGTAATAGTAGCAGAATGATTGAAGGTTATTTTTTTAGTAAAAAATATAACTCCCTAATAGCCTAACGACGAAAGGTAAATTAGAAACGACTATTTACAGAGGAAGATTCCATTTAGACTAAATGAGACGCATTATGGGCGTATGACCTGCATACGCTACTGCCAACTAAAAATTAAAGGAAAGAAAGAAGAGGAATGGTGAGCTGCCAACCAGATTGTGGGCTACTAACCCAGAAGGAGAAGCATGCACGTGCATTGCTGTTTCTCGTTATGTATGTGTTGTCCATAATTCACTCCCACAGGTCGGCACAGGAACAACCATAAATTTGGAAAAAATATGTATTATTATTATTATTGTTATTATTATTATTATTATTATATTCATTACATATCAATTTGACGAGGACATCGAGAGAAAGACAAAAAGGTATGAAGCGATTTGTGGCACTATTAAAAGAACTTTAGGGAGAAAAACAAGAAATAAACTCAAATTATTTTCCATAATGTTGTGGCAGTTTTCACTCTTTTATATGGTTCCGAAAAACATGGATATCATCTCAAAAAGATACAAGTCATGTAGAAGCTGCAGAGATAAATTTATTTGGATACGTATAAAGGGATGTGCACGAAACGATAGAATTAGGAACAATGTAATCATACATGAATTGGATATATACAACAATCGAGGAATGTAAGCTGAGACGGATTAAGCATACAGGTAGAATGGAACCGAAAAGGCTATATCAATAAATTTTTACAATATGCGAAAAGATATGTGGGAAGACGGTGCAAAAGATGGCTTAAAAATAAAGACCGAAACAGGAGATGTCGTCTAATCCTGAAGAAGTAGAAGATTATTTACGACTCCCTCCGTATTCAAAATGTAAATACAATGGAACTCGCTTATAACGAGATTCAATGGACCGGACAAATGTGTTCGTTAGAACCGGGTGCTCGTTACATCCGAGTTGTCGACTCGCAGGCCTAAATTTTTATACAGTGATTATCGAACACACGACAAAAAAATTCTACTTTAGAAGAGGCTTTGCACAATAAAATTTTGACATGTTTTACATTCTATGCTTAAAAGTGAAATTTAGACTTTAAACATTCTTTGCTGAATATTGGCGTATAGTGGATTTGCGAAGCATAGTAAAAGTAACTGAGTAGGAAAAACTTACCAAAAATCAGCTAAATTCACTAAATTGCGTTAATGATTTTAAACAAATGTTTAAAATGCTGTATTGTAACAAATGTTTATAGGCCTTAACCCATGAATAAGCCTGCGATAAAATGCTCGTTATAACCAAGTCTATAATGCGATCCTATTCGTTAAAAGCGAGTTTAATTATCATTACCTAAGATACAAAACCAAACAAATCTCGTAATTTTGCTCGTTACATCCGAGATCTCGTTGTAAGCAAGCACGTTATTCGCGAGTTCAACTGTATTTTTATAACAATTTAATAAGGTTTATAACTCAGCTTAATATTATAGGTGCTGTGGGACTGTGACACTAGTATGAGTATCAGAAGTGATTACAAACTTACTGGTTCTACGTTACTTACTTTGTAATGTACCAGCAGAAAAGCCTCAACCAGCCGTGCCACTTAGAATCGAAAGCGAGAGCTCTTGAAGTAGACAGCTAGAGACGGTTAACGCTCAAGGGGAAATTCCAGTGGCGCGACACTTAAAGAACCTTAAGCTGCACAGGATTTATTTGTGAGACGAATCTATTTCGCTACGGAAACGAAGAACACTGTGTTATGCAAACCCTGCATCTACAGTCATATAAAACAAAAGACAATGTGGAATAAAAAAGTTTTACATTAATCTCATTTATACGATACTCAATCACATAGGCTCTTTAATAAACAATATCGGTATAGAGAACCATACATAATTTCGAAGATTTATATTTAATAACATTTACTTGAATTCGGTTCGACAATTTCTGACAAGTTAGGTGTGTTCCTTGTGAATCGAATTTTATGTTTGACAAACGTAAATAAAATATTTCCGTAAAAACTACTTCTTTCTTGCAGATAACGTAGTACACATATAAAAAGTATCCCCTCTACCTTCAACTATAATTTTCATTTGTAGAAAATTACTCCCCCTCCAACTACCGTTTCCATTTTTAGATATTTTATCTACCTTTCTACAGTGGATTATTATGACGTCCTTTTCAGGATACTTTATTTATCAAAATCAAGTACTTTACTCTTGTTAAATCGTAAAACGCTGTAGGTAAATTACCCCTTTGCCTTAACCGGTCTTCACTAAAATCGACAGGCCTTGAGTCTTCTACAACTCAGGCGTATACGCAAAACATTATTTGATTCTGTTTGAATTTGCGGCAGTTATCGTACAACAAACAAAAATTCTACACACATACACACAGACAGACATACAGAGAGACACACACACACACACACACACACACACTTTTTGGAAAATAACTTTTCTTCATGTTTTGAGGGTAGTACAAACAGTATCAGCCCTTATCTCGAACACGACTTTTTTTTGGCGATCACCATACTTCCATTTCCTTGCGGAACATGGAAGCAAAACATTGTTACAAAAACATATTTGGTGTAAGCAGCATTGTTAATATTAATCATGAATCACCTAATTTAATACTGATTTATAATTAAGATATTTTTCACTACTTGTAATATATTTGAAACATTAAACAGTATCCTCAATGTGCCCAAAACACTTTTCTGTCAAGCAACTTACGGCCGGCCGTTCTGTATATTAGGTGGTCACATTTCGTCTTGAACATCTTTTAAGTTTTTTTGACGTAACAGTAGGAATTGAATTAGTATTGTTACGTAATACGGAACGTTCTACAAGTATCTCGGCTATCCCAGCAGAGCCCAGCTGTAATGTTTGTGTGCGTACATATTGCTGTAACTTTGAAATGAAAGTGAATTACGTGAAACTTATCATGCGTCAACAATCGAGGCTGTTCCAGACTTCTCCGTTCCGCGCACACTGTGTTGAAGCCCAGACACGACACTGTTTCTAGTGGATTCGAGAGCGCCCATATAAAAGGCAATTGCTTAACACGTCATCCAAAAGTGATATCTTATTCTGTCTTCTCAGCGCAGTATAAATAATATAAGCAAGTATCCCAGCGACGGTCAGTTCAGTTTTACGTCGGCGACTACTACAGTGCGTTTAAGTGGTGATTTATTCAAGTGAGGTTCGAACTATTGTGGCGAAGCGTATTTGTGTTATAATTGTGCGATACTCTATTAGTTGACATTATTATTGTGTGTGGACAAATTTTATTTAAATTATTGTACGAGTATAATCTTATTGAATAACTTGTTGATTACAAACTGTTAATTACGATAATTAAAGCTGGTTATTAGTGACTTCATTGGCGTCTTGTATTTTGTTTTCCACTGTACCATAGTGAGACCGTTGTAACAATATCATTCAATTTCATGCTTCAAAGTTTTACCGAATTAGGTCCTGAAAAATAAACAAAACGTTTTATGGCAGCTTAACGGTATCTTATGGTTTGTATTCGTAGCATGTTTGAGTAGTGTACTTGTAGAAATATACTTGGCATTTATAACAACTCTCCCTCGTTTATTTTTAAACTGTTTTCGTAAAATAAAAGTTACAGTAAAGTATTAAGAATACAGAATTCTGGCATATTTTAATAGTATGATTGGATTCTAAGTGTTGCAATATTGAGAAATCATCATCATCATCCCCGTCTTCCATCGAGAATTAGCCTCATGGCTGAGTTACCTCCCAACTGGAGAGGCCAATGAAACCTCACACGACACAACTGGATAGAGAAACGACGTGCGGTCGTCAGTTATGTTGTTGTGTGTGTTTAAATTTAGTGAGTGGCTACTCCGTGTGAAGGACGGGATGAGACTAGTTTCGGAATTCGTGATTTTGCCTATATTGACGATGTCACACAAAACTGCCAGATGTGTCTTCCAGAACATTTTATGATTGGTCACTCTACAATTGTCATTTTGTTGTTTGCGGATGATCATGGTATTCTTTCTGATTCCGAAAGAAGATTGTAGATGGGTATACATTTGTTAAATCGAATCTTCAAAGACTGTGGATTCCAAATATCCACACTTAAGACCAAGGTGATGGCTTTTCGGTGTATAGATCTCGTACGGAAAAAATTGTTATAGATTTGAAAATAGAATAGATTTGAATATAGATTTGATCAAAAAATTGATCATAGAAGAAACACAGATATACGGCAGAAACTGAATAATATGAGTATACTCGACAGGATCGCCCAGTATCTGCTGAATTAGTGGGAACATCTTTGCCCAATCGATGACAGTCGCATCCCCAAACAACTATGGAACTATAAGCCGAAGGGACGGAGCGGTGTGCGACGTCCGAGGAAGCGCTGGAGTGACCAGCTCTAATCTTTGCCTTTTGAGACCGGAACAAACCATCCTTGGTTTAATCCTAGAAGATGATGTTGATGATGATGATTCTTCCTATTAATTTTATTACTATAGTGGACTTATTATGGGCAGTCAAGACAGATGCACCGCAACACAAAATACCGCAAATGCATACACGAGCAAGACATTACAGATGATGAATGTAGAATATGATTTCGGATTACCAAATTAAAGACCAAGGTGATGGGTGTTCACGGAGTTCACCCATACGAGTAAAAATTGTTGTAGATTCTACTGTTCTGGAGCAGGTCACTAACTTTGAGTAACTTACACCCCACAAACCACAAACAACGATGTGGTGCAGAAGCCGCACAAGTTTAACCATACATGTGTACCATCAGGAGAACTCTAAAATCAATGAGAAAAGAAACAAATCCAAAGTTCTACTACAAGCTGTTGGCCCTCACTACAATTCTCTATGGGTCTGAGAATTTAAGTTTAGCAAAGTCCCAATCCAGTTGTATTCATGCTGCCGAAATGAGATTTCTCAAGCACGTGTCAAAATATACTCTTCAAGATAGCACAGAAATGTTGATGTATGGCAGGAAATTAATATTGATAGAATTGCCCAGTATCGGCTGAAATAGTTGTAACATCTTTACCCAATAGACGACTCGACCGCATCCGGAAACAACTATGGAATTATAAGACGAAAGAACGGACAGGTGTTGGGTGTCCGAAGAGGCGTTGGAATGACCAGCTCTAGTCTATCCGGAACATACCTATTTTGGTTTAATCTTTGATAAAGATGATGGTGATGATGAGAATGAAGTACGTGTACTAGTATTGGATAGAATTATGATAATGTAAGTACTGTATGTTTACCTGTGAACTTTTATGAACTATTTTCTACTAATTGAAGACAGAAAATAACTCCAATTTTAGTTTTGGAAAAGATTATAGTTTACGAAACGTTCTATAATAAAGTAATTTAACAAGCTCTCATTAATTTTATCTCTCAGGTTCAAATACGATACAATATGGTCTTAAGTTAAGCGCTACACGTTGGCATTTAATTTGGAGTTTTAATGAAGGTACGTGCTGATGCCTTTATGTGCCTTCTATGTGTTGATTAATTTAAGCCTACGTAGTAATCTTGCAGACATATTATTTTGGTTCGACTAGTTAAATGACAAACGCATAACAACTACTACAAACGTTAGAGCCAATTATCAGTAATTTCTTTCTCTTCTTCACTTCTGTTCTATTCGTGGTCTGGTCTATTTGCGGCAGTTGTCTAGTCCACATTATTTTCATCGTCAACAATCGATTTATAGCGTCTGCCGTCTGCCCGACTTCCAAATTTATCTTCAATTGTGCTCTATCGTTACACAGCCTCTATCTTCAACTTCATTGGGCTTGTCGAATGTTTTGACTTCATGTCCGAGCAAATCTTCCTCTTTGCCTTCAATAAGCACTGAAATGTCAGTTCTGGTAATCCTATCCTTTCACAGTCTGTGCAGATATCCAAACCAGATAAGTTTTTTTTTTGTTTCAGTCTCATCCAGATAGTGTGTGGCACATTCATCATCTTCTTAATTCTGTTGTTTCGGACTCTATTTAATCTCGTTATTCTACATTATCAATTACCCTTCTCACTGCATCAATTTTCACTGCTTTCTTTTACCATACTCGGTCATATTCCAAATTTCATCACCATATAATAATACTTTTAACGACGTTACAACGTATATAGGCCATTTTCTACATTTTGATTTTTCCTTGTGCCACCCTATTCCATTTAACCTCTTAATTGCCACCCGTCCCAGTAAAATTCATTGTGTAATTTGTTCCTTACCTTTCCCATTTTTAGTATCCAGCACTCTTAGGTAGTTGTTTAATAAAATTGTTTAAGTAGAAATTTAATAAAATCTTTACATTATACCGGGTGGCCCATAAGTCAGTTGGCACTAGCAGTATGTATACGCTCGATTGACTAGCATAATAGTTACTTGAATTGAATAGAGCAGTAGTTCCCGTAATTCAGTTGAGATTTGAGGTTATGAGGTTAGGTTGATGTTGATGTGTATGCTGTTGTTAGCGCTTGTGTGTTATTTGTTGTTCGTGTTGTTTGCGAGACAATGAATACAAAACTATTTACAGAGCAGCGTATTTTTGTAGTGCAGATGTGATGGAAACAGGACCATAATTACAGTGATGTTGTTGAGTTATTTGCGGAACGTTTTCCAAACATTGCACCTCCATCTAGAGAAGGTATTCGTAAACTGAATAAGAGATTTGAACAGACTGGAATGGTAGCGGAACTTCCTCGATCAGGTATGCCTATATCAGGTTACAACAGAAGAGAATTTAAATATCGTTGCGCAATTTTTTGTGCAATCACCAAAGAAATCAACACGAAAAACGTCCAATGAGTATGGAATACCTCGAACAAGCCTGCAAAGGATGCAGAAAACGTTGAAGTTGAGACCATAATAGCCCACTTTACTCCAAGGCCTAAATGAAGATGATCCTGATAGGCGTACAGAATTCTGCGAATGGTACGCAATACGACAAGAAGCCGATCTACAATTTTACAAAACCATTCTTTGGAGTGACGAGGCTACTTTTAACCTGAATGGTACAGTGAAAAGGCACAACTGTGTTTACTAGGATACTGCGAATCCACATGTGGTGATAGAGACAGAGTTAAACGCTCTGGGGGTTACTGTTTGGGCAGGGATCTTTGCCGGTGGGATCATCGGACCCTACTTTTTTAATGGTACAGTGAATGCTGAAAGTTGCATACAAATGCTTCACGAATTGTTGATGGAACTAGAAAAGAGTCCACTTTTTGGACACCTGCAGCCAATTCGAGAAGTTAATATAGCAACAAGATGGGGCACCCCCTCACTATAGACTGATTGTGAGAGACTTTTTGAATGGAACGTTCGATGAATGGATTGGCAGACGGGGTCGTGTTGAATGGCCTCCACGTTCTCCTGATCTTACCCCGATGGACTTCTCGGTCTGGGGTATACTAAAAAATGCAGTGTACTCCGTGAAGATTCGTGATGCGGAACAATTGAAGGAATGCATTCAATCTGAATTTGAACACTTGAATATTTCGGACATAATTTGTGCTTCAGTGCTTCGAAGATGTCAAATTTGCATAGAAAAGGATGGAGGCCACTTTGAGCATTTCTTGTAGATCATGAGAACTATGCTATTAACTATCTGTATCTGCTGTATCCCTGCTGCACCTCTACAATAAAAGTGCTATTTGCAATTTTACCAACTGACCTATGGGCCACCCTGTATTTTAAGTGTAATTTACTTTGCGGACTTACTGTGATTAGGGAGCTATTAGATTTTATCTGTATTCATGGATAACCGCCAAATTACTTATTTTTCTTTTCACATATTCCAGATTATTTTTATCATGGCTAATCGAACTAGATCGTCTAGAAGCTGTAGTGTAAAAGCATTCTATTGTGTCTATATTTTTCGTTTCAGTGCTGGAGTAATTTATATATTTTTAAAAATGCGCTGGGTGTTTAAAATAGGCTACCATCTTTGTCGTAACTCGTTGACAACAGTGAAGCCACTCGAAACCCTTTTTCCATTTATAATTTTTATTTGTGTGTCCCTGTAGAATTACGAGCTTCTCCACAAATATGACATGAATATTTCACACACTGAATCCTGCTCAACACAAGTTTCATGTTTTTGTATATGACTCCTTCATGTGAGCAGCATAAGCTAAAGGGGTTAAAGGGTATTTATTTCCAGTGTGAAGTAGGACTGCTTTCAAACTAAGCTTTGAAGAGTCTATAAATAGACACCATTCTTCAAGATGGTGCTTATGTTTCAAAGCTTCCAGTAAAGAATCCACGTCATTGCAGTACACTGGGAGAAGAAATATACAAATTCAGACTACCTGTCATGAAAAACATTTATTTTAGTATTATGCTGTAAATATTTCTATCCTTTCAAACTTGATGCCAGTATTTTGTTTCTGCTTGACTCTTTGATAAATTTAGATCACGAACGAGGTAATTTCTGACTGATTAATTATGTGATGTTCAGTGTATGTAGTTTTCAAAATATCTGGTACCTTCTTTCTTCATCACCTGATAAGTCTGCAGAAGGTTCAACATTAGTAATAACTTCATCTTCGTCTAAATTCCATGTTCCTGGTAGTACTGAGATTGGAAGCTTCTGACTGTGTGGCACTGGCCATCCTAGCAGAGAGGATATCGGTGTATTTAATATTACGTCTAGTCTTACCTGTTATCGCAGATATTTTTGTTATACAAAATAACAGTCCGTGGTGTGATCCTTCGGTTTTATAGCTTGTATAATACTCTGGTATATGCTTGTACTTTGCTGTACTTACCAATATATTACCAATATAATTACCAATAGTTTTCCACATTTTCTTAACTTTTGAAGAGACCTTCGAAGAGTAAATGGATTTCTTTATTCGCTAACACCTTTTTTCCCTATTATTTGACAAAAGATATTGTGAACACACGAACCCTATTTGTTCTTTGAATTCAATGGCGTCGTACTCTTCTTCGGAGATTTCTTGTAAAATCCGTTCATACAACTGACTCAGGATACATATAACAGTGTCTTTTCTATAATTTTCACGATTTTATATAGTTTTATAATCTCCTTTTTTATATCGGTATGGACGACACATAACCAATCTTTCACTCTTTGTATACTTGCGCTGAAGACGTATGTTATGCATGTATGCATATATTTAAGAGTCGTGTAATCATAGCAATTCGTTTCGTAGCCCCATATTTAATCATTTCCTCTTCATTTCTCCTTGCCCCAATGGCTCTGAGATTATTAATTCCTCTATTGGTTTTCTTATTGTGCCAACTTCAATTCTCATTGTTTCTCTTCTACTGTTGGCAGGCCTACCTCTTCTGTTTAACGTCTTCAAAGTTATTTCTTTGTTTAGGTAAAAAAACACTTATAATGATTCTCCCATTGTTCAATTGGTATACTGTAAGGCCCAGAGGCGCACCCAAAAAATTTTCAAGGGGGTTTTGAGAACTTAGAAACAAGATGCACAATTTTGGTTTTCCTCATTCTTTTATCTACAAAATGGGGTTTTTCCTGGAAGAACAACAAGGAAAGTTTAATTTATTTACATATTGACTTCTCTCAGACATTATATTCATATCGTAGTGCGCTCTCTATCCGTGATACCATAGGACGCCATCTTCGGACAGAAAGCAGTCTTCAATTACACACTAGCAATGACGTGCTTCAAGGTGAGGACAGGTGTTGTGTGGTTGTCGTGTTGCTAGTGAACGAGGTCCGCCTGTTCAGCTAGAATGTCGTGTTGCCCCAACACTAAGTAGATGCGGTTTTGTTATCTCGACCTTGAGCTGAATCCACAGCATACAAGTCATGACAATTAAACGCTACGTCACTGAATTTCCTGCTCCAGACGACTTAATTTAAAAGTGAATAGTGTTACGACGATGTCACTGATCGTCGTATGGTACAGTGGAAAAGAAAATACAAGACACCAATGAAATGACTAATTGTCACAATTAGGCCCTAATTGTCACAATTAGGCCCTAATTGTCACAGCTTTAATTGTCACAATTAATAATTCGTAATCAACTTGTACAATAATTTCACTTACATTTGTCCACACGCAATAATAATATAAGGAATTCCTCACTAATTATAACACAATAACACTTCACACAATACTTCGACAAACACGCGATCCGCACTAAGCAAATCGTTCAACACTACTGAACTGACAAACCGGCTGCTATGGCTTTTTATATACCACAGAACTTCGTGCTCCAGAGGACTTAATTTAAATTTAAGTAGTAATAAACTAGTCAACTATAATTGAAGAGTCTGTAAACGTTTGGTAGAATTTTTTGGACTGTTTATTGTAGAATATATATATTGTTACGACATAACAGAACAGTCTACGTGTTTGTCGAATGTGCCAGAAGAATCTCGCTCTAATGTGTGTGGCATACGTGACTCTAGACGCATTCGCGAGAGTTTTCTCGAAGCCGCCAGCCGCGCGGACTGTGTCAAGGGCGCAATTAATTACGTAGTACACACTGGCGCTAAGACGTAGTTTGGAACGTCCTGGTCTGTGAGCGGAGGTGTAAATACATGGCGGCAGCGGCCTTAAGTTTCAGTATAGTGGCGATATATTTTCAGTGCGATTCGAGTTATTATCGGGCGATGTTACCGTGTACCTTCAAGTGGTTATTAGTGAAGTGTTGCGTTTTTTTTAATCGGGCGGGATAATTGTAATACAATGGTGTTTTAATATTAGTGGACATTTTATTGCGTGTGAACAATTTTTATTTGATTTGTTGTAAGAGACTGAGTTGTTAATTACGAACTGTTTAACTGTGAAAATTTAAGCTGGTGATTAGTGACTTAATTGGTGTCTTGTATTTTGTTTCCACTGTACCTACGACGAGCGAGTAGACCGTAAATATAAACTAATTTACTGTTTTTATACAACATGTTAGTAGCCCATTTGTTAGTTTTGTTATGTATGTTTTGTAACTGTATATTCACTTTAAAACGGTTTTTGATCTGAGGTGGCTGGACAAAATAATTTCAGTCAATTAGGAAATAATTTCAATTTGTTCGTTTAAATTTTTTGTTACGAAATGGTTAAATATACTTTTGTAGGTTTACGTGTACTGTTTGTACACTTTTTGTTTACATAAATGAAGTCCGCAGAGTGTGGGTGCATTCAGTTAACGCGCTTTAATTTTAACACACTTTTAAAACGTTCATGACTATTTTACAAAATGTTTGTTTCAATCTGTCTTTTCAAAAATGCAAGAGTATTATGTAGATGGTAGTTTCTATATGTGGAATATTTTATAGTCCTAAATTTTATATGCTTGCAATTCCGTATCTGTTAATAACTAAGAAAATAAATCGTTTCTTTTATTTAAAGTATAAAGTTGTCGTTTGCCGTTTCTTTTAACGTCTTACATTTTAAAAGAACATTTAATTGTGACCTACCTTGAAAGCTCTTAGTATAGGTTTAACCTTAATGGATGCGTCTTTCAAAAATTCATAATTTTCCTTAGAATAGTATCTAAAGACTTTTTGCAGAAAAACGCGTAAGTAAAACAAAACAAAAAATTCTTTCTGTGCCACTTCACTTCACGTCTCTTCACTTAGTATTGTATGTACCTAAAAAATGTAAAAATGTCCTCGTAGACAATTAACATCTACTTTTTATTACCTCAACTTTAAATAATTTTAAATTTTAATAGAATTTTATCTAATTTTGCAATAGATTGTTATCTATAGAGATAAAAGATATCTCTATATTTATCTATAGAGATAAATTGTTATCTATATTATATAGATAATATAGAGAACAAAATCTGTAACAACAATTGTCGTCGTCGTCGCCGTCGCCAACCTTTACGGCTTAGGCTAGTAGCCTGTAAACGGAAGTCATCCAACCATCGCTTACGGGGTCTTCTTACACCTCTCTTCCCCCTTGGATGATAGTCAAGAGCTCTTCTTGAAAATCTAGTTGGATCCATTCTCTCTACGTGTAACCGCCACTCCGTTTTGTACAGGGGAATTTTCTCATTTGAGCTTTCAGTTATGCCTAGCTCCATTCTAATATGATCATTTCTGATAAGATCTCCCCTGGTACAACCCTTTACAGCCTTCAAGAACATTATTTCCGTTCCTCGTATTCTGGATATATCTTTGGACTTTCTAATCCAAGTCTCACTGCCATACAGTAGTTCAGGTGTGGCCATTACATTATAATATTCCAATTGCGTCCCTTTCCTTGTTTCCTTCTTTAAGCGTTTAACGATACATCCACAAAGCGACTGGAAGAGACTAGTTTTGCTTTCAACCTGCTTATCATCTTGGTATGTGATGCTACACCCTAGATACTTGAAATCTGGTACCTGTTCTATTGCCGAGTCCTGTATGACAATCTTTGTTCTGATATGATTTGCCCCAGAAAAAGCAAAAACTTTTGTTTCGGATAAGGAAATGGTTTGATTGTCTTTTAAAAAATAATTGTGTGTCTTTTAACTCTTTTGTTTCTTCTCCTACAGAATTAAAACCTTCCACTAAATTATAATTATTGGGGGTTTCAGTCTTTTTCGACTAGTTTGTACCCTCCCCGCATATACCAGTGGTGCGTGTGTTACGGAAACTCTCACAGGTATATGGGGCCTACAGTTTAACGGCGGATCCGAACGGCATAGTTGCGGAGGATTAATACTAGGCAGGATTCCTCTAGCGAGAGGGAACAGTCGTATCTAAATCAGATGGCCACGGCAGGAATCGAACCACACGCTAGCCACTGCGCCACAACCGCTCCATTTTTCACTAAATGATGTTACTTTAATTTGTTCGTTTAATTTATTTTTATACCTTAAGAATGATTTCAAGGAACGTTTTAAAGATTTGTTTAAAATTGAGATTACGTTAATTAGGAATATCAGTTAGAAATGTGTCATGTATCTTACCGCATACAGAAATCAGTTGATAGCCTATGTTGTATTCAGGCTTTCCAGTAACCTTTGGTCTGATTTTATAGCTTTGTTACAGATTTTTTCTGCAAAGGCGGATTTTGCTGGTAATTTTTTTAGTATGTTGAAAACGTGTGATCTCCCCCCCCCCTGGAAAAATGGTTCTGAGCAAGCCACTCTAGCACAGAAAGTATGTATACAAAATAAATAATTACATTCATACGTATATGCTCAGTGTTTTCTTGTATATGTATATTTTTGTTATATTATTATTAATAATAACAAACTTTTTTTTACAAGAATATATTTTTTTTTGTGAATTACAGTATTTCACTAGTATTCAACTATCATCATCATATATGAGTACTATTGAAACATTGTAATCCACAAAAAAGAATATATATTCCTGTAAAAAAAAGTTTGTTATTATAAATAATAATAGAAAAAATTAATGATGGATAACTTAATACAGTTTTACAGTAGTTTACTGTAGGTTTACAAAAATGTCTAAATACTGGAGTAGGCCTACTCAATATTCCTTCCTTAGAACATGAATTTTTGTTCGTCAGTAAGAAAAAATTAAATTAAATAAACATGATTTAATCAGAGCATTACAATCAGAACAAGAGGGTATTAAAATAATATTTTTTATTTAAAATTTTTCTTTCCAGTTTCTATTTCAAACATAATTCTTTATAACTTGATGCCTCACATAAGCTTCACAATTTTCTTAAACTTTTAACTTCCATTTTTGTCTGCGATGACTCAAAAATTAAAAAAACAACTCAGAGTAAAACTTAATCATAATTTGGGTTAAGATTTCCGATAGTCGTGTGCGTAGCTGGATTTTCACAATTTTTTAGGTTTTTCATTTTAAACTTAACGCTCTATTTAGTTTTTTGTTATTAAAATATCCTTTACTTTGATACCCCACATGGTTTTATGCAATTTTTTTCAAAAGTTTTACTTCTCATATTTTTTCTCCTTTTTTCTTTACTATTTTTGGAAGAAGGTGTCAATAGCAAAAACATTAAATGTTTGTAGAGTAAAGTTAGGTGGGATGGGCGTGCCAAATTTTATAGAAATTGGTTAATTGATTTAAACAATCTCTTCTTTTGATAGTTCCTATCCGTTTCGGATGTAGGGTATCAAACAGACTATTTTTTAACCTTCTGTACTGCTGCACGGAATAAGTCAGTTCATCTTTCTAAGAACTTCAACATTAGTTGTATGTGCTGTCCATGATATGCTCAGTATTCTACGGTAAAGCTACATTTCGAAAGATTTCAATTGTTTAGTTGTGGCTTCAGTCATAGTCCAAGATCCTACACCGTAGAAGAGGACCGAGAATACGTAGTAGCGTAAAAGTCTCATCTTATTCAAACAGTATTGTGAGAAAACTGTCCGTCAAACAGACGGGCATATAGAGAAACAAACGGATGGAAAATCTTCGAGTTAAAACTGGTAACTGAAGAACTGATAACTGAAAAATAAGAATACAAAATATTCTCACATTAACATGTTTTTGAACCGTAACCAGCGTGAAAAGCACAACATTTAATAACGGGTAGTATTAAAAGGATGGCGAGAAACGTATATTTTATATAAAAATCGTGATTCACACGTATAAGTTATTGAGGCAGGACACCCTTGGGGCGAACTCGGACGGAATACCAATTACACGTGATTGATCGCACCACGCCGCACGCCTACTGACATTGAATCTAAACGCGTTACAAACCCCCAAATCGGTGACACTGTGAGGTTAAACACGAACATTAACGAGTTAATTACATCTAACAACATATTAACCACGAACGAAACAAACATACACGTGCACATGTACACACACGCGCGATACAGATTATCTCGCTTCATATGCGCCATTTTAGTTTTATGAGCGTTCCCAATGGTACTTCTGCAGCACTCTGCCACAGTGTCTTAGAAGTCAATTTTCCACCATCTTGTAGTCAATGGCGGATTATCCATAACGCTAGGGTGCGGTGCACCACCGGGCACCAGGGCCTCAGCTGTCGGAGGGGGCACCATCCAGCTGAATTACTTAGCGAAGCAAAGCTTACAGAATTGTTTGATTTTCTTACGCAGTTATGGGCCACGGAGAGTGTCAAGTTGGAAAATCAAACAAAAGCTTTTATAGAAATTTACTCAAACGATTTAAATAACGGTCTTTTAATAGAATTGACCACGAGAAAAATTGCAAGAAAGTGGTTTTTGGCGCACCACGCAATTCTATTCCGGACCTGCTTGTAGTTCCTCTTCTCTTCTTCCATTGCTTCCTTCCTCATCCCATCCTCCATTCCTCTTCATTCAGTTTTCATTGCCAAACTCTTTTTGACCACCTTTTACTTCCGTCCTTTGGAGGTGGGCGATCACTCTTTTGGAATGTTTTTGCTCCTGTGGCAAGGATATTCCTGTGTATGGTATGGTATGTATAAAGGAATATAGTATGATACTTTTGATTTTGTGATTTCTTTAGATGTTCTGTCTTTGAAGCTTCAGTTAATCTTTGGCAGTTAATCAATTTCCATTGATTCCGAAAGGTCTCTGTCTCTTTTGGTTTATTCCTAATATTTGGGGCCACACACTTTTAAAAATGATCATTAACATCTTCTTAACGGTTTTAGCCTTTAGCAACCTGTACCTATTCCAAGGTCCACCTTTTCTTAGGTCTACCATCTTAGGATTAGTGGGAAGTAATTATTATGTTAGTGCAGAAATTTATTAGCTGACATTACTATTGCGTGTGGATAAATTTAACTGGAATTATTGTATGAGAGTACCTTGTTGACTACAAATTGCTATTTCTAACTAATTAAAGCTGGTAATTAGTGACTACATTGGTGTCTGTCCGGCTATTCTTTACTTGAAGCATTTTAGTAGTGAATATGTCACCTGGGTATGTTACTAGTATATCACAGGATAAGACGTATGTTGGGGCTGCCACCTTCAGGCTTAACGTCCAGCCCGATTATCAGTCTGGGTGTTCTCCTATAAACTGGCTGTCTTACCAAACTAAAGAGACCAGTTTCCCCTGTTGAGATATCCATAAGGATCTTTAATGTGGTGGTTTCTCCTTGCCTCCCACATCCTACGTCGTTGACCAATGGAAGGTCATCCGTCTTTAGGGGCAATTTCTCACCCCAAGGGCAAGAGGGTGCCCTAACCTCTAGTTGACAATGACAAGAAGAGGAGGGAAAGCTCATACCGGCAGTCACTCGGTCTCCAGAGCCGCGTTAGCCACCCTTAGGTGTTGCCCATCCCACACCACTTGGAGTTGCGGCTGGATATTTCCCTTCATCAAGGAATGAGACCATAAGGCATTACTCATCCTCTCCAGTACTTTGGGGGACATCTCCAGTATCGGCTGAATTGGTGGCAACATCTTTGCCGAATGGATGACTGCCGCATCCCCAAACAACTATGGAACTATAAGCTGATGGGACGGAGAGGTGTGGGACGTCCGAGGAAGCGCTGGAGTGACCAGCTATAATATTTGCCTATTTGAGACCGGAACAAACCATTTTTGGTTTAAACCTTGAGGAAGATGATGATGATTGGTGTCTGTAGTTTGTTTCCGCTGAACAATACGACGATTAGTGGAGACGGTCGTAACATATTACTATAGAATACTAAATGCGTGGAATTGATGTTTGGAGTAAATATAAGTTACTTTACAATATTTGCCTACTCATGTCAAACTCTGTGTGTTGAATGAACAAGCCGGTCAGTTGTGATCATCACTTTCATCAGTCAGAATGCTAACAAGGTGGTCAATTATATAATGCTATTATTACTGAAAAAAAAACGGAATCGATCATTAATTTTTAATACTGAAAAATTGGGTCGTTTACGCAACCATTCCCAATCTCTCCGGATTGGAATAATATATACTTATTTATATTTATCACTTTCTATACACGTAACTCAGTTTATTGTAGCAATTATAGGCTTAATAATATTGTGATATTATTTAATATAGTTTCTTCTGCAAGTAGTGTATTGTGTTTATGTCGTTTGAATACCTGACGCACGTTTCACTGAAAAATATCAGCATCATCAAAGGTTTGTAAGTAAATCAATAACAATCAAAATAATTTTATGTTAATACAGAAACTAATGAATTATTTAGATGTTAATACAGAAACATACAAAGAGATCAGAAAATGAATATTTAGAAAATTTTAATATTTACTAACATAATAAAAATTATTTTTCGAATTGGTTTCGATTTTAATGTAAAATAACGGATAATCGATTTAAGTCGATTAGTTACCAAATTTTTTAACGTTTTAATGTTTATTAAAAGCAGCTGTTTTGACGGTTATATTAGAAATACTTAATGTATATATTTTATTAGTTTTTACTTTTTTTAATATAACTATGTTGAAGATATAAAACTATGTAAAAACATACAAAGAGATCAGAAAATGAATATTTAGAAAATTTTAATATTTACTAACATAATAAAAATTATTTTTTAATTAAATAACAAACTCAAATAAAACAAAAACAAAAGATCTATTTAAAATTATAGATTTAATAAAATAATTAAAATAACATTAAAATTATAAGCAAATTCGATTATTCGATAGTTTCTATATTAACATAGAATATAGAAACGAACTTTCGATTGTTATTGATTTCCCTACTGACCTCTGATGATGTTCCTATTTTTCAGTGAAACGTGAGTCAGGTGTTGAAACGACAAAAACGCAATACACTACTTGCGGAAGAAACTATTGCAACGTTTTTAAACGTTGTTAAATTTAATTTCAAATACAAATACACTTCTATTTGTGTTTGCGGAGCCCCACGATCTTGGAGCGCCAAATATATGCAACGTATATATGCAACGTTTATGTGTGTGAATTTTTATATGTACTTTAATTTGCATAGCCCCACGTTCTTTGGGAGCCAAATATGCAACAATACATATAAATAAATACATATACATATACACAAATTTAGCGTGACCGGTCTCACGTTCAAGATTGACAAATTATGCAACAATATAACATTTAAATTGGGTTTCAGGTGTATCTGCAATAAGAACTCTATGTAACGTGTAACGGTATTTCAAATTTATTTGATATTATTAAAAATTGTGCACATGGCACTGACTTCGATTTAAAACATTCGTTATTAATTGTTATTATGCCGTAAGGCTTATGCTATATACATCCTTACTGACTAAATATTCTATTCTACTAATCATTGTATTAAAGAAAAATCTCATTTTCAGACTACTCAGTCGATTAATGTGTTTCAAAATATCAATATTTAAATCTCTTTTTATATATTGTAATGTACTCAAAACATTAATAGTTATTGAATTTATCTTTTGTTTCTCAGTACTGTTTTATCTCAAATACTAATTGTTTTCATTTAAATGCTTTGTATTCATTTTATTTCATATTAATTTGAGCTCTTGTTACGTTAATAGTATTTCTAAAACATCTATGATTTTAATTCTACTTTACAAAAAACATTGGCTCTTATTTTTAAATAAAATAGAAATGTCTTTAATTGTCTTTGAGTTCATTGTATGATTAAGATATAAATAAGTTGTTTATCACCTTATTGTCGTCAATCATATTCGATCATTTTGATCCATCTATAGTTGTCCTCGTCTCGCACTCCAGCGTCGGCTGTCTCTCTTCTCCTCTTGTCCAGCGTCGTATCACTCTCTGGAACTCTCCTCTTGTCCAGCGTCGTATCACTTCTTCTTGTCCAGCGTCGAATCACTCTCTGGAACTCTCCTCTTGTCCAGCGTCGTATCACTCTCTGGAACTCTCCTCTTGTCCAGCGTCGTATCTCTCTCTGGAACTCTCCTCTTGTCCAGCGTCGTATCACTCTCTGGAACTCTCCTCGTGCTGTTTCTGACGTCAATGGATCTTCTTATGTAATTCTTCTTATGTACTGCTGTTATTATTTAAAAATGATTGTCTTTATAACTTAGTTACATAGTTGTATGTAACTGGAAAATTTAAACTATTTACAAAAAAAATAAATACGCCGTGCGGACGGGCATAAGCTCCCGCTGCACCGTGGATGATTTAAGAAAGAGAACCACTGTAGCTTGCGTGTCCTATTTATACCCATGTCTTGGTCGACACCTGCAGTGGTACGAAATCGACATGTCAGAAACTGTCTCTGGATTCAGTTCCCCCACTCTTTGTCAAATTCGCTATTTCTTATTTTTCTGCGAATTGCAGAGTCCTGTAAGTATACTCTTATACTTATCTTATAACTATTTTTACAACACATGTTCACTGTAATTTCGGACATTGCAACTTAACCCTTTCGATTTGTACACAGTTATTTCACTATTACACTCGTACGGTGTGTCACTTTCGCGTGGTTTTCGTACACAGTATTTAGTAAATTTTATTACATTTTATTGTGTTTTTGGATTTTAATTCTTAATTATAGTTTATGAATAATTACGGAAAAACAGTAATTGTGCAATTATTCATCTTGGGGTGGCAAACTCGCCTGCATAGACCTGCGTTCACACACACTAGCAAAATACTAGTGTACACACTTTCAGTTACATTTGTGTGTGTGTGCACGTCGATTCAGGTCGAAACACCTGTTCATATTTTTGTCTGAGCCAAGCTTGCAATCCCTGACATGCTTATTTCTAATATATTATTAATTATTTACAGTTTATTAGGTAAATTTAAATTTTTATATTCAATGCTCAGTACATCACTTATTTGTACTGTCGCACTATATTGAATAATATCACAGTATTATTTATATTTATACATACTGCTGTTTTTGCAGTATCTAATTTAATCGCTTTTTAATTCAAAATGTGTTTAAATTCATTTACTTTTTTTTAACTGACAACATAATTTAGCAGTATCAATACAAATACTTCTGAGCAAACTTCCATTTAGTGGAATCGAGTGAAAGCAATTTTTTTCAATCGAATTAAATTAGGACTACTTACGCCGAATTGAATTGAATCAAATCAAAATGGAGCAAATTAGTTCGTTAGAATTTATGTTGTTCGACTGGCAAATGGAGAATTTTTACATTCAAATATAATGAGTGCTGGGGAGGGGCGCGGTTGGTTGGTACGTACATTCAGCGCCTTCAGCGTATTTTGCTTGAATACGATTTGTGGTTTTTGTGTGACGCAATTAAAAAAAGTACGTAATCTGTTTACCACATAAATATATTATTCATGTTTTTGTAACTGCTTACAATTAGGAATCCTGTACAATTTCAAGGAGTAATTGATTATAATGAATTAGTAAGTTACTTGTGAATTAAGATATTTAAAACAAAACTGCTTACTTAATATACTGTAATTAGGTGAGTATTTCATTGTAATTAAATAATTAAGTATTTTTGGTGGGAACGTCATTGCCGAATGGATGACTGCCGCATCCCCAAACAACGATGGAACTATAAGCCAAGGGGACGGAGAGGTGTAGGACGTCCGAGGAAGCGCTGGAGTGACCAGCTCTAATCTTTGCCTATTTGAGACCGGATCAAACCATGCTTGGTTTAATCCGTAAAGCTGATTATAATGATAAAGTATTTTTTGTATTGTGAGTGTTTTTCTAGTCACTTAACGAGAACCGTCTCGAACGTCCTCCACTCGTGCCCCCTATAGTCAAGTAGGTGTAGCCTCAGTCAAGGCCGCGCTCAACTACGTTCCAGAGTACTCTGGAGAATAGTTGAGATGTGCATTAAGCTGGCGTTCAGTAAGGAGGGAAAGCTATTGTGGACCTCTGAGCGATCTATAGAAGCAAAGCGTCTGGGTTAGTCAGACAAATTGTGTTGAGCGATTTTCTTAGTGCGGATCGAGTGGTTGTTGAAGTATTGTAGCGAAGTGTTATTGTGTTATAATTACTCTGGAACTCTGTTATTTGACACTATTATTGCGTGTAAACAAAGTTAACTAGGATTATTGTAGAAGCTGATTGTAAACAGTTATTTGTGATTAATTAAAGCTGGTGATTAGTGACTTCATTGGTGTCTGTATTTTGTTTCCACTGTACCATACGACGATCAGTGAGACCGTCGTAACAATATTAAAATAATTGCAATTATTATAATACTTATTATGGGTAGAAAACACGGTCCTGGTAATAGGGCATAATACGAGATTACAAGCAAATAAAATTAGTCTTTGAGGCCGGCAAGGCGGAGGAAATAGCGGAGACTGTAATCATCACATACCAATTAAGCAGGAAATGGTTATGGTAATAATGAAGAGAAGAACACTGCAATGGTTTCGTCATATAATGAGGGTGAACGAAAGTAATGCAATAGACCCTCATGGAAGCTGGCCTAAAATTACAAATACGTGGCGTGTGGCGTGAGTTTTTGTCACTCACTTAACATATTGCAATTATGGGCAGAAAACACCGCCCTGGTAATAGGACAAAGACAAGAACGCTGCAATGGTTTCCTCATAAGCGAACGAGAGTAAACCGATAGATCGTCATGGAAGTTAACCCAAAATTACGAAGATGTGGGGCGTGGACGTCAAACGGATTGCACAAGGGCCTGTGGATTTTCCAGTATATTCTGGGCGCTGGTAATTACGCGATTACCACCAACACATCATTCGTGAAGCGGTAGAGTCCTATCAGACATCGGCAGGGTATAAATACAGGATTCGGAAACGGCCAGCACTCCCATCTAGACGCCATGAACACCGCCGAGCGCTTCTCGATGACTCCCCGTAAGCCGTCAACTGGCCATCTTCCTTGTCCCGCCGACCTTGTGGAATTTCGCCCTCCCGCTCCTTCCGTCTATATGTTGTCCGTGGCGGCGCTCGGTGACAGACTGAAGTGGGGACTGCGCTTGCCTTAGGTGTGCTGAATGCCGCCTCTGGTGGGCGCTTCCTCCTTCTCTGTTCTCTCCCGTGCCTCGACGTTGGCACTTGGCAGACCTCGGCGACTTTTCCTGAGCGGTTTGAGGTCCCCTACCCGTTGTGAGCGGGCAATTGCTGACTCTCAGTGAAACCTTCCCCATTCTGTCGTTCTGGGTCTCTCCGAGGTCCGAGGGTCAAAATAAATAACTACATTCCATTCCTCCTAAAGTAAATAACAAAGAGGTTCCAGTCCTGCATAGCGCGCGATCGCTAATCATGGTAACAAGCAGGCCTCGGTTTACGCCCGGACACTTCGACCACCGGAGCACGTCAAACTGCTGCTCCGTCCACCTGGATCTGCACTTGGCCAGCAGTCTGTTTGAGTTTACGTTGTCGGAGTTCTTGGTACCGTGACTTGCGAGTTATTGTGTGCTGACATCTATAATTGGTGACATGCACAGTGTCAAACAAATGACATTTATACTATGTTCCAGTAGTGTACGTTGGACAGTTGTTTAGTTTCAAGAAATGTTGTGGACGGTTTTTGTTGTTTTTCGTTATTTGAAATTTAATTAAAACTGTGATTAATGGTTTCTCTGTGTTCCATTATTTCTTAACTGTCCAAACAACGTGAGGCGTGGGGTTATGACAAAAACAGAAAGCGGCAAGTTTCAGACTGATGAAATGCTCTTTCTTCGAAATAATTTAAATTATACATTGCAAGACAGAATAAGCAATGAAGATGTCATAGCAGAACTCGAAGTAAAGGACATAAATGAAATTATTTCAATTTACAGAAGACAATGGTGGGGTCGGCTGCAAAGGACGACAGAGGATGGATTGCCAAAAACGGCACTGAACTATAAAGCCATTGGTAGAAGAGACGTGGGTCGTCCGAGGATGAGATGGGTGCCGGAACAGGTATATATAACCTAAGGAAAAGAAAGAGAAGAAGTAGAAGATTACCTAAACACGAAAATCAATAAAAACTATTGTCATTATAAAATTTGTTTTAAGTTTATGAAAAGTCGATATTTCGGATAAAAACTGGTAGGCCTACTTATCACAATACTAGTACATCAATTCCGTTTGCAGCTTTTCCGTGTTCACTTTTTAACGTCGGATCATTTTCAAAGTTCCACAAGCTTCGAATGCTCTACAAAATATGTAGGGCCTTTTACAAGTACGCTACAGTAGATATTATGTGTTCGTGCTTGCGTACGCGCGCGCGCGCATGTGTGTGTAGTTACGATAAGCTGTGCTCTTTAGATTATTAAAATTTAAATTTTAAAAATATTCATTTAATTCGATCTTATCTATTTTTAATTGTCCAGTGCGCCAGTAGGAAAGCGCGCTACAGTTTCACAACTTTTGGTTTACCCTAAAAATGACATAACAGAACAAAGAAGATCGGAATGGAAAACTCTATATATATATAAAATTCAAAGTCTGAGGATTTATTTCTTTGTATTGAACACAAATCCACACCGTAACACCGATTGCCACCAAATTTTGCACACGTAACCTTTAACAGAAGGTCTAATTTGGAATTTGATATTCCGACCAGTTTGCACGAGTTAGGCCCTTTTAGTTATGCCCTTTTTCTGACGCGTATGAAGATGTCAACAACACCATGGAGACCAGAATTAATTACCATTGTAACAAGTAAATAAACAAATGCTATGTAGCGGCTTCGGAACCTTTACCTTTATCCGTTGCTGCAGTATATTTTCGATGTTTTTCATATGTGATTGTATCGATATATTACAATGTGGAAAAGAAGAGGTGTACTAATTGTAAGCTGTTCTATTTCTTAATGCAAAGCGAAAATACGTGAATTTGTGAGGTTAGGTGACAACGGTTTTTGGTTTTTATTTTACTGCTGAAATAAATCTGAAATAAATAAAACTCATGGTTGATGAAAACATAACGTTTAATGTGTATATATAATGGTTATAACACAGTACTTAAAATAAAGGTTATAACACTTATAATAACCTAACGTTTTTGAGTTAATGGGTATTTGTTCCTTATAAAATTTAGGACGACGTTGAATTATCGCTTATAGGGAACGATGTAGTCAAAGGGGTTTATGGAGACTATAACCCCTTCCCTCACATTGGGTACGTTAACAGTAATGTCTTGTATGAAACTAGCAGTACAAGGTGTGAAACAGACAGAGACAGGAGGCTGTAACTGACGTATTCCGTTATACTGCCAACACCTTCCCACCGGCAATAACACGCCGCCATAAACCATCCCCTTCCCCCATCCCTTCCGGCTGTATTCCTGGCTCAGCCGGTACTTACAGGATAAAAGGGAAAACAGATGTGGGACAAAGAAATTGAAGATTACTTTCGTAGAAAGCGGAAAACGGTGCAAACCTTTACCTTTAATTGAAGGCTAAGAAGTAGCAGAAGAGGATTAATTTATTAAATTCTTTTTGTTGTATTTTGTCTACGGCTTAGTACTTACTTGGTTACAAAAAAGCGTTTAATTTTTTTGTTTGGTTTTCAATTTCATACATGCACACGCACATGTTTCTCAGTGAAATACCTATTAATAGTATTTTTCACACAAACAGACCAGCCGTGGACCACGCGAATATCATTTCCTTTCCTTCTCCTGCCAGAAGGCCCTCATTCGCACACTATGCGCCGCCTTCTTTTCCACTGTCTACTCCTTTCTCGTCTTCTTTTTACAGCAGAGAACCTCAAGATTTTGAATTTTGTTTCTGTATGTGTTTCTATCTACACAGTTGTTCAAAGAGATACCTAGTTTCTTCGTTTCCTCCTTGAGTTGTTTATTGTATCCGTTCAGACTGGAAAGTTGCCAAATATATTTGGAAAATTTGTTTATTTAATCTGGTCTGATCGATCTGAACCATATTTCCAAGGAATCTCAGTCTTTTCTTTCGGAAAGCCGTTCCTAGATCTTCCAGTTCCCTGCAAAGCTCTTCTTTGGGTCTATGTCTGTATCGGTTTTCTTGGAGCCATACATTTTTGGTGAATTCTATGTTCTATTTTAAGATGAGGTTCCAAATTTTGAAAGCACATTGTTTCCATTCCATACATGATCATCGGCCTGATCACAGTGCTATAATGGCGGACTTTCGCACTTCTGGAAAGATTTTTCTTTCCGTACATTTCCCGGGTTACAGTAAAGGCCTTTGCTAATTTAAGTTTCCTTATCTTAAAGGATTCTTTGTCTGAGGCGTTTCCGGATATGTTTTCCCTAAGATATTTAAAATTTAAACTTACAAACTTGGAGGAGGGAATTAGTATTTATAATACTATATTATATTATGTATACTATTATATTATATTCATAATAAAGAATACAAAGATTTAGTGTTTTTTTTTGTATGCTTTTTTATGTAACGGATATACGGTAAAATTCAATAAATAATTTTGTAGACCATTAAAGAAAACAAGCGGATGCAGATAATGGTAAACGACTAAAAACCAACAAGAAGGACAAGCGATCTGGAATAAATGAAGGGTTAAATCTTGCAACGTGGAGTGTACAGAGTATCATTAACTAAGAAGCAGAATTATGCAAGGGAGTTAAAAGAAAGCAATATAGTCTAAATACTGCCATAATTTCAGATACTGCGAAGAAATCAATAGGAACTAAACGCTTCAATGGCTTCACAATGGACTAGCTTATCCTGGTATTATGACAGATATGTGTATGTGCTCTTGTTTGCTGACGACTTTGCTGTTTTTAAGCTTTATCAGATTTGCAAACAATACGACATAAAAATCTCCACTACAAAAAACAAAAGTAATGGCATTTAAAAGCAATGGACCGATAAGAACAAAAGTAATATTTATTGATAAAATTGAGGAACAGGTGAGTCATTTTAACTATTTGAGAAATGGTAACGGCTATATTAAGAATTATGATACTAATGTTAAGTTAGGTAAGCTCCAGACAATATACGGGACAATTAATCGTATTTCTACAAAACAAGTTACGTCGAGATATAAAAAAAATTAAAGTTTTACAAATTTATGGCGGTCCCTATACTGCCCTAATTATGGACGGGAACGAAGAAACAATAACATTAAATAGAGGCCTCGGAAATGCCGTTTTGAAGAGGAATTAAACGGTGTTCTAATCTTGATCGTATAAAGAATGACGCCATTAGAGAAGAATTACAATTTTTAACTTGAATTAAATACAAACTATTATAAACAGCGGTGGAAAGAACTCTTCTAAAAGAAAGTCACATTCAATAATGGTCAAATAAGTCTGTAAATATAAACATATAGGAAACAGGATCGTGAGTAGACCCAGGAAGGGATGCTGGAGGATCTTTAAAGGGTCAAACAGGCAGCACTTTGCCTATGTCGCGACTTGAATATGACGATGTTGGTGATGAACTTCAGTTTACGAGAAAGTTAGGGAAACAAATTACTTGCCTTCACATTGTGAGTAACTTTACGCCCAGCATTCTGATTAATTCCACCACATATTTGATTTTGTTTTATATTAAAAACTTGTTTTTTTTTATAATGAAAAATGTGAACTGAGCAATCTCATGAACATTTTAACAATCCCATATTTTCCTCTGTGACGCACTACTAAGAGTATTAAGGGGCAGTGATCTCATGGTTTGTAATCACAAAGTAGTGGTATTAGTGGCTTCTGGACCACATCAAACGGCCTCGATATTCACTTACTATAACGTCTGGTTGATTTAAGTCTTCTTCTGCTTCCATGTTTTTCACAGAATAGACCCTTTTGTTTGAAAGTGGTATTATTTTGATCGCTGAGCATTTTTAAACGCATAAATTAAATCGGATTATACGTGTTTACCAGGTTCCTTCAAGTTTGAGGATGGTTTGAGACATAAATTTGAACCATTGACTTTAATAATTTTCAAGAACAGAGATTTAAAACTATGTCATGATATTTTTGTTAATTTGCATATGGTGCTATATGGTGTCAGCGAGTGAAATTTAGAAAAAATTACAAATTTTATTTCGGGTTTTGTTTCAATAAAATCCTCCTTTTCATTTTTTGAGATATTGGCGGTTTGAAAAACATTGTATATGTTGTGTCGGTCCCATGTCATGAAATTTCTTTGTTGTCTACAGAATGCGCGCGCAGCAGAGTGACTTGCAATCGGTTGCATAGTGTAATAGGCTACATTTGAATCAATACCCCACAACAACTGCATGAAACTAAAAGTTGCACGAGCAGTTGCAAGGCTTGCAATTGTCTTGCAATCGATTGCAGACCATGCAACAAATTGGAAAAAGTGTAGTACTCTACACTTAAACCAATTTCCCACAACGTATTTTGCAATCATTTGCGTAGTGTAATAAAGGCCTTTAGCTTGAAGAACTGTATATGACTGTCTGGGTTTATATTTAACTATCTCATTAAAGTTGTATTTAGCAGTTTTATCTGGTGTCGATTATTATGTTTCCACTGTATAATACGGCAATCCATGCCACCGTCGTAAGAGTACAATAGAGATTGTTTAATTACCAACTCACAAAGCTAAGAATAATTATAAATATTCTGAGTACTTTAAAATGTGTATTCTGTATATAATTAATTACTAATGTTGCATTACTGATATGTTTCAGCCGTGTCGGTGTCAGTGGGGGTTTGGACGCTGGTGGTGATTTCGTTAGAGAGGTACTTTGCCATATGCCGTCCTTTAAAGTCGAGAAGGTGGCAAACTCAATTTCACGCTCACAAAATGATAGCGTTCGTGTGGCTTTCGAGCCTCGCGTGGAATTCACCTATACTGATGGTGTCAACACTTCAGGAAATCCGCGGAAAAGGTGAGTGCAAAGTGTTGATATCTGAAATTTTAAACAATCTACGAAAAATTGTATTTTTCTGTTTGCGTTTAATGAAGTTATTGAAAAAAAAATACGTAACAACTCATTCATATCTTGTTTCCAATTCCCTTAACAAAAACTTCCTTGTCACATAAATGTTGTGATGCTGTGTAACGATATACTAAGTTCATAGACCTTACTCTGTAAATGCCTACCATAGACACTCAACTATAATCGATTATGAATAAGTAAATAAATTTAAAGATAATAGACCTATAAACTGGATGTAGAAGCAAATTACAAGTTGTAAGTTTGTTTATTCCTGCAAAATATGCCTAATATATTTAATATATATTTTACACGTATAACTAATTTTCTCTTCAAGTATCAGGAACAAAAATTATTTTCTCTCATTTACAAGAGTAGCTGTTTTTTTTGCATATGAGCCACTGTGGACTACGTTTGGTTCAACTGATCCCTTCCTGCTTCTCCTCTCTCTTCCTTCTCTCCCACATCGCCTTCATTCTTGATCAATGTCTCTCCCTCCTTTCGTCAGTCCAGATGGCACCTGTCCTCTTCTTGGGGTTTTCCTGAAAACCTTGGACATTTTTACAATTTTTCTTTTTGAGTGACAAGCATTCTTCAATGTCATCTTGAGTAATCTGGAGTTCTTCTATGTCTTTTCTGTTTCTTTGAACCACGTACTGGACATTTTGAGTTTTTTGAAATAGCTAAAAAGCTTACTTGTTAGTTTGTCAGGATTCATTGGTTGAATATGTCCGTAGAAAGTATTTCTTATTTTTATAATTACGCCTGTGATTTTCTCAACATATATGTACAGCTCATTACTGTGGCGTCTCCATCTTTTACTGATCGCAAGATTTTTCTTAATATTTTCCTTTTGGTGACTTCCAGTTTTTCAATCATCATTTTCTTGTTCAAAGTCAGACACTCAGCTGCATAAAATGCTTCCGGGCGAATTACTGTTGAAAAATGCCCAAGTTTTGAATTAATGGATATTGATTTCTTGTTATATATGTCCTTGGTTAAATGGTAAGCAACGTTTATCTTATTAACTCGTGCTTTAGTGGCTTCCTTTTGTGAGATATTGTGTTCAATAACTTCTCCAAGATACTTAAATTTGTCAGTTTCATAGATTTTTTCCGTATCTAGTTTTCATTTTCTTGGATATTGTTTTGATGTTTGCATAAACTTAGTTTTTCAAAATAAATTTGTAAACCCACTATTTCGGCTTGTTCTGTAAGCAATTCCACATGTCTAATGGCTATTTCTAATTTATCTGACAGGATTGCTGGATCGTCTGCAAATGCTAGACAATCGATTGACAGGTTATCTCTTCTATAGCTTTGGCTGATGTGATTATCCTCCACCGTTTTTCTCCATTCTCTTATTACTTTTTCCAGAATTCAGTTAACAAGCAACGGTAATACAACAGTAGCTCTCATTTTATTTATTTATTTAATTTTTTGAAATTATAGATAGTACAAAATTACTTGACTTGTTGGTGTTTCCGTGCGTGATAACCCAATCTCGTTTCTCTGTGCGCTGACCTTACCAGTAACGTTTATGACTTTATTAAGATTCGAGATCTCATTGTGACGAGTTTTATTTTTTATCTCTCGATCTCTCCGCACCACGTCCTTTTCATTGCGTTTCTCTCTTCTCCCTCTATGAGTCATCAGCCACCAGACCTCAGCTCCTCCTATTTTGAGCCTACATAATTAATTTCTGATGCATACAATATTCGACATCCTCAACACTGTGCCTCAGGTTCTTCTCCAGTCTCTGTTTCTCTTGCAGTTCTCCTCCTGCACTGCGCTTTCTCTTACCAAAATCATTAGGCTAATCTTTGTTGCCCCACCAGTCTGTCTTGTCTCCATAATCTTCCCGTTTCCCTCGTTATTCCGTAACCCGTTCATTGTGTTTTTGTCCACCTTCTTTTCACCTACATTACTACGTTTTGAGTGCTTCCGCTGTTTGTATTTCAGCCTTTTCTATGTCCAGTTTGAATATAGTTTCTTCTTTTATGGCGTCACAGTTTGGAGTCAAACCTTACCCTCCATAATCATCCGCCTTCATTTTTTCCTGTCCTTGGGGATCTAAGTTCATCGTTATATTTTAAGCAACGTATCAGCATCCCTCGCCACTGCGTCAATCCAGCAATGCTTGTGTCTTTCGACAGGCCTTCTATCCTCAATCTGACTAAACAGTACCTTCCTAGGTATTTGGTTGCCTTCCATCCTAGTGATTTGTACTGCCCATTGCAATCTATGTAGTCGGATGGTGGTGGCCAGATCATTGTCTTTATACACCTTGTATATTCCTCATTGTGACGCATTCATCATATCCCATTGACCTGGATTAGTCCATACATTCTCCTGAAAATTCTCCTTTCAAAGATATTGACTATGTTAGCGGCTCGTTTATTCAGAGTCCAAGTCTCGCTGCCATATTTTATCACCGGTCTAATCATATCCTTATATAATGTGACCTTGGACTGGCGGTGGATATTCCTTGTCTTGAATATAGTTGTCAACGAAGCATATGCTCTATTTCGGGTCTGTATCATTTTCCTAATTTCGTGTATTTCTTCATTATCTTCTGCCACCCAACATCCTAAATATTTAAACCGATTAACTATTTCCAGGTTTAGTGGTTCGATTTCAAACTGTTCAGGTTTCCTGGTTTTCATTCTAGTGGTGATCTTAACATTTTTTTTATCTGTATTCACCTGTAATCCTGTCTCTTCTGCTTCTCCTTTGATTTCCTGGAAGCACTCTTTTGCTTTTCCTTGGGATCTTCCTATAATATTAATATCATATGGATATCCTACGATCTGAACCATTTTATATTTTAATGTTGCATTTCTATCAATTGACAATTTTCTGATCACATATTCGAGTGCTAAGTTGAACAGGATAGGTGCCAGCCCATAGTCGTGTTTTAACCCTCTCGTGACATTAACCTATATACAGTTTGAATTTATATAGTGCGATATTCCAAAAACATGATTTAAAAAAAATTAATTATGGGTTCTTCCTGAACCCATAATTAATGTTTTTCGTCTGAGAAAACTTTAGGAATAGTGTGTCATCATGATTATGATCACCATATCCAGCCTCGGATAAAACAGTTGTGCCTTTTCCAATTCCAAACACACTGGAACCGATGTATCTACTTCTTTCCAGGGCGCGTAATAGTTCTTTTTCTTGCGGCTTCTACATAGGCCTATATGAAATAATTCAGGGATTCGATCTTCTGACATCGTTAACAAACCGTGCACGCCACTTGCATCCGTATTCCTCTAGCTTCTCCGTAGCATCCTTAATTTCCAGGTCCTCTGTGATTTTCAGCGTATTGATCACCTGATAATGTGTACGAAACCAGTATCTCCAAAATTTCTGCATAAATTCTTCTCGCCAGAATTGTTTCAACATTGAGATCTCCTATTCATACAATATATTTGGGATAGCCGTTATAATACTTTAATTCCTTAGTTATAGTACCTTAGTTGTCCTTTTTGTGAAGGCAAAAATAAATTTGGTTAAATTTTTGCTATAGAAGAAAGGATTCATAAAATGGAAAGAGCATATGGTATAACTAAAGATATTTACAACAAAAAGTGCATATCTAAAAATGCGAAAATAAGGCATTACGGTACAGTAGTGAGGCCAGAATGCCTATATGCAAGTGAATGTCTAGCATTGAATTACAATTTAGACAAACTAGAAATATTGGAAAGACGAATTATTAGGAAAATATTAGGCCTACGAAAAACTTCAGAAGGTTGAAAATTAAGAATTAATTATGAAATATAACAAAGTATAGAAAATATAACAGAAAAAATTGAGAAAAAGAAGAGTATTATTTTTTGGGTATTTATATAGAATGGACGACAATAGGTTAACATCAAATATTTGTGGGGAAAGAAGTCAACATCAAGTTGGATTAAAGAAGTACAAAAGTATCTAGAAAAAAATAATACTTATAAACACAGAAGAAGCAATTGAAAGAAATGTTTTTCTGGCAAAAGTGTTAAAATGGAAGGAGTCCAGGGTAGGAGAGAGAGAAAAATGCTGGTTCAAAGTGGACTGAAGACAGGAAGAAGGGACATATTGAAAAGATGAAAGAATATTGGAGAAAGAGAAAGGAACAAGGAATAAAGAACTGAATTTGGCATGTTGGTCCTTAGATGGCCGATACAAAAAAAAAAAATTAGTTAAAAATGATGCCAGGAAAAAGGAAACGACATCCAAGCAGAGAAAATATACATAGCAATTAATCAACCTAATATAACTAAATTGAAATATGTTACAGCGTTTTGTTAGCATGTTTATCTATTTTAATGCATTGCATAAATTTATCAACTTGTTTAATCTTAAGAAAAATAGAACCACAACATAATGGTAAATGGCATAATCTGTGTAACATCTGCAAGGGCTTTGTTTACGCTATGGAAAAGAATAGAAAATCTACAGCAGGCTAAACGCTCGAGTAAAACTTGTGGATCTGCTTGAGTCGTGACCTACTTTGCAGTGAAAAGTTAAAGGTTTGTCTCCACCTAAAGTTTACTAGCAGCAACTATTGCAAGATACATTTTTATCGCTTGAACAAAAACATCAAGTAACTATTTAAATCAATGTCGTGACGTGGGGGCGCGCGTATTGTGTGCGCATGTGTTTCAATAGTACACGTACTTTGTTAGTTTACATTTTGTGAGAAACGAATCTGTACGTGATCTGTTCAATGATAAGTTAAGTATCAATTATTTTTATTGGCGAGGTCACCCAATTAGGGACATACGGTTTAACTGTACGTATTAGGGTGGGCCGAAATACATTTGTTTTTCAATTCGCTATACCACGGAAAACTTGCTCCTAGGACAGATAAGTAAAATAAAAAAAAAGAAGTCGGAAGAGCCATTTGAGGCAATTTAGTAGTGAATATTTCCCCTGGATATGTTACTAGCATAACGCAGGGTAAGACGTATGATGGCTCTGCCACCTTCAGGCTTAAAGTCCAGCCCGATTTTCTGTCTGGGTGTTCTCCCATAAACTGGCTGTCTTACCAGACTAAAGAGACCAGTTTTCCCTGTTGACATGTCCATAAGGATCTTTAATGCGGTGGTTTCTCCTTGCTTCCCACATCCTACGTCGTTGACCAATGGAAGGTCATCCGTCTTTAGGGGCAATTTCTCACCCCTAGGGCAAGAAGGTGCCCTAACCTCTAATTGACAATGACAAGTAGAGGACGGACAGCTTAGAGCAGTTGTCACTCGGTCTCCAGAGCCGCGTTACCCACCTGTAGGTGGTGCCCATTCTCCAGCATTTGAAGATGCGGCTGGATATTTCCCTTCATCAAGGAATGAGATCACAATGCTCATCCTCTACAGTATTCTGGGGGACTCACTCCAGTGGCTCTTCCCACACTTCTTTGTGGGTCTGAGAATTGGACGTTAACGAAAGGCTAGGCCAGTCGCATCCAAGTAACTGAAATGAGATTTCTCAGACACGTGGCAGGGTACATTCTCCATGATCATGGAAGAAACACTAATATACTTCAGGAACTGAATAATATGAGTATACTCGACAGGATTGCCCAGTATCGGCTCAATTGGTGGGAACGTCTTTGCCGAATGGATGACTGCCGCATCCCCAGACAACTATAGAAATATAAGCCGATGGGACGGAGAGGTGTGGGACGTCCGAGGAAGCACTGGAATGACCAGCTCTAATATTAATTACTAAAAAAAAGAAAGAAAGAAAAAATTAGTTAATATCTTTCGGTCGCGCATCACCCCCCCCCCCAAACATCATAAACACTTATCAATTTTAACAATTTTTCCTAATTAAAAAAGCGAAACTTTTTCTACGTATGCCAAACGCTACAGCTTTCGGTAAGTAAAGAATAGCACACGGAAGATAAATAAACTAAAAAAGTATAGATATTTCAAATTTTATTGGTCGTGCATTGCACTTGAAGAACACATCTTTATCATTAAAATTACAAATTTTACATTTTGACTTAAATAGTTAATGATGAATGTTATGAGCTATGGCGTTATGTTAATAGTCTGTTACTCATTCTTTTTGCTATAAGGTATTTTAAACTCCGATTTGTGAGAAAAACGTGCCATGATTGATCGTGAAAGAAGCGTCGTTCTGATGAACCCATCCCTGGACTTTGCACCAACGACTTTTTGTGACGCTTCTGTCACCAGCTTCACACACCGCTCCACTGCTTGCGTATGACATGGAAACTTGTCAAAATTCCATTCAGCTACTGTTTCTGATTTTATTACAGACGAAGTCTCCTCTTGACTTGACTTCTTGACTTAAAGTATGTCTCTTGACTTAAAAATTACCTTTAGATACGACCGTGAACTAATTAAAAACGATGAAAATTCTTTTCGCCAGTTCAGTAGATAGTGTCTCATAACGTATCAAAGTAGAGAAAATTTTAACTAACATCTGAATGTAGTATTATTAAATTTATTTAATGTTATAAATTTCAAAATTTTGGGATCCCAGGATCTAAGAAAGGAATTCTTTTTTTTTTTTTTTTTTTTTTTTTTTTTTTTTTTTTTTTTTTTTTTTTGAAAATCCAACTGGATGTTAGACTAAAAGGAATTGTAACCCAAATTTTAATGTTTTGAATTGATATTTTTTTACATTATGATTGTGTTCTCTACAATTCTTATAGTAGGCCTGCTATTGAAATAGTTGATAATCAATGTTTTTGTAATTTTCTCTATAATTAATAAAAAATCTACTGTTGAAATTTATGTAATAGTAAATGTACTTCATTCTCAATATTGAGGGAGCTCTACAGAGAGCATAAATATATAAATACAAAAGATATGTCTCTATCTATGTGTTACTCTCTGTCTCCACACTCTCTACTTGTCTGTCTGTCTGTCTGTCTGTCTCTCTCTCTCTCTCTCGCTCTCTCTCTCTCTCTCTCTCTCTCTCTCTCTCTCTCTCTCTCTCTCTCTCTCTCTCTCTCTCTCTCTCTCTCTCTCTCTCTCATAAGATATCATTGCGTAAAGTGTTAGCGTAACTAGGAACTTTTGCTGGGGGGGGGGGATGAGACTTACGTTCGGCTACAAACTTTGGACTCGTCCCCATTTTTCTCATGACAAATGAGGAACTCAAGACTCTTTCCATAGAATTTTATAAATACATTTTATGAAATTCTTAAACATTTCAAAATTACTGAGAAAACTAACGTGAAGTAGGCCTAAACAATTTGGAAAAGCGCTGACGTCACAATATTCTACCTTGGTCAATTATTATTAAACTTAAAGGTAATACACCTTATGTCATTAGGACTTACTTGACTCAAGTCCTTAAATTCGTAGGTCTCGACGACATTTCTCGAGCATGTTGTGTCCATTGCCAGGGCCTTCACCTCCCTCCATGTCTTCTTGATACCAGCCAGTCCTCTTTCCGTAGTCCTCTTGCAGGTGTTCCTCGGTCATCCACGTCTGTGGCTACCTTGCGGATTCCAATTCAGTCCCTGTCTAGCGATATTTTCTTGTGGTTTTTCAGGGTGTGACCGATCCACCACCATTTTCTTCCCTTTATCTGTAGTTGGATGATACTCTGGCAATGGATGTCATTAGGACTCACCTTAATTCTAAATTTATATTGTACAGAGATATTGTAAAAATCAATCTTTCTGAAAGTATTTTGAAAACCCAGGTTTATTTTAAGGACTATGTCCAAAGAATGTAACTGATAGCTCATGTTATAGAAGTTAATTTTCTATAAAATCCAGCAGTAAAATATAATTTTTCCAAATTAAAGTTAAGAAACTGCTTGTTTATGTATGCAAAGACGACGTTCAAGCCACAGAGATATTGAGATAGTGACGTCATGACACTGACTTGTAAGGCGAAGTGTGTCTGGGTAAAAAGATGTCTTCGTTTTCTGGGGCAAATACGTTTCCTGCGGTTTTGTTTTTATAATGTTACGTTATTTACCAAATTTTTGAGTGATTGTCATTATTAAAAGAACTCTATTTTATTAATTTACAAATAGGCTATTGTAATTGCTTATATTTTTATTATTATTTATAATAATATATTTATTTATTTATTATTTATACTGTTACGACATTACAGAACAGTCTACGTGTTTGTCGAATGTGCCAGAAGAATCTCGCTGTAATGTGTGTGGCATACGTGACTCTAGACGCATTCGCGAGACTTTTCTCGAAGCCGCCAGCCGCGCGGACTGTGTCAAGTCCGCAATTAATTACGTAGTACACACTGGCGCTAAGAGTAGTTTGGAACGTTCTGGTCTGTGACCGGAGGTATAAATACATGGCGCCAGCGGCCTTAGTTTTCAGTGTTAGTTGCGATATATATTTACAGTGCGGTCCAACTTATTGTCGGCCGATTACAAGTGATTATCGGGCGATATTACTGGGTGCGTTCAAGTGGTTATTAATGAAGTGTTTAATAATCGGGCGGGATAATTGTAATAGAATTGTGTTTAATTTTAGTGGACATATTACTGCGTGTGAACAATTTTTATTTGAATTGTTGTAGGAGATTGTGTTGTAATTACGAACTGTTTAACTGTGAAAATTAAAGCTGGTGATTAGTGACTTAATTGGTGTCTTGATTTTGTTTCCACTGTACCTACGACGATCGAGTAGACCGTCGTAACAGTGGTGTCAGAACTGGGATAGAACGGTTAACAGTGGAAACAGTGGACACTTTGTACAAGACGAGTGTAATTCGTAATTAATCGGAAAATAATAGATGCTAGTCAGATGATGGAAGCTTTCCAAACGCTGCTGCGGCAGACACAGCCAGAAGCAAAAAGACGACAAAGAGAAGAACTAAGACAAGAAAGAAACGAATCAGAAAAACGACAGGATGAGAAACGCAGAAAGAAGGTGGAAGAAGCAGAAAAACGACAGGATGGAAAACGCAGGCAGAAGAGGCTGGGGAACGTCATAAAGCACTAATTCTAGAAACAGAAGAAAGACAAAAAGAAGAACATAAGCAGGAGGCAGAGGAACGGAAGCGTGAAACAGAAGACATCAACGAGTTAATACAGGAGCAAAAGCAGACACAAGAACAAACCGCTGCAGAGTTGAATCTCCTACGAGGTAAGCTTAATAAACAATTTACTAAAATATCGGAGGCACAAGAATCGATGACATAAAAAATAGCTGAAGTAGAAAAATCTGTTTCGATTTTTGAAGAATCGAAGTCTACAAAAATATCTGTCATAGAAGAATCTGTGTCAAATAAAATATCTGCAGTAGAAAACACAGTTCATGAAAATACAATCAAAACAAATTTCTGAACAGACTGTACCAATGATAAAGACAGAGAAAGACACAGAAAATAAGTCAATAGAGAAGGTCACCTCGTCTGCGGTTGGGACAGTTCATGTCAAGGCCCCATCCTTTGATGGAAGCACGAACTGGGCGACGTATTTACGCCAATTTGAAGCTGCTGCATGCGCAAATAATTGGACAGAGAAAGACAAGGCTGTTTCACTCGTTCTTCCATTAAAAGGACCTGCGGCAGAATTACTACAGAAAGTGCCATCTGACAGCCAGAACATCTATGCCGAATTGATAAAAGTTCTAGAATTACGCTACGGTGATAAACATTTGCGAGATGTGTACTACTCTCAGTTGAGAACAAGACGACAACGTTCCGGGGAGAGTCTTCAAGAGATTGAAGCAAGTATCGACAGATTGATTAGATTGGTCTATCCTGAAGCACCAGAAGATTTTCGAATAAGGTTTGCGGTGCAGACATTTATTGATAGCATCGGAGATTGTGAACTTCAGCAAGTGTTACGAATGGCAAGGCACCTAAGTAGCTCAGAAGCTCTTATTCACGCCCTAGAGTTTGAAGCTGCCAAGTCAGCGTCCCGCTACATTAATGGGTTTGTGCCATCACATTGCAGTCAGAAGATCCCTGTATCACATTACCGTTACGATAGGTGCAGAAAAACAATGTTGTTGGACAAACAATTCAAAAGTTCAAGAGAGTCGCAACGATTTGAAAAAGACAGAAGACCAAAATGTTACAACTGTGGAAAACGTGGTCATCTACAGGTAGACTGTTGGGAGAAAAAGATATCGAGAGAAGAGAGTGATCGCACCAATTGGAGAAGTAAAGCCCCAGAACAGCACACTGTTTCCACGCTACATACGACAAGTGTATGTTAATGGATTTGCAGAAGGTAACCAACATTATTTACACTTGACACGGGCGCAACAGTGTCCATTGTGCGCTCTGACTTAGTCATCAACCGCCAGCCTCTAATTAGCTCTTGTACAATACAGACTGTGACTGGAAGCCCCGTCAAGGTGCTAGGAAAGGTAGACGTACGTGTACGCCTGGGTCTTCTCGAGTTAGCCACCAAATGCTCGTTGCAGACATTGTCGATGAAGTGATTCTTGGCACGGACATTATGAATGGCTACGGATTCGTTGTGGACTTAAGAGAGAATGTCCTGATGGTTGGCCAAGAGAAGATAAAGCTTTGCATGGCTAAAATGATAGGGTCTACCAACCATTCGATTAAGCGAGTGGCATTAGTCGAAGAAAAAGTCAACAGGTCTGGGTAAGAGGAAGCCTCCCTATTGCAAGCGGAAATGGAGGAAGAACTAGCATAGGAAATACAAATAAGTTTAACGACAAAAGAAGTGTTTGGAAAGCCAACTATGGGTGTCGATACAAAACTGTTGCTTTTTCCTGAGCTGACAGAAGCCCCCGAGAGGAAAGTGGCTGAAGATGAGGTTACGCAAGAGGTTGTTGACGAGAACCAAACAGACTTGGATCAGCCAGTGGTGTATAGATCATCAGTACACTACACAAGCGGCATGACTTCAGCAAAATTCGTCTTCCTGTGGACTTGATTTTCGGATCACACGAGACTGAATTCGAAGAACCGGAGAATTATCTTTCGCAAGGACGTCCACCTAGATCGCCTGGTCGAGTATTACTTCAGAGATGGTTTGCCAGTTCGGGACGAACAGGCTTAAGGAGGAGGCAGTGTTACACCATTACAAAACATTCGACGTGTTGCTCGAATTCATCGAATAATTCGAATATATAGAATAAATATACCTGATAATTTATTGTATTACCATGCGGGTTTAAATTATTTATAAATTAATAAATTACCTTAGATCTCTTTGAACGTCTGCATGGATAGAAATACATAGAGAAACAAAATTCAAAATCTTGAGGTTCTCTGCGGTGAGAAGAAGACGAGAAAGGGGTGGACAGTGGAAAGGAAGGCGGCGCATAGTGTGCGAATGAGGACGTTCTGGCAGGAGAAGAAAAGGAAATGATATTCACGTGGTCCATGGCTGACGTGTTCGTGTAAAAAAAAAAATAATACATTAGATCCGTCACGTGACTTCGTTTTCTATTTAAAATGACGCGTTTCGGAATATATGTTCCATCTTCAGGTTAAAACACTCAGTTGAGGTCGTTAAAGGTTAAAATCACATTACTCCGGTACCCGGTCGGCCTTCAAAGGGTGCGCATCCATACGGACGTGTGTAAGTACAAAGTAATGTAATTTTAACATTTAACGACCTCAACTGAGTGAATTAATCTGAAGATGGAACATATATTCCGAAACACGTCATTTTAAATAAAAAACAAAGTCACAACACGGATCTAAGGTGATTTATTAATTTATAAATAACAAAGTGACTTGGATACTAATAACAAATTTAAATTATTGTTGGCTGGATGTCGTGTATAGTGGCAGATGTAATAACGGGTTATAACGTTCAACGCTGGTGCTAAGCAGCCATGCAGTCGACACGTGGTTGCCTGCGGGAGCAGCAACGGTTTTACTCCAGACGTACAGCGGGTAATTACTTGCTACGGCCAGTGTAAATTGGGAATATAATATCAAGTCTGAACCCTGTGAGATGGCGGTATGGTGTTTGTAGGGACACGTCCACAGACAGTATGTAAGTTCTCCCGCTAATCATTGTTAGAAATATTGAAAGAAAGAGAAAAAGGGTTACACAATTTAATGAATACTAAAACTAAATTTGATAATGAAGAAATATTTTATAATATAATTAAGAAGTAAAAGATAGAGGACGGATACATTAAGAATTAAATTGCATATATGGATGTTTTTCAAATAAGGGTGAGTGACCGCGCCCACAAGTATGAATGAGAAAGGCTTTACAACGTTAGGTTTTAAAAATAATGCACACCCACACACGCGCGCGCGCACCCACACCCACACACAACACACAAACACAAGGAATGTGCTAGAAAAATATGTAACTATACAGACGGGGGGTGACAAGGCTCGGAGGTTGGGAAGGGACATTTGACTTAGGCCTATAGCTTGTTTGCTGGGGTGTGCAACAAACAACAAGAGAATTGGTTTTATTCTCTTGTTGTTATTTCCGATCTGACGGTGAGCTTAGAAGCTAGAAAGCGCCAGTCGGAATATTTTTTCTATAGTGGTGTGCAACAGTTATAATTCTGTTTGAAAAGTTTTTGTGTCGCATAAATGAATAAATTTATTTCATTTTCTTTTCTGTCTGAAGTGTTACAAACGTGGCTGACAAAGCTTGCAATAAGCAAAAACTGGTTCAGGCTGCTTGTAGTTCCAGATGTGCTTGAATTAATAACTAATTAATTTACTTGAAAGAACAAAAGGCCGTGTCCTCTGGAAGCATGCTGTTGCCGCTGACGATGTCGTGCGGGGGCCTGTCGTAGAGAGGTATTTCTTGGGTACCCTCACGAAGTGTCAGCCGCCGTCTGTATAAGTATGTGCAGATTACATCAGCGAACGATAGCTTCCTGAAGAAAAAAATCAAAAACTGCCGGTACTCTTCCACCAAGCCGATGCTTGGTATGTTAAGTTCCCAGCACAAAAGGCGGAGTTGTAGAAAATTATGTTCCTGACTCTGCTCGCCCAATTACAAGCTTGGACCCCAGTACCTTGGACTGAGCAAAAAAAGGTCTACCGGCAGAGTACTGAATTAGTTTCGTAAAAAAAAAAGGTGGGGGCGTGACGTCGAACAACAGAAACAAACCTCAGAAGATTACACCACCAACCCGATACGATACGTCACGGACGCATCATTGTTTGGATTAATAATAACAACGACATACGCGGTGGGGATAACTGCAACAATCATAAAGCACTGTAATATTACAAACGTTCTGTCTGTTAAACACGATACCATATCATAAGATTCTTAGATACATTACTGTGATAAACGCAATATGTATGTCACGTTCTTTACAGTAATAAACATACTTCCTTTGACAGTAACAGTCTGCAGCATAATGTGCAACCATCTAAACAACTGTTGGAACATTCGTTCCGTGATATCACGAAATGTAATCTTGTTGAGACGTTATTGCAGTTTCTTGAGACGTATGCTCATAATGACTTGAAAGCTTATGTTTTTAAATGCTGCTGTAATAAATTTCATTGGCCATAGAATACGTAATTCTGAGACAAGTTCTTAGCAATATACGTAACGGAGTAGAATATGAATGTTGTAGGAATAATTTACGACATGAAATGTTTACGTAATATACTGTCCCAAGATTGTAGATATTTGCATAAACACTATTATTCACATTAGTATATAGTTAAAGTTCTTTTAAAACATCGTAGCTTTCAACAAATAATAAGTAATAGTTGTTTACAGTATCACAAAAATTCTGTATATTGTAACGAGAATCGTAACGAAGACCCAGAACATTCTCCACCTCCCTCCCCACCCAACCAGTATGGCAGGTGTTGCCTCAGTCAAGGCCGCTCACAAGTAGGTTCCAGTGTATTCAAGAACACTTGAAATACGCATCACGTGACGTGAAGTGAGGATGGTGGATTTCTAGAAGGCGTGCGATACATATAGAAAGCCATAGCAGCCGGCTTGTCAGTTCTGTGGTTAATTAATGATAATGTGATGTATTTATAATATACACACACTTATTGTTTTACTAATGGTACCTATAATTTCAATTTTATATTGTATTGTATTTATTGTTTATAGCCTAAAGTTACCACACTATATATAGTAGGCCTATAGTATAGTATATATATACTATATATAGCATATAGCATAGTATACCGTATGGTACCTTTAGGCTATAAACAATAAATACAATACAATAGAAAATTGAAAAAAAGTTCTGTGGTATTGAGCGATTTCTTCAGCGCGGATCGGTGTTTGTAGCGAAGTGTTGTTGTGCGGAATTCTTTATAGTTGACATTATTACTATGTGTGGACAATTTTTACTTGAACTGTTGTAAGAGACTATCTTGTTGATTACAAAATATTAATTGTGATAATTAAAGCTGGTTATTAGTGGTTTCATTGGTGTCTTGTATTTTGTTTTTCACTGTACCATACGACGATTAAGGAAACCGTCGTAATAATATTTTTATGTTTTAATATTATATATTTATATTATTTAAGATTCTTGATCAAGTAAAATGTCTGTAACTAATGATCTCAAAATTTCAATGGCAGACAAAGCAATAACAAACAACAAAATAGTAAAACCAGAATGTTTTACTGGAGAAAAAATGCTAAAACAAAACCGCACAGATATCAGCAAATTAAGTAGTATTTTTTTTTTAACGTTAACTAACACCTCAGAAATTTGGTAGTCCGAATCGTCTAGACTGTTTGAAGAAAACTGAGGTTATAGTGTAACATACAGTGATTGGAATAGCTTCTACATAGGCCAAACCAGTAGGCTTATCACAGAGTGGCTTAAGAACACATAATTAAAAACAGGAATTGAAAGAAATATATACAATTATGAACCCTTTAATAGATCAGATTATACCTACATAGACTTTAACCGATATACTTACCTTATATAGAGTATAGATTATATCTACATGGGCATAGGCCTAAATTTCAAGTCTTACATACATGTGTATATCAAAACTATAAAAGAATTGCCTTATAGAGCTACAGGAAAAACACCACAAAGAAAATAAGAATAAAATAAAATAAATAATAGAAACACACAATTAAGAACTTATCAGAAAGAATCATACAGTAATAATAATAATAACTCAAAAATGCGCTAAATTGACATACGTAAAGAGTTCGTGACAAAATTGTTAAAAACTGTATAAAAATACAAACATCAAGGTAACTTACAAAAGGAACAAAAACAATATATTAAATACTAAATAACTCATGCAAAAAAGGTCAAAGATGGTACAATATACTATGAAATATAAAAACTGGACTACAAAGGCTGCAAAAAATTGTACATACACCGGACGACGAAAAAAAAATTAAAAACGTTACTTTGAACACCTAAATCAAAAACAGACAATCATAAAAATTAACCTCAAATGTTACCATAATGATATCTGACAAAACTAACACATGTATAAACATACAACAACAAAAACTAATACCTGAATTAATATAAATGAATATAAAAACAACACAGTTTTACTAAACATTAGAAACAGTCAAGAAACAAATAAATATTGTTACGGTATTGCATAACGTTCTAGTTGTTTCTCTGCTATCCCAGCAGAGCCCAGCTGTATTGTTTGTGTGCGTACGTATTGCTACATTGAGAAGGAAGACAATTACGTGACACTTAACATGCGTCAACAATCGAGGCTGTTCCACACTTCACCGGTCACGCACTGTGTTCAAGGCCGCAATTAATCATGTTCTAGTGTTTTCGAGTAGTGTCGAGGCGTTGTATGGATTATTCTCGACATGGTATCTATTTACACAACGACAGCTGCCGCTTATAAGTCAGTTTAAGTGGCGATTTATTCAAGTCAGGTTCGAAGTATCGTGGTGAAGTGTGGTGTATTATAATTAGTGCGGAATTCTTTATAGTTGACATTATTATTACGTGTGGACAAAAACTGGAATTATTTTACGAGTTGGTTACGAATTCTGTGTGTGATTAATTACAGCTGGTGATTAGTAACTTGATTGGTGTCTTGTATTTTGTTTTCCATTGTTCCGTACGACGATCAGTGAGACCATCGTAACAATATGTATCCACATCATTTTACAATGACGCCAATATCACCAACCAGCAGCTAACAGGAACCAACAACAGCAATCTTTCACAAAAATGGCTGACTATGAGCGTACTGCTTAGTACACGCATGTTTCAAGTAAGAAAAAAACGTCTTCATTGTGTAGTAGTATTAAATTAAAAAAATTAACTAGTATATTGAAGATAATTTAAAATATGCAAAGACACGAAATTAACAAAAGTTGTTAGCTGTGTGATCTGATAAATTTCCATTACAATCATATGATTCGCCGTACAAAACACAAGGGAATCATGATCATCTTCTTCACGGTTTTAGGCTTTAGCGGCCTGTTCCTATTCCACAGTCCACTTTTCTTACTTTTCTTAGGTCTACCAAATTGTCATCCTCCTCTAGAGTTGTAATCTTTTGCCATCTTCGGAATCCATTTTCTTCTGTATTCTTTAATCCTTTCATTAACTGCAAAAATATGTAAATCGCTTCTTAACTCCTCATTTCTTATATGATCTCTTATATCATTTCTTATAACTCCACATCTATTACACATTTTATGTAAGATGTATATTGCTCGCTAGAGATCGTCTTATGAAGTTACTTACTTACTTACTAGCCAACGCCCACCCTTGGGTGTTGAGCCATTAGGCGACGCGCTGACCAGTAGCGTCGGGCTTCGGCGATCTCGGTGTCCTCGTTGGACGGGGTGTGGTCCAAGGCCGGGCAGTCTCTCAGATGGTCGGCGTCCATCGTCGCGTGGCCGCACAGCTGGCACTCAGGGGTTGGCAGCGCGTGGAGGCGGTGGAGATGTGAAGCGTCTTATAAAGTGGCGACTATAGCTTGGTCAACCGCGAAGAGAATGGTTTTCAAGCTTTTATTCCGGTGGATTTTAATACCGTCACGGCATTGTCCTTTTTATTTTTTGAGGAGATCATCTAGATAAAGGTACTGGTGACTTCTCTTACGCCTTGGTTTGTTTCAATCGAGATACATTATTCTCCGTCGTCTATGATTACCGCGGAGTATCTATATAAACTCTTTATAGCCTGAACTATGTGTTGCGGTATACTTTTATTTTCAATAATAACTTTGGTCTGATCACTCAGTGAAAAGCTTTGTTGAAATCGATAAATTCAATATGTATTTCTAAATTCTTTTCACGTCGTTAATCTATCACTATGGTCTATCTACGGTTAATCTACGGTAATCTATGGTATTCTATGGTAAATCTACAGTCTATGTAAGAGCGTCCTATCCTAAAACCAAACACAAGGGAATAAAGGTCAGTATTGTAGTTCAAAGACAGCCAGTGCGACCTTAGAACCACGCGTAACATTGTCACAAAACCAGCGCGTCAGTTTCTGTTTGTTTTAATTTTTGACATGTGCTCAGCAAGTTACGATATTTTGTCTGAATATTTTTAACCACTTATATCAAGCGAATTCTGTTGAAGTGAAACACAAATAAAATTGTCTTCTTTTAAAATAAACGTGTCGTCAATTATTAGCTTGGAACAATTAAATACGGTATTGTTACGGCGGTCTGACTGACCGTCGTATGGTACAATGGAAAACAAATACAGACACCAATGAAGGCACTAATAACAAACTTTAATTATTAAATGCTCCAAACCGGATGTCTCCTAAGGGATAAGGAAACCCTTACTCTCGCACGCGCACTTACAATCGGCCCGTCCCCGCCAGCCACGAAACGGGCCGTCCAACACAAATCTATAAAATTTTTAATTAGCTTATAATCCAAATTAAACTATAATTTTTGTCATCTCCGTGGAATTGTGAGAAAATTGAGTACAAACAACACGTAAATACAACAACCATAAATATGAGTATTTTAGGGATTTCTAAAGCAAACACAGAATTGGAGTACTTAACAAAGATTTTATTATAAAGTAATAAGTATGTTGGTAATATCTCGATGGTTATAAACAAAAATGTATTTACAATTTACATTCATGGTACAGAATTACGTCGGTAATATGAAAATTTGTATTTTTCTATAATAACAAATGCTGTCTTGTATGTAATATTCATAAAACAATTGTTTTATTTGAAAATGTATCCCAATGAAAATATGATTGATAACTAATACAATTACTTATTTACATACTATATTATTTATTATTATTATTTCTCCCTATCTTTCCAATCATCGTCTTCAATAGCTCGATCTCTCATGCTTTTCCTAATTCCTGTTCTCCATTGTGTTGACAGTCTTCCTTTTCTTCTCCTGTTGTGTGGTGTGTAAGTCAATGCTTTCTTTGGCCATTGCTTCTCCTTCATCCTCATTACATGACCATACCATAGCAACTGTCTGGATTCTACTCTTTCTGCTGTTGTAAATACGCGCCCTGTTTTTCTTCTTATATCTTTGTTTCTAACATGATGCATTCCAGAAATATTGTATGCTCTTCTTAAGAAGTCCACTTCCACAGTTTCTATCAACTTTTTCTCTGTATCTGAAAGTTGCCAGCATTCGCAGCCATAAGTTAAAATGGGCTCCACAGTAGTTGTGTAGATTGTCAGTTTATTATGAAGTTTCATTTTTTTCGACAAAAGTAACGAGTTTAGCAAACGAATAGGCTTTATTCCCTGTTGTATCCTATTTTTGATGTCTTTTTTTTTTGTTCCATCTACTGAAATAATGCTTTCCAAATATTTTAATTCTCTGCACTTTCTGATTCTATGGATTTGCAGATCTGGGTCTTCTTCTTGCATGTCTCCTACTTTCAGATATTCTGTTTTAGTAGTGTTTATGTTTAGACCCCATTTCTCGTACTCCTCTTTCAATTTTCTAAAAATATAGTCTGTGTCGTCCTCGTCACACGCTATAATTGCGTGATCGTCGGCAAATAGGAGAGTTGTTAAGCACTGCTCATCCATTTGAATTCCCATTCCTGATGTTTTTCTTCTCCAGGTACTGACGGCTTCTTGGATATATATTTTAAACAGGGTAGGTGACAAGCTGTACCCTTGCTTAAGCCCTTTTGTGGTAGGAAAAGATTGTGACAGAATTTTTCCCACTCTCACCAAACTCTTTGAGTCCTTATATATGTTCCAGACAGCGCGAACTTAAATTTTCCTCAGGCAAAACTTTGTTAATGTTTCAAAAAGTCTTTTTAAGGGTACTGTGTCGTAAGATTTCTCTAAATCGACAAATACAAGGTGCGTAGACAGATTGCGAGACTTTCGTTTTTCTAGTATTTGTTGTAATGCAAATATGTTGTCATGCACGGAATCCAGACTGCTCTTCTATGTCTTACCTACTATATTTGCAATATAAATATCATTTTGAAATTTAAGCACAGTACTGAAAAATACTAATTTTTAAAGCCAAAATGAATATTAAATTATAATTAGTTATACACCTTAAATATATCACAACCACGTCGTGTTTGGTGTCATTTTCTTTAAAATGTTATGAAGACTACAAATATACTGAGCTCCTTTGTTAAAAAAATTCATATTATGAAAGTCGCAGTTACGTAGTGGACGCTCCAGTAGATGAGTCATATTTCAGGCTTGCGGGCCAGCTGCCCTTGTGTGTGTGTGTGTGTGTGTGTGTGTTAGTAAGGGTCTCCTAATCCCTCAGGTATCATGCGACTTGGAACACCATAAAATTACAAATAACAAATGTTAATCAACTCGTAAAATAATTCCAGTTAAATTTGTCCACACGCATAATAATGTCAAATTATAGAGTTCCACACTAATAAAATAAAACGCAATAACACTTCTTACAATACTTCGAGAAACACTCGATCCGTAATAAGGAAAATCGCTGAGCTAACTAATCTGACAAAGCCAGCCTCTGTCCCTTATATACGTAGCGCACGTGTTCTGAAATGCTTTTTCTATCCTAAATGCGGTGTGCGGTGGGTGTGTGCGTATTTCAAGTGTTCTGCAGCGGTCTCGGTCAGTTGCGCTCCGTAGTTTTAATTACGGACCGAATCTGTCATTTAGAAACATTGCTATTCTGAATTTTGATGAGATTTCAATTCTGCAACTTTTTTTTGTGCGAGTAATAATCTCTTTCTTCCAATATTTTTGTTACATTAGGTCAGGTTAGGTTATGTTATGCCACGTTAGGTAAAGTTATGTCAGGTTAGGTTAGGTTAGGTTACGCAAGGAATTGATAGAATTATAAAGGTAATTTCTGTATTATTATTATAACATGAAAATGCAGCTAATCGCAATTGAGCTGGTTCAGATTTCTACCTCGGTTGCAAATGACCGGGTTTTACACGATTGTGCCATAACTGATCACGGACCTTCTCCAAAGTACTCTGGAACGTACTTGTGTGCGGTCGTCACACCTACTCGACTATCGGTGGGACGGTTGGAGGACGCTTTCGGGTGTTCGATATACTTCTCGTTACAGTGTAAAAATAATTACAATACTTGGCCATTTCTAAAGTATTAAATTTTTAATTAAAATCGTATTGACACTACTTGTCACGCAGATTCAATAAAAACAGTTAAAAATGGAATAAATAAAAGTTCGCACTACTTCGTGCTTCGTTTTCGCCTCAGTTGCTTAACAGACAAACTAATGAAAACCTTGAAAATCCATCTGTTATAATTAAATTTTTTCATCACTTATATTGGCTGAAAAACGTACATAGTTGCCTGTGTCATTTCATACTAGTGGCGATAGGCGTCTCTGTATATTTACACCGTCATGATGTGTTTTTAGCAATAAAACAGCTCAATCGCTCAGAAGCAGGCGATGAATTTAGAATTGCATTCAGAAGCTGATAACTTTACAGATACCTTTAAAAAAAACGAAACAAGGATAAGATTTGCTATAACTTTTCTCCATACAATAGATTATTATTGACAAGAGTTTTATAACTGCTAAATTTGTTTGTTGTTTTACAATTTCCTTAAACAAACTTAGGAATATCTGTGGAACAATTCACAGATACCTTAAAAAAACATGACAAAGAAGGAAACAAGGATAAGGTTTTTTAACACTGTAGCGGTACCAGTTTTGATGTATGGAGACGAAGCCAAAGTTATGACAGAAATAGACAAAGCAAAGATTCGGACAGCGGAGATGAATTTTATGATGAGTACTTTTAGCTGTAGTATTCTTGATAGAAATAAGAATGTGGATATAAGGAAGCAACTGGAGATCGATCCACTGTTGGAAGATCTAAGGAGGAGAAAAAATATCGGCATGGAGAACCATACATGACTTCCGTGTTCTAAGATTTATATTTAAAATAATTTTCGAAATTAAATATTTCCATCAAATAAAATTCTATAAGGTGATGGCAGTCCCCACGCTATTAAACGGGCCCGAATCATGGGCACCAAGAAAGAAAGATTATAGACAGATGGAAACGTCTGAAATGAAATAGCTTAGATTTGTGACAGGTTGTATGGAAAGAGCATGTTACGTGCATGTCTCCAGAAAGAATTCCAAGAAAAATCCTGAATTATAAGCCAACCGGAAGAAGAAATGTTGGCAGACCGAGACGGAGATGGTAAAGCCGGAACAGGCAGCCTGCCCAATCCTGGACAGATAGATGATGATGAAATATTTCCATAGAAACTACTTCTTTCTTCAACATTAACCACAGTACTGGTGCGATCCCTTACGTGTACCACCACACGTTAGCGCATTCGATTTTCACTGATGATGGCAGTCGATGGCACTGCCAAAACGTTGGACCACGGCCAAACAGCCCGGGAAGTATTTTAACAACAAACTACTTCTTTGTTGCCGATAACGTACGACACATATACAAATTATCCCCTCCCCCTTCAACAATTTTTTTTCGCCATCACCATACTTCCATTTCCTTGTGGAACATGGAAGTAAAAATGATCCCTTTACATTCAACCACCATTTTCATTGATAGAAAATTCCGCCTTCCCCCTTCAACTACCCTTTTTATTTATAGATATTTCTTCTGCCTTTCTACAGTGGCTTATTATGACCTTCTTTTCATGATACTTTATTTATGAAAATTAAGTACTTTACTCTTGTTAAAACAAAAAATGGTGCAGGTAAATTACCCCTTCCCCTAAACCAATCTTCACCAAAATCAACAGGCCTTGAGTCCTCTACAATTCAGGCATATATGCAAAAAGTTATTTGATTCTGTTTGAATTTGCGGCAGTTATCGTTCACCATAGAAAAAATTCGACACACACACACACACACACACACACACACACACACACACACACACACACACTTTTTAAAAAATGATTTTTCTTCATGTTTTGAGGGTAGTACAATCAGAATCGGTCGTTATCTCGTACACGATTTTTTCGCCATCACCATACTTCCACTTCCTTATGGAACATGGAAGTAAAAAAGGTGGTGTGAACATTTGGGAAGAATGGCGGATGACAGGATTCCAGTGCTAGTAGTGTAACATAGACCTGTAGGAAAGAGAGATGTAGGACGGCCTAGAGCAAAGTGGGTCCGGGAACAGGTTCAGGATAGAGCCTAATCCTTGAAGTCGATGAAGATGACAATTTCCTAGCTCCAACAAATCCCGTCTATTTGTTCTGATAGCCCGTTATTATTTCATTTTGTAAGTCCTCTGCTATTAATCACATAGATTACCAAAAGGATCCCCATGACGTATACTTTTATTTTCATAACACTTCAGTATCTGTTGTATACATTTTAACTACGATGTCGACTCATAGTATGGCTTCTTTAAGACTGTCGTTAAACTGAAACTGAAAGTTATTCAAGGTACTTTCGGAAGCAAATATACTGGACAGTATTATTGGCTTTAGTTAAATCAATAAACATAAGCTGCGTTTTTACTTCCATGTCCCATAAAGGAAGTATGGTGATGACAAAAAAAAAAATCTTTTCCAAACAGGGCTGATTCTGATTGCGCTATCCTCAAAACATGAAGAAAAGTCATTTTCCGAAAAGTGTCTGTGTGTAGAATTTTTTCTATGGCAAACGATAACTGCCGCAAATTCAAATAGAATCAAATAAGTTTTTGCATGTGTGCCTGAGTTTGGACTCAATGCCTATTGATTTTGGTGAAGATCGGTTAAGGGGAAGGGGTAGTTTACCTGCAATGGTTTATGTTTTAACAAGAGTAATCTTTCCTATGGCGAACGATAATTGCCGCAAATTTAAGCAGAATCAAATAATATTTTGCATATGTGCCTGGGGTGTAAAGGCTTCAAGGTCTACTGATTTTGGTGAAGATCGGTTAAGTTAAGAGGAAGGGGTAGTTTACCAGCAACGTTTTATGTTTTAACAAGAGTAAAGCACTTAAATTTGATAAATACAATATCCTGGAAAGAAAGTCATAAGAATCCACTGTAGAAAGGTAGATGAAATATATATAAATGAAAAGGGTAGTTGAAGGGGGAGGGGGTAATTTTTTATGTGTAGTACGTTATCGGCAACAAAGAAGTAGTTTGTTGTTAAAATTCCTTCCCGGGCTATTTGCCCGTGGTCCAATGTTTTCTGCAAAACCAGACGATCCGGCTATGCCATCGACTGCCACCATAAGTGAAAATCGAGTGAGCTAACGTGAGGTGGTATACGTTAGTGACCACAGTACTGTGGTTGAAGCTGAAGAAAGAAGTAGTTTCTACACAAATATTACATTTCGAAAACGATTTTAAATTTAAACTTTAGCATATGAAAGTCATCTATTGTTCTCCATACCTATATTTTATTAATGTTTGACTTTTTCTCAGTTAGCTGTTTTAAACAGAAAATGTGTTCGAATTCTTCGAAAACAAATTTGTTTTGAAAATCAAAATATTGTTAAGAGTAAATTGGAAACGTTTTAAATTCAGTAATTCGTGTGTTGGTAATCGTGATGGAAATTTCAAGGTTAACCAGTCATGACAGGTGTCAAAGAAAACTGTCTATTATAGACGGTGTCAACCCTGAAAGCCATAGGCTTTTCTATGAAATAAAACGACACAACCTTTTCGTATTAAATTAATTTTGCAGACACGGTCATCAAAATTACACCCTGATGACTGAAACACAATTTTAAAATACACAGACATAACTTGTTAATTTATGAATGAAAATGTTTAGAAAAATAAGTATTAAGAATTTGAAATAGCCAGACGCTTTTAATATAAAGGAATTCTGTAGCTGTATAATTACTTTTTCTAACACTATTTTTTTTATAATACAAATATTTGAATTACTAAGAATAAAATACTACTAAAGGTTTTACGAGTTTCGTTCAAATGTATGGACCCAATTTTACAACATTTGTGTCAATGTAACAATTTTTATTGGCCTCATAAAAAAAATAACACATGAGTTGTTATAACACCAAAAATGCAATTCTCCTGATCGTTTTATCACAGGACAAATGGCGCGAATCCTACACCTCTTCGTTTTTTGTGTCCCTTAGAAGGGGCGTATGGCGAAGACGCTAACTGCGATGTATGTTCCGCCCGAGCCACTCTGTGATGTTCGGCGGCTGGGCCCGCTGTTCGTGGCGTACTGCAGTCCTCTTGTTTCGGCAGCGGTAAGTAGACCCAGCTGCTGTCCCAGTCTATTTCCAGCGTTGTTTCTTTTTTTACAGGACAAGAAAACGAAGAAAGTCCATTCTTCTCTTCTTTCTTTTCCTTCCGGTTGGCTTCGCGTCGTCCGAATGATTTATGCGTTTTGCAGAGAAACCATTGTGGAATGGGTTCCCAGCCGCGCTCTTCTGATTCCTAATTTTTGCTGGCTGCAGTGAACCTGTCAGATGACTGCTATCTTCCTGTCTCTTCTGATTGGCGTGCTGTAAACTCGTTCACGTGCCCGCCAGGTGTTAGCGGGAACCTCTCGGCTGGTACCGGGAGCAGATGTTTGCCTCGCTCCCTCCCCAATCAGTTCGGCTTTCGTGTGGGGCGCTCAACTACTCATCAACTGATGAGAATAGTGGAATACATCACGGACGCCGGGTGTCGGAGAGAACGGAGCGTTGGTTGTTTCTTAGATGTTGAAAAACCTTCGACAGCGTATGGCATGATGGGCTTTTATTCAAGCTTAGGGACGTCCAGCTCCCAGATTGCTACTTCCATCTGATTGCTAGCTTTCTGACGGAGAGGTTAAAAGAAATAGTTGTAGAGGTTAAAGAAATAGTTAAATAAAAAGAAGTTGCAGAGCATCCTCGACAGGGGTCTTCGGCTAGCGGCTAAAGTCCCCCGTCTCTTTTCATCTCGCCTTCTGAGGAGAGAACTTGGCGTCCGCTCCTTAGACGACACTTTCGGGCGGCTTGCACGCAAACTTTATCCACGTGCGGCGAGATTCCCAGACAATCCTCTTGTGGCTGGACTGTGCAGGTATCGTATACGTCTAGGTGATTCGTGGAAACGCCCTCGGTGTATACTGCGCTAGTGTAGGCTAGCACAACAGCCGAGAATCGGCCTGCTATAGAGCACACGCCCTACTTGGGCAGGGCCACGAGGCAGGAGCTCCAGAAGGTAGGTCGGAACTCAGTTTCATGAGCGGTTCGTCTCTGCGACGCACAACCCCACAGCCCAGAGCAGCGTGCCCGCTCCCGTTACAATTTATAAACTCACTTGCGACACAATAGCGAGAATCATAAGGGGAAATGTCCTCTAGAAAACATAACTAACATTTTATAATGTTATGGCTATCAAAAAAAAAAAAACAAATATGGGTACTAAAAAAGATAACAGTCGTACACAAGGCATACAAACTAAATTGCTTAGGTATGATAAAAAATGGATTGGGTGAGGAATGAGCAGACCTCAAAAGATCTGTACAGTTTTTGTAGTGCTTAAAATTGCAAATAAAGAGAGGAAAATGGAGACATTAGTCGAATCTACAAGGATTTCAAATTACAGACCTCTAAATTGAAGGGAGATCAAGGGGATGCTTTTTCATGGAGCTAGTCCTACACGAGAAAAACCTGTTGTCGATGGTACTTTTGTAGAGCATAGCTGTGATTTTGAATATCTGAGCTGTAGTGTATCTTACACTACAAACAATGATGTGGTGAAGAAGCTGCAAGAGTTCAACCGTATGAGTGGAAACATCCAAAGAATTCTAAAATCAACGCGTAAAGAAACACGCTTGAAGGTTCTACAAGGCCCTCCCTACACTTCTTTATGGGTTGGAGAATCGCACTTTATCGAAATCCTAGGTTGGTCTTTTGAAATGATTTTCCTCAGACAAGTGGAGTTTTCTCTTCTAGATCGCAAAATAAATGTTGATCTACGGCAGTCGCTGATACGGCGAGAAGACTAGACGGACAAACAAAATGGAAAGAGTAGAATTTCGTAGTTAGGTGGAAAATAGGACGTGTAATGTTTAGTTTTTGTTGTATTTATATGACTGAAGACCTGTTTATGAGAACAACAGCATTTTAGTAACTCTTAAATAAAAATTTATATTAACATCCCTTCATTAAATTTTTTTTTGTATTTCGGTATTATTAAATAGTTAAGAGCAGTTGAAGCCAGTATTTTTGTATTGACGTAAAATATTGACCAAGATAATTACAGGATGACGGTAGGTTATAATCCAGGGTTTTCATCATTGCAGATTACTCGTGATTAACATGGTTAGAGTCGTTTCTTTTAGTATGAAATTAGACACTTACAGTCCACTCTATAAATCGTGTGGCTACGCCATTGGTTAACAAGGATATAGTAGAATTTGTGAAAGGTAAAAAAAAAGACTTGGAAAGAAAAGTATGAAAATGCAACAGCTACAAATACGTAGGAATAAACTTTAATGAAGAAGGAAAAAATGATGTTGAAATAAAATCAAGTACTATAGAAACAAAGCAAAACAAATAATTAGTTCATTGAATGGGATTCTATAGAGCACAGAAATTGGAAAAGAAAGGAAGAAAAGAATATATGATAGTATGACTAAAAGCACGTGATGTACGGACCCGAAACATGGAGAATAAAAGAAGAGGTAAAAAGAAAGTTAGAAGCTACAGAAATGGATGCTTTGGGACGAGGTGCTAGAACTTCAAGGTTGGAATGAATAAGAAGTGAAACAAAGAAGAATTGGGCGTACAAAAGACAATAAATGAAATGGATACCTAGAGATCATAAAAAGAAAGGAAGATCCAAGAAAACATGGATAGAGGGCATAAGAAGATCAATGAGCGAGGAAGGACTAAACGATGAAAACTGCAACGACAGACAACAACAATGGAAGTTGGGCATCCGGACAACGTCGTAGGATGTTTTGACCCCGAACTAAAAAAATAAAAAAGCCTGACGATACAGAAATGTGAGGAAGATAGGGGGATGTACGTCTGCCAAAAGTAGCGATGCGCTGCAAACCAAACGGAAGAATGTAGTTTGGATGGAATGCAGGAATGAGAGAAATCATGGCAAGAAGACGAGACGGACAAACAAAATGGAAAGAGTAGAATTTCGTAGTTACGTGGAAAATAGAACGTGTAATGTTTAGTTTTTGTTATATTTATGTGACTGAAGTACTGTTCGTGAGAACAACAGCATTTTAGTAAATCTTAAATAAAAAGTTATATTAACATGTCTTCATTAAATATTTTCTTTTGTATTTAAGTGTTATTAAATTTCGCTTTGTATCAGAGCGAGTTTCTGTGAAAAAATGTTGTAAGATGTGTATTTTCCTAGCTGCGACAACAATATGATACATAGCTACAGTCTCTAAATTCTTAAATTAAATTTTCCTTGTGTCGCTCTCAACCTAGTTCTTTCTTCTTTTTTTTTTCTTGAAAAGCTTTTTATATCCTTGATTTAATACTCAGCTAAGAAGTGTCTAGCTTTTCAAAAAGAGTAAAAGAATTTAATAAAAAATAAATAAAATTTAGTTGTAAATACTGTTGCTTACACTTTGAGAAACGTGTGCACTCGAGTGAGCTGAGAAAATAGAAACTTTATAAACCGTTGTCAAAACTTTTAATTTTTAAACTATTTTTTTTTTCTAAGAAAATATAAAAAAATGAAATATTAATTAAAATCAAATAAATAGATTGACGGCTACAAGTATAAAACTAATTGTAATATTCCCCCTTTCCCCTCTTTTAACATACGCAGTAACTTTGTCTAAAAAATAAAAAACTGACAGTATAATATTATTTATTGAAGCATTAACTAACAACAACTAAAAATCTCCTCCAAGTAGTTCTTTTAGGAAGCCACACACTTACGGAAACGTTGTTCCCATTGATTGAAACAGTGCTGGAAGTCTTCAACTGTCAATGCCTTTAGCTGTTCGTCACAATCTTTTGGATGTTCTCCACACTTCCAAAATTGGCGATCGAAAGGGTAGTTGCCCTTTAATTTTTTGAAATAGAAAATAAAACATATACTAAGATCAGATCAGTAAGAGGGCAGGGGTACCACAAGAATGCCCTTTTTGGGCATTCGCTCGTTCCCAGGAAGTGCGGTGTGTCATGGAGCGTTATCGTGATGAAGAATCCAAGAGTCAACAATCGAAAAAGGTAATGAACATTGCCTTGATCTTGGATTTGCTCTTTTATGTTTTTTTTTTAGCGTGGCGAGTCTTTTGTGTGCTACTCTTCAATTTCCCATTTTGTTTCTGGGAAAGTGGGGTCATACTCAAAATCGACGATTCATCACCTTTTATGACACTTTTTATAAAATCTGTCATTTTCAATGCGCTCAAGAAACTCAAGATACACCTTTTTTTTGGTTGTCCTTATGTTCCTGAGTGAAATTTTTTGGAACCATTTTTGCGCAGATTTTGCGCATGTTCGAATCGGGCGTCAAAATTTCATGAACTGTCTGGTGATTTAAATTTTGTTCATAAGTAATCATTCTCATCATCAAACGACTTGATGTAATCTCTCACTTTCAACACTTTTTCGTCAGATCGTGCTGTGCTTGGTCGTCCAAAACAGTGTTCATCCTACACGGTTTCACGGCCAACCAAAAATGTTTATGGCACGTAAAAACCTGAGCCCGGGACATAGCTTCATCTCCGTAACCTTTTTTTAACTTGTTAAATGTTACTGCTACACTGTCTTGTAGTTTGACAGAATATTTGATTGCCTAACGCTGCTCAATATTGCTAAGCTCCATTTTTGTGACGTGAGACAATATAAACACAAAAACTATGGAACAGCCAAATCTGTTAAAGTTAAGAAGCTGAAAATTTTTACGAATGTAAACAAATGTTACAGCTATCAGCTGTTGTATTGCTGGTCTCACAGTGTTGCCACTTCCTGGGGGAAAAATTCAGTCTCATTATATTATATATTATATTAACGGTACCCGAATTGCTGCCACACCCATCGTACCGGCTTTGTTCCCACTAATTTTCCTGTTTCCAAGTCTGTAGAAATGATTCACTGGTAAGGTCATACGTAACACAAACCCTTGGCGTTTATAGAAATTATCGTATGCATAAGGTAAAAATATTAGAAGATCATTGGTATAAGTTTTGTGAATTAAAAGAAGTCTATGCTTTAAAAAAACTACACAAGTCTTGTGTTTTCTTTGTCAGGTCGAGAACGTTTTACCCACGTCAGCAACCGTATAAAGGTACTATTACGACACGGTCGCCCAGTTGTCGTTTTCTGTAGTGCAAACATAATAACTGACGCTAGATGAATGCACTAATTAGCCTAAAACTTTAATTACAGTCAGTAATAAACGAAAACACTCTTATATAAATTCTCTTCAAGTTAAAGTTTGTCCAGCGCACACACTAAATGTTAATCTGATTCCAGTTTTGTACTAAGAAACACTAAACCGCAACTCACAATAACAGTCATTCCACACCGCACTGTAATATCGCCAGGTCTAAACTAAAGTCGGCCGGCCGCTAGTAGCTTATTTATCTTCTGGTGGGATTCGAGAGAAATCTGTTTCTTTCTGGATTACGCGTTGAGAAATAATTGTGCAGTTTGTTCTCGAACAAATATAATGCAAATTTGTATTTGGGTTATAATGTATTATCCGTATTTGCTCTTGAATATAATGCAAATGTTACATACATAGTGTAACATGACAGATAAGCCCATAAAAATGAATATACAGTGTCGATGAGACTGGCCTTCTGACCGTTCAAACTCGCAGCTCAAAAGTATTCTCTTTGAAAGGAAGAAGGCAGGTTGGGGCAATAACTTCTGCAGAGAAAGGCTTACTCTCGACATTTGCAGTCTGCATGTCTGCTGGAGGCACTTTTATTCCTCCATTTGTTATATTCCCAAGACAAAAAATGTAGGCAGAGCTTAAAGATGGAGCTCCCCCTGGTTCTGAGTTTGCCTGCAATCCCAGTGGCTGGATGCAAACAGATATCTTCATGCAATGGTTTGACCATTTTTTAAAATATGCCAAGCCTTCAGCAGAAGATCCAGCCCTTCTAATTTTGGATGGTCATTCCACCCACACTAAGAACGTGGCGTTTATTGAAAAGGCCAGGGAAAATCACATAACAGTGGTATGTTTGCCTCCCCACTGCAGCCATAAGCTGCAACCACTAGATGTGTCTTTTATGGCCCCCTTTAAGGCTTATTACATTCAAGCTTGTGAGAAGTTCCTCCGGAAAAACGCTGGAAGGACCACAACACAGTTCCAAATTAGTAAACTTCTTGGAGAGGCATTTTTGCGTGCAGCTGTTCCTGCTACAGCTATCAACGGGTTTCGCAAGTTCGGGATCTGTCCTTTGGACCCCGATGTGTTTTCTGATGCTGATTTTGTAGCTGCAGAAGTGTCTGACATTCCGATGAACCCTCAAAACAATGATCTCAATGTTACTGAAGCAAACTGTGAAAACGCACTGGATGAACATGGAGATGGGCCTATTTCAACAGAAGAGGAAGTAGTGGGTGGACCCAGTGGCGGAGCTTTGGCTGAAGAGGTGGCAGTGGCTGGATCCAGTGGTGTAGTGCAAAGTTCGTTTGCAGCAAGTCCAAAAGAAATTATTTCTCTACTAAAACACCCCTTTGTAAAGCAAAGAAAACAAAATAGTAAAAAAGGCAGAGCAGCTGTTATAACATCTAGTCCTTATAAAAATGAAGTAATTGCAGATAAGCAGAAAAAAGAAGAAGAGGAGGCCAAGAAGAGAAAGAGGATGGAGAAAAAACGCCTCCCACCTAATAAAAAACATAAGCCTAAAAGTCAGAAGAAAACTCAAACTAAAAAGGCATCTCAAACAAAAAAACAGCTTAGTTTTGAACCAGAAGAAGAAGAAGAGGATGATGATGAAGAATATTTCTATTGTAATGAGGCCTACTCAAAATCTAAAGACAATGAAGGATGGATTAGATGCTTAAAATGTAAGAAGTGGGCACATGAAGAGAGCGCCTGATGCGAAGAAGGAGATGATGAGTTTGAGTGCGAATTTTGCAAATAGGGCCTACGCCTAATTCTTTATTGATAGACTTTTGATTACGAATTACTATTTACTTTATCTTGTAATGATTTAATGCTTAAGATAATACTTAAAAAACATAATACTTATTCTTAATGTGTGTTACGTTAGCTTGTATTGATTAAATACGCACTCTGAATCAATGAGATTTGTTCATTTACCTATGCGGCTAAAGTGGCCACTTTGTAGATTTTTTTTAAAGTAACAGTATACATTAAAAAAAAAAAAAAAAATACAATAGCAATTGGAACTTAAGTTATTATAGTTACTATTGGTATATGTTTTTATAATTTTTCTGATTAAAAAGGTATCATAAAAACTCATCAAACCTTGGAGTGGCCACTTTACCCATCCTTCCCCTAAGCAGCAGAAGTATGGGTTATTAACAAAAAGAATGAAAGAAAGATTCTTGCAACAGAGATGGAGTATTGGATGAGGTGCTGTGGAGTAACGAGAGCATACCGAATAACAAACGGGGAGATCAGAAGAAGAATGGAAACGGAAAGAAGTGTAATTGACTACATCGAAGAAAAAAGATTAGTGTGGTACGGTCATGTCCGGAGAGCCCAAAATATGTGGATCAACAAAGTGACGGAACTGAGTCCATTAGGAAGGAGAAAAAGGGGAAGACCGAGAAGATCTTGGAGGGACGAAGTGGATGAATGTATACAATGTATAGGACTCGAGGAAGGACAATGGGAACATCGGGAGAATCGGGAAGCCAGGTTGAAGGAAGGGAGACGGCACTAGCTGTAACAACCCTATTATATATATAGCCTATATAACCCAAGACCACGGTCTAATAGCCTGGCACAAATAGATACCGTTACGAGGGTCTACTGATCGTCGTATGGTACAGTGGAAAACAAAATACAAGACACCGATGAAATCACTGAAAACCAGCTTTAATTATCAAAATTAACAGTTTGGAAACGACAAGTTATTCAACAAGATTATACTCGTACAATAATTTATGTTAATCTATCCACACAAATAATAATATCAACTATAAAGGATTCCGCACTATAATCACTTTTCACTAATACACCACTTGTACACCACTTGAGACGCACTGTGTAAATCGCCCGACATAAAACTCAACTGAGTAATCGTCACTTAAACTGACTTTTAGGCGGCAGCTCTTGTTGTTTAAGTAGATAGCACAGGTGTTCCAGAATAATCCATAATACGCGTCAACACTACTCGAAAACACTAGAACGTAATAGAGTGCGGCCTTGAACACATAGTGCGCCGACCGGTATGGTCTTGAATAGCCTTGATGACGCACGTTAAGAGTCACTTACGCATACAAAATTACAGCTGGTTCTGCTGGAATAACCGAGAAACGTGTAGAACGTTCTGTAATTGCATAAAAAACGAATAATATTGACGCCGGCAGCGACAACCTGCGAACTTTATTTAAAATAGAATAATATCGTCGGTTTACTTTTAGTATGCATACACATACGAACAATATGTAACAAATAGTATGTGTTTTTTCAGTGTAACAATATGATTTATGCAATATTTAGATATGCAAAGTAGAATGTGACATTCGCAATATATTAATTCACTTTTTACAAAAAAAAGAGAAAAGTTACTGTTTTAAGTGTCTACTCACTAAATCTTGTTTAGTGCTGCTCTCTGGCGAACCTGGAGTTAACGCTAATGTAACGTAATACACTATGATGAAAGAAATTACCGTAGTGCTGCGATCTGGTGGCGGCGCTGAAGTAAACGCTTACTAGTGTGTTGCGTTGTTATAAGTTTGCGACCACCGCGTCTCTCCTATTAATATGATTATGATCAGTAATCTAAATATATAAAACTCAAAGACTTTGTACTGAATACAATAATCTACACCGATACACCGATTGCTACCAAATTTTGGACAGGTAACGTTTTTGATACACGGCGTAAAACACTGTCTAAATTGGAATTTTATATTCTACCCCGTTCACACGATTTAGGCCCTTTTAATTATACGCTTTTGTTGACGCGTATAAAGATGTCAACAACACCATGGACACCAGAATTAATTACCATAGTAATAATAAACAAATGCTATTTAGCGGCATCGGAACTGTACCTTTATCCGTTCCTGCAGTACATTTTTTATGTTTTATGTAATATGCGATTGTATCGATATATTACGATGTGAAAAAGAAGAAGTGTACTAATTGTAAATTGTCCTATTTCTTAATGCACAGCGAAAATACGTGGTATTTTCATTTGTGAGGTTAGGTAACAACGGTTTTTGGTTTTTAGTTTACTGCTGAAATAAATAAAAGCCATGGTTGAGGAAAACATAAACACAGTAACACATAAAATAAATAACATAACGTTTATAAGTCAACGGGTACTTTATAAATATCTCCAAATGCTTTATAAAAGGGTACTTTTAAATCTCCAAAAGCTGTTGCACCAACATTATAATTTAGTACAAGTGTTCAAAACAGCTTTGGAGAGAATTTGACTAATGAGTAAAAAATCGTTATACGAGCTGACAGAACGCCATATAGACGTAGACAATAAAAATTATATTAAAATACTTATTAAAAGTCAAATATTTGCGTGCGAAGCCGCCGGTAACAGCTAGTGCAACATAAAAGAAAAATCACTCAGAACTCTCAGAATTATTACGTTCTGTCTGTATGGTAATTGTGAAATAATAGCAGGACTGTTATAGAAGCAAGGGAGGCTATTACCTACTTTCTATGTCACAACAAAGGGACAATCAGAGTACGAAGTTTTCGTTGTAAACATACTGCACAGTTTCATGTTTAAAAGCGCAAATACGGAAAACAACAAACTAGCAGCAACAAGACGCTGTAGCAGTAACTTTATTTGGTTCTGTCTATTGACCTAAAGCATTCTACGCAAGTTTCGACGTATACAGCAAACGACAAACTTTCTGTTACAATGCCTTAATGTGACTTTACCTCGTTAAACATAAGTAATAACCTTACGGGAATATGTTTTCATCTTATTGCAGATGGAAGAATACAAGCCAACAACTTTTGTGATTTGTCTTACTTAAGTCCTTAAATTCCTAGGTGGAAGATAGGGACTCGACGAAATTTCTCCAGCTTGTTCTGTCCATTGCCAGGGCCTTTACCTCCTTCCATGTCTTGTTGACACCAGCCAGCTCTCTTTCCATAGTCCTCTTCCAGGTGTTCATCGGTCTTCCACGTCTTCGGCAACCTTGCAGATTCCAATTCAGTGCCTTTCTAGCGGTATTTTCTGGTGGTCTTCTCACGGTGTGACCGATCCACCTCCATTTTCTTCTCATAGTCTGGAGTTGGATGGGACTCTGACTTGTGGCCTCCCATAGATCTCTGTTCGAGATGGTCTTTGGCAACCAAATTCTCATTATGTACCTCAGACAACGGTTTATGAAGCGTTTTGTCATTTTCCATGCCTCACATCCGTACAGCAACACTGGTTTGACATTTGAGTAAAATATTCTGAGTTCTGTCTTCCTGTGTATACGGGTGATCTCAAAAACTGGTCGTAACTGTGCAAATGCTCCTTTTGTTTTATTTATGCCAGTTATCACATGCCTAGGACCTTCATCGTGACTAACCAAAAACGAAAAACAACAAACTAGCGCCAACAAGACACTAGCAATAAATGCCTAACCATCGCACGCAAGTTGCAGGGTGATACGACTTCTGACAAACTTTCTGTCACAATACGTTAATGTGACTTTACCTTGTTAAACATAAGTGATAACCTAACGGGAATATGTATTTATCTTGTCGCAGGTGGAAAAACACAAGCCTTGCAACTTTAGTGGGTCAATGTAATTATGGAAGTGGCTCTTACACAAACAGAAAACTTTAATCTGTATATCTAATTTACAAAGCAGTTAAGAAATCGATACTCCAAATAACGAAATTTATCTTTGTAAAATACGAGTTCGAACGTTTGTAGTCGTGACAAACATAGACAATTTCAACTACTACTTGCAAGCAAACACAAGCCAATGAAACTTTACACAAGAACTATAAAGCCATTTATAGAAGAGACGTGGGTCGTCCTAGGATAAGATGGGTGCCGGAGCAGGTTTATATAACCTAATCCTGGAAGAGGATCCTGTCTTGCGACTAGTGTTACGTTTCCATGCTGAAATATTTCTTCCGCAACGCTCTGTAAACATTTCGACAAATGATTGAAAACGGCTGGTTTCATCCGAACGAATTGGATCAGCTCGAATACAGCAAAAATATCGATGACAACTGTCTGCCAATTGTCTGGCAATCTTTCCATTTCGGGAAAGAAAACATTCGTGGCCTCCAAAATCGGCTCATCAATCAGCGTGCAATTCTTTTCTTGCAGGAAGAACATAAAACCGAGGTGCACTGCTGTCGAAGATCTGCTACAACAGGACTGAAAGTCAAAGCTCAAGAGGATCTCGTCTCGCCAATGTCCCTGTTGAAATGTTACATAAAACTTTGCAAACTGTCACTACAAAACTGCAGGAGTATCGACACAAACGTGAAATTCACTTGGAACCATTTATTCTTTATAAATAAATTTCATTCGTGTTTGTTTCAAAAAGAATATTTCTTCTTCTTCTTCTTCTTCTTCTTCTTCTTCTTCTTCTTCTTCTTCTTCTTCTTCTTCTTCTTCTTCTTCTTCTTCTTCTTCTTCTTCTTCTTCTTCTTCTTCTTCTTCTTCTCCTTCTTCTCCTCCTCCTCCTCCTCCTCCTCCTCCTCCTCCTCCTCCTCCTCCTCCTCCTCCTCCTCCTCCTCCTCTTCTTCTTCTTCTTCTTCTTCTTCTTCTTCAAGGACTAAGATTTATGAACCTGTTCCGACATCCATGTCATCCTCGGACGACCGACGCCATTTCTACCAATGGCTTTATACAATGCCATTCGAGGGCATTATATATATAGCCCTAGTATTCGAGGGCTTGTGTGTCTTTCAATTTTAATTCTAACTTCTTTATTTTTGGTTGGGATTCTAGTGTGCTCACTGATGTCGATACGTGAGCGCTGCAAATACTAATGAAACGTTCAGTATCAGAAGAACAGTTACAAAACCAAAAAGTGCTGTGTAAAACAGAGAACGGTGAGGGCAAGTCTCCTGTGCCTTAAAACAGGGACCTTTCGCCTAAGGGTGCTAACCCTTTGGTTCGCTATGTAGGGAGTTGTGCAATTGCAACAAGCCAGTAACCTGTCCATGTATACACCATACAAAGCAGCCTCGGAATATAGACAGTATAATTTATACCAATAAATAGCATGACTAAATTTATTATCAACTATTCATAATCATCATCACCTCTCTAAGGACTAGACCTTAGACCTGTTACGGAACCCATCTCCTCCTCAGTCTACCGACATCTCTCTTCCCAGTAGGTTGATAACCAAAGGCAACCACAGGTAGACGGATATCAAGTGTTTACACCATCTCCTTCTGTGGTCTTCAATCTTCTAGTGCAATGATACAATGTTTAAATCGCGTCTGATATCCTCGTTCCTTCTCCGATCCAAGAGAGAAGAAGCTCTAAGAAATTAATTTCGCTGCCTGAATCCTCTGCACGTCCCTTTTACCAACAGTCCATGTCTCACTAGCATACAGGAACGTGGGGACAGCCACAGTTTTATAAAATTTTCATTCGGGTATCCTTCCGTGTTGTATTTTTCAGGAACCTATGAATCGTTCCACAAATACGTCTAAATTTTGTTCGTTTACTGTGCCAATCAATATCAGTTCCATATGATATATTACAACCCAGGTAATTAAAATGATTATCAACTACTATTTTTTTAAATACATTTGTATTCTGCAATTTACTTTTTCCATGAGACTCCCTGTGTAAGATAGGCCTATAGCCTACTCATATTTGGGTGTGATAAGCCGCTTAGAAAACTCAGTACGTCGACCGTGCTATGAATCTTTCTGACGTACAAATCCAATCTCAGTGGAAATACAGCGGCAGACGGCCTTGTAACAACTATTCGTTATCTCCAATTTCCATTCACAGCAATAGCCCCCACCCACCCCGAGCCACAGCCGTCTGTCTATCAAACGTCTAAACGTCAGACCAGTTATACCCAATATTTCACTTTTGCGATATTTCGCGCCGCGCCTGCTCATCAATCCCAGACGTGTAACACTATTGCCTAGTTTTTAAACAAAATTCAGTTTAACCGTCTTATTTACTTCACTATTTAACAATAGCCTAATAATTACAGGAAAAATCTCACTGCTACAAAGTACAAAACTATAACGTTTAAAGGCTAACTGTACAATTTGAAGCAAAACAGTCGTGAACAGTTAAGTTTTAAAATAAATTTTTAGTTTAATTACCGGAGATTGACATCTCTTACTAAATGATATTAATCCGTCGTGTGACTTTGATTTTTATTTAAAATAACGCGTTTCGAAACATACCTTCCATCTTCAGATTAATTCAGTCAGTTGAGGTCGTTAAATGTTAAAATCACATTACTGTACTACTGTATACCTGTGCGCACCCTTTGTAGGACGACCGGATACTGAAGTTGTCTATGAATAGTTATGCAAGTTCAAGGCGGTATCATATAGCGGGTTCGATTTAAGGTTCAAATGATCGTTCAATATGAAACCACAACTGAATGTTGTTATTTATACTATTGTTATTTACACCCATCTCGTCCTCGAACGATACACACCTCCTCTACCAATGGTTTTTCAGTTCAGTGCCGCTTTTGGCAATCGACCCTCTGTCACCCTTCGCAGACGATCCCACCATTGTCTTCTAGAAATTGAAATTATTTCATTTGTGTCCTTTACTTCGAGTTCTGCTCTGTTATTCTCATTCCGTATTCTATCTTGCAATGTATAATTTAAAGTATTTCGAGCACTCTGCATTTCAGCACGCTGAATCTTCCCGGATTCCTTTTTTGTCATGACCCACTCCTCACTCGCATAAATCAGCGTGGGTATTGCAATTATCTTATAAAACTTAATCCTTGTGCTGTATCTTGTTTTATTTCTAAGATTTCTGTGAATCGTACCACAAAATATCATAAATTTTTATATATCTTCTCTCTTATGTTACGTTCAGATTAATAGCTTACTGCAGAGTCGAGATATTTAAGAAGGCTCACTTGTTCTAAAGTGCTGTTGTTTATAACATCATAGTTCTCACTCGATATTTACCTGTAAAGGCCATGTAACTATTGTTTGTTTGACAATTTATTACTGAGTTAATAACATTAGAGTAGCCAGACGTTTTTGCAATTTTTAATTAATTTATTTTTTAATGTTTTTATTGTAGCCGAACCTTGGTCCAGGTCGTTTGGGTACCTCCTACTGGTGTTCCTGGTCTAAATCAATTTTACATACAGATTTTACTCACAGCTTTAAAAGTTTTTGTTGGAGTTGCAATACATAAATATTGTTACGACGGTCTACTCGATCGTCGTAGGTACAGTGAAAACAAATTACAAGACACCAATTAAGTCACTAATCACCAACTTTAATTTTCACAGTTAAACAGTTCGTAATTAACAACACAGTCACTTACAACAAATCAAATAAAAATTGTTCACACGAAATAAAATGTCCACTAATATTAAACACAATTGTATTAAAATTATCCCGCCCGATTATTGAACACTTCACTGATAACCACTTGAACGCACACAGTAATATCGCCTGATAATCACTTGTAATCGCCCGACAATACACTCAACTAAACGTCGTTGAGTACTGGTATTTATACCCACCCAAATTACTAGATTATTCCATAATGCCAGTTAGCGACTGTGCATGACATAATTAATTGAGGCCTTGACACAGTTCGCCCGGCTTCTGCCACAGTCTAGCAAATGCGTCGAGAGTCACGTATGCCACACACATTACATTCCGGATCCCTCTGGAACGTTCGATAAACACTTAGATTGTTCTGTGATGTTGTAAGACTGCCCCCTCCTTAAGCCTGTTCGTTCCGAATTGGCAAACCGACTCTAAAGTAGTACTTAGTCAGGCGATCTAGGTGGACGACCTTGAACTTTCGCTGTTTTTCCTGTTGAATATGATAAACAACATCGTTGATTCTTTTTTTCACAGCGTAGGGTCCTTCCTAGTTAGACTGAAGTTTATGTGAGCGACCACGCCTGCGTTTTGGGTTGAACAACCAGACCTGATCTCCTTCTTGTAAACCCACATTATTACTGCGAATGCCATACCGAGTTTTCATTTTATCACTGGCTATCTTCAGCCCCGTCCTCTTGCCAAGCGATTCATTTCTCGCAGTTGGTTTTCGAATTGCGAGGAACAGTTCTGTGGCACTTGGGACTGAGTCTCAGGTGATCCGAACATTAAGTCCCCAGGAAGACTAATCTCCCGCCCAAACACCAATTTTGCTGGAATCGTTCCGGTTGTGTCGTGTACTGATGATCTATACGCTATGAGGAATAGTGGTATACGTTGGTCCCAGTCAGTTTGGTTCTCGTCAATAACCTTCGAAAGATGCTGCTCAAGTGTCCCATTGAATCTGTCAACCATCCCGTCCGACTGAGGATGCAGAGGCTTTGTACCAGTTTTTCGAATTTCGAGTAAACGGCATAATTCTTTAAACACTCTTGATTCGAAATTTCTCCCTTGTTCCGTGTGGATTTCCATAGGGGCTCCATAACGGCAACAGAAGTTGTGAACTAACTTCTTTGCCACAGTGGTAACCTCCTGATTTGGAATTGCGTAGGCTTCCACCACTTAGTAAAGTAGTCACCATCAACCATGATGTACAGGTTTCCATCGTCAGTAACTGGGAATGGTCCAGCAATGTCTATGGCAATTCTCCCGAAAGGCAGTCCAACGTTATACTGTCTCATTTTTCCCCTGCTTCTGGTTTGTGGGCCCTTGCTTGCAGCACATATTTCACACGTCCGAACCCATTCCTCTACGTCGTGGCGAAAATGAAGCCAATAGAATCGCTTCCGTATTTTGTCAAGGGTTTTGTTAACGCCAAGATGGCCTCCAGTGTTCCATCATGCATCTCCTTCAAAACAGACTGCACTTTACTTCGGGGAACTATCAACTGCATGACCATGTCTCGTCCATCTGCACTTTCTCAAGCCCTTTTCAGCAATCCGTTTTCTAAGGTAAGAGATTCCCATTATGCCCAGTACCCCTTCAGCACTTCCGAACCATGGCAGATATTTTGCTAATCCGGGCGGCGACCTTCCTCTTTTGCTGTCAAGATCGGTCTAATGTCTTCATCAGTCATCTGTTCTTGTCGACAGTCTTTTGTTGTCCAGCCGTCTGCCAGGAAATTTGAGTGATGGCTTGAATATGTTTGCTTGAGTTTTGTTTTCCTTTTTTCTGTGGCAATGTTGGCAGTCTTCCGGGTACGGTCGGTCTTCGTGATAAGCCATCTGCATTACCATGCAGGCGCCCCCGTCGACGTTGTACCTTGACGTTGTACTCTTGCAGACGTTCGAGCCACTTTGCCAAATGTCCTTCCGGATTTTTAAATCGCAAGAGCCATGCAAGCGCAGCATGGTCGTAGTGAAAACTCTCTCCCATAGAGGTATTTATGGAAGCGCTCCAAAGCTCTGACAATTGCCAACAACTCTCTCCTTGTAACAAAATAATTTCTCTCTGGTTTAGAAAGCGTCTTGCTGTAATACGCTATTACTCGTTCTTCAGCGTTCTGCAATAGAGACAAAACTGCTCCTAGACCAGTATTGCTTGCGTCTGTGTCTACGATGTAATTCTTTTCGAAAGCTGGAAAAGCGAGAATTGGCTGCGAACATTATGAAATCTTCAAAGCCCGAAATGCTTGGTCACACTCTCTTACCACTGGAATTTTCGTTTATTTTCCGTTAGCTCATGTAGTGCTTTAGCAATAATAGCGAAACCTTTCACAAAAAGTCTGTAATATGAGCATAACCCCTGGAAACTCCGAACTTCGTGTTTAGTCTTCGGCACTGGCCAGTCTCTTACGGCGTCTACTTTATTAGGATCCTAACACCCGCTGCCGAAACCAGATGGCCCACATACTGTACTTCCTTCTGGAATAGAGAACACTTCTTCGGGCTCAGCTTCAGTTGGGCACTGTGAATTCTAGTGAGAACCTCATTAAAGTTTTCCAAATGGTCTTTGAAAGTCTTCCCGATGATTATGACATCGTCTAAATAAACAAGGCAAGTTTTCCATGTCAGTCCTCGGAGTACCAGGTCCATCAATCTTTCAAATGTTGTCGGTGCATTACAGAGTCCATACAGCATGACGTTAAATTGGAATAAGCCAGTTGGGGCCGAGAAAACAGTCTTTTCCTTGTCTTCTTGATGAAGACCCACTTGCCAATACCCACTCTTCAGGTCCAATGTGGAAAACCACTGTGCTCCGGACAACGTGTCGAGTGTATCGTCAACGCGAGGTAATGGATAGCAGTCTTTCTTTGTAACGTCATTTAACCTCCGGTAGTCTACGCAGAAACGCAATCCACCATCCTTCTTCGCTACCAGCACTACCGGAGAAGACCAAGCACTTGACAAAGGCTCGATTACTCCCTCTGTTAATATGTCCTGTACCAACCGAGACATTTCCTCTTGCTTAGATAATGGAGGCCTTCGAGGAGGTTGGCGTATCGGTGTTGTGTCCCCGGTATTTATGCGATGTTGTACAAGAGAGGTTCTTCCCAGTGACTGTTCCCGAACTGCAAAAGAATCTTTTAATTCATGTAAAAACCGTCTGAATTCTTTTACCTCACCCCTTGAGAGGTCGTTGGAAGATCTGTTCAATAATTCCTGCAGTCCTTCTAGTAATTTGGAAGTATCCGAACCACAACTGGATCTTTGTTGCGTCACTCCGGCTACCCAGGCCACAGGAGTCAATTTGCCTAGGAGAGTATTGCTTTGTAAGTTGATCCAGAATATTCGCCACTCTAATAGGTACATTTCCGGTTTCGTCAGGTTTTACTAAATTTCTGGCAATTACTATGCCCGGTGTGCTGACTACCTGGGCTTCGAATATAGAGCACTGGTTACTCCTATTAACTACCTCGGTTCTAACCATGATGATCTTTTCGGAGTTTGGCGAAACAGTTACGGCCACTTGGTTTATGACGTCTATTGTTTTTTTTTTGATGTCGTCATTATGGAGAGTATTACCTCTTCTCCTCCGATTCTCAAGACATTGTTTTTGAAGTCGACTATAAATCCGTATGCGTTCATAACGTCCACAACAAGAATTGGTTCATCCGCAATGTCTGCAACCAGTACTTGATGATTAAACTCAAGTCGACCGAGGGGTAGGTGTATCTCCACTTTTCCAAACACTTGCTGTAGTTCGTTATCTCGGACACCGGCAGTAAATGTCTGCATCGCAAAACTCGTTCGAAAATCTTCTGGCGCTTCAGGATAGGCCAGTCTAATTAGTCTGTCGATACTTGCTTCAAACTCTTGAAGGCTCTCCCCAGCATGCTGTCGCCTTGCTCTCAACTGGGTGCAGTACACATCTTGCAAAAGTTTATCACCATACCGTAATTCCAGAGCTTTTGTCAATTCGGCATAGGTGTTTTGGCTGTCAGGTGGCACTTTCTGTAGTAATTCTGCCGCAGGTCCTTTTAATGTAAGAACGACTGAAACAGCCTTGTCTTTATCTGTCCAATTATTTGCGCATGCGGCAGCCTCGACTTGGCGTAAATACGTCGCCCAGTGCGTGCTTCCATCAAAGGTTGGGGCCTTTACATGAACTACCCCAACCGCAGGCGAGGTGACCTTCTCTATTGACTTATTTTCTGTGTCTTTCTCTGTCTTTATCATTGGTACAGTCGGTTTAGAAATTTGTTTTGGTTGTATTTTCATGAACTGCTCAACTTCATTTCTAATCTGCACTTTTATATTTGTAATCGAGTATTATATTTTTGTTGACATAGCTTTTCCCACACTCGTGACAGATCTTTCTACTTCAGGTATTTTATTAGACATCGATTCTTCAACACTCGAGACAGACTTTTCTAATTCAGCTATTTTTAATGTTATTGATTCTTGTACCTGTGATATTTCAGTAACTTGTTTATTAAGCTCACCTCTTAGGAGACCCAACTCTGCAGCGGTTTGCTCTTGTGTCTGCTTTTGCTCCTCTATTAACTCCTTGATGTCTTCTGTTTCACGCTTCCGTTCTTCTTTTTGTCTTTCTTCTGTTTCTAGCATTAGTGCTTTCTGACGTTCCTCACCCTCTTCTCTTTCCTGCCTGCGTTTTTCATCCTGTAGTTTTTTTGCTTCTTCCGTTTCCTGCCTTCATTCTTCTTTTGTCTCTTCCCGTGTCTGCCTAAGCACCGGTTGGAAAGCTTCCATCATCTGACTGGCATCCATTGTTTACCGATTAGTTACGAATTACCTCGTCTTGTACAAAGTGTCCACTGTTTCCACTGTTAACCGTTCTATCCCATTTCTGACACCACTCTATGACGGTCTACTTGATCGTCGTAGGTGCAGTGGAAACAAATTACAAAACACCAATTAAGTCACTAATCACGAGCTTTAAACATAATTAATGTGGTCCAAGTCACTGTATGATAATGATATAATTTACCTTATAATTTCCGTCAAGTGACTTCTAGCGTAATTTGAGCTGGGTTACGCGTTTCAGGCCATATGACCCATCTTCAGACCTTCACTTCAAAGGAGCTCGTTATATATTAAAATCCATGGTAAAACAAACACACAATAAATAAACACATAAAATAAACTGAATGAACATATTATAAGCGTACTAGTAACCGACACGGTGCACCGCGTGTAGCATGTCAAGACTGTGTCGATGGGCAATATTATTTAGTTTTATCTTTAAGCGATCGCAGCGCGGTATCATACAGTGGGTTGGACCTGAAGTTGAGTTTATCATTGAGTATGTCGTCACATATATCGGGGTTATTATATATATCCCCGACCTCTATATATCTCGAATTCTTCGATTGCATCCATGTAACGGCCCTTACTACAATAATGTAGAGTTATAAGGTTAGCGTTGAAATTGGTATATGAATGATTGCTTGAAATTAGATGCCGTGTAAAATTATATTTAATATTTTCTAGGGAAAAATCACCCCTGTTAAAGTGGCTGTGTGGTGTGTGTTCACGGAATCGTTTGATAAAAGGTCTACCCGTTTGGCCGATATAAAAACGGTCACAATCGTCGCATATAAGCTTATAAACACCGGTTTTTGATTCAATGTTGGTCTGAACGACTGGACGAACCAAGTTCCGTAGACGGTTATTTGTTTTAAAGGTAACGGTGTAACCTATTTTACTTAAGGTGGATGTTAGGATCTTAGGCATTAACTCGGTGTATGTTGTTGAGATGAATTTGTTATTAGGTGTATTATCTTGTGTCTGTCTGGAACTACGGGCTTTGTGTTTTTTAAGGACGTTGTCAGTCATTTGGCACTCATAGCCGTTGGCCATAGCTATGTGTTTAATTATGTTGAGTTCACTCTCGAAATCATCATTATTTCGGGGGATCATAAAAGCCTGCGAATGAAACTGTTGTAGGCCGCTAATTTTTGAGAGAATGGGTGGTATGAGTCTGCATGTATGGTCACGTCTGTGGTGGTAGGCTTTCTGTAAATTTTAAAATTTAAGTTGTTAAGTCACCTAGTAAACGGTAAGATCGAGAAAGTTGAGTTCATTGTTGGTTTCAGTTTCCATAGTAAACTGAATATTGTGAGTAACAGTATTCATATGGTTTTTAAGATTACTGATTTGGCGTAGAGTACCATTAAAAATCAGGAAAGTGTCATCAACATATCGGCCATAAAAGGTAATATTATTGGCGAAGATGTTATTATTAAGGATGTAGTTGTTTTCATAAAAATGAAGATATATATCAGCCAATAGGCCGGATAACGGAGAACCCATAGCCAGTCCATCTGTTTGAATATAGTAATTCCCGTTGAAAGTAAAATAGTTTTGTTGAAGGATGAGCCTTAGTATGGTAATGAGTTCTTTAATGAGTTGTGTGTCCAGTTTGTTAGTTTCGTGGAGATTGTCGTTCAAAATATCCAAAGTTTGGTTCACGGGTATATTAGTGTATAAATTGACGATGTCAAAAGAGGCTAGTTTGTAACTGGGTTGTAATTTTATGTCGTTGACCTTGTTAATGAAATCAATATTGTTAACGATATTATGGTTGTTTTTTAGAAAGATGTTGTCCTTAATTAGCGTGACAAGTTTCTTGGCTGTTTTGGAACCCGGCGCTGTAGTAAAATTAACTAATGGCCTGATAGGAATGTCATTTTTGTGGGTCTTGGGTAAGCCGGTAAGTTTTGGGGCGCGCGCGTTAATAGGTTTTAAGAAACGACGAGTGCGATCATCAAATAAATTGGTACAATTGTTAATAGTAGTGTTTAATGATTTTACATATGAGTCGGTGGGATCGAATTTTATTAGCTCGATATTGTTATCGGAAATGAATTTGTGTACTTTCTGTGTGTGTGTGTGTGTGTGTCGCTTTAATTTTCACAGTTAAACAGTTCGTAATTAGCAACACAGTCACTTACAACAAATCAAATAAAAATTGTTCACACGAAATAAAATGTCCACTAAAACACAATTGTATTACAATTATCCCGCCCGATCATTAAACACTTCACTAATAACCACTTGAACTCACACAGTAATATCGCCCGATAATCACTTGTAATCGCCCGACAATAAACTGAACTAAACGTCGTTGAGTACTGGTATTTATACCCACCCAAATTACTAGATTATTCCATACTGCCTGTTAGCGCCAGTGTGTATGACATAATTAATTGCGGCCTTGACACAGTTCGCCCGGCTTCTGGCACAGTCCAGCAAATGCGTCGAGAGTCACGTATGCCACACACATTACATTCCGGATCCCTCTGGAACGTTCGATAAACACGTAGATTGTTCTGTGATGTTGTAACAATATATTTATCATTTTCTATATACATAACTCAAATTGTCTTGCAGCAATTATATAATATTGTGGTATTATTTAATATAATTTCTTCTGCAAGTAGTGTATTGTATAATATATATACGAAATAGAATGTTCAAATTGCAATAAATTTTACGTAGGCCAGACAAAGAAGAAACTACTCGATAGATTCCATCAACACCGCAATGCATTTTTGTAACCATATATTTATAACTTTAATTTAGCCACACATTGTTTAATAATAACCCCCAATTTCCAGGCATTGAAAATACAAAATTAATTAAAAACATACAAAAAGGTAAAAAAATGAATATTTGAAAAAATCTTAATATTTAAAAACACAATAACAATAATTTATTAATTAAAGAACAAACTCAAATAAAAACAAAACATAATGATCTATTTAGAATTATAAATGTATTAAAATAAATAAAATATAAACATGAAATATTCCCAGTATACCCGAAAAAACAGCTGCTTAAGTAAATAAACTTTACAACAATCGAAACGAATTTCGTTATTCGTTAGTTTCCATATTAACGTAGAATTATTTCGATTGTTATTGATTTACTTACAAACCTCTGATGTTGCTGATTTTTTTAGTGAAACGTGCGTCAGGTGTTGAAACGACAAAAACGCAATGCACTACATGCAGAAGAAACTATATTGAATAATATCACACTATTATAAGTATATTTATAATAATAAATGTATTTTGTTGAAAATATTGAGCGAGTTGTGCAGCTTACTTCTGCAGGCTACTATTTTAACCCTTGCTTCTAGACAGCAGTTAATGAATTACCTTTGTTATGTACATTAGATGTAAGTTTTTGCCCAATCAAAAACTCCACCAGCTACCACTGATTATCGTGATTGATTACATTTTACATTCTCCTTAGTTTAAAACAAAAATTAATTGCAAGATTTATTACGTATTACCTTAACGTCCTGGTATACCTATAATAACTTGTGTAAACTTGGCACACGAGTTTATTAACAACGTCATCACACCTTGTAATCCGTTGCAGCGACGTGGACGTGACACGTAATTAAACCCTGCCTGATAGTCTTACTAATTCAATTACGCCCCCAATGTACGCTATATCTAATCAAACAATAACCACTAATTTCTACTAATCCTTTTAACGTAAGCTACAAGAAATTGCTTTATTTTAATTACACCTTCACATTGAATAGTAGCATTTTGAGATTATATTTCACGGCAATTTCCAGATTGTATGTCAGCTTCCTATTAACTTATGACCAACCCCCTACCAGGAGGACAAGGAATTTTGATTTCGGGCTGTTCTTCGCCGGGCCTTCACCTCGGCTGCCGAGCGCCCTCTGCTGGTTGCAGTAGGTTAACTGACGACCTACTAGAGGTTCGTCCGCCTCCACACTAGATGCACACCCTGCTGCCGGTGTACACCATCCTGCCAGACCAGGGTCCAGGTACCCCGGACTGGCCTGGCAGGACCTCCTTCTCTCTTCAACTCGCCGACTCATTTCGCCGAAGGGGTTGGTTACTACAACCTTGAAATGGGTTGCTCGGCGTAACAGGGCCAACCGCCTTGTAGGTGAGAGTGGAGTAGTGCTTTCCTCTTCACTAAAAAGCATGTAATCGCATCCACCCCTTAGGCCCCTACACTCTGTCTGATCCTTCCAAAATTAAGCGCTCAATTTACGCCCGTCGTAACATAGGATTTGGCAGGTATACATTTGGTCTGTGCTACTACTACACTGAAGGCAGTAACAACTATAATACACTAGGTCACGCGCGCGCGCGCACACACACACTCACACACGCACGCACAATACACACACATACACAAATAAAAACTACAACTACATAAAAAACCACTATTATCACAAGCTACAGTTATCTATTGTTAACGATTTTCTATTATTTCAAACACAGTGAAAAGACAATAGTATTATAGTGTTCCTGCAGCGAGCGCACCTGTGTCCAATACAATTTATCTTCAGATAATGAACACCTATAAAGCGGAAGCATTGTTGTTTAGTATGTATTTCCTCGGCACTGTTAGAGTTACCTGTAAGCAGTGTTATCACTGAACGTGCGAAGTAAGTTCAGTTTAACTCGATCGTTTGCGATTTGTCTGTCTGTCTCTCTATCCGTCTATTTGGTGTATATCTCACGACAATTTTCGAACGCGTCCACCAGTTTCCGTAAACCTCTGAAATGTATATATTATACTTTTTTTCTGGACCAAAAATTCATGTAATACATACTTTACGTTTACATTCACGTTTATAGGCCTATATGCTTCTTCTACGTATACACGAATACGTAGTTAATGGAAAAGTTTGATACGAAATAATATTTGAAGCAAGATTTTGTTGTCCCAAATAAACATTCACCCCGTAATGAGGTTTCGGTTTCCAACGTGTCAGCGCTTTATTTTCGCCAGCTTTTGTTTACTCTGTCGATTGAACTCGGGAAACTTTCTTATTAAATTTTGCACGGCGTAACATAACCGTAAATGTTTACAACACACGTTTTTAGACAAACACGGATGAAACTAAATATACTTAATATATTACTCTAGTAACTCAAAATTCATTAGTTTTAAGGAAACAACAGAATCTGTATCTATATTTATATGGTTTAAAGGCGTTTGTTATGGCAGCACCAAAATTCTGATTCTTGTTGAAAACAAATTACATTATTTCATGAACCTGTAATATTATATAATACAATGTTTTAGTGGATGGTTAGTGAGGATCGGTCAATAATACAACTTTTAGTTATTTTGCGTCGACGTTTCGACAATATTTATTGTCATCTTCAGGACAATTGTTGCTGACGCCAAACACACAACTGTTGTGTGTTTGGCGTCAGCAACAATTGTCCTGAAGATGACAATAAATATTGTCGAAACGCCGACGCAAAATAACTAAAAGTTGTATTATTGACCGATCCTCACTAACCATCCACTAAAACATTCACTGATTGACGGTCACTAAAAATTTAAGGATTATATAATACAGTTTAAAGATTTAAAAAAAATGCAACTATAGTATTGATTGATGATTAGTTTACTTAACGTTATGTAGACGTCATATTTTTAGCTTTAAATTTGCTTTTATTAAATTTCTGTGTACCTACATCTAACTCCAAGGTAACGGTTTTCGTAGACTGATCCCGTATGACCAACATTTTTGTAGATGGTACTGTCCTGGAACAAATGATGAATTTTAAATACCTCAGCTGCAGTGTGTCTTACAATACAAGCAACGACGTGGTGAATAAGTTGCATAAGTTTAACCTTATGTGCAGGACTATTAGGCGAACTCTTGAGACAGCAAGTAAAGAAACACCCCTAAAATTCTACGAAGTAATGGCTCTTCCGACACTTCTTTATAATTTTGAGAATTGGACTTTAACGAAATGCCAGACAGTTTCACCCAAGCGACTGAAATGAGATTTCTCAGGCACGTGGCAGGGTATACTCTGTATAATCACACAAGAAACACAGAAATACAGCAGGAACTGAATATTATGAGTATACTCGACAGGATCGCCCAGTATCAGCTGAATTGGTGGCAACATCTTTGTCGAATGGTTGACTGCCGCGTCCCCAAACAACTATGGAACTATAAGGCGAGGGGTCGGAGAGGTGTGGGACGCCCGAGGAAGCGCTGCAGTGACCAGCCTGTTTGATTTTGCCTGTTTGAGACCGGAACAAACCATCCTTGTTTAATTCTTGAAGATGATGATGATGATGATGATGATTATACGATTAGTTTGTGCACTTATGATTAAAAACTACCTACGAGTTCCAACCTTTGGAAAATATAAAATATATCAGATTGAAATACCTGTTGTGTTCTATTACAAAATAAAATCTATTATTATGATATTATTCATTACATTACTTATATAATAAGTATATTATAATATATAATAGTGAAATGATGGAATGAAAATATAATGTGCACTAAAAACAACACAGTAAGTAATATACTATTAAAGAAGCGGCAAGATCACTGAGTAAACCAAACCAAGATCACAGTGATCACATCATCATTGTGCAGCTATTGAATATTGCTACTCCGTTACAAACGTTCTACGTGTTTCTCGGCTATCCCAACAGAGCCCAGCTGTAATGTCTGTGTGAGTACGTATTGCTACTTTGAGGACAAATACAATTACGTGACACTTAACATTCGTCAACAATAGAGGCTGTGCCAGACTTTACAAGTTCTCGCGCACTATGTTCAAGGCCGCAATCAATTATGCTGTAGTTTTCGAGTAGTGTTAACGCGTAGTATGGATTATTCTAGAACACTTTTGCTGCCTATTTAAACAACGACAGCTGCCGCTTAGGGGTCAGTTTAATGGCGTTTTATTCAAGTGAGGTTGGAGTTATTGTGGCGGAGTGTTATTGTGCAATAATTGTGCCGGACTCTATTAGTTGACATTATTATTGCGTTTGAACCAATTTTATTTAAATTATTGTACGAGTATAATCTTGTTGAAATAATTTGTTGATTGCAATTTTTTTTTTTGTGATTAATTAAAGTTCGTAATTAGTGACTTCGTTGGTATCTTTTATTTTGTTTTCCACTGTACAATACGACAATCAGTTAGACCGACGTAACAATATATTACAGACTTTTATGGCGACTTTGTAGTGATTGTGTTCTGTTTATCATCCTTCCGGTTCTTTCAGATTTCCAAAACTAAACAGTATACTAAAATTTTAGTAAAACGTCTGCACATAGATTTTTACAATTATTCGAAAATTTCATTGCTGTTTCTAGATGATGTTTAAAAACATAAATTCCTTAAAACGAAACAGATTTTTAAAGATTTTTGTTAAAATTCCCATTAGTTTATACCCTCAAATAGTTTTAGGAAAATTTTCCCATCATATATTGCCTACTTCTTCTCCTTCTCCACTTCAGGCATTAGGTCATAGACCTGTTCCGTCCTCCGGCCGTGATTGAACTCACGCCCCACCCCAGCCAGAGAGATATTAGGCAACTTTTAACCCACGCCATGGGGCAAGCCATGCGGTGGGGGTGGGGAAGAGTGTTGATATGTGTGTAGTATGTATTGTGTACCCTAGTTACTTATCTGGCCCGGGTATGCCATAGAAGACGTACGTATTATCTGTCCGCGTACGTGCGGGTGGACGGGCAAATCGAGAAGTGACCTTGACTCGATCTCACCACAACGGCAGCACAGAAACGCTCTGATTATGAGTCAGAGACGCTACCGCTGTGCCGGCTCGCCCACTTTATTGCCTACCATTTCCTTAATTTGGAGAGATGAAATTCAAAAAAACAAAAGGGTCTATGAGGTAAAAGTATCAAAATGCATACTAAGTTTCATGAAAATCGGTTGGCGCGCTTAAAAGTCATCTTGAGACCCCAAACAAACATTTTGACAGACAAATACGAAACAGCTGACTTGTAATTAAGAACTGGCTTGTTTAATTGTATTAGATAGTAAAACATAATTTTGGCGAGACAGTCACAGACGATCAATTGCAACACATTTATTTGAGGTGTAGGCCTAATACCAAAATATTCAGTATACGGTTTACTTGATTACAAATTTTACGTTTTTAAAAAGAAAACCCAAATGAAATTTTATAAAACTGTGGCTGTCCCCACATTCCTGTATTCTAGTGAGACATGGACTCTTGGTAAAAGTTACGTCTAGAGGATTCAGGCAGCCAAAATGAAATTTCTAAGACGTATGGAAGGTTGTTGTCTCTCGGATCGGAGAAAGAACGAACAATGTTCCGAGAACGAACATTTACAATGTTTAAATGCGATTTAAACATTGTATCATTGCACCAGAAGATTGAAGACCACATAAGGAGATGGTGTTAACATCTGAATCGGATGCCTGATATCCATCTACTTGTAAATGCCTTGAGTTATCTCACCCTACTCATTGGTAGACCAAGGAAGAGATGAGTTCCGGAACAGGTCTAAGGCCTAGTCCTTGGAGTGGTGATGATGATGATGCAAAACGTTACACTGACTGATCTGGCTCTCGGTGAAAATACAAATAATTTGGTGCATGTTTTACCACTGAGAGAAGATAATATTCGGCTGACCGCGCAAATAACGTCAGGAAAACTCATCAACAAATTAGAATCTTTTAAAGAGGATTCGGTGTAGTTTCAAATGTGAATCTTTATTCGTTACACAAACGAGAAAATGTAACTGTGGATGCAAAATAAATACTTTGTAAATCACAGCCTGTTTTGTTTATTGTCTTGTAAAACAGTTTATTGAAGAGAATTGGATTACCTAGTACTGAAACTATAATCCTATTTGTATATTTAGTTTTAAAAAAAACAAGCTTTTTCTTTAGTATTGGATTTCAACTGATACCAGACTTACCATAAAAAAAAAGAGATCTCGCGAAATAACAATTAGAGACTCTGACAAAATTATTACACCACCAGACAAAAAATAATATCAACTGTCAATTTTCATTTATGCGATTCTTAATAGTATTATTAATCGATGGCGCAACATACTCATAACAAATTATAAGGTTTCGGACATTAGACATCGTGAGTTAAAATTAAGGAACACGACGTTTTGACCTCTATAAAATTACAGGTCGTCTTCAGGCGAACAAAAAATTAATACAAAGAAAAATCTATCACTAGCAAACAGATATCGTGAAAACTCCAAATCTTAGTTAAACAAATATATTGCTAAAAAATAATATTTCTTCAAACTTCATTCCCATTTAAACTGAGTTTCCATTTTAATGACATTGTTACGATGATCACACAGATCATCGTGTTGTACAGTGGAAACAGAATAACTGACACCAGATTAAGTAAACAATTTAAATATTAACTAAAATCAAACAACAGTAAGAAATCAACAAAGGCACTCTTATATAATAATTCACATTAAGTATGTCCAAATCACAACAATAAAGGTCACCCTGTTAGAATGTCGCACTAATTAACACAATTATCACATTCCAGAAAACTACAATAATCACTAGGTGTAGATTCCATCAAACCGCAACAGATGTAGAAAAATCATGAAGCAATAGTTGCTGAATTTATAAGGGCTAATAAATAATATTCTCCACGTTGTAACAAGGTCTTTACATTCCAGGTTCCAATCCACTTTTCAGTATTGTGTTTAACTGGACTAACTTCTCGAGTAGTCCCCACCCGGAGGTCCGAACAGGGGACCGTTTTACCTCAGGAATATTGTACAAGAGAAGCATCATACAGCTGCTGATACTAGGGATATATTAGACAAATCTTTAATGCAGTGGTTTCCCCTTGCCTTCTCGATCCTATACCCTTGACGTACACCCGTTCCTCCGCCTTTAGAAGTGATTTCTCACCTCTAGGACAAATGGGTGCGCTGTCCTCTATCCGCTGTGCTCTATCCAAGGAAGCCATTGGCACTTGATAGAGGGAATCACCTTATTAAACTACGACACAATGGCTTGGTTAAGAGGATAATAGAAGGAACAATTGAAGGGAAGAATCACAGAGGACGACCCCGTTTAGACTACATGAAACAGCTTATGGTTGATACGAACTGAACATCATATTGTGAGTTGAAAAGAAAAGTAGAGAAACTTGAAGAATCGCAAGCTGCTGCCAACCAGCCTATGGGCTGCTAACATAGAAGAGAAATGAATAATATAAGGCAGATGTCAGGGCTGGATTTAAAACGACTAAAGAAGAATCAAAGAGTAGCTACGCAGATTAAAAAGAACAATCAACGTCCTAGCTAAACGAAACTAATATCAGGACAGAAAGAAATAAAGTAGTAAGCGAAAAGGTAACTGCAAAGCAGGAACAAGATATGACAACAAAAGAAAGTGTCACAAATTATATCGACAGACTAAAAGCGTCCAGCATTCTCCTTGCCAAAGAGTTTCAGTCTAGCTGTGGAGTACACGAATCCGTTTGAAACCCAGTGATTCAGTGCCCACATTTCAATACGATAAAATATAATTGACTATTACAAAATAATACAACTTCACTTATCACGGAAACACAAGTCATAATCTAAGCTACCTATTTAAAGATACAAATATAACAATATCTTATAACACAGAAAATATTGTTTTTAGTAAAATAAAACCTAAAACTAAATTCAACATTCATAAGAAAAATGGAGCTCACAAAACAGAATATCCAGATTACAATAAATTTTACGTAGGCCAGACGAAGAGAGATACATTCCGAGAGATAAATTCAACATCGCATAGCGTTTTTAAAACCTAATACTGTATTTACAAATCTAATTTAGCCACACACTGTTTAAACAATAAACATAAATTTCCAGACATTCAAAATGTCAGATTAATTAAAAACGTACAAAAAGGTAACAAAATCAATGTCTGAGAAAACCTTAATATTTACAAGCACAATAATAATAATAATAATAATCTACTAATTAAAAAAACAAATCCAAATAAGAACAAAACAAGACGATTTATTTAAAATAATACACTTATTAGAATAATAAACCATTAAATATAGCTGACCACGTAACCATTACAACAATCGAAAATAGGATCTAAGTAAAATCGTTTATCCGTTAACTATATTGTAAGCGAAACATTCAATTAAAATTCAAACAAACATCTGAAGATACAGAATAATTTCTGTAAAACGTGCATCAGGTAAATATAAACCTACTTGCACTATATTTATTTGAAAATATTACATATTACAAAACAATAGGGTATTCTAAAGTGTATTATTTAATGTAGCAAGCTACTTGTTTGTACTGGAGCCGCTTTACTCCAAACTGCTCATTGTTTGTTGATAGACTTTAATACTAATTAATAGAAATCGTCAATCGTTTTCCACAACATCTAATAGACAGTAAACACAAATAACAATCAGGCGAGTCTAAGATAAATTTGATGGCAAAGAAAGGAGTACACAATTGCTGAATCTCAAAGCAAGAAGAGAAAGAAAACACCGTTACATTAGACGAAACAAAAATACTGACAAAATATGAGAGAAAAAACTTTTTGTCAGCATTGGGTGCGTATACAAATTTTTGTATCAACTGTCAAACATGTCAAATGACTTTGCTGCCAAAATAATGTAATGGGACCAACGTTTATATACATATATGTATATAAACATATAGGCATATCGGTGTTGTTGTTTTTTTTTATATCTGGTAATACATTTACGTGGAAAATCATAAACAACGTAAAAAATTCAAACCAAATACAAACAATATTTTATACAAAATGACAAGTCATGACAAAGATTTACTGAGGATAAATAAAACTGAATTGAAGCCTAAGAAGTATTTATGTAACATAAGCAGCTTTTTTAAAATAAAATAATAAAAATCGTTTTGTTTTTTATTGATAACAATATAAGAATACGCGAAGTTACTGCGACAGTACTAAGATTGCACTAAGATCATTAGTAAGCTTCATTTGAACAAAATAATTAATAAATGTATCTTTTTTTGCTTTCCTGTGTTGTTTTATTTTCAAATTTATAAGTTGAATAAATAATAAAAGAACAAATAGTAATTTTACGTTTTCCACAATATGAGCGACACATATTTTAAGATATGTAATATCGTCGAAAAAATCTGCACACTTGTATAAAATATACTTGTACAAAATCAACACCTACTTGGTTTCAGTTTTTGACTTTGTAATATCCTGAATACAGTCGTGTCATTACACACCTTCAACCATAGTAATTCTTCTTGTATTCACTTCAGGGTTTTCCCCATTTCTGTTCGATATTCTTTCATTCTTCTTTCTCTTCTTCTTGTTTCTTTTTTTGTTCCTCTACCAATGGTTTGGGGAACAAAAAATCCAGTTTCTTTTAGCCAATTATGTAGCCTAGCAAGCATTTTCGGTTGGTAAATCGTTTTGCCTACTGTTGCCGCGCGTTCTTCCAGTTGCTTTTTTAAAGTTAATATACGTATAGGCCTATATCTGACATTTCAGCCAAACTGTAATTAGACATTCTCGACAGTTACATGGTAAACAATGAGAAAAGAAACACGAGCAAAAGGAATTTAAGAATTGTCTTTAACAAAAGTAACTGATGATACTATTTTGTTAAACTGTACTGTTACAAATTTAATTAACAAAGCTGTGTTAGTGGTTATAATGACAAACAGAATTAACACTGTTGCACACCACTATAGAAAAATTATTCCTATTAGCGCATCATCGCAGCTCGTCATCAGCGGAAATTTCCTAATGCGCTAATCAGAATAATTTTCCTATACTTACTGGTGTCCAACAGTGTTAATTCTGTTTGTACTGTTACAGTCTATCTCAATGAAGCAGACAGATGATTTACAAAAGGAAACATACCTTATCATTTTCTATTATTTTCAAATAAATTTAATTCTTGAAATTCATGATGTGATGATGTGTAAATAGTTCTAGTTAAATGTGTCAAAAGTTATTAATTTAATTGAAAAATCGATCCTTTACTTTGTTATAAATTACTTTAACTGAGTTAAAATTAAAAAGTGCAATGGCTTTAAATAAATTCTTGGATTTCTTTGTCCATGACGTGTCAGTTCTAAACACGATAAAATATCAACCAGAATCCAACGGATACGACAGAACAATAGTCAATAAACTCCTACACAAAACACAAAACAAACAACAGACAAAGACAGAAAACAACAAATTCATAACACTAATATACATCAGCAACCAAACTGAAAAAGTAGCCCGCAAATTCAAAAAAGCAGGACACAGAATCGCATACAAAACTACTAACAAAACAAACACACTATCAAAACACACACACACACAAAAAGCACAAAACAAATTCGATCTACCTGGTGTTTACAAACTAAATTGCTCAGATTGCAACAAATTCTACATAGGCCAGACAGGGCGTAGCTTCAAAAACAAAGATACATCGAACACATAAAGGCACTACACTCCACTACAGAATCTACCTTTGCAAACCACCTCATTGAAGCAAACCACACATACAAAAACATCGACAATAACATGGACATTCTACACGTACACACAAGAGGCCGATAACTAGACACTCTAGAGCAATTGGAAATATACAAGCACATAAAAACGACATCCTAAACGAACAGACACAATTCAAATCACACGCATTATTCGAACATATCACACCCCACACACACACAATATCGATCTTTCAAAAGTCGTTACCGTCGCCAACAACAAGACGGACAGTTCTCCCAGCGGGAGGCTCTGAAGAAGCTTTTAAAAAGCGAAAACCGGTTCAGGCTATAAGGTAAAGCTTTTTACGTTTTTACCCACAAAAAACTTTGTGTTCCGAGTCGGTAGTTTAAATAAATGTTCCCTATACTAGAGGAACAGAAGTCCGGCACAAAAAAACTAAGTGGTCAGTATTTATGGGTGAGCTGTTTTCGCCATCAGTGGATGATGTTTTCTCGAGTTTGAACAAACAAGATGTCATTATGTTCGCAATTCAATGGTTTAGATTTTACTTTATAAACCATAATTTTAAATATTGAAATTTATAGATCTATTAGTGATCGTAATATTGTTACGACGGGGCGACGGTCTCACTGATCGTGCCATAGTACTGTGGTACCGTACTTAATGTCAGGTTCTCTGTGGCAAGGTGTGCTACGAGCCTCCAATATACGTTCTTCTTTCTAATTGGCTGGTGGTTGATTTATGACTGTATCGTTGCAGTTAGAGAATTTTATAAATAGGAGTGGTGTTCACGGGACTTGTCCAACCTAAACCACAGTACTGTAATCACTAACGTCTACCACCATACGTTAGCGAAGGTCGAATTCCCACTGATGATGGCAGTCGATGGCACTGCCAAAACGTCTGTTTTTATTGAAAACAATGGACCACACCCAAACAGCCCGGGAAGGAATTTTAACAACAATGTCTCCGGCCGTGTAAGCCTACGCAATATACTAAATGCATGCAAAATAAAATTACAAGGTATTACAATTTAATTATAAAATCTTATTAATTAATATCTTAAACGTAAGTAGAGTTTTACCTGTTGGTGAAGTTTACTTGTAATGGCAGCGCACCGATAAACTCGTGATGGTTGACCAACTAGGATGCAGATGTATAGATCATATATGTTTTTCACCAATGTTTTACGCCTGTATTTCTTTTATTTTATTTACATTGTGTTGTTTGAGTTTATGTATACACAATTTTATGGGCACCCGTTATAACGTTGCAAAGTGTATAATTCTGACTCCAATTGCTAACAAATCTGTCGACAACGAGGGATGAGTAGTAAATACAATATAAGCTGTTATTGTCTATTCAATTAAAACAACAGGCAGAAGTTATGCCTAGAGAACTGTTTTAATTAAATCGGTCAAACAATATCAATTTGATTGCTGCTTTCTGTTTCACAGTTTACGTTTTTGTGTTTAACGTTTCATAACTCAGTTCGACACAACGCAGCGGCGAAATTCAAACTTTCTAGCTAATCTTTCAGGTTTGATTGTGCCCAATTTGGATATTTACTGCTTACTTTCTATGCTCCTTTGAACAACAGTTTGTTGTTTGTTTCAAAATAATATAGTTATATCTACAAAGACACGCACAGAAACCACATCTCTCTTTTCGTTTTCACCTAAAACTAGAAGACATTGGGTCACAAAAGTTCCAATTGTTTGGAACAAAAGTTGGTGGGTTTGCCTTTTTCCACAACATCGCATCATTTTCTGGAAACATTCTTTACACGAGAATGTAGAGCTTAAAATTGTAGAGCCATATATGGCATACTGAAGAAAATCTTCAGAGATATTAAAAACAGATATTAAAAAAACCTTTGCAAACCACCTCATTTAAGCAAACCACACATACAAAAACATCGACAATAAAATGGACATTCTACATGTACACACAAAAGGCCGAAAACTAGACACTCTAGAACAATTGGAAATATACAAACACACGAAAACACATAAAAACGACATCCTAAACAAACAGACACAATTCAAATCACACGCATTATTTGTACATATCACACCCCTCACATACAATATCGATATTTCAAAAGTCGATACCGTCGCCAACAACAAGACGGACAGTGCTAGCGGCAGCCTCTGAAGAAGCTTTTTAAAAGCGAAAACCGGTTCAGGCTATAAGGTAAAACTTTTACGTGTTTACCCATAAAAAACTTTGTGTTCCGAGTCGGTAGTGAAATAATTATATTTAGTTAAGTAACGGACACGTCATGGACAACGAAATCCAAGAAATTAAAAAGAGATAATTTGAACCAAAACATAAACGTAGTGTACAACTTTAAAAATAGAAAATTGTTTTAATTACAGGTTCCAAAAATGGGATCAAAAATCGAATTTTGAAAAATTGTAAAAATCCTGCCGGATGCCTAAAGGATATTTTAACAGAAATCCGATTTTATTTATTGTTTACTGTTTATTATAGGATTAGAATTATTATTTTACTAAACAAAATAGTAATAAACTAATTGACATACTGTAGTCGTAATTTTTTTGATCATTTAAAAATTTATCAATTAATAAATGTACTTTGTTGAAAATAGCGAGCAAGTTCTGCAGCTCTGAGATCCTGAATTTTTAATAATAATTATTTTAAATAATTACTTATTTAATAAAGTGTCAATGTCTTACAGAAAGAAGCCATTAAAGCACGAGTTAATAAGATGAAATTTGCTTACCATTTAACCAAGGACACATACAGTATAATCAGAAATCAATATCCATTAATGCCAATCTTAGGTATTATTGAACAGTAATTTGTCCGAAAGCATATAATGCAGCTGAGTGTTTGACTCTGAACAAGAAAATGACAATGGAAGAACCTTGAGGTCACAGAAAGGAAAATATTAAGAAAAATCTTGGGATCAATAAAAGATGGAGAACAATACAGAAGACGCCACTATAATGAGCTGTACACACGTGTTGAGAAAATTACAGACATAAGCCTAATTAGAAAAAGAAGAATTACTTTCTACGGACATGTTTACAGAATGACTCCTGACAGACTAACAGGGAAGCTTTTTAACTATTTCAGAAACCTCAAAATATCCAATACGTTTCTCAAAGATACAGAAAAACTCCAGTTTACTCAAGAAGACATTGAAGAATGCTTGCCACTCAAACACAAATTAAAAAATTCTCAAGGTTTTTAGGAAAGAGCCAAGAAGAGGACAGGTGCCATCTGGACTAACGAAAGGAGGGAGATACATCTATCAAGAATTAAGGAGATGTGGTAGGGGAGGAAGAGAGAGGAGAAGAAGGAAGGAACCAGTTGAACGAAACGTAGTGCACAGTGGCTCACACTCAAAAAAAGTGTTAATAAACAAAGAATACTCTTGTAAAACCAACAGAGACTAATATAACAAGCAGTTGGTATCATCGAATTAACACTGTCGCAATAAGTAACGTAAATGTTCGATTATCGATATCTGCTCACAGTAAATTGCTGTTGTTAATAACACCTCTTAAAGCTTCAACACGCAATACTCGGTCGTTAGTTAAATACAATAAAACACAGCACATATGAAAGAACAATATAACGGGTTGATGTAAAAATTGGATTTGCGACCAAATATTGTGTACTCTGTTACAAAACACATTTACTTTCGCTGAACTAGAATACAATTTTGTAGATACTTTTAATTAAAACTGTAGTTGACGTACATTTTTCACTTTCGTTTTAAAGCAATATATATCGTGACTGCTCAAATTAAAAATAACTTCTGTCTTTTTCTAGTAAGCGTCTGTTTTGTGCGAAATTGAAAGTATAATATGGAGCGTAGGACTCGATTAGATATGCGGTTTAGAAGACTGTAGAAAACACACCTTCTTCTTCTCTTCAAGGACTAGATTATATAAGGATGGATTCCGGTACCCATCTCATCCTAGGACGACCCACGTCTGTTCTACCAATGGCTTTATAGTTCAACGCCGCTTTCGGCCATCGATCCTCTGTCATCCTTTGCAGATGATCCCACCATTGTCTTCTGTAAATTGAAATAATTTCATTTATGTCTTTTACTTCCAGTTCTGTTCTGATACCCTCATTCCTTAGTCTATCTTGCAACGTGTAATTTAAAGTATTTCGAGAAACCGCATTTCGGCGCTCTGAAAATCTCGCGTATGTCAATGTAGGTATAAAATTTAATCTTTGTGCTGTGTCTTGTTTTATGTCTAAGATTTTCATGAACCGTACTACAAATACTCTTAAATTTATATATTTTGTATTTTATATCATATTCAGGTCATAGCTTACTCTAGAGCCGAGATATTTAATCGTGTTCATCGTGAATTAGCAGTGTCTGTAACTCCAACTTCGTCGTGCGTGTTTGCTAAACTGCTGAATGTCATGTTCTGGACGAGGCTTTTTAGTGTTGCCACCATTTTCAAGTCCTAAACCACGACCCTAGGTCCTAGGTGGAAATACTGAAAGGCCTTGTCTAGAACATGACATTTAGCAGTTTAGCAAACAAGCACCACATAGTTCAAGATATTAAAACGGCCCACTTGTTCTAAACTGCTGTTGTTTATAATTATCTTAGTCCTCACTGGATATTTACCTTTAAACGCCATGATCTTTAGAAAAGACTTTTCTCTATATGTTTCTCTCTCCCCATCCCTCACACACACGCGCGCGCGCGCACACACACACACACACACACACAACATGATACCCTACATGGAGTCCTGCAATTTTTATAAAATTTTCCTCACATGTTTGCCTGCTGCCTTTCTATTTTTTGTGGGATCAATCTAAAAGACAACAGACTTCTCTAGGGTAAAAGTATAGACACTCATGCCAAGTTGTAAAAATCGTTAGCTGACAGATGGACAGAGAAATGCCAAGCAGACGAGTGAAATCTGAGAAGTCGCTTGTCTCGTTCAACTACTAAGTAACGAATTGTCAGGTGTTCAATTATTTTATCCACTGTTTATAGCCGACGATTTGTGCGATCTGCGTAATGATATAGTGAAAATATTTTTTAAAAATAAAAATGTAATTTTATTTCCAGATTTTTTTTTTTTTTGAAATAACAAAACAGTATTCCAAGCTTTAATGCTGAATAGGAACAGAATACTTTATTATACTTTGAAAAACACAAAACTTCGTTGGCTGTTATCCAGCTGTTTGAGGTTAATCGCCCCAAAACTCCATATCTGCTACACTAAATTAATGTACGTTGAGATTTTACATAATCATGTTGAATAATGAAGTACGGGCTCAATTGTAATTTGTGTATTAACGTAGTACTGTAAATGGTTTACCGTATTAATAAATGTAACTAGGCCGTATTATTCCCTTATATACTCCAATTGAAAATTCAGTATCTAAAAGATGTAAAAACATATCAAAATATTATATTCGAAATTACGCTTAATTTCACTTTTTATTGATTTATTTACTTGTATTGTAATATTTTAAATTCTTCGTATTCAGTTAAGTAAAATTTAGTATGTTTGATAAAAAATGTGTTATTAGTAATTCATATTGTGGGGAAGAAAACAGTAAACAAATAATAACACGAGGCGAAACAAAACGACAGTATTGACGAAATGCACAGAAGGGAGAACTCTCTGTCAACAGTTGGTATATACTGGTAGTCTGGTGTCAACTGTCAAATTGTCTTTATTGTCAGAGCGTGTTTGACGGAATAAAGACGACAAACAGATACTATACAACAGTATCAATTTGCGTTCTGCATTCTTGTAAATTATATTTATATTGGAAACCAGCAAATCCTCGACGATCTATAACAAACAGACAAAGAAACGAAACCACAGTTTGTATACGTGAAGTTTATTACATACTTTGTAAAAAAAGTTCACCGTATATAACAAATTGAATTAAATATCGGCATAACTTCCATGTTTTAAGATTTATGTTTAAAATCATTTATTTGAAATTGGTTATATTTTCTCTAAAAAAAATATCGCCTACCATCAAACTATTTTCACTGTTTAGAGATATTTTTGTTATTATGGGGTAGTCGTTTAATATAACGTTATTTTCGAGTCACTTTATTTATAAAAACTGAACTCATACTTTATTCTCTTTTCTTACTTTATTCTCAAATACAAACTGAACTACGAGAATAATCGTTCCTGAACTCCTCCTCAAGCGATCCCAACCATTAACGGTGTTTACAGTTTCATAGAGTAATAATTTTGTCATATCTAATTTCTAAGGTGTCTTATCCTTCAAAATTAAATATTCCTAATTTACTTGATTTCAGCACTGCAATTTTAAAAAAATCACCCCGTCCCTTCAGCTTCTCACTCTATTTATAATTATCTCATTTTCCAAGTTTGTTAATCCTTTGGAAGACTATGAAATTATAAAAGTAGTAAATAACACAGTTCAAAGGAAGCTTAGGGAGGAATTGGAAATATTAAAAGAAAGATAACATCACCATACTTCCATTCCTTAAGGAATATGGAAGTAAAAATGGTTAGACAATTTAATGAATACTAAAACTAAATTTGATAATGAAGAAATATTTTATGATATAATTAAAAAGTAAAAGATAGAGGACGGGTAGATAAGATTAAGAATTAAATTGCGTAGGACTAATTGGATGTTTTTAAAATAAGGGTGAGTGACCGCGCCCACAAGTGTGAATGAGAAAGGCGGTGCAGCCTTAGGTTTAAAAGCAATGCACACACACACACACACACACACACTCGCGCGCGCGCGCAGACACACACGCGCACAAGGGATGTGCTAGAAAAAAGGTAACTGTCCAGCCGGGGGTGACAGGGCTCGGAGGTTTGGAAGGGACATTTGAATTATAGCTTGTTGTGTGTTGTCAGTTGTGGGGGGGGTGAAGCGTTTAGTCTACATGTGCTTGTTAATTCCGATCTGACGATGAACTGAGAAGCTTGAAAGCGCTGATCGGAATAATTTTTCTATAGTGGTGTGTACTGTGATAATTCTGTTTGTGACTATAACCACTAACACAACTTTCTTCATTAAAATTATTTTATTTTTAACAATTACCATTGTTTTAAAAGTTTAAATCGATTTTTTTAAGTACTTTACTCTTGTTATAACGCAAAACTATCCCTACCCCTTGTTGCAGGTAAACTACCTTAACCGATCTTCACCAAAATCAATAGACCTTGAGTCCTCTACAACTCGGGCACAAATGCAAAGAATTATTTGATTCTGTTTGAATTTGCGGCAGTTATCGTTCGCCAAAAAAATTCTACGCACAGACACTTTTTGGAAAATCACTTTTCTTCATGTTTTGAGGGTAGTACAATCAGAATCAGCCCTTATCTTGAACACGATATTTTTCACGATCATCATACTTTCATTTCCTTCCTTTGCCTTTCCTTAAACCAGCGATTCCGAAAAGTGATCCGTGAATAGCGTAATAGATGGTGATCCTGCCACAAGAGGATCGGTGTTAGAAACAATGTGGGTCTGCAGGATAAGAGTATGAACACGCGTGTTAACTTTTACGAAATCGGTTGATGTCACACATTATCGTGAGGCTTACCCCAGGCAGACAGAGAGAACGTACATGCCAAACGGTCGAGTTACAGCTTAAAGATTAAAGATTAAAGCTTTCTGATAATTACTTTTGTTACTAACGAGTTGTTAAAATTCATTCCCGGGCTGTTTGGCCGTGATCCATTGTCTTCAACTAAAACAGACGTTTCGAGAGTGCCATCGACTGGCATCATCAGTGTAAAATTCGAGCTTCGCTAACGCAGAGTGGTAGGCGTTAGTGACCACAGTACCGTGGTTAAGGCTGAATTTTACACTGATGATGCCAGTCGATGGCACTGTCGAATCGTCTCTTTTACTAGAAAACAAATTTTACACCGATGATGGCAGTCGATGGCACTGTCGAAACGTCTGTTTTAGTTGAAATCGAATTTTATACTGATGATGGCAGTCGATGGCACTGTCGAAACGTCTGTTTTAGTTGAAATCGAATTTTACACCGATGATGGCAGTCGATGGCACTGTCGAAACGTCTGTTTTAGTTGAAATCGAATTTTATACTGATCATGGCAGTCGATGGCACTGTCGAAACGTCTGTTTTAGTTGAAATCGAATTTTATACCGATGATGGCAGTCGATGGCACTGTCGAAACGTCTGTTTTAGTTGAAATCGAATTTTATACTGATCATGGCAGTCGATGGCACTGTCGAAACGTCTGTTTTAGTTGAAATCGAATTTTATACTGATCATGGCATTCGATGGCACTGTCGAAACGTCTGTTTTAGTTGAAATCGAATTTTATACTGATCATGGCAGTCGATGGCACTGTCGAAACGTCTGTTTTAGTTGAAATCGAATTTTATACTGATCATGGCAGTCGATGGCACTGTCGAAACGTCTGTTTTAGTTGAAATCGAATTTTATACTGATGATGGCAGTCGATGGCACTGTCGAAACGTCTGTTTTAGTTGAAATCGAATTTTATACTGATGATGGCAGTCGATGGCACTGTCGAAACGTCTGTTTTAGTTGAAATCAAATTTTATACTGATGATGGCAGTCGATGGCACTGTCGAAACGTCTGTTTTAGTTGAAATCGAATTTTACACCGATGATGGCAGTCGATGGTACTGTCGAAACGTCTGTTTCAATTGAAGACAATGGACCACGACCAAACAGCCGGGCAATGAATTTTAACAACATTGACTACGGCCATGTAAGCCAACGAAGTATGTTACTTTTTGCCGAGTGTTAAATACGTTTTTCTCCTTTGTATGTACAAAACAGTAACCATTAAATATTTGGAACACACTCGCACATCATATAGTGAAAGTAATACTATAAAAAACAAATGACAAGATGACGTTTTGCTGCAAACGTACAGCCACACATTAGAGTGGGTCATGGAACTTTTACCTACGCTAATTTGTGCAGCAGCAGAAAAGCGATTTGACGTCAGATTTAATTAAAACGCTCGTCCACGTTTGTCTGAATCCGATAAATGCTGATAGCTTAAATTAAAAATACTTTGTCTTCGTCATTGTCAATAGTTTTGCGCGGGTCTGATATTAAAAATTACAAATCACGTACGTAAACATTCTGCTCATATTATGCGTTTAACTAACTCTTGCGGTGAGTATACGGTACTGTGTGATACGCAATTAATGCGCTTTTATGTGATACTGTTTAAGTTGCAAAGAGGCACAAAACGTGTAACACTTTGTGTGTGTGTACGAGTAGAGTCAGTAAACAGGTCACAAATCAATATTCAGAAGAAAGGTCAATGAGACGTTTACTTGAAAACCACTTTTGTTTTTCAACATAATCTCCATTAACATTTATACAATTAACCCATCGTTTCCAGAACGCTTTACAATTATTTTTATTAATTACGAACAGGTAGGCTTTAAATTCTACAAATTTTTGAACTCGAATTCTAATAAACTATATCTGTTTTAATTCAAATTATAAACGATATTATCAAATTGTTATTACTTCTGCAAGTAGATTGTATTATTTTCTTCATCACCATCTGCAAAGATTAAACCAAGGATGGTTTGTTCCGGTCTCAAACAGTCAAAAAAAATCTACAGCTGGTCACTCCAGCGGTTCCTTGGACGTCCCACACATCTCCATCCCTTCGGCTTATAGTTTCATAGTTTTGCAGCAGCGATCAATTCGGCAAAGATGTTCCCGCCGATACTGGGCAGTCCTGTCGAGTATACTCATAACATTCAGTTCCTGCCGTGTATCTGTGTTTCTTCTATGATCGTGGACTGAGATCTAAGGCACGTGACTGAGAAATCTCATTTCAGCCGCTTGGATACGGGCTGGTGGCCTGGCCTTTCGTTAAAGTCGAATTTTCAGACCCATAAAGAAATGGGGGAAGGGCTATTACCTTGCAAAATTTTAGCCGTGTTTCTTCACCTGCTGACTTGAGAGTCCGCCTGATGGTTCGGCACATGAGGTTAAACTTATGCAACTTATTCACAAAGTCGTTGCTTGTATTATAAGACACACTGTAGCTCGGGCATTCAAAATTGCTGACTTGTTCCTGGGCAGTACCATCTATAACAATCTTTGCCCGTACGGGATCAGTTCCACGAATAGCCATGACCTTGTCTTAAGTGTAGATATTTGTAATCCAGAGTCTTTACAGATTCGATTTAACAAATGTATACCCGTCTGCAACTTGTTTTCCGAGTCCAATAGTATAGCTTGATCGTCCGCAAACAGCAAAGTGTCAATTGTAGAGTGGCCAATCATAAAATGCTCCGGAAGACATATCTGCCGATTTTGTATGACATCGGAAATATATAAATTAAAAAGAGAAGGTGATAATGGACACCCTTGTTGTACTCTGCAATTGATCAGGCCAACTGTAGGAGCTGTTCTCAATTTCCCTGCTTCAATTACACATAAAGACTCTGTATAGCTCTAATTAGATGTCGTGGAATCCTTTTCCTTGCCATTACTGCTCATAGTTTGCTCCGATTCACCCTGTAAAATCGGAATAATTTTATTATTTTATCCTGTTAAATAACCTAACTCACTTTTCAGTAACTGTATTTGTATCTTCAGAGGTTTCGAATTACGAATAATCGTTCTGATTTTATTTTAATATAAAATAGATATTGAGTACTGAATTTTATATAGTATTGTATATTGAATAATATCAGAATGCTTCAAGAAGGATTACTTGTAAATATTGCTCGTTTGAAAGAAGCATTTTATGAATTATTAACATAAAAAGGATGAACAGAAATTGATGAAATAAAAATGGTAATTAAAACTGGATGTTGATGGTACGGGTATGCAGAAAAAAATGATGATAGAAGGAATTCTGTACTATACTAGTTGAATCAAAGAAAGAAATTAAGAAGAAAAAACATGTAGGTTGGAAATGAAAACAAAAATTGTGAAAGAAAAAAAGACGGTAAATTATGTTCAAGAAGATGATCACGTGGCTTGCAATTCTGTAACAATGCCACGTCTTTATTTGTTATAAAAATTAATATCGAAATCCAGAAAAATTGTTACAATTTATTTGAACACTTTTGCTAAACAACAACGGTCGTTTACAGTACTCATTCTCTCGTATAAATAATAAACGACACCAAATTACAAATTTCCGCATGGAGTAATTGAGAATTTACATTTCACAGTAGACAAATCACGCGTACTGAACCCAAATTCAATCTGTCCTGCACTTTCAAAACTCCGCTATTTGTAGTCAGCCGAGCGAGGTAGCCGGTGTGGCGTGTAATATTGAAGAGATGGTCAGTCCCACGTGCAGATAAAATAACTAAACACCCTCAGGAATATGCAAAGTTCCTTAGGGCAGTGATCGTCAAGCCGTAGGTAAGGAGCTACCTGTACGTCGGAACGTAGTCATCGGTGCGTTGCTAAAGTTAGTGTACATTGCACAACCATCGCCAGACAACTTATCAAGGAGTCTGAAGCTCTGTTCAAGGTCATTCATTTCACCTCTACGTACAGTACATGTGCGGAGCTTATTTTTGGAATATAAAGAGTACCAGTATAAAAAGAATTAAAGCAACTTACTCGGAGATCAATATGTCGACAATTTTATTCTTCAATTTTCTTGGTCCCCATGTTTACGACCTACGAGGGCTATTCAGAAAGTAAGTTCCGAAAGGGTATTAAAGGAAACTAAAAATAATATTTACAAAATATTTTTATTGCTGTTTGAAGTACATACCTTAAACTACTTTTCTATATAGTTTCCGTCATTTTTGAAACACTTTTCATATCGAGGCACCTGGCGTTGTATACCTTCGTCCTAGACATTTCCTGCCTGTGATTTGAACCACGTATTAACAGCTTGTTTGACATCGTTGGCCACCAAGGAAGGATTTCTCATGCTTGAAAAGTGATATTCGCTTGGTGTACGGTCACAGATGTAAGGCGGGCGATGATCAAATTGTGCCAGCCAAACTTTGTGAGGAGATGTTGCGTTGCAGCGCCAGTGTGTGTATAGTGCCATGATTCATCGGAATGACCCGGGTAAACATCCTACGTCGCTTACTCTGGATAGGTCTAAGCAGAAAAGTCGTATATCCATCGTGGTACTATTGAATCAGCTGTCAAAGTTAAATAAAAACTGTGAAACGTAGCAAGTGTTTATATATTATTAAAAATCTTTGATAGAAGCAGATTCTGACTATCAGTCAGAATGTCGGTAGCAACCTTTAAGACAGTCTCGAATATTTCAAGTAATGGAGTATATTTTATGTTTTACTTCTCTATATAAAGCCCGGGGTAACAGGAGCGAAGTCCCCAAGGTGACTTTGGGCAGCGGATGAAGCAACTATAGCTTTGGGATTAATACGCTACAAAGGTAGGATTAATGTTTTAGCACTTACAACAGCAGTCCTGTGAATTGTCAGGTAACGCCTTAAGCCCGCTCGTAATCGGCTACGCTTACCATGTTAAAGTCATCAAGTTTGAGCAGATCATGTACTACAAACGCTACTACGATTATAAAGATATCGCAATTTCCTGATTTCTTTAGTTCCATGTTCCGTAAGGAAATAGAAGTATAGCGAAGGCGAAAAAAATCGTGTTCGAGATAATTGCTGATTCTGATTGTACTACATTCAAGACATGAAGAAAAGTCATTTTCCGAATTGTGTGTGTGTGTGTGTGTGTGTGTGTGTGTGTGTGTGTGTGTGTGTGTGTGTGTGTGTGTGTGTGTGTGTGTGTGATTTTTTTAATGGCGAAATATAATTGCCGCAAATTCAAACGGAATCAAACATTTTTTCCATATGTGTCTGAGTTGTAGAGGACTCGCCTATTAACTTTGGTGAAGATCGGTTAAGGGGAAGGGGTAGTTTACCTCCATCCTTTTTACGTTTTAACCTGAGTAAAGTACTTAATTTTGATAGATAAAGTATCCTGAAAAGTTGGTCATAATAATCCACTGTAGAAAGGTAGATGAAATATGTGTAAATGAAAAGGGTAGTTGAAGGGGAGGAGATAATTTTTTATATGTGTACTACGTTATTGGGAACAAAGAAGCAGTTTCTAATGGAAATATTTCATTTCAATTTGTCCAATATAACACTCGATTTACAAGGAACACACCTAACTTGTTAGAAATTATCTAACCGAATTGAATTAAATGATTTTAAATATAAATCTTAGGACATGGAAGTCATGTATGGTTCTCCATGGTGATGATGATGATGATGATGATGATGATGACGACGACGACGATGATTATGTTCGAACTGTGACATTTTGGAAGTAGAAAAGAAGAGATAAATGACACAATAAATTAAGAAAAAAGAATGCAGAATAACACCGATGGAAATCGTTCGGAACAACAAACATTTAACAATAGGCGGAAATAGACACTACAGAACAAATATAATAATCTCGCGCACGACTTTATTCTCCCTAATACCTATTCATTTGTTACCTTGTCTGTTTTTAATATTTTCTATTTTATAATCGTTAATAGTTAATAAGTGCATTACATTATATTCCGGCATCTTATAACAGTTGTAATTGTTATCTTCTCTGTACAAATTAGCTATGAAATTATCTTCAGTTAAATTCCTGTTCTTTTTGTTTTAGGTGAGTCGTAGCTCTCAACCACTTAGCTGGCACTTGCTGTAAGTTAAGCAATGTACTACTTAAGTGTTTTTCTTTTGTGCAATTAAAATATTTAATGTTTGAGTGTGTATATTTTTTTATAACTTTATTGTTACTTTAATCGACCGGAATTGTTACTACTTGTAGTCTAACTTCTACATTGCAATGACTGCTTTTAACATACGGTATTTGAAGATAAAATACATTGTAAAATAATTTTTCTACTAGTAATTTTATACAAACCACCATGTTGTCTTTGGTATTGACGAGCGCTTTCGGCAGTCAAGCCATCTTCAGGTCATTTACCAACCATTTGTATAAAATTACTAGTAGAAATATTTGAGACCACTAACACTCCAATATAACAATAAAATAAAATAATTTTATCATCATCATCATCATCAAGGATTAAACCAAGGATGTTCCGGTCTCAAACAGGAAAGGTTAGAGCTAGTCACCCCAGCGCTTCCTCAGACGTCCCACACCTCTCCGTCCCCTCGGCATATATTTCCATAGTTGTTTGGAAATGCTGCAGTCATCCATGCGGCAAAGATGTTGCTACCAATTCAGTCGATACTGGGCAATCCTGTCAAGTACACTCATACTATTCAGTTATTGCCGTATAATTTTTATCATTTTTTAATTTAAAACCAAATTTATAAAATACTTTAAAAATTTCAATTTAGCTCTAAAATTAGAAAACAATAGTGAAATAAAAAATGATGACTAAGATAAAAAGTAACAATTCAATTAATACAAATTAAACAGCTTGCGTCTTGTACACTCAATACACAGCTGCAAGGATTTCTGGTTACTGATTGGCTTTTCGGATTTATTTAAGCCTTCTAGTAGAAGAAGAAAAAATAATGTTCACAGAGAAAACAATACATTGAAAGCTGACTGCGCACTGAAGACGTAAGACTGATTCCCTTGACTGCTTGAAGGCAAGTAGTCAAGGAGTCGTCTAGACGGAGACAGTAGGGGGGAAAGTGAGTCACGTAACTTTCAAGTGGCAACAAAACTTGACGCTAGGCCAACTCTACTTTCCAATGTCCGGACAGTGGAAAGTTACTTACCACAACCGTTTACACAGGGATAGTATAAGGAAAGTAGCTTGACTTCGAGTGCTTGAAGCCAGTAAACTTGAACCGTATAAACGAGCCTTAAATGAACTTGTTATTTGCTATTATGTTTTTGAAGTCTTCTTCCAGTATGGACCGCGTCCAAAATCTCTTGTATGACAACGTTTCACTCATATTACAATGAATATCCTCAGGTCTAGGTGGTAAAAACACCGGCAAGCGAACTCAGTTATATAGTGTAGAAGTGGCGGTCGAAGGGTGGGTGGTCCGGTAAGTAGACCCTGCCCTGTAGGCGTTACGCTGTGTGCATTGTTTGTGGTGTCAGTAACCCCGCGTGCAGTCAAACCTGAAAGTAAGAATTACCAAGTCGTGCTGAGCGTGACTGTTTCTCTGTTGATGTTACCCTTGTGTTTACTGATTTCTATTGCTTCTAGGATCAGTCTGTCATAATATCTATTACATGACCTTATGACAGATGCGTCTTCTACGTTTACCATGTGATTAGTTAAGGCTGAATGCACAGCAATTGGCGAATTTTCTACTGCCGATTTTTTTGGTATGTCTGACGTAATCCCCTTCTAATAGGATCAGCTACTCCTACTATTCTACTGGTAGACATATGGAGGAAAGCCTTTCAGGAAACACAACTGAAATGTTATAAGTCCATAGCTGTCCCAATGTTAATTGATGGGATCGAATCCAGTGTACTGTGTTAGAAAGAAATATGTATTGTCAATCATGGAACTGCTGTTCCATAGCCATATGAAGTGGTGACGAGGCAGGTCTAAATTATAATTTTTTTTAAATGAGGAAATCTTTTTATAATTAATAGAAAATAAATGTAAAAATGGATAGTTGGAGAAGACGTTTCGACAGAGTAGCAAACAACAACAGAATCGCCAAAATATTCAACCACTATACATCTAGGGGGGGGAGGAGAAAATATGTTGATGAACCTGCTAAGCGCTGTGAGTTTGGACGCCGGAACAGGCCACTAAGCGTACATTTCATGGAAAAGAATGAGAAGAAGAAAAGAGGAAAGATGAATAAGAAGAAGAAGGAAAACGAGGAGAACGAGGAGCAAGAAGATGATGTCGAGGAGGAGGAGTAGAAGAAAAAAAAGAAGAAGAAGAAGAAGAAGAAGAAGAAGAAGAAGAAGAAGAAGAAGGATAATGTTTTGTCTCTGAGCAGTTTTGTCAGAAACGACATTATCACTTCTTCCGTAATTGGAAAACGTCACACCTGAGTTGTAAACTTTGTTTACGTAAATAATTACTCAACTAATAGTCGAGGTTTGTGCAAACGGCGATCAATGTCAGTGGGGTTCAGGTGTTTCGTGTGGCTTAATCGAAATAGGTCAGATTGAATTTAACAAATTAATATTGAGATTACGTAGGGAACGGTGACTAAGACTTGATACACGACTGTGACACCAGTATACGACGTAACGATCCTCATCAAGGTGAATTATTAGTTCATTGTGTAAGTCCGAGTATACGAACAACGAGGCTTATTTTGTTGACAACTGAACTGTCAACGTAAATATTGAATAAATTATCATTATTAGAATTAGATAATAGAACGTATCAAAGTCAGCGTTATTATATTAAAATCCCTGCCGACTACTTTGAGCGAAATACATTTATTATTAAATAAAATGAAATAACTATATCATAAATGTTATTGAATATACCATGAAAACAGGGCCGCCGCTACCATATGTGACCGCACACGGGCGGCCATACCAAAGGGGCGGCCGGAGACTGCCAAAATCATCAGCAGATATTGCAAAATAACTTAAAACAATTAATATCGACTAGGTCTAGGTATATGACATGATATTACTGAGTTTTGTTCTTGACATTTGTTTTGTTGGCAATGCCGCAGTGTACTGGCATCAGCCTTTGTTTTGACTGCCAAGAAAGCGTATAGGTATTGTTGCGCGGAAATTATATCCGAGTTATAGCAGCGGTCTCTTTGTGGTTTTGTAGACGCTTTGCTTCCATGTCGACGCTGGCAAACTATGAAGTACCTACTCGACAAGATGAAAAATTATTTATGTTTTGATTCGACGAACGGACGCCTTCAGGACTGTCAACTTGTTTTCAAAACAACAGCAGTTTGTAAGCAGTAACAGAGATTTGTTAGTTATGCTTAAGACGTTTCCAAGTACGGGCTTGTTTTTGGTCACGGTCTGGCGGTGTAATTCTGAGACGTGTCGTATTTTCATACGGTTTATATTCGTATTTTCTGAAACCAAAGCGCTAACAGCGCTTTTTTAATAGACTATAGTGTTATAAAAACTCTGAAAAGACGAACGCGCAAATAGACTATTAAATTTTTGAAAATGTATTCGTCACTTCTACGAGCACATCTTCCGCTTATATTATGTAAGTACTCAGCTAAATAAGTTTTTGAAAAATATACTTACTTTTGTCAATTTTACTATTTATGTCTGTATCAATTTTGAATTAAAATAATATTAAATAGTGTGGCAAAGTAGGGATATGAAAAGTATATTCAGGAGGGCGGCAAAGGTAAAACTGCACACGGGCGGCAACCACCCTAGCTGCGGCCCTGTATGAAAATGTTACATTCAATTTTATGAAGATATAACATAATAACTAGAAGGAATAAAGAAATATCTACAAGACTATTGTTGAGAGTGTAATGCTATACGGAGCAGACACGTGGACGGTGAATATTCAACATTACAAGAGGCTGCTTTCAACAGAGACAGATTACTGGCGAACAGCGGTTAGAAGTTTTGAGATGGAAAGAGTGAAGAACGAAACAATCAGGTAAACTATTGAAGTGAAAGCGGTTGTGAAGGTAATAGATCAAAACAGATTGTTGTGGTACGGGAATTTCAGAAGAATGGAATAAGGTAGAATCACCAAACAGTGGGAAGCAGAAAGGCAACCAGAGGAAAGAAAAAGAAAAACGAAGTACAGGAAATAGTGAACGGTTTGGCCCCGTACAGAAGGATATGGACAAGAACGGCCTTCAATTAGAAGACGCTGAAAATAGAGATAAGTGGAGAACCGTTATCAAAGACAATGACGAGGCGTGTTTGTAAATTCCTTGTATATGTTAAATGTATAATGTAATATATTTCATGTGTTGAATATGTATTGCATGTAATTTGTCATTGTAGTGTATTGGTTCAAGAAACCAATCTTTGAGGAAATTCTCTAATAAAACGAAGAATTTAAAATGTAAGTTAAGTATGTGGACAAAGCAATTGTGTTACAAAAAAATTATAATCTTTTAAAGCTGTGAAAAAGTTCTAAGTAATTTTTTTCTAAAGTGATTTAAATAAAATACATCATGTGGTTCAGTTTCGCTATGTATACTTATGGAAGTAAAAGTAACAACTTATACAGAGTTTTTTCGCCACTGTGTTGTTGGCAAATGAGGTGGGGGTGCTGGTGACCTTCGTTACGCCACAGCACAAATGCATTATAAAATCATAGGAATATTATTGGTTCAGTTGCAACGTTTATTAACATCTGCTGTAGACTTAGTATATAGTATTTCACTGTCTTTATAATATTCTCGGTGGCAGAGCTTATGTGCAGGTGATAACATACTGGTTGCTCTTACACACCAGGTTATCGATAAACCGCTTTAATGCAGGGACTAAATGCAAGGGTTTAATCACATAAGATTTACGGCGTACATAAATATATTCCTGAAGCTTGTTAATTAAATTTCATGTTTGAACTGCATTACGCTTAATATTAGTACTCCAATGCTCGGTGGAGCCAGATGGATAACCACCGCTGATATTTACTGCTAATATTGTTTTTAACTCATTTTATTTCTCTTTACTATTATATATTTCGGGGTCAAAACGTCCTACGACAGTGTCCGATTCCTAATCTCTATTGCTATCTGTCGTTGCAGTTTTCGTTGTTTAGTCCTCTATCGCTCATTGATCTCCTTATGCCTTCCACCTACATTTTCTTGGGTCTTCTTTTCTTTCTGTGCTTTTTAGGTATATACATCTTATTGTTTTCTTGGCAGTCGGTCTTGTCCCATTCTTTGTACGTGTCCGTACCAGATTAGTAGTTTTTCTTCAATGCAGTCGACATTGCCTTTTGTATGCCCATTTCTTTTTTCATCGTCTCATTTCGTATTCGCTCAAGACTTGAAGTTCTAGCAGCTCGTCCCAAAGCAACGTTTTCTGTAGCTTCTAATTTTCTTTTCACCTGCTCTTTTATTCCTCACGTTTCGGAACCGTACATCAACGTGTTTTTATCATACTATCGTATATTCTTTTCTTCCTTTTTTTCCAATTTCTGTGCTCCATAGAATCCAATTCAACAATCTAATTATTTGTTTTGATTTGTTTATTCTTAATTTTATTCAACATCATTTGTTCCTTCTTCATTAAAGTTTATTCCTAAGCATTTGTAGCTTTTACATTCCTTTACTATTAATACCACCTGTAAATATGGTGTGTTTGATGAATGTTATTGACTTGAGTCTTGCGCTGTGTTTATTGTATGTTAACCGTTTATTCGCGAAGCGTTTCGTCAGATCCACATCTGCCATTTTCAGACTAATTCATTGTCGATGTCGTTGAGCAGGAGAATTTTATTTCCAGGATCGAATCCCGTAGAACGTCTCTCCAGATTTCAAAACGTTCACCAGCTTTACAAACAGAATAATCACTGTTGCATACCACTATAGAAAAATTATTCCAATTAGCGCTTTCAAGCTTCACAGCTCCCGTCAGATCGGAAATTCCAGGATCGTCAGGTTATTTCCGATAAGCTGTGAAGCTTAAAATCGCTAATCGGAATAATTTTTCTATAGTGGTGTGCAACAGTAATCATTTTGTTTGTGGTTATAACCACTGACACAACTTTCTTAATTAAATTTCACCAGCTTTGTTCAGTAATCCTTGTATTCGCCAAAAAAGAAGGGGAGCCACTTCTCAGCATTAGGAAGTCGTACAAGTCTCACCGACGCAGTAGAGAACAAGAGGAAACCTCTAATCTGGAATGGCAATCACAACTTTCTTCGGCTAAGTCATCCAGTCGTCAAGCAGAGATGAGGACTGCGTAATGAATCTCGGGTAGGCCTAGCTTTGCATTTAATGTATTAAGTCAACTTACACGTGAACACGACTACAGTTTTGTTTTTAATAGCCGAACGTTGTACAGTAAATCCTAACTATTGTAAGATTCCGACCAATTCTTTCTAAAAGTTCACGATCGTTAGGTTTCAAAATCGTATAAAATTGAATTATTAAATTGTCTGGCTGATGGAAACGAATACACGATAAAAGCGTTTCACTCTACTGACTATATACAACACTACAGTGCATTGGTTCAGTGTTACAACTTTTCCCAGCCATACGTGCTCTGATTACTGAATCACTCACATGCTCCACTACGTAAATATATGGATAGTGCTTAGGTCGGATATACAGCGCTTGTTGCATCCATAACATACAAATAATGCTACAAAACACTCACCTGACTCTGTAATACGCACGGATAATGCTTACAACTACACGGATAATACCGTGATACATACACTACATATAGCCAACTGAATTTTTTTTATTAACATACTGTTATAAAACAAATAGTTTTATGTTATAAAATATTCATAGTTGTTGTTGTCTCCAAGCTGCATGTACAATTGAATTTTGAAAATTACCTTGTGTATCTGGGTTCGTCACTCGTGAGATCCGTATCCTAAGAGTTACTCGCGAGATCAGTAGCGATGGGCATCGTGAGATAACGAGGATTGGGAGTCGCTTAAATAAGGGGATGTGTGTGATTTTTATTAATTTACGTACTCCATTTGAGTAAACATATTTTATCACATGTTGATTGGACTGTAAGCCTCTATAAGCCTCGAAACGCGTTGTGTATAAGATATAAATGAAGTTGCAAGGAAGGGAACCTGGATACACAAGGTAATTTTAACAATTTAGTACTGATATTGTTGAATATCGTTCACCGTAAATCATCTTACTGTATTTTAAAATGCGACTTCGTGCCGTTAAGGCACTCGTAATTGACTATGCTTAGCCTACCATGTTAAATCATCAAGTTTGAGCACATTACATACTAAAAACGCTACTACTATTATAATGATATCTCAATTTCCTGAATTTTATTTCAGTGTTCCGTAAGGAAATGGAAGTATGGTGATGGCGAAAAAATCGTGTTTGAGATATGGCCTGTTTCTGATTGTACTACCCTCAAAACATAAAAAAAGTCATTTTCTAAAATGTGTGTGTGTGTGTGTGTGTGTGTGTGTGTGTGTGTGTGTGTGTGTGTAGAAATTTTCTATGGCGAACGATAACAACAAATTCAAACAGAATCAAATAATTTTTTGCATATGTGCCTGAGTTGTAGAGGACTCAAGGCCTATTGATTTTGGTGCAGATCGGTTAAGGGGAAGCGATAGTTTTCTCCAACGTTTTACGTTTTAACAAGAGTAAAGAACTTAATTTTGATAAAAATAAAGTATCCTTTAAAGATAACGCTTTGACTATTTGAATTCAAACTCGAATACGGTGCTGCATTATGCTACAACAGTTGAGTTGTCTGTCTGATTAGCAGTAATATTGCAAATGGATTTCTTTGTGTCACATTAATAAAGCTCTTAAGAACAATTTTCTCGTTTGTTTAGCGACTTTTCCTAGTTTTACCCGATTTATTGATTTTCAATAGCAAAGAGAAATAACCCTTGTTATTTAACAATTTTTTTAACGCACAGAGATTTAAATATAATCAAAGATAATAAATTTTCAGTTTTTATGAAAACACATGCTTTCATATAAATATGAAATACACTTCGTCTTTTTTTTATTTTTGTATCGGCCATCTGAGGACCACATGCCAATTTCAATTGCTTGTTCTTTTTTTCTCTCCAATATTATTTTATCTTTTCACTAAGTCTCTTCTTCATGTCTTCAGTCCACTTTGAACCTGCGTTTTCTCTCTCCTACTTTGGACTCCTTCCATTTTTAACACTATTTCCCGAAAAACTTATCTTTTTTATTTGCTTCGTCTGCGTTTATATTATTTTTTTTTTCTAAATCCTTTTAGACTTCTTTAATCTAAGGTGATGTTGACTTCTTTCCCCAACAGATATTTGAGGTTCTGCTTTGTTAACCTATTGTTGTCCATTCTATATAAATGTGTAAAAAATAATAATCTTCTTCATCATTACTTTTTAGGTTCCAACCTTCTGAAGTTTTTCGTGGGCCTAGTATTTTCCTAATACTAAGCCTTTCCAATATTTATAGTTTGACTAAATTATAATTCAATGGAAATACACTTCGTTTATTTTATGATTAACATTGTTTCCTCCTATAAATAAAAATAGATAAAATTAAAAGCTGTTTATTACCACCTGACAATATCCAACTAATCTAAAGTGTACTAAAGACGTTAAAACGGGTTTTCTAATAAACATACACAAATTTAACATTTAATAAAATTGTCATAACAGTCGTTAATATCTAGTATTTCCTTCACAGATGCAATATATTAATAAAACAATTTATATAAAATAAAAAAACACGTTTTTAAAATTACAGTGTGGTTAAAATTATACCGTTGTTTAATAATCTCCTATTATAATTAATACGCATTATATTTACTGGTGTGTTTAAAAACAACAATAAATTTTACTTCACGGCATTTAAACCCAATTAGACTCGATCATGAATCTTAATTAATTAATAATGAGGTACAGACAGGTGTAAACACGATGTGATTGCCTTTTGCCCACTAATTTGCTGTGCACTCAATACTGACTCCACACAAGCACTTTAATCCATTTACTACAAAACTGATATGATTTACTCTAAATCCGTCCAATATTCTGTAAAAATTGAGAGTATATACGTAAAAATCTCAAAGCCTCTCGGTAAAAGTTACTAACTCTTAGGCAAGTCGTCAGTTGATTGCTTAGGCTAGCATCCATTTAAAGGCGACAGGACTTTTTGTGAATAAACGTCTAGTATGGTTCATGTTATCCGGGCTGTTTGGCCGTGGTCCATGGTTTATTACCAAACCAAACGTTTCGGCAGCTCCAATGGCAGCCATCATCAGTGGAATAAAAATCCTGAACGTCGGGTGTTCACGTACAGGCCCACAGTACTGTGGTATAGGCTCCTGTGGTAAGCCTGTACCACAGTACTGTGGGCCTGTACGTGAACACCCGACGTTCAGGATTTTTATTCCACTCACAGTACTGTGGGCCTGTACGTGAACACCCGACGTTCAGGATTTTTATTCCACTGATGATGGATGCCATTGGAGCTGCCGGAACGTTTGGTTTGGTAATAAACCATGGACCACGGCCAAACAGCACGGATAACATGAACCATACATATGACACCGGCCGTGAATAAGCAATGTGTAGCACAAGCATCATAATTCACTAATTATAAGTATAATCAGTTAATCAGCGGACACGTCGTGGACAACAAAATCCAAGAATATCATAATTCAAGTTATTGGCGAGTGACATTGTTTATAAGAAAGTCGTGCAGACGTACAAGCCTTTGGGAACTCTAAGATAGCAAAAAGACTTTCCACGTTTCGTACCAGACATCCCAAAATGTTTAAATATTTAAAAATGGATACTATATTTAGATTTAGGTCAAAATTACCTTAAATCCATGTGGATTTTTGCGATTTTTTTCATAGTCTTTACTCTCATACATTTTTTGCTTTACACATTCTATTTTTGTTGTTTAATTCGTGGTCAAAACGTCCTGCGACGTTGTCCGATGCCCAACCTCCATTGTTGCAGTTTTTATCGTTTAGTCCTCTATCGCTCATTGTTCTTCTTATGCCCTTTCTCCATGTTTACTTGGGTCTTCCCTTCTTTCTGTGCTCTAGCTATCCATCTTATTTTTTGCTTTCCTGGGGGGTCTTGTCCCATTTTTTTAACGTGTCCGTATCAGATTAGTTGTTTTTCTTCACTGCAGTCGATGATTGTCTAATACGCCCATTTCTTCTTTGATCGTTTCATTTTGTATTCGCTCTAGCTTTGAAGTTCTGGCACCTTGTCTCAAAGCATGCATTTCTGTAGCTTCTAACTTTCTCTTTACCTGATCCTTTATTCTCCATGTTTCGGATCCGTACATCAACGTGCTTTTAATAAGACTATCGTATATTCTTTTCTTCTTTTCTTTTTTAATTTATGTGCTTCATGAAATCCAACTCCATGATCTAATTATTTGTTTTGCTTTGTTTATTCTTGATTTTATTTGTTCTTTCTTCATCACCTGTTCTTTCTTCATTAAAGTTTGTTTCTAAGTATTTGCAGGTGTTATACGTACGTTGTTGTCTAAGATTAAATCTGTTGTTTTCTATGGTTATCACCCCTTTGGGACAAATTTCTGGGGTACCAATATTCTGTAGGGCAGAAATATGGACAACCGTGCTAAGTTTAATCAAAATCGGGTAGCGCTTTAAACAGTTATCGTAAAACCTACACCAAACTAACAAGTGATAAACAGTCGAGTTAAAACTAATGATTTGTGTCGCTCGTTCAACAACATTACGTAAAGAAGAAAAAATATCTCTTACGTTGCAACAAACGTAGCTACGCATTAGCTGAAATTATGTAAGCCATACTGTTTTTCATGTCAGTGCATTTACACTGTGCCCGCTTCTTTTTCCGCCTTCCAGTATTAGGCTATAAGCCACAGGATTTGTCCGTTTAACCATTCTCACCGTTTCCGTTTCCGGAGCTAACCAACGACTCTCCCACCACGCGGTTTATAAGCGAAAACTTCCCCCGGCAAACTTTATTCTCTTCACCATCAGCACATGCTTTATCTACTGTTAACTCTATCACTGAGCACGTTCGCAGTCCTTTTCTTTTGAACGAGCCAAGTTCACAGTTGTAACTGCACCGTTTGGCATTTGAGTGACTGTCTCTGTTGTCTGTTCGGGGTATGTCTCACGAAAAGTTTTGAACGCATCAACCGACTTTTGTAATATTTAGCATTCGTGTTCATACTTTTACCCTAAAGAACCTTGTTTTTTTTTTTAGATTGATCCACCTCAAAACTGAGGGGCTAAAATCTGAGGGTGTCAAAATTGTGGAAAATTGCAAAAGCCTGTAAAGCGTATCAAATTAAAGCAAAGCGTAACGTAAATCTAAATGTAGTATTAATTTTTATAATTAATTTTTTTTTTTAACGTCAGGGCTCAAAATGAGAGTGACGATTTTGATATAATCGCAAAAATTCATGTGCAAAATAAACACTACTGTACTATTACCATTGACATCCAAATATAGTGTTACGGTTTGGAAAGTTCAAAATTTTAGGACGCCTAGGTCTAAAATGAGGTAAAACATTTGAAAAAATTTTAGCAGGATATCAGACTAAAAAAAATAGTAATCCAAACATGAATGTTTCTAATTTTTAGCGTTTATTGTATAATTTTGTGTTCAACAATTACTACAGAAATAATCCACTGTTTCTGTATTTACTACAGAAATAGTAGAGAAATCGAGTAGAGTAGCATTTTTGTAATTTTCCCATAATTTGGAAAATTGTCTAATACCTAATTATATCGTTACGACGGTCTACTTGATCGTCGTAGACACAGTGGAAAACAAAATACAAGACACCAATGAAGTCACTAATCACCAGCTTTAATTATCACAATTACACCGTTTTAATTAACTAGTACAATATTTCCAGTTAGATTTGTCCACACGCAATAACTATGTTTATTAATAGAGTTTCACACAATTATTAACACAATACTACTTCACTGCGGCAAACACACAATCTGCACTAGCGAAAATCGCTCACGTAACTAACTGACAACCCGGCTGCTATGGCTTTATATACGGCGCGCTGAGGTCCAGTACAGCTTTCCGTCCTTAACTGCACGCCAGCGGCTTACTACGTATCTCAAGTGTTCCTGGAACTCACTAGAATCACCTACTTGAATGACGCAACAGCTGCCACACTGGACGGGGGGAGTGGAGAATGTTCTTGGTTGTTCGGTAGGGTTCTCGTAACAATATGTAATAATCAATAAATTTTGTTGAAAAGAGTGAGGGAGTTCTGCAGCTCAGGGGCTTACTAGTACACTAGAACCTCACTAATTCGTGAGCTACGGGACCAAAGGTGTGAGGAATTGGTGAAATATACGAATTAGTGAGGGAGTAAGAACCTAACCCATTAAACACAATATAAAATGTTTCATTACAACACTAACAATGTACAGTACTGATGTTATGCTCGAACATATTTATTTGCTGGAAAGTTTCAAACTCAAACAAGTTAAGCGCTGTAATTAAAAAAAAAATTGTTTAATGATTGTGGGTATGTTCTGTGGATACGTATGTAACAATTTCATCATCACTAAACATTTCGTAGTCTACATCCGGTAAGTCTATTACACACCAATTTTCGACGTCGTCTTCATTTAAACTGTTAAATACTGGTAGGGATTGGCAGAAATATCTAACAATTCCGATGTAGGGTCAAGACCTTCTGGTTCTGTAAAGCTGTTTGTAATTCAGATGGCCGTAACTTATCCAGCCAGATTTTAGAGTGTTTTCCAGAATACTTTGCCACCAGCAATCCGACTGAATTTTCGGAAACGTATTACGCTGTTACAACACAACACAACACTTATTGTGCCGCGTACGCAAGCACGAAATACCCATTCTTGGAACCAATACTTCCGCAATCCGTTCTCCTGGCTATTATTAGAACGCCGGCCACAATTAGCACGTTTCTAGTTTACCCCGGCTATAATTAGAGCGTATATGTTACTGGCTTGTTAATAAAGAAAAAGAAAGGAAAGCTATTGTGAGTGACATGGCGTCACTGTTGACATTTACTGTACTTAGATCTCATAGTGAAAGAATTCACGTTTCCCAACCATATGAAATTAAAATCTCTGGAGCAAATAAATAGTGAAAACACTGCTGTACGACTAGAAATATTATATAATGTGTAGGCATATTATGCGTAAAAACAGAATAGAAACACTACTCCTAACGAGGCGCTCCAAATATTGCTGTAGTTGTTCTAAGGGAAAGAAAAAAACGTTAAGAATTTCTCATATATCCACTTTCGTCGGATTCAGCCAGTAAATTCATGTAAAGTTTATTCCAGCAGTGGAAGGCAGTGGGAGCCCGAGCACTGAGAAGCGATTCTCTTCCCCAGTACAATAAAATACGCATTCAAACCTTTGCTGTGATATTGTGTTACGACCAGGCTCGGATCAATAAATTCCGGCCCCTGCTAAACCGTACAAGGCTCATTTAAGTTGTCTGTGCGTGTGTCAAATTTAATTTACTCAAATACAGTTCCCTTAAAATAGTGATGGAAGTCTTTTCGACTTTTCGATGTATCAATTACTAATTTTTAAATAGTATAAAGATTGGTTTGGTTTTACATCTAGCGTTTATCGACCTTAGAAAAGCATATGATACAGTACCCATACAAGAAATGTTAATGCTCTATCATAATTGGAAGTACCGAAAGCCCTGACGCAAGGAGTAAAAATTCTATATAAATATAATTATTTCACTACGACTCGGAACACAAAACTTTTTATGGGTAAAAAACGTAAAAGCTTTACCTTACAACCTGAACCAGTTTTCGCCTTTAAAAGGCTTCTTCACAGGCTGCCGCTGGTAGCGCTGTCCGTCCTGTTGTTGGCGTCGAAATCGATTTTCGAAAGATCTATGTTGTGTGTGTGAGGTGTGATATGTTCGAATAATGCGTGTGATTTGAATTGCGTCTGTTCGTTTAGGATGTCGTTTTTATTTGTTTTCGTGTGTTTGTATATTTCCAATTGTTCTAGAGAGTCTAGTTTTCGGCCTTTTGTGTGTACGTGTAGAATGTTCATGTTATTGTCGATGTTTTTGTATGTGTGGTTTGCTTCAATGAGGTGGTTTGCAAAGGTGGATTCTGTAGTAGAGTGGAGTGCCTTTGTGTGTTCAATGTAACTTTGTTTGAAGCTACGTCCTGTCTGGCCTATGTAGAATTTGTTGCAATCTGAGCAGTTTAGTTTGTAAACACCAGGTAGATCGAATTTGATTTGTGCTTTGTGTGTGTGTTTTGATAGTGTGTGTTCTGTTTTGTTAGTAGTTTTGTAAGCGATTTTGTATCCTGCTTTTTTGAATTTGTGGGCTATTTTTTCAGTTTGTTTGTTGATGTATGTTAGTGTTATGAATTTGTTATTTTCTTGACTTTGTCTGTTGTTTGTTTTGGGTTTTGTGTAGGAGTTTATTGACTATTGTTCTGTCGTATCCGTTGGATTCTGCTAGATATTTTATCGTGTTTAGTTCGTCTTTGTAGTCTTTTTCATCTAAGGGATATTGTTAAGTCTATGTGTCATGGTTCTGAAGACAGCTATTTTGTGCTGTATTGGGTGATTGGAAGAGTTGTGTATTAGTGTGTCAGTTGTAGCCGGTTTTCTGTATATACTGAATTTGTGCCTGTGTTCAAGTTTTGTGATGGAGAGGTCTAAGAAGTTTATGCTATTGTTGTGTTCGTATTCGGCAGGAAAGGTTATGTTTTTATGTATTTTGTTTATGTAAATCTATATAAAAACAACAACGTACAAATTAAAGTAGGTAACAAAATTGTCTGAAGGTTTAAAATATACAAAGGGTTATTGCAAGGATGCCCAAAATCACCCACGCTGTTTAAGATGTTTTTAGAATATGCATTAACTATGTGAAAACAAAAATGCCATGGAATGGGAATACCGATACGAAACGAACACCTGTACACACTATGCTTCGCCGATGACCAGGTAGTTATAGCCCAGGATGAAGAAGGTCTAAGCTACATGGTTACAAAGCTGAATGAAGAATACACAAAGGTAGGATTGGAAATAAACATAAAAAAGATTGAATACTTGGCAATTAGACATCAAGAAACAACAGATTTAGAAGTTAGAGGAACAGACAAATTCAAGTACCTACGATTCACACTGAGTAAACAAGGCACAACGAAAGAAGAAATAAAAAATAGATTAGGGCAGACTAGAAAAGGGATTGGACAATTACACAGTGTTATATGGGACAAAAATATTAGAAAAAGCACCAAAAAAATTATATATCAGACCCAAGTCCAAAGCATTATGACGTATGCAGCAGAAGTATGGGTTATTAACAAAAAGAATGAAAGAAAGATTCTTGCAACAGAGATGGAATATTGGAGGAGGTGTTGTGGAATAATGAGAGCAGACCGAATAACAAACCAGGAGATCAGAAGAAGAATGGAAACGGAAAGAAGTGTAATATTGACTACATCGAAGAAAAAAGATTGGTGTGGTACGGTCATGTCCGGAGAGCCCAAAATAGGTGGATCAACAAAGTGACGGAATGGAGTCCATTACGAAGGACAAAAAGGGGAAGACTAAGAAGATCTTGTAGGGATGAATTGGATGAATCTATGCAACGTGTAGGACTTGAGGAAGGACAATGGGAACATCCGGAGAATCGGAAAGCCAGGTTGAAGGAAGGGAGACGGCACTAGCTGTAGCAAACGTATTATATATATGCTTTGGTTTTATGATTGTTTTCGTGTAAAACTTTCCATCTCTGGCAATAAAACGCATAATAATACTAAAACGCATAACGCCATACTAGACTGTTTCCAAAGTGCTTGAGTGTGTGTGTGTGTGAGTGCGCGCGCGTACGCGCGGGCAATATTATGGATAAGAATCGATAGGCTGGAAATTATCATTGCCAAGAAAATATATGGTGGTTGATATTAAGTAGTGGTAAGAAATTAAATAGGGGTTTATTAAATACTACTTTCGGACAAAGGTTGAAAGCTAAGAGTTCCTACTCTTATTTTAATTCTCAGATCAATGTGTTGACCAAACACAAAACAAACTAAAATCACCTCTAATTCCATGGAGTTTATTGTCAATTCCATGTAATTTATTGACAATGGAATATAATTTGAAATTTCTTTTGTATATGGACTGAAGAAATGGTGTCCGGAGACCAGTCTTCACCACCGACAGACGGCCTATACGTCTGTAGTATGAAACTTACAGATCTTCGCAAGGTTACTTTAATGCTGTTATAGGTGCAAAATTTACTGTTTCATACCTGATACGGTTTATTGTATGTATTCCTCTAGGCAAGCGATACGAGGAATCGGCAATCGGAGTATCACAAATACCTTCAGAAAAGAACCAGTGACGCTCTGGATATTTATAAGCAGAAACGTAATGCTGCGTGGGAGGAACTTGCAATTGGAAAATAATGAAGAAATTGAAAATTTCCAGGCATATAAGTATTTAGGAGTACAGATAAAGCAGGATTGCAGAGACATAGATGAAATGAAGGAGAGATTAGGCATGGGACGGAGGGCTATGAAAAGGCTAAATAGTATATGGTGGCATGGCCAGATAACTAGAGGAAGGAAAGTACAGATATACAATACTATCGTAAAGAGTATTCTGTTGTATGATGCTGAGAGTTGGAGAATGTCAGAAGCGGACAAAAAGAAAATATTAGCTGTAGAGATGAATGCACTAAGGAGATCATGTAGAGTATCCAGGCGAGAGAAAATAAGAAATGAACAGATTAGAGAAATGATAAATGTGAAACATGCAGTAGTAGAAGAAGTAGAAAGAAGACAGTTAATTTGGTTTGGACATGTTAAACAGATGGGAGGAGAAAGGTTGCCAAAAAGGATAATGGAATGGTTACCCTCGGAGAAGGGGAAGAAGGGAAGACACAGACGATCATGGGGAGAGAGTATCCAGAAAGCTATAAGTGTAAGGAATCTGACAGAAGAACATTGTCAGGACAAAATTTATTGGAGAGAAAGTCTGGAAATCGGACAGCGACGACAGACTCAATAAACCGATTTAAAAAAAAACGTAATGCTGTCAAATACATTATCCGGGACGCGCACGACAAATGGTGGAGCTCTTGCAGCACGTCATACATGGACGTCAAATGGTGGTATACCATTAACGAATCATTTCAACCAAGAAAAGTTGGTGACAGTGTACCTGAATTTGATTCCAAAGAACAAAAGGATTGAGCATTATAGTGTGACTCGCGAAGCTGCAGGAGCACTTTCATCCATAAAGAATTGGAAAGCAGATGGTTCGGGTGGGACAAACTCGGAACTACTGAAATACTCTACATCTTTCACGTAGAGACTACTACATAATGCAGAATATGTGCTGGAGAAGATGCATGATCCCTGATTAATGGAGAGTAACCAAGTGTTTTTTTTTCTGTTTTTAACAAGTGCGATAAAACTGTGCCATCTAATTATAGAGGTACGAGCTTGATAAATACAATTTGCAAATTATGTGTAACTATTCTTGTTTCCAAAAATCAAAAGCCAACTCTAGACTCACCACTTTCAAAGTGTGTAGAAAATTCAAAAGACGTGACGGTCGACCGAAAGGCATTAATACTCGAAGACATCCAGCCGTATCTATACCAAATGAGAACAATATCCCTCTAACTGCGGTGGCTTTGCAAGGAAACGACTACGAATTAAACGAAATTGTTTTGCTGTTCTTCTTTCCGCTTGCCAGGATTAAGCACTTTCCCTTGTTCCGTCTCACTTTCCTCTCCCACAGGCTTATAGCTCATAGCCTGCCTTGGTATTCTGTGCATTACATGGTCCCTCATCTTCTTAATTAAACCTTGTTATTTCTGTCATCGATTGTACACCAAATTCTTTTGTTATATCATTACTTCTTTTAGGATCAAGTTTTGTACAACCTCCTTTACTTCGCCCAGCAAATATTATTTCTGAGAATTCCAGCCATCTAAAGTCTCCTTTATTGGGGTCCCGTGTTTTTGGTCTGTACAGCAAAGAGAGGGCCGCCGTCACTTGGTTGAAATTTATTTGAGTATCCTTCACCGTTTTCCTTTTCATACCCTAATAAAATTGTTTTGCATTTAAATTGTCAAATATAAATTTATTTATACAATCAGCATTATTATCTTTTTACATACCTTTTACAATTAGATATACTGACTTGAAATCATATCGTAGTCGTAAATTGAAAACTTTATAAATTTTTAAAACTATTTGTAATATATTATTATGCGCCAACGTACAACCAAAGTAATATGTTCTATGAAAATAATATTGTTTGTTGAATTCAACATTTTTTTCCGCATCCAAAGCCTTTAATCCGTAGTTTCCCAGTGTCTTGTGTAAAGTGTTTTGATAAATATTTAAATGCGTTTTAACTGGTGGGAGCTGAGATCTCAGAACCAAATTTTTCTTTGTAAATCAACGCAGCTGATATTTGAACTAAACAGAAAACAAAAGAAAACTATATTCAGTGTCACTGTAAAATAAATACTCTCGCTATATAATACGGCGTAGTTGATTTCGTGTCGAGACAAATCTTCTTACAAGTTCAAGGTCAGTGTAGGATTCGAATATCTACTTTGTTTTTACATACATTCATTCACTTTTTCCTTCAGTTCTCTATCAAAATGTACAGTCATTTGGCTAAAGTATCAGTTGGTTTACTGTTGTCACTGTTATGGTACAAATTTTGCATACTATTATACAAACCTAATCTATAGCTTTAACATTATTATTTATCTATTCTTAGAAAGCCCTGTATTGATATTCCTATTCGTCTTATTGAATTCGGCTATGATTGCATATTATTCCCCACAGAGGAGCAGATATTTGTCTACACAATACTACAGTGAAGATGAACATCCTAATTATAAGTTGAAGAATAAAGGTACTAGATAAAACATGATTAATTGATCATGTAGTCTTACAACTCCATAGATTATCGTCGTCATCGTCGTCATCCTTTACAGCTTAGGCCTTAGTAGCCTGTTCCAGTCTCAGTGGAAGTCATCCAACCATCGCTTCACACACTTCTCTTCCCCCTTTGGATGATAGTCAAGGGTTCTTCTTGAAAGTCTAGTCTGATCCATTCTCTCTACGTGTAACCGCCACTCCGTTACAATATGTACAATATGTAGAGCGTCTCTTGTCATTCCTTAAAACATTGTTTTTTGTGTTTTCCATTAACCATAAATATTTGTATTTTTCAGTTTACAATTGCTGTTGTAGTTTTGTTAATTTGTTAACCCAAAATCTTTATTTCAAGTATTACTGTGTCATAATCATTGTATATACACATTATACGTTATGATTTTATCCAGCATCGGTTTTATTTATTTCAGCAGTAAACTAGAAACCAAAAACCATTGTCACCTAACCTTACATTGTCACCGTATTTTCGATTTGCGTTAAGAAATAGGACAATTTACAATTAGTACACTTCTTCTTTCCCACATCGTAATATATCAATACAATCGCGTATCAAAAACATCGAAAGTATACTGCAGGGACGGATAAAGGTACAGTTCCGAAAGATATTATTACGACGGTCACAAGGATCATCCTGTCGTGCAGTGGAAACAGTATAACGGACACCAGATGAAGTCACTAAATACAACTTTAATTTTAGTTGCACGCAATAGTTGTCGCAGTATAGAGTTTCGCATTAAGTATATAAGTCGCAATAGTTTGTAATATCGTTACGTCTAAACTGCCGTTGACCAGCTTCTGGACGCTTTACTTATACTACGGTGAGGTTGAAGCGTCAAAAAATATTTGCTAAGTTACAGCCGTCTATCCGAAACTTGCTAGAAACAGTGTGAGTGTCCGACCTTGTGCAATACTGGGCAGAATGATCGATAAACGTCTCGAACCGCCGCGAGTGTTGCACATAATCAACGCGTGTCAAATGCCATGTAGTTGTCTTTCATCTCAACAAATCTTCAAGTCTGAAAAAGTAGAATTTTCAGTAGCGTGGCGTCCATGTAACCGCTGTTACCCGCGGCATTGGAAGTAAGAGAAAATAATATTAATTAGCCTATATCACAGGATAAATACTTTAGTTATTAAATAATTTGAAATCCGAACAATATTAGTAGGGAAACTTCAAGAAAAGCGTGGCATTGCTTTCAAACTACTAGGCACTTCCACCGTCTTGTGTTGCCGGCTCAGACATCGGCAATGTTTTACTGCGTACGGTCATTGACCTCGTAGTAGTTGTCACTGTATAAACTGGGGAGGAGTGGACATTGTTGCCGCTGTACAAACCGGCAAAACGCTTAGCTGGCAGCTATATTCGTTTTCGGAACCAACGTGCAGCAGTTACTACGTACCTATTTGTGTTTTGTTCGTTTAGTTATGTGCTTCTGTGTTTGTTATTATTATTTTTAATTTGATTATTTGTGTTCTGATTTATTCTGTGTAAGTATAATGAGAGTCAGATCCCGTTGAACCTGGACCCTCTTCTTCTCTAAGCGAATGACAGAAGATGCTCTAAAAAGAACACTTAGTGCAAGACAAAATTTTAATTAATTTTTAGGTTAAGTTTTAGGCCTATCACAACCGGCAACAGGTCTTATGTACCCACACCACGCCAATGAGGGTTTTAATCACGATGTATTGATCACAATTTGTACTAACGAAAATAATAGTAAGTCAACTGACAGGCTATCCAACTGACTGTCAATTTTAGTATACACTAACAAGAATATTTGCATGTACATAAAACCAAAAGAGAAAAATAGCTCAGACACGCTGATCCTGTAGGACGTTCTAAACTGTAATCGGATTTGTCTCGACACGACTCCAACTATATACGCAGTATTATCTAGAGAGTCTATATACTCATTTTAGACAAGAAAGCACAGACGCAGAATATTGTTTTCTTCTCCCTACCGACTAGTTTCAAATAGGCCTAGCAGCTGATTTATGAGCAAAGTGTTTGTAGTAAGATTACTGTATGTGGCAAGTGCAACGCGTTTTATTATTTATTAAATATACTTATTTTCACAACACATTGCAAGGCTACCCATTACAAGCGTATATCGGAATAAATCAAGCTTTTGTAATTAAAACGTAATCCTCTTATTAATTATTGAGCTCGGCTCGTTATTTTAATAACTTCGGCTTGTTAAAACGACGTATGGAATTCGTTTACACATTAAATTAAATTTAGAATAACGTATACGGCTAGACGGACGTTTTAACGTAACATTCATCTGGTAAATAACACAACAAATGTGCACACATCGGTGTGAGGTAGGAAGTGGCTAGACGCTGCCGAGTCAGGTAACAATCTCTGATAAAATTCCGCTAGTGATGTTATGTCGTCTGTATTTGAATTTATACCGTACATTTTAAAGGTGTTATTTTTTTCTGTGAACACTATTAGGCTTTCATGCAATTAAACTTATCTTTAACGTTAAGACTAAGACGGTGCAGAAAAGGCAAGGACATGTCTCAACAATACTGTTTTTCTGGATTCTTCTGGATAGCTGGTGCACCACACATTACTGTTTGCCTCCGCTACTGTCAGCAAGTTATCGCCATATTCAACAACATTTCTTTGATGGTAAATGTCTTTGGATGATGGATAAAAACTTCCAAGGATATTCTTCCAGTCGGTGTGAGGACGGATAACCAGAAGCCCACGAGGCTGTCTACTTTTAACGGCAGTATATTGAGAGAAAAAAAAAATTCAACACCTACATAAAGCCCCTTGAAGACGTTCTGAATACGCCAGCCAGGAGAGTTTGAGAAATCACGGTTTTTGAAAACGACGATTTATATTGAAGCTCCTGGAATACATAATTGTCTAGTGGAACCCATGGAGATTTCAATGGACGTTCTTTCAAAAAGCCGTCTATAATTACCTTATCGGCATACCGTCCGATGTCTCACTAATTACTATTACTTTTACAGTTAGTAACAGTATGTGCCGAAATAGGATTGTCTTGAAAGTTCTGGGCAGGAATCGAAAATTAACCACTAACTTCTGATCTTTCCTTATTCATCATCATCGTCTTTAACGATTAAAGCAAGAATGGTTTGTTCCGGTCTCAAATAGGCAAAGATTAGAGCCGGTCATTCCAGGGCTTCCTCGGACGTCCCACACCTCTCCGACCCCTCGCCTTATAGTTCCATACCTGTTTGGGAATGCGGCAGTCATCCATTCGGCAAAGATATTCCCGCCAATTCAGCCGATACTGGGCGATCCTGTCGAGTATACTCACAATATTCAGTTCTTGCCGTATATCTGGGTTTCTTCTATGATCATGGAGAGTGTACCCTGTCACGTGCCTGAGAAATCTCATTTCAGCCGCTTGGATGCGACTGGCCTGGCCTTTCGTTAAAGTCCAATTCTCAGATCAATAAATAAGTGTTTATTGTATTTGTTGGCGAAGTTTATGCGTGTTCCTTTACTTGCTGACTTAAGAGTACGCCTAATGGTCCCGCACATAAAGTTGTATTTATGCAACTTATTCGCAACGTCGTTGCTTGCATTATAAGACACACTGTATTACAGGTATTTAAAATTGCTGACTTGTTCCAGGACAGTACTATATAAAACAATTTTTGCCCGTACGGGATCAGTTCCACGAAAAGGCATCACCTTGGACTTAAGTGTGGATATTTATTTGCAATCCAGAGTTTCTGAAGATTCGATATCTCTACTTTTTCTGCACAGAATTAAACAGCGGCAATTGCTTTTCTCCGGACCGTTCCATTTTGACACACTTGTTATTTAGGCTCTAACTGTAACTGTTATTTGACGCACCGACTCGTGACACACGCACATAGGGACGTGACTCAGAACACAGTGACGAGTGTAATAACTCTTCCCTGTAAATCAATACGGTTGAAAGTGTTATGAATAACCCGCTCAACTATGATGCTTTCTGCCACTGCAAGAATACACGGGAACAGATAATGATAACAAGACTGCTATGATATTAACGTCTCTGTCTTGCTAACACATACTGTAATAGCCCTCTCTATTATACATTCTTTTACAAGCATCGAATTAACGTAGTATTACCGCACAGATAACAACATACGTGTAAAGAAGGCACGGTGTTTACGAATATCACTGCTATGCTTGTGACAACCATGTAGACTGCCTAGACTAAACAAAATTACCTGTAAACATTGTTCATAAATGCATTTGTATCTGCACTTACATAAAGAGCAAAATACTGCGGTTTTTAGCTGAGCGGATAATTTTGGGGAGGGGGTAACCCCTAAACCTAGCTCTGCACACGCCTATGTCTACACCTAGACTTTCAACAAAGGAAGCTTTGGTAAAAACAGATTGCCGGTTCGTTGCAAACAGATCAGAGCCTTCGTCATTTAACGCATAGAAAATTGTGTTATTTCAGAGAGGTTGATAATGTTAAAGTTCTTAGAAAGATGAGGAAAGAAAGGGAAGTTATTAACACAGTGAAGATAAAAAAAGCTTCAGTATCTGGGACATCTCATGAGAAATGAACAGAGATTTTACTTATTGCAGTCCATAAAAAGTACTTGGAAAGAGAGGAGTTGGGCGACCGAGAATCTCATATCTGAGAAATTTAAGGACCTGGTTTGGCACGAATACAACTGACTTATTCCGTGCAGCACTACAGAGAGTTAAAATAGTCTGTATGATATCCAACTCCGAAACGGATACGAACTATCAGAAGGAGAAGAGAGAGGTTGAGGGCTCCTTTGGGACCTAACATGAGTTCATCCAAACTTGAGGACTCGCCCCAGTCAACCTGCGGTACAAAGGTACTACCTCTCCGAACTCTCTCGACCCCTAAAGGATGACTGCCGTATTCCCCAAAACAACTATGGAATTATAAGTCAAAAGAACCAGAGAGGTGTGGGTCGTTCGAAGAAGGGTAGCAGTGATCAGCTGTGTTCTATCTCCTTGGTACTGAAACAACCCATTTTTACTTCCATGTTCCATAAGGAAATGGAACTATGGTCATGGCGAAAAAAATCGTGTTCGAGATAATGGCTGATTCTGATTGTACTACCCTCAAAACATGAAAAAAGTCATTTTTCGAAAAGTGTCTGTGTGTGTCTGTCTATCGAATTTTTTTATCTCAAACGATAACAGCCGCAAATTCGAACAAAATCAAATAATTTTTTGCATACAGTCCTGAATTTTAGAGGAATCAAGGCCTATTGTTTTTGTCGAAGATCGGTTAAGAGAAAGGGGTAGTTTACCCGCAACGTTTTACGTATTAACAAGAGTAAATTGCTTAAATTTGATAAATATTTTGACCTCCCTGATGGCTAGTTATTTACTAGCCTGTGTGGAATATAGTGTTATGACATGGATTAGAATGGTGGATGTTAAATAGGAGACACAAACGTATTAAGGAAGAAATGTTTTGCTGTAAAATTTATAATTATACGGGTGAACATAATAGTCGTTCAGGAAATCAGAATACAAATTGAAAGAAAGACAAAAAAAAAAAAGACTAATATAGTATTGACAGGAAAGACTTTGATAACACTATAGACATCGCTCGGCCCCTCGCACCGAGAGTCCAATTTCATTACAGCAATCAGATAGCACCTACCTTTAGCACCTACTCTTCGTTCGACCTACAGACATTTTATCCAAAAGTACAGTCCTTCCTCACGAAGGTTGAGGATAGTCTTAATCCACCTCAGATGGTGGTACCATTTTAGTTGATACGTAATTTCTTCAGAACTCAAGCATCCACTTATTTAATTAATATTTAAATGATTTTAAATATAAATTTTACAACATGGAAGTCATGTATGGCTTGTATGGTTCTCCATACAGATTTTTGAATTATGGAGTATGTCTACATTATATATACTGACATAAAGTTTTTATTACATTTGCATTCCTCACTCAGCCAAAAAAATAACATATAATACGTGTAACTAACATATACCCACGTTCACGCGTGCTCACACACACACACACATGCATACTTATTTATTTACAGTTTTCTTACGGACCATGGTCTTTAAACAGTCTAATAAATTTTTAATAGCCAGAAAAATAGGTAGTTACAACTGTAAAAACACTTTATTGAAACAAAGAACACACTCGTATTGTAGAGTTGTAGCAGTGCAATTGTCACATTCACACTTTTCAGTACGGTTCACTACGCGTAGTGTGCTCTCAGAGCTACAGAACTATGGATTCATTATTCTTAACGAATTACAATCACTATTACACAAGTGAGGGGCTGTGAGGGACAAAGGCCATGCCTGTCGACCGGACCGCTCGTGTGCTGCGTGCCGAGCTTCAAATAGAGCTCCTGCCGCAGGGACCATAGATGTGCTGGATATTGAGGGGTACCGGACGTGTCACTATTACATATATTTTTTAGATATTACATGCTATTTCAGTTATGGATACAATTACAACAATACCAGTTATTCTGCTACTCATTTAGCAATACTACAATTGTAGTACACGCAATCGTACAATAAGCACTATAATAAATACGAAACATTCGGATTTACGTTATGGTCTGACTCTCTGCTGGATTTTCCCAATTGTTTTATAATGACACACTGTCGGTAACATTTTATAATGGTGTGTAACAGTGTGATTCCTGTTTATTAACAATATGGCCGTTTCAACGGACTTTCTCTTTTTTGCTTTGTTACGGAAATATTTGTATAAATATTTAGGAAGCATAATTAGCGATGGTAGAATATGTGATGAAGATATAAGACATCGATTAGTTTTAGGAAAAAGCACCGTACGCTAATTAAACTCACTTTTATGGTCCACCAAAATCAGGCTACCGATAAAGACCAATATTTATAAAGCCATTGTTGAACCAATTACCACCTTTGGGTCAGAATGTTGTACAATCAACGAAAAGAACTGCAGGAAGATTGAAGCTGTAGAAACGGACTATCTTCCGAACCAATTACCACCTTTGGGTCAGAATGTTGGACAATCAACGAAAAGAACCGCAGGAAGATTGAAGCTGTAGAAATGGACTATCTTAGACGAACTTCCAGAGTTTCTCGTCTGGAACGTGTAAGGAATGACGAAATAAGTGTAAGAACAAAAGAAAAGAAACTGTAATAGAAGATATAAAACGTAAACAGCTTTCCTGGTATGGACACCTAATGAGAATGAATGAAGAAAGAATACCTGTGAGTGTGTTCAAATACAGCCCTAGCAACAGAAGAAAAAGAGGCAGCCCAAGATAAAAATGGATAGAAGGGATCGAAAGGAGTATGGAAGAAAAGAATTTGAAGAACGAATACACACACAGAATAAGTTGATATGGAAAATGAGATGCGGGATGCGGCAGTAGCTGTGGGATCCCCGCCAAAAGAAAGAAATGTTTAAAAAACACCTCACATAGTGCTTGCAGTTTATTTGTTTTGCAATGAAAAATATGTAAGAAAAATAGAATTTTTTAATTTGGTAACTGCGTAACCAATAACAGTGTCTCGTATTTTCTGACTAAAGTTTCCAGTAAAACTACTTTCGTTGTAACGTATTTTATGCTTTCGAGTTTTTTTGAGTTCTGTCTCTTGATCTTAGCTCTTTCAATCTTCAATCAGGTTAAAAATGAAGTAACGTTATTACAATGTTTTGAACGGGATTCTTTTTATTGTGGCTTGCCACATGAATTGGTTAATAGGCGTCCATAGAGACAAATTTCGAAATACCATATATTGGAGGCCTACTTATTCTTAGTAATCATCATCACCACTCCAAGGACCTGTTCCGGAACCCATCTCCTCCTTGGTCAACCGACACCTCTCTTCCCAGTAGGGTGATAACCCCCCAAGGCAGCCACAAGTAGAGGGATATCTCCTCCTCGGTCTACCGACATCTCTCTTCCCTGTGGGGTGATAATCCAAGACAGCCACAAGTAAACGGCTATCAGGCATGTGATTCAAATGTTCACACCATCTCCTTCTGTGGTCTTCAATCTTCTGGTGCAATGACACAATGTTTAAATTGCGTCTAATATCCTCGTTCCTTCTCCGATCCAAGAGAGAACAACCTTGCGTTCCTCTTAGAAATTTCATTTCGACTGCCTGAATCCTCTGCACGTCACTTTTACCAAGAGTCCATGTCTCACTAGTGTACAGGAATGTGGGGACAGCCACAGTTTTATAAAATTTCATTCGGATAGCCTTCCGAGTTTTACTTTTCAGTTGGTCACTCCAGCGCTTCCTCGGACGTCCTACACCTCTCCGTCCCCGCGGCTTATAATTCCATAGTTCTATGGTGATCCATTCGGCAAAGATGTATCCACCATTCAGCCGATACTGGGCAATCGTGTCGCGTACACTCATAATATTCGGTTCCTGCCGTATGTCTGTGTTTCTTTTATGGTCATGGAGATTATACTCTCCCACGTGCCTGAGAAATCTCATTTCAGCTGCTTGGATGCGACTGGCCTGGCCGTTCGTTAAAGTCCAATTCTGAGACCCATAAAAAATATAGGAGGAGCCATCACTTGTAGAATTTTAGGCGTGTTCCTTTACTTGAAGAACATTTGTAAAAGTTTTACTACTTGGAGTAGCCCCCGGCGGGTAGCCGAAACGTCTAGAAAATTAGAAATATGTGATCTCAAAGTAATCGACTACGGACCAAAAGCCAGGATACTATAAACTCTTTAATAATGATTCCGGGCTTAACAGCCTATGCAATAGGCTGTCTGTACTGCTTCATCCTGTCATTTAGGTTGTAAACTCCGAGGGCGTTCCTTTCGTCATCATTCCTTAACCGCCCTCTCCGCAATACTCAAGTAAGCCTACAGCTCATAAAAAAGTCATCTCACTAGAATGTCACTGCGTACAGCGTCCAAGTCTCACTATCATAAGGGCCGCATGACACTGCCATCACTTTATAAAATTATAACTGTCTCTCACCTTACTTTCCTCTTAAAATCTCTTAAGATAACAAAATTTGGTTAAACTCTGTCTCATTTACAGTAGCTACATTAATGGTGATGACATGGATTAGAATGGTGGGTGTTAAACAGGAAACACAAACGTATTAAGGAAGAAATGTTTTGCTGAGAAATTTATAATTATACGGGTGAATAGATAAGTGGTTCAGGAAATCAGAAGACAAATGGAAATAAATAAATCAAGACTCGATTTAAAAAAAGAAAAATGGCTGTTATAGTATTGACAGGAAAGACTTTGATAACAATATAGACATCCCTAGATATCCCTCGGCCCATCGCAGCGAGAGTCCAATTCCATTACAGGAATCAAATCGCAGCTACCTTTTCGACCGATCGCAGCTCTTCGTTCGACCTACAGACATTTTATCCAAAAGTACAGTCCTTCCTCACGAAGGTTGAGCATAGTCTCAATCCACCTGACATGGTGGTACCATTTTAGCTGATACGTAATTTCTTCAGAACTCAAGCATCCACTTATTTCATTAATATTTAAATGTTTTTAAATATAAATTTTAGGACATGGAAGTCATGTATTGTTCTCCATACCGATTTTTTGTTTAATCCTTGCTGAAGATGATCATGATGATACTGTTACGGTGGACTCACTTATCGTCGTATGAAAAACAAAATACAAGACACCAATGAAGTCACTAGAAACAAGTTTTAATTATTACAATTAACAGTTTGTAATCAATAAGTTACCTAGCAAAATTGTACTCGTACATTAATTCCACTTAGAATTGTCCACACGCAATAATAACGTCAACTATAAAGAATTCCGCACTATAAGCACTTTTCACTAATACACCACTTGCGACACACTGTGTAAATCGCCCGACATAACACTGAAAACTGAGCGGCAGGTACGGCCTATTTATAATCTGCAGAGTTTCATAATATGCGTCCTTATCAAACACGCACAGTTGGGCTAGTTGAGAAGCTTGTCGAACAACACTATCGAATGTACGAGCATGTCCCGTATTACGAAACACTCCGTCGCATGTTAAGTGTCACGTACGCACACAATTTTACAGCTGGGAAAGCAGAAACACATGTAGAACGTTCTGTAATGGCGTCACAATACTTATTACCTAAACTATTTTAGTCCTGCAAATGTAAGCCAATAACGTATTATAGTATCGCCGTATAAGCAATGCGATATCATTTGCAAGTAGTGGTCTGCAACAGAATTGGGAATTGAACGTCGATTAGGAATTCTATAATGTGCAAGACGAGCATCGGCGCCGTAGAAAACAGTTTACTTAAACGAAACAGTCCAGTTTTATCAGCAGACGGCACGTAGTAGTTGCAATTGGACCCAATACCTTTCTTAAATACTGAAACAGCTATGCAGTACCGTTTGTTTACCTTCCTTTGGTATTGGCTGCGCGTTACTGTCTGATCCCACCCCACACCGCACAAAACGTGCACACAGTACAGTTTTAATTTGTCCTCTTTTGATAAAAATTCCTTCTTTAACTTTTATATTCTTTATTTTAATTACCATATAAAAATTATATTGATAACCGTTCATATCATGTTAACAAAAAACTTAATTGAGATAATAGTTAGATACCTGACTATATAGTCCTTCTTGCAACTTCAGTCGTAGGTACGACGCATTTCGGGCTCACAGTCCCATCTTCAGAAAATATCGGTATGGAGAACCATACATGACTTCCATGTTCTAAGAGTTACATTTAAAATCATTTTCTAAATGAAATATTTCCATAGAAACTACTTCTTTCTACTTACTGCTTCAGCCTTAACCACAGTACTGTGGTCACTAACGTATTCCACCTCACGTTATCGCACTCGATTTTCACTGATGAAGGCAGTCGACGGCACTGCCGAAACGTCTGGTTTTGCAGAAAACATTGGACTACGGCCAAACAGCCCGGGAAGGAATTTTAACAACAAACTACTACTTTTTTGCCGATAACGTAGTTCACGTATAAAAATTATCCATTCTCCCTTAAACTATAATTTTCATTTATAGAAAATTACCCCCACCCCGTTCAACTAGCCTCTTCATTTGTAGATATTTCATCTACGTTTCTACAGTGGATTATTAAGATCTTCTTATCAGGATACTTTATTTATCAAAATTAAGTACTTTACTCTTGTTACACCAAAAAATGTTTCTGGTAAACTGCCCTTTCCCCGTAACCGATCTTCACCAAAATCAATAGGCCTTGAGTCTTCTACAACTCAGGCACATATGTAAAAAAATTATTTGAGTCTGTTTCAATTTAAAGCAGTTATCGTTCGTGATGAAAAAATTTATCTTGTTACAACATAAATTGTTGCAGGTAAACTACCCCTTTCCCTTAACCGATCTTCACCAAAATCAACAGACCTTGAGCTCTCTACAATTTAGGAACGTATGCAAAAACGTATTTGATTATATTTGAATTTACGGCAGTTATCGTTCGTCATCGAAAAAATTAACCTTGTTATTACATAAAAGGTTGCTGGTAAACTACCCCTTTATCTTAACTGATCTTCACCAAAATCAAAAGGTCTTGAGTCCTCTACAATTTATGGATGCATGCAAAACAATATTTGATTCTGTTTGAATGTGCGGTAGTTATCGTTCGTCATAGAAACAATTACTCTTGTTAAAACATTAAAGGTGGCAGGTAAACTATCCCTTTACCTTAACCGATCTTCACCAAAATCAATAGGCCTTCAGTTATTTACAATTCAGGAACGTATGCAAAAAAATATTTGATTTTCTTTGAATATGCAGCAGTTATCATTCGTCATAAATATAAAATTACCCTTTTAAAACATAAAAACGTTGCTGGTAAACTATCCTTTTCTTTTAATCGATCTTCACCAAAATCAACAGACCTTGAGTACTCTATAATTTACGAAGGTGTGCAAAAAAGTATTTGATTCTGTTTGAATTTACGGCAGTTATAGTTCGTCATAGAAAAAATTACTCTTGTTAAAACATAAAATGTGGCCGGTAAACTACCCCTTTCCCTTAACCGATCTTAACCAAAAACAATAGGTCTTGAGAACTCTACAATTCAGGGCTGTATGCGAAACATTATTTGATTCTGTTTGAAGTTGCGGCTGTTATCGTTTGCCATAGAAAAAAATTACCCTTGTTAAAACATAAAATGTTGCTCGTAAACTACACCTTTCCCTTAACCGATCTTCATCAAAAACAACTGATCTTCAGAACTCTACAATTTAGAGCTGTATGCAAAAAATTATTTGATTCTGTTTGAATTTGCGGCTCTTATCGTTCTCCATAGAAAAAAAATCTACAGACACACAGACAGACACACACAGAGACAATTTTCGAAAAAATGACTTTTTTTCATGTTTTGAGGGTAGTACAATCAGATTCTGCAATTATCTGGAACACGATTTTTTTTGCCATCACCATACTTCCATTTCCTTATGGAACATGGAAGTAAAATCACTCGAGGTGAGCTCGTCAGTAAAAAACGATTAGCATATACGAGTATTCTCGTGTATTGTGGATGCATTGGAAAAATAAGAGATATACAAGGCGGCTAGATTACAGGAGTGCCTTTTGAATGATACGGCCTCGTTTAACGCGCTTATTAATACTATAATACACAGGCTAGCACAGACATTAGGAGTATTACCGGCATATCTTTACATTGAACTTTATACAGCCTGTACACTTTTATGTTCTCGATGATGCGCATCGTGTTCTCGGGCGATATGTGTGTACAACGAATTCAGTGTTTATGTGCGTGTTAGGCCTAATTGTTCTGTACTAACGAGTTTACTTCGAGTGATTTTTACCTGAAGATGGGACTGTGAGTCCGTAACGCGTCGTACCAAACGACTGAAGTTGCATGAAGGACAATATAACCAGGTATCTACCTACTATGTCAATTAATTAATGCAACTTGTATTAATAAAAATCATAAAACTGTATAACTGGATATTCACATACTTTATATTTTACATAGGCCTACTGGATATGGTAGAGATAAACTCTAGATTGTCTCTATAAGGTTTGGTAGAGATAAAGTATATTGAAGAAAATGCATACTTAATTCAGAAAGTACATTTATCTAAATTTAGCCTTAATAAAAAGTAATGCAATTAAAAACAATAAATATTGCACCAAATTTGAAATTATGACTAAAGTATTCAAATTTTTAAAACTGCACATCGTAGATCACTAAAAGAAAGTAAGATTAACTATAGAAAATATAGGAGATTAGCTCATAGAAAATGAAGATTTTTGAAATTTAAAATATAGGTTATATGCAATTTAGTTAAAAGGTTTTAAGCTTACAGTTTCTCGTTAACTAAATTGTATGTTACAAGGGTCGATCAAATATAAACGAAACTTCTTGAGTACCGTTTTATTGGATTAATATTTGTGACGCTCAAAGCTAAAAAGTACAGGTATAATCCATTAACAATAAGGTGTTTATACAAACACCATCAGGTATCGACTTTTGTTGACAACAAAAACAGAAACAAACGCCAATAAAACGAACCAAATTCATCTAAACTAGAGTCATCTTCTCTGTTCATTCTCCCCAGTGTTTCAGACGCTTCCATCATACGACAGCGCTATACACCTCCCACAGCCAGTCACCCAAAGCCACCCAGTGTACTGTTAGACGAGCGTTTTTTTTTCGGCCGTGCACGCGCGTGGAGATTGGAAAAACGCACAATGGTCACACCTGCGGTTTTTTCCCTCGTACGTACACGGACGGAAGTGTAGCCACACAGCCGGTTTATAATCGGATGGCAGCATGGGATGTCTCGAACGCACATCCCTACAGCTCAGCCTATAAAGGTTAAATCTGTATATAAAGGTTAAAACGCAACTGCACAGAAACGTCCGTGTTTAGATTAAAGAAAACATTGGTTATCAACAGTAAATAGATCTTTATTAAGAAAATGTTTTACATTACACGTTTTTTCGATAAAGATTTCAATAACACCATGCAGACTAAAATTAATTACCATGGTAACAAGTAAATAAACAAATGCAATTTTAGCGGTATCTTTGAACAGTCCGTGTGTCCACCCTCGTGCGTGTTAAAAACGCAGCAGGTTGCGGCAGAACCTTGTAAACGCAGCAGAGTTGACGACTCGTGCGTTTTTTCCACGTCGGTGTGACCAATTTCATTGCCCCGTGTGTTAAAGTCAATGCGTTTTCCAACCGCACGCAAACGGCCGGGGAAAAACGCTCGTGTAACCGTACCCTTACAAGACTCTATCTGTATGTTCCCCTCGCTGTTACGCGGTCTTGGCGACAGTCCTCCACTACAGGTTCTATTTCTCCCTGTCAAAAATGTTAACCCGTCGTTAAACCACCAGACAAGGAGCAATGTTCAGACGAAGCGATTTCTCGTTTCCTAGATGGCTATAGCGTGCTGCAAATTAAAATGTTCGTATTCACACAACTAATTACTCTAATTACTTATTCAAGACGTTCGACTTACATAACTATATTTAACTGGCACCTTTAATTTTAAATTTTTTATTTCCGTTTCTCTTTGTCTTTTTTGACAAAAACACTCCATAACAATCTCACTGCGCAAGTAGATTATTCTCGTTTCTATTTTTCTGGAGAGGATGAGTAATCCCTTATGGTCTCATTCCTTGATGAAGGGAAATATCCAGCCGCACCTCCAAGTGGTGGGGGATGGGGAACACCTACGGATGGCTAGCTCGGCTCTGGTGACCGAGTGACAGCCAGCATAAGCTGTCCCTCCTCAGTTGCCATTGTCAGGTAGAGGTTAGGGCACCTGCTTGCCCTTGGGGTGAGAAATTGCCCCCTAAAGACGGATGACCTCCCATTGGTCGACGACGTAGGATGTGGGAGGCAAGGAGAAATCGCCATATTAAAGATCCTTATGGATAACTCAACAGGGAAAACTGGTCTCTTTAGTCTGGTAAGACAGCCAGTTTATGGGAGAACGCTCAGACAGAAAACCTGGCTGGACGTTAATTCTGAAGGTGGTAGCCCCACCATACGTCTTACCCTCCGATATGCTAGTAACATATTTAGAGGACATATTTACTACTAAATTCCCTCAAATAAGGACTACTATAAGCCGAACGGAGAGGTCGGAGAGGTATGGGACGTCCAAGGAAGCGGTGGAGTGACCAGCTGTAATTTTTGCCTATTTAAGACCGGAAAAAACCATCCTCGGTTTAATCCTTGAAGATGATAATTTTTCTATAAAGATCTGGCATTTATATTTTTCTATCATTTAGTTTCTGCCACAAATAGTTTATATAGACACACCGCGATAATCATAGACGACAGAGAAGAATCTATCCCGATTGAAACAAACCAGGGCGTAAGACAAGGTTGTTGTCTGTCACCATTACATTTTAACCCTTATCTAGATGATCTCCTTAAAAAAATGGTAAGAACAATCCCCTGATGGTATTAAAATCTACCGAAATAAAAGCTTGAAAACAATTCTCTTCGCGGATGACCAAGCTATATTCGCCACTTCAGAAAACGATCTCCATCAAGCAATATACATCTTACATAAAATAGGAGAAGGATATAACTGTAACATATCTGAAACAAAGACAAAAGTAATGGCCTTTATAGGAGATGCACCTGTTCGGACCATAGTATGCATGACAACACATGCATAGAACAGGTAAGACATTTCAACTATCTTGGACGTAACATTACTTATGATCATGATAGAGATATAGAAAACAAAGTGACGAATTGCACAAGAATGTGTGGAACGATTTGGAAAACGTTGGAAAATAAATGTAGAAAACGAACCCAAATAAAATTTTATAAGACAATGGCAATACCTACACTACTGTGTGGTTCTGAAACTAGGGTCATAAAGAATAAAGATGAACAGAAAATACAAGCAGCAGAAATGCAATTTTAGAAATCAGTTAAAAGGTGTAATAGACGAGATAATATAAGAAATGAAGAGATAAGAAGTGATTTAGATATTTTTGCAGTTAATGAATTCAGAATATTAGACAATACAGAAGAAAATCGATTCAACACATCAGTAGAATGGGAGAATGTAGAACACCGAATATAGCGAAAGGTTGCAACCCTACAGGCAGAAGAAAAGATGGTACACCTAAGAAAATGTGGACTGTGGAATAGGAACAGGCCACTAAAGCCTAAAACCGTTAAGAAGATAATGGTGATGATGATGATGATTTTCTAGAATTGATTCCATAAAACAAGAAAAGGAACACTTTTTATGTTCTTTACTTACCGGTGTTAATGATTAAAATTTGAAATAAGCCTATTATCATTTAACGAGCCGAAAAAATTGCTTTAGAGAATTTGGCTGTCACTTTTTTAGCTTTGGACTCATCAAGAAAAAATATTCAAAGTATTATGTACGCCATACTATGGCTACAGTTACTATAATAACATTTGCGCTGCGTTAATGAAAGTTTGATTTTAACGTATGTCAATGACCACTATTCGTTTATGATAGGAGACCTGTTTGTGTTTAGTTCAGTCTGATAGGATCTGATTGGTGCGGTGTTCTTTTGTGTTTGGTTGTACTGTATTGTATTCCATTAACGATGCTGTCAGATGCACGTTAGGGTAAACTTATCAAAATTAATAGTCGTGAAACCACATTTACGCGTCAAACGCCAGCTGAATTTCAGCGTTCTGTTAACTTATTGTCTACTGATTGATGTCGATACACCTAAATAAAATTATACGGCATCAGGTTTTCAACTGTACAAGTATTTTAATGTAGCTACTGTAAATGAGACAGTTTTTAACCACATTTTATTATCATAAGAGATTTTAAGAGGAAGGTAAGGTGAGAGACAGTTAAAATTTTGTAAAGTGATGGCAGTGTCATGCGGCCCTTATGATAGTGAGACTTGGACACTGTACGCAGGGACATTCTAGTGAGGTGACTCTTTTACGAGCTGTAGGCTTACTTCAGTATTGCGGAGAGGCCGGTTAAGGAATGATGACAAAAGGAACGCCCTCGGAGTTTACAACCTAAATGACAGGATGAAACAGTACAGACAGCCTATTGCATAGGGTGTTAAGCCCGGAATCATTATTAAAGAGTTTATAGTATCCTGGCTACTGGTCCGTAGTCGATTACTTTGAGATCACATATTTCTAATTTTCTAGACGTTTCGGCTACCCGCCGGGGGCTACTCCAAGTAGTAAAACTTTTACAAATGTTCTTCAAGTAAAGGAACACGCCTAAAATTCTACAAGTGATGGCTCTTCCTATATTTTTTATGGGTCTCAGAATTGGATTTTAACGAACGGCCAGGCCAGTCGCATCCAAGCAGCTGAAATGAGATTTCTCAGGCACGTGGGAGAGTATACTCTCCATGACCATAAAAGAAACACAGACATACGGCAGGAACCGAATATTATGAGTGTACTCGACACGATTGCCCAGTGTCGGCTGAATGGTGGGAACATCTTTGCCGAATGGATGACTGCCACATCGCCGTACAACTATGGAATTATAAGCCGTGGGGACGGAGAGGTGCGGGACGTCCGAGGAAGCGCTGGAGTGACCAACTCTAATCTTTTCCTATTCGAGAATGGAACAAACCAATTTTTGTTTAATCCGTGAAGATGATGATGATGATGAATTTTCTCCAAGGCCGAAAGTACGCCTGTCAGGTGTTAAAACTTTTACTTAGGTACTAAGACAAAATTTTAGACGCATCTGTAGAACGACACATAGGCATCTGAAAAGTAAAACACGGAAGGATATCCGAATGAAATTTTATAAAACTGTGGCTGTCCCCACATTCCTGTACACTAGTGAGACATTGACTCTTGGTAAAAGGGACGTGCAGAGGATTCAGGCAACCGAAATGAAATTTCTAAGAGAAACGCAAGGTTGTCCTCTCTTGGATCGGAGAAGGAACGAGGATATTAGACGCAATTTAAACATTGTGTCATTCCACCAGAAGATTGAAGACCACAGGAGGAGATGGTGTGAACATTTGAATCACATGTCTGATAGCCGTTTACTTGTGGCTGTTTTAGATTATCACCCCACAGGGAAAAGAGATGTCGGTAGACCGAGGAGGAGATATCCCTCTACTTGTGGCTGCCTTGGGTTATCACCCTACTGGGAAGAGAGATGTCGGTTGACCAAGGAGGAGATGGGTTCCGGAACAGGTCTAAGGGCTAGTCCTTGGAGTGGTGATGATGATTACTAAGACTAAATAGGCCTCCAATATATGGTATTTCGAAATTTGGCTCTATGGCCGCCTATTAACCAATTCGTGTGGCAAGCCACAATAAAAAGTATACCGTTCACAACATTGTAAAAACGTTACTTCATTTTTGAACTGATTGAAGATTGAAAGAGCTAAGATCAAGAGACAGAACTCAAAAAACTCGAAAGCATAAAATACGTTACAACGAAAGTAGTTTTACTGGAAACTTTAGTCAGGAAATACGAGACGCTGTTATTGGTTACGCGGTTACCAAATTAAAAAAATTATATTTTTGTTAAATATTTTTCATTGCAAAACAAATAAACTGCAAGCACTATGTGAGGTGTTTTTTAAAAATTTCTTTCTTTTGGCGGGGATCCCACAGCTACTTCCGCATCCCGCATCTCAGTTTCCATATCAACTTATTCTGTGTATGTGTATTCGTTCTTCAAATTCTTTTCTTCCATACTCCTTTCGATCCCTTCTATCCATTTTTATCTAGGTCTGCCTCTTTTTCTTCTGTTGCTAGGGCTGTATTTGAACACACTCACAGGTATTCTTTCTTCATTCATTCTCATTAGGTGTCCATACCAGGAAAGCTGTTTATGTTTTATATCTTCTATTACAGTTTCTTTTCTTTTGTTCTTACACTTATTTCGTCATTCCTTACACGTTCCATACGAGAAACTCTGGAAGCTCGTCTAAGATAGTCCATTTCTACAGCTCCAATCTTCCTGCGGTTCTTTTCGCTGATTGTACAACATTCTGACCCAAAAGTGGTAATTGGTTCAACAATGGCTTTATAAATATTGGTCTTTATCGGTAGCCTGATTTTGGTGGACCATAAAAGTGAGTTTAATTAGCGTACGGTGCTTTTTCCTAAAACTAATCGATGTCTTATATCTTCATCACATATTCTACCATCGCTAATTATACTTCCTAAATATTTATACAAATATTTCCGTACCAAAGCAAAAAAGAGAAAGTCCGTTGAAACGGCCATATTGTGAATAAACAGGAATTACACTGTTACACACCATTATAAAATGTTACCGACAGTGTGTCATTATAAAACAATTGGGAAAATCCAGCAGAGTGTCAGAACATAACGTAAATCCGAATGTTTCGTATTTATTATAGTGCTTATTGTACGATTGCGTGTACTACAATTGTAGTATTGCTAAATGAGTAGCAGCATAACTGGTATTGTTGTAATTGTATCCATAACTGAAATAGCATGTAATATCTAAAAAATATATGTAATAGTGACACGGCCGGTACCCCTCAATATCCAGCACATCTATGGTCACTGCGGCAGGAGCTCTATTTGAAACTCGGCACGCAGCACACGAGCATGCCCTTTGTCCCGCACAGCCCCTCACTTGTTTAATGGTGATTGTACTTCGTTAAGAATAATGAATCCATAGTTCTGTAGCTCTGAGAGCACACTACGCGTAGTGAAACGTACTGAAAAGTGTGAATGTGACAATTGCACTGCTACAACTCTACAATACGAGTGTGTTCTTTGTTTCAATAAAGTGTTTTTACAGTTGTAACTACCTATTTTTCTGGCGATTAAAAATTTATTAGAATGTTTAAAGACCATGGTCCGTAAGAAATCTGTAACTAAATAAGTATGCATGTGTGTGTGTGTGAGCACGCGTGAACGTGTGTATATGTTTGCACGTAGTATTTGTTAGTTTTTTTTGGCTGAGTGAGGAATGCAAACGTAATAAAAACTTTATGTCAGTATATATAATGTAGACATACTCCATAATTCAAAAATCTGTATGGAGAACCATACATGACTTCCATGTCCTAAAATTTATATTTAAAATCATTTAAATATTAATTAAATAAGTGGATGCTTGAGTTATGAAGAAATTACGTATCAGCTAAAATGGTACCACCATGTCAGGTGGATTAAGACTATCCTCAACCCTCGTGAGGAAGGACTGTACTTTTGGATAAAATGTCTGTAGGTCGAACGAAGAGCTAGCTAAAGGTGGTTGAGATCTGATTCCTGTAATGAAATTGGACTCTCGCTGCGAGGGGCCGAGGGATGTCTATAGTGTTATCAAAGTCTTTCCTGTCAATACTATACTAGTCATTTTTCTTTTTTAAAATCGAGTCTTGATTTCTTTCTTTCCATTTGTCTTCTGATTTCCTGAACGACTATTCTGTTCACCCGTATAATTATAAATTTCTCAGCAAAACATTTCTTCCTTAATACGTTTGTGTCTCCTGTTTAACACCCACCATTCTGATCCATGTCATAACGCTATATTCCAGACAGGCTAGTAAATAACTAGCCATCAGGGAGGTCAAAATAGTTTCAAGGAGGGGCAAACAGTTTTCCAAAGGAGAAAAATATTTATATATTTTTCATACATACACACATGCACATATTAGTTTATAATTCTCATATCATAATAGAAATAAGTACACAGATTGTATTAATTGCTTTAATACAACAACACTGCCCAGCGATCCACAGGAAGCAAATCGATGTCCACCTTTTCGGCTTGCACGCGTTGTGTTGGTGTGGGTTTCGGCACTTTCCATTTAAAAAGCGTGCAAACATAAGAAAATAAACATGAGTGAGGCCAGAAATAACGCGAATTGTGTGTGTGTGTGTGTGTGTGTGTGTGTGTGTGTGTGTGTGTGTGTGTCCTGCCGGCCTGTTTATTGCGGTAATCACAATAATAAAACTTTGGAAAAGTTTACATAATTGAGATATGCTTGCCTGCCAGGAACGATATATTTTCACTCATACGTGATTTAAATTAAAATGAAAATATAGAATTTTGTTAAAGTGAAATGAAATGTTTCCATAGAAACTATTTCTTTGTTGTCAATAACGTAGTACACATATAAAACTTATAAAAATTTACCCCCTCCCCCATCAACTACCCTTTTCATTTATAGATATTTCATCTACCTTTCTACAGTGGATTATTATGACCTTCTTTTCAGGATACTTTATTTATCAAAATTAAGCACTTTACTCTTGTTAAAAAACGTAAAACGATGCTGGTAAACTACCCCTTTCCCTTAACCGATCTTCACCAAAAACAATAGGCCTTGAGTCCTTTACAAATCAGGTCTGTATGCAAAAAATTATTTGATTCTGTTTGAATTTGCAGCTGTTGTCGATTGCCATAGACAAAATTCTACACACAGACAGACAGACACACAGACACTTTTCGAAAAATGACTTTTTTCATGTTTTGATGGTAGTACAATCAGAATCTGCCGTTATCTGGAACACGATTTTTTTCGCCATGACCATACTTCCATTTCCTTATGGAACATGGAAGTAAAAAGTAGTAGTCATTTTTAGAAAACGAATTATGTTAAAATTTTCCAAGAAACAGTTCCAACCAGTCAATACATAAAAACCCTATTGTAAAAGTAAATGGAAAGGGCGGTGGGGAATGTTAAAAAGCGTTCCTCTTCACTGACTACGTACAATAACGATACGATGTCATACGTGCTTTGTTGCTAAACGAGAACAGAATGCGCTTAAGGCGGATGCCGCGTTTTCCAAAGATACAGTTTCTCAATCTGAAAAATGGTTTTCGGCAGTCTAACAGTCAACGTTATTTTCAGCTTTCCTTTTCAATTCAGTATTTAACAAAAACTCATCTTTGTAGGTTAGGTGGAAGCGAAACTTGTAGTAAAGAAACCTTGTAGTAGAATCCAGCCGGCTGAGATGAGTTTCTTAAGCTCAGTTTGTGGGGTAAAAAAAAATAAATAAAAAAAAGGGGGCAATCAGGGAGAGCCTTGAAATTTAAAATTTAACAAAGAAACCTAGTGGCGCCACGCCACGGTTGCATCTTTGCCGACTCATAATTTTGACGGCTGTGATGCGGTCGTGAGATCGAGGTATTGTTTTGCCTTTGATCGAGTCTGTCTGCCTTCCCATTCCTTTCTGTGTCGGATCCCTCATGCCAGTCCGTGATGGCTATTAACCGCTCTCGCCCGCTTCAGCGCACTGGCGTCCTTGCAATCGGTGCAGTCCTAAGCTGGCCTGAGAGCGAGCTGGAGGTTATGGCAACCTGCCTTTCTAATCACCTGGAGCGGCGGTGTTTTCTTGCAGCCGCCAGGAGGTGGAAGATAAGTCTCCGGAGGATTACAATTTCTGTAGCCTCCTGGCCCAGATTACAAGCAGATTGCATTAAAAGTTTACTAACGGCACCTTACATGAACTACTGACTTTTCAAAATATATCATCTTGTACAGTCAATACTTAAAAAAAAAATTATTAAATCTATTAATGCATATTGTAACTATAAGCTTTGAGCGTACCTGCAAAATGTGTACATAAAATAATGTGTTTTGGATGATTAGTGCGTTCGCCTCGCACCGGGTCGTTACAGTAATTTTGGTGGCTAGCGATGTTCGTAGCGTAGTTCTGATCACCTGTATATTACGGCAGTAACCTTACCTGTTATTCTTAGGGGGTGTGATAATCCCGGGTGGCGCCAAGTCGTTTTACAAAACAACTAAAAACTGTGTTTGAACAAGTTATCAGCGTAGCGGGTTGGTGTATTCAAATTGTTCCCGCTCGCACAGCCGCCTCAATCGTCGCTTCCGACGAATAACTGGCAACTAGCTTACTGCTACGATTTATTCTTCAATACAAGTAATTATTATATAGCACTCCCTATGAAATGATAACCCTGGTTACTCCCTGTAATGAATATTTTTTAATGGTGATATCTGGAAACATTTACAATTACAACAAAATAATTATCGTTTGATTACATGAGATCTTATTTTCAGGGCGACGAACTAATTTAGAAACCATTTAACCTAGCGTCTGTTTACGTTAGGCTTATTACAGTTTTGGTTTAGAAAATCCGTGGATTCTTTTGACTATGAGTTAGAGAACTACAATGGTTACAATAAAAATACAAATTACCTTAATCTAAGAGTACAGGAAATATAAAGTGTGCTGTTACAATCTGTTGTGTTGTGTTGTAAAAGTGTTCTGTAAGTTCGTGTTCAATTCTTAGGTTATTTTATGTTAACAATGTTTCATTATGTTTTAATTTGCTTAAATACTCTATGAAAGAGAAATATTATCTTTATAGTGTGGTAATTTTACCTTTCAAAATTATTTAAAGTGATTAGGGTTGGTGGAAAATAAATAATTGGATAGTACTTAACAATTCGACGTGTATAGGCCTTTGTAGTTGGTTCGAGATAGGAATTGGCTGCATAAAATCAGTTTTCTTGGATTTTGGGCTTCATTAAATTGTGGCGTCCTTTCGTCTTGTGTTTGGACGTTCTATTTATGGATAATTTCCGTTTATTCAGGTCTTGGGTCTTGTAATATTGGTTGTAGTGGTCATCTGCTTCTTTGACGATTAGTTTTCAGCAACTTTATACTATTATTTTCATGATTTACACTGAAAAAACTTTCTTCCGAACTTCTGCATCTGTATAGCTTGGTGACGCTTTGCTTCTTTTTTTTCTACTAATTTCTAACGGTATTTTTCTGTCAACAACCGCTGTTTCCATAGTAACGGTATTTTTCGAATAGGCTTATTTTGAGTTGATGTATTGTTATCGAAACTTCGTATCCTTCGTATATCTTCTGATTACTGTTATTCCTCCATCTTCCTTCCTGGTTAATAAATATTGTCACTATAGTATTTATTCTCGTTCATAGATTATTTTGATACCCCACAAGCTTGGGTATTTTCAGATTTTAAGTTTTTACAATTATGCCTATTACAATATTTTGTGTTATAAATGATCTACAATTTATCCTTGGTGATTCCTTCACCTCAGATTTTCTAAATTCTGATTCAATTTGTTATAATCTTTGTTTGTTTGGTTCTGACAGTTATTTTTTTTCTAGGCCTAAGTAGCCATTATAATAATTTACTTATTTCGTTCAAATCACATTTTGGTTCAGCCTATTGGGCTTACTTTGTTATTTTTATTAGTTGTGTTGTGTTTTGAGTCTGTAGGTGTCTCGTTTATTATTCAATATTGCTCTCCTTATTTCAATCTTAAAAATATAACATTAGGTTTATGGACTGCACATTGCATTCAGCCATATCCTCTTATAACAATAACATGAACACAATTTCTTATAAGTTATTAGAGTTATTGTTTTGATTAAGAAATATCATCACTCACTCCTAACTTATCCTTATTTGCTAATTTTTTTAGTTTATAACACATTATCTGTGTTGTGATAAACAACATCACTTGTTATTAAATTAATAATAGTCCTTTATAAATTAGGTATCTTTGTTAGTTTTTTGACTTCTCAATCTCTCAACAATTTTTATATTCCCTCCATGGTAACACCTTCAATTTATTCTATTCTGGAATCCTCCCTTTTTACTTACTACTGGCTATAATTAACTTAACTCTATTGAACATCTTTTTAAATAAAAAGTCATTATCACTTCTAGTGTTTTTCTATCCCTTATACTATAATTCACTCTTAATACTACTTATTTATCAGTTATCTATGCACTGTTTATTTCCAACTTTTACCTTACCTTCACTTGTAAATCACTTATTGTTAATTACAATTTCACTAGTGTCACACTTCACTTTGGGGTTCTTACACCTACACTATTACACTATATCACTGTTTATATCATTGGTTTGATAGTGGGTGACCCCTATACTTATTTCTCTTTCATGACTTAATCCTAATGACAATTAATACTTAATAACTAATACTTACTGACTAATAACAATTCTAATTTGTGGTTTCTGGTTGCCTTTTTAATGGGTAGTAACCGTTATCTCTCCTTCCTCCTGATAACCCTTGTTTTGGTTTCAATGCTCTTGTTGAGTGCTATTTTACTTGTGTTGGTGAACCATTCTTGGTTTTCACCTTTGCTCGTCTCCCTCCTTCATTTTCCTTGTTTGTTTATTATATTAGGTCCTTTCATCCGTTTCTTTGGACATTTTTGGGGTCATTTAAACCCATAAACTTGTTTCCTTGTGGCTTAGGTTTATTATTTCCTCATTCTCGTTGTTTATTTGTGGTTCCCTTCTTTATGTTTGGGTTGTTGGCTCAATCACTTTAAAATATTTACATTTTACTAAGTATGTTCCGTGGTTCCCTTCTTTATGTTTATGTCTTTGTCTCAATCACTTGGGTTGGGTTAAAGTCGTCGTATTGTCGTGTCATATTCCTTATATTTTAATTAAAATCAATCAGTTCATTTGATAAGAAGTATTTTTTTACAATTATAAATATATTTTTTATCTCTGGTACGGGGTTGGCTATTTGTGTCGTGACAATATATATAAAACTCAAAGTCTGAGGATTTATGGGTACTGACTACAAATGCACAGCGTTACGCCGATTGCTACCAAACTTTGCATAGGTAACCTTAGACACAAGGCGAATAACACTGTCTAACTTGGAATTTGATATTTTGCTCCGTTCACACGCGTACAAAGATGTCAACAACACCATGGCGACCAGAATTAATTACTATAGTAACAAGTAAGCAAACAAATGATATTAAGCGGCATCGGAATTGTACCTTTATCCGTTCCTGCAGTTTTTAATGTTTTTAGTATGTGATTTTATCGATATATTTTGTAATTTTGTATGCAGATACGTCTATATATTGTGTAATTGTCTTAAACGATTATAAAATTTGTTAGACGTATTTCTGATGATGCAATAAATAAGTAATGAAATATATTAAATACTAATACTAAAGATGTCAATTATGGAGACCAGAATTAATTACGATAGTAACAAGTAAATAAACAAAAGATATTTAGCGGCATCGGAACTGTACATTTATCCATTCCTGCAGTACATTTTCGATGTTTTATATATGCGATTGTATCGATATATTACGATGTGGAAAAGAAGAAGTGTACTAATTGTAAATTGTCCTATTACTTAATGCAAAGCAAAAATACGTGTTGTTTTCATTTGTGAGGTTAGGTAACAACGGTTGTTGGTTTTTAGTTTACTGTTGAAATAAATGAAAGCCAAGGTTGAGGAAAACATAACGTTTAATGTGTTATGCAATGCTTCTAACACAGTAACACTTAAAATAAGAACTTAGCGTTTTTCATTTAACTGGTCTCATAAATATCTCTAAAGTCTTTATAAACGGGTACTTTTAAATCTCCAAAGGTTGTTGCACCAACATAATAATTTAGTGCAAGTTAAAATAGTACAAGTGTTGAAAACAGCTTTGGAGAGAATTTGACTAATGAGTACAAAATTGTTATATGAGCTTACAGAACGCCATATAGACATAGACAATAAAAATTATGATGCCTTATTAAAAGTCAAATATTCGCGTGCGAAGCCGCGGGTAACATCTAGTAATTAAATAAACACCACTTTTATACCTGTGATTCTAAATTACCGTATCTTCTAAACACAAATTCATACGATTGTTTCCGGTTTCACGTTACTACACTTGACTCGTTCGAAAATTGTAATTCGGCATAGGTGTTCTGCATGTCAGATGGCACTTTGTCCAATAGCTGTGCAGCAGTTCCTTTTAAATACCTTTCTCTTCTTTTTCCGATTTATTTAAGCAAACGGCAGCTTCAAATTAGCCTAGATAAGTTGACCAGCAAAAACAATCTGCTCTTATTAAGACATAAGAAATACCTTAACTTCTTATGTCTCACGATTAATTTCTCATTTTTGCCGATTATCAGCTATTTCATTTTCACTCATACGTTTTTCGCACTGTCGTTACGTTGCTTCTTCTGCTTTCCTTCGGTCTTCTTCGTTTGCCGTCTTTCTGCCCCTTCTATTTATTTACTTATTTTTAATAAATTACCACTCCTACTACTCTTCTACAAAGTATCCTCTGTTTCCACTGTTAAAGATTCTATTGGACTTCCGACACCACTGTTACGACGGCCTCACCGATTGTCGTGTTGTCTTCTTCTTCTTCTTCTTCTTCTTCTTCTTCTTCTTCTTCTTCTTCTTCTTCTTCTTCTTCTTCTTCTTCTTCTTCTTCTTCTTCTTCTTCTTCTTCTTCTTCTTCTACACCTCACGGAGTAGGCATTTTGCCTGTTCCGTCTTGTCAGAGTATCTCTCTATCTCACTCTTGATCTTCCCACATCTGTTGTACCAAATGGTCTATATAGAAACGCAACCTTACGTAGTCAGCCATTCTCCGTTCTGTCCATATGCTGTGTTGATCAGTAGAGACAGAAAAATTAACTCCAACGAAGTAACGAATTTCAAACTGTAGACTCAAACAGCAGTTATAAGTAAATAAAAGGCATTATTATACAATAATTTGAGTTAAATTTGTCTTACAACTACAGTAAATATCACTTTCTTATAATTTTCCATTAACTAACGCAATGATCACTTCTCACTAAACAGCCGGAGTAACTAACACTTCTCACTATAATATCAGCAGGTCTAAACTAAACTTCACTGTATTTATCTTGTTATTTGAATCTTGTCCAGAAGGACAAGACTCGGGCTGATCTGGGGCAAACCCCCTTCGGCCGAATGGAAGGGTCTGAGGAGAGTGCAGGCTGGAAGCGAAGAAGATGGAGGCACATTTGAGGTAGTGCGTGTGTGTAAATGTAGTGTGTAGCCATAGGTAATGGAAGTGGCTGATGAAAGTGCCATAAAGTTTACACATGAAGGCGGCCAAGACAGGGACGAGTAACGCAGGTCGCCAAAGCTGGAGGGAGGCGACAGAGAGGCGTCAACGTAGGCGGGGGACACAAAGAAGAGGGCTAAAGGCTAGGTAAGAGGTTGGAAAAAAATTAAATTGTTTGGTGATCAGGAAGGACGGTAGGAGGAGTATGTTTGAAGATGGGAATTAAGTGTTTCTATTTCTATGACGATGGCGGCGAGGAGTTTTGGGAGGATGTCCATCGGTTATGGTAAGGAGGCGGTTTATGCGGAAGGGAGGTCTGCGGGTAGTTCTGTTAACTGAGGTGGCTATGCACTGTAGAGAAGTGCGTTATTTTTCAGTTTGTGTGTATTTAAATGTCTGTGCCAAGACGCCACGCATCCTTTTTACAGGACTTGATATTTTGTGGTTGTTCTGGAAGCACTTGGTTCTTTATTAAGCTGTTAGATGATTTATATGTTGACTACACTATTTGGTTGGCTACAATGAAGTCGCCTTCTCAGCTGTTTCCCTTTCTTGAATGTTTTGAAAAACTTGTTTTGTTTGTGGCAGTGTTTGTAATCTTGCTTGAAGATGCTACTTAGTGATATCCGATTCACTCAAACTGTTTCAGCGAGGCTGCTCTGCCAAACTATTCGTAGACACTTTACGCTTAACTAGCTTCCACAGAAGACTATCTTTAAACAGCCACCCATCATAGGAGCATATTAGAAAGGTAATAAAATTTTCAAATCCGCACATTAAAAACAAAAACGGTTGCTTATGGGGGTAAAACCAGAATCCAGTAGTGATACAACTAGAAGTAACCACACAGTTTCAAATTGTATCTTCTTCTTCTTCTTCTTTTCCTTCTTCTTCTTCTTCTTCTTCTTCTTCTTCTTCTTCTTCTTCTTCTTCTTCTTCTTCTTCTTCTTCTTCTTCTTCTTCTTCTTCTTCTTCTTCTTCTTCTTCTTCTTTCCTTTAAGGATTAAGTTTTATATAAAACTGTTCCGGCACCCATCTCATCCTCGGACGACCCACGTCTCTTTTACCAATGGCTTTATGGTTCAATGCCGCTTTCGGCAACCGACCCTCCGTCATCCTTTGCAAATAATCCCACCATTGTCTTCTGTAATCCAAAATAATTGCATTTATGTTCTCTACTTCCAATTCTGCTCTGATATCTTCATTCCTTATTCTATCTTGCAATGTATAGTTTAAACTACTTTGAAGAAACTGCATTTCAGCACTCTGAATCTTGCCCCATTCCTTTTTTGTCACGAACCACGCCTCACTCGCATGCGTTAATGTGGGTATTGCAATTGTCTTATAAAATTTACACCTTTACAGTCAATAAGAGTTAATCATGTACAGTTATACAATTTTTTTTATAAATACAATTTTTATAGAAAAGTACAGAGCAAGAGACAAAGTTGCTAAAACTGGTTGTAGACAGATAACAAAATAAATGTAGCGATGCAAATAATAACTAAAAACAAACAGAAGCTGACGCTAAGAACTTGTATTATTTATAAACTTCTACGAAATGAAACCCGTTCTACTTTCGTCGACCCGTGCAGTACACAGTATGAAGTCTTAGTTAACAACAGCTGACAGTGTTTTCATTGTTTCTTTGTCTATTTACATGTCTTAATCTTGAAAGCTTTTCAGTGACAAAAGTTTTTATTAAATATTCATCGTCTCAACTCTCTTCTTCTTTAAAATTAAAACGAAGTAGCGGAGATTCCAAGTGACAATTGTTTCTGTATAATCTTGAAGCTAGTGAACGCACGCTATAACACACCTGCATCTAAGCACTCGAATAATTAATTTCGTTATGAAGTTAGTACGTATAATACAGTATTATATAATTAGTATTATAAGTACACTAGTATAGTACCTTGTTTAATACATTGAGACATATTGGGAGCATGATAATCCAGAGTGACTTCGGGAATACAGCTTAACAAATCAATTTGTATGTGGTTCCTGCTATATGCAGATGACATAGTTCTTATTCAAGAAAATGAGGATGATTTGCAAAGAGCTATGTTTCAATTACAAGAAGTGGTAAGAGAGTACTTCCTTACAATTTCAGTAAGAAAAACCAAAACAATGGCCTTAAAAGTTAAATATCCAGTGAGGACTAAGATAGTTATAAACAACAGCACTTTAGAACAAGTGACCCGTTTCAAATATCTCAGCTGTGCAGTAAGCTATGAAACTGAATACGATATAAGAGAGAAGATAAATACATTTTGGAATATTTGTAGTAGAATTCATAGAAATTTTAGAAATAAGACAAGACACTGTGTTGACAAGACAAGCACACGACAACACAAGAAATAAGACAAGACAAGCACAATGATTAAATTTTATAAGACAATTGCAATACCCACGTTGATTTATGCAAGTGAGGCTTGGGTCATGACAAAAAAGGAGAGCGGCATGATTCAGTGTACTGAAATGCAATTTCTTAGAATTACTGTACTTTAAATTATACATTGCAAGATATAATAAGGAATGAAGGTATCAGAGGAGAACTCGAAGTAAAGGAGATAAATGAAATTATTGCAATTTACAGAAGACAATGGTGGGATCATCTGCAAATGATGACAGAGGATCGATTGCCGAAAGCGGCATTGAACCATAAAGCCATTGATAGAAGAGACGTGGATCGTTCGAGGACGAGATGGGTGCCGGAACAGCTTTATATAACCTAATCCTTGAATAGGAGAAGAAGGAGAAGTTAGTGTACAGCTAAAATAATTAGACATGAAACGGGTGTCTGGTTGCTTTGTGTCGTAATATCTCATTGCGCATGCGTAGCTTTGACGCGTTGTTTCCGGACCAATTATTTGGTGTTCAGAACAGCGACATGGGGAGGATGGTGTATCATATGGTTATGTGACTGGGTTGGTCACCCACACCCCAATTCCTGCACAGCCTTCCCTGCTACCGCTTCGGTCTGCGCGAACCGTTTCATGTCTAGTTACTTCAGTTGAACATTTTTATATTTTCCTCCAAACAGTGTGATGCAATGCAGAGGACTTTAAGTACATATGAAAAGATCAAATGTTAATACCGCCTCTCTCGGTCCTTTTTACTTAATCTTAGCTACTGGTATTATAAAAGGTCATTGTGTGTGTGTGTGTGTGTGTGTGTGTGTGTGTGTGTGTGTGTGTGTGTGTGTGTGTGTGTGTGTGTGTGTGTGTGTGTGTGTGTGTTTGTGTGTGTGTGTGTGTGGCGCGCGGAGGAGAAAGTGAGAGAGAGCGACCAACGGAGGGAGGAGAGAGGAAAGAGGAAAGAGAGAGAGAGAATATTGAGTGTGTGATAACTATAATAAATACGATTATATAATTATTATTACTTACAATAATTATTATACATTTGTTGTACACCTCGGTTACGGACTGTCGGCTCTCCCTCCTTTTGTCAAACACATTCAACTTTTTCTACTGAAGAAGGCCTCCCGTGGGTGGACGAAACTATTAGAATAAAATTAACTCCAACGAAGTAACAAATTTCAAACTGTGACTCAAACAGCAGTTATAAGTAAATAAAAGGCATTATTATACAATAATTTGAGTTAAATTTGTCTTACAACTACAGTAAATATCACTTTCTTATAATTTTCCATTAACTAACGCAATGATCACTTCTCACTAAACAGCCGGTGTAACTAACACTTCTCACTATAATATCAGCAGGTCTAAACTAAACTTCACTGTATTTATCTTGTTATTTGAATCTTGTCCAGAAGGACAAGACTCGGGCTGATCTGGGGCAAACCCCCTTCGGCCGAATGGAAGGGTCTGAGGAGAGTGCAGGCTGGAAGCGAAGAAGATGGAGGCACATTTGAGGTAGTGCGTGTGTGTAAATGTAGTGTGTAGCCATAGGTAATGGAAGTGGCTGATGAAAGTGCCATAAAGTTTACACATGAAGGCGGCCAAGACAGGGACGAGTAACGCAGGTCGCCAAAGCTGGAGGGAGGCGACAGAGAGGCGTCAACGTAGGCGGGGGACACAAAGAAGAGGGCTAAAGGCTAGGTAAGAGGTTGGAAAAAAATTAAATTGTTTGGTGATCAGGAAGGACGGTAGGAGGAGTATGTTTGAAGATGGGAATTAAGTGTTTCTATTTCTATGACGATGGGGGCGAGGAGTTTTGGGAGGAGGTCCATCGGCTATGGTAAGGAGGCGGTTTATGCGGAAGGAAGGTCTGCGGGTAGTTCTGTTAACTGAGGTGGCTATGCACTGTAGAGAAGTGCGTTGTTTTTCAGTTTGTGTGTTTTTAAATGTCTGTGCCAGGACGCCACACATCCTTTTTATGTTGACTACACTACTTGGTTGGCTACACTGTTTCCCTTTCTTGAATGTTTTGAAAAATTTGTTTTGTTTGTGGCGGTGTTTGTAATCTTGCTTCAAGTTGCTACTTAGTGATAACCGATTCACTCAAACTGTTTCAGTGAGGCTGCTCTGCCAAACTATTCGTAGACACTTTACGCTTAACTAGCTTCCACAGAAGACTATCTTTAAACAGCCACCCATCATAGGAGCATATTAGAAAGGTAATACAATTTTCAAATCCGCACATTAAAAACAAAAACGGTTGCTTATGGGGGTAAAACCAGAATCCAGCAGTGATACAACTAGAAGTAACCACACAGTTTCGAATTGTATCTTCTTCTTCTTCTTCTTCTTCTTCTTCTTCTTCTTCTTCTTCTTCTTCTTCTTCTTCTTCTTCTTCTTCTTCTTCTTCTTCTTCTTCTTCTTCTTCTTCTTCTTCTTCTTCTTCTTCTTCTTCTTTCCTTTAAGGATTAAGTTTTATATAAAACTGTTCCGGCACCCATCTCATCCTCGGACGACCCACGTCTCTTTTACCAATGGCTTTATGGTTCAATGCCGCTTTCGGCAACCGACCCTCCGTCATCCTTTGCAAATAATCCCACCATTGTCTTCTGTAATCCAAAATAATTGCATTTATGTTCTCTACTTCCAATTCTGCTCTGATATCTTCATTCCTTATTCTATCTTGCAATGTATAGTTTAAACTACTTTGAAGAAACTGCATTTCAGCACTCTGAATCTTGCCCCATTCCTTTTTTGTCACGAACCACGCCTCACTCGCATGCGTTAATGTGGGTATTGCAATTGTCTTATAAAATTTACACCTTTACAGTTAATAAGAGTTAATCCTGTACAGTTATACAATTTTTTTTATAAATACAATTTTTATAGAAAAGTACAGAGCAAGAGACAAAGTTGCTAAAACTGGTTGTAGACAGATAACAAAATAAATGTAGCGATGCAAATAATAACTAAAAACAAACAGAAGCTGACGCTAAGAACTTGTATTATTTATAAACTTCTACGAAATGAAACTCGTTCTACGTTCGTCGACCCGTGCGGTACACAGTATGAAGTCTTAGTTAACAACAGCTGACAGTGTTTTCATTGTTTCTTTGTCTATTTACATGTCTTAATCTTGAAAGCTTTCAGTGACAAAAGTTTTTATTAAATATTCATCGTCTCAACTCTCTTCTTCTTGAAAATTAAAACGAAGTAGCGGAGATTCCAAGTGACAGTTGTTTCTGTATAATCTTGAAGCTAGTGAACGCACGCTATAACACACCTGCATCTAAGCACTGGAATAATTCATTTCGTTATGAAGTTAGTACGTATAATACAGTATTATATAATTAGTATTATAAGTACATTAGTATAGTACCTTGTTGAATACATTGAGATATACTGGGAGCATTATAATCCAGAGTGACTTCGGGAATACAGCTTAACAAATCAATTTGTATGTGGTTCCTGCTTTATGCAGATGACATAGTTCTTACTCAAGAAAATGAGGATGATTTGCAAAGAGCTATGTTTCAATTACAAGAAGTGGTAAGAGAGTATTTCCTTACAATTTCAGTAAGAAAAACCAAAACAATGGCCTTAAAAGGTAAATATCCAGTGAGGACTAAGATAGTTATAAACAACAGCACTTTAAAACAAGTGACCCATTCCAAATATCTCAGCTGTGCAGTAAGCTATGAAACTGAATACGATATAAGAAAGAAGATAAATACATTTTGGAATATTTGTAGTACAATTCATAGAAATTTTAGAAATAAGACAAGACACTGTGTTGACAAGACAAGAAATAAGACAAGACAAGCACAAGGATTAAATTTTATAAGACAATTGCAATACCCACGTTGATTTATGCAAGTGAGGCTTGGGTCATGACAAAAAAGGAGAGCGGCATGATTCAGTGTACTGAAATGCAATTTCTTAGAATTACTGTACTTTAAATTATACATTGCAAGATATAATAAGGAATGAAGGTATCAGAGGAGAACTCGAAGTAAAGGAGATAAATGAAATTATTGCAATTTACAGAAGACAATGGTGGGATCATCTGCAAATGATGACAGAGGATCGATTGCCGAAAGCGGCATTGAACCATAAAGCCATTGATAGAAGAGACGTGGATCGTTCGAGGACGAGATGGGTGCCGGAACAGCTTTATATAACCTAATCCTTGAATAGGAGAAGAAGGAGAAGTTAGTGTACAGCTAAAATAATTAGACATGAAACGGGTGTCTGGTTGCTTTGTGTCGTAATATCTCATTGCGCATGCGTAGCTTTGACGCGTTGTTTCCGGACCAATTATTTGGTGTTCAGAACAGCGACATGGGGAGGATGGTGTATCATATGGTTATGTGACTGGGTTGGTCACCCACACCCCAATTCCTGCACAGCCTTCCCTGCTACCGCTTCGGTCTGCGCGAACCGTTTCATGTCTAGTTACTTCATTTGTACATTTTTATATTTTTCTCCAAAGAGTGTGATGCAATGCAGAGGACTTTAAGTACATATGAAAAGATCAAATGTTAATACCGCCTCTCTCGGTCCTTTTTACTTAATCTTAGCTACTGGTATTATAAAAGGTAATTTGTGTGTGTGTGTGTGTGTGTGTGTGTGTGTGTGTGTGTGTGTGTGTGTGTGTGTGTGTGTGTGTGTGTGTGTGTGTGTGTGTGTGTGTGTGTGTGTGGCGCGCGGGGGAGAGAGTGAGAGATAGCGGCCAACGGAGGGAGGAGAGAGGAAAGAGGAAAGAGAGAGAGAGAATATTGAGTGTGTGATAACTATAATAAAGACGATTATATAATTATTATTACTTACAATAATTATTGTACATTTTTTGTCCACCTCGGTTACGGACTGTCGGCTCTCCCTCCTTTTGTCGAACACACTCAAATTTTTCTACTGAGGAAGGCCTCCCGTGGGTCTACGAAACTATTAGAATATGACGGAACAAAACGATCAACTACGGTCAGACAGCCGGATATAGATTATTTTACCAACAATGTAGGCTACACATGTCTTTCCTAAGAAAACAGTTTTAATTTTCATAATATCACGTGAAAAAGAGACAATATTCAAACTACCTGTTGATACCGGATACGAAGATAAATTAAAAGTTTGTTTTAAAAGTGTTAAAAGTTACTTCTATGTTTACGAAATGTTAAAGATTTACTTCAAGTGTTAAAAGCTTACAAAAATAATGCCTGTAAAAGCGTAGTGTAAAATGTTTATACTTGAAACAGGCTTAACGATTATTTAGACAAATAGATGGACAGAATACTACTTATAATTTTCTATTGAAATATTTTTTACAGAATTTTTTACAATATATTTTTACATTGCATTATACTCTTTGTGCACAATGTTAATTAACAAGAATTTTCCAGATTCATTAATGGGATACTCGTATACTGTCACCCGTAATAAGAGTTGTACTCTTCAACAGGCGTTCTGACGACAAAAGCATTTTCCAGATTCGAATCGTCAGCAATTTCGTTGTCTTCAGAAAACGGCAGATAATAACTATCGTAATCGTAATAATCTTCTTCCTCGTCCGTGTTGGATTTTTCAATGTCTTTCTTGACTCTCACGTCTTCGTCGTCTTCACCGTAGTACCGTCCGCCGCCGTCTTCGGGCACGCCGTCTTCGTACAACAGATTGTGCATTTTGATTTTCGCCCTGTCGCTGAGACGTTGCCTCTTCTCCTTGATAAACTGCGACTCTTCCTGTTCTTTACTGATCGGTTTGTTCTTGTTGAAGATCTTGTTGCTTATGGTGTTGAACAGCGGGTTGAAGAGTAGTTTTTTCAAAGGACCGGTACTGTTACCATCACTTTCCTGGCCGACCGCGTTCTCGCTGTCAGCATTGAATATGTTGTATCCCGATTTAGTGTCTCGGTTTGTGTTGTCGCTGTCTTTACCGTAATAGAAACGTTCCAGCTGTCGGTTGCCGTAATTCTGTGCCTCCGAGCTGTATGGATTTACGTTATAATCGTAGTCATTGTTCCGTTGGCCGTCCACCGGCTTCAAACTGTCAAAATCGCCAGTCACCAGCTTGGTGTCTTCGTCTTTTAAGATATCGTCAATAAATTCTGAAACGTCTTTACTGTTGCTTCCCGACTTATCATCGGTATTCATGTTTCTCAACACTTTTTTTGTCAAAACTTTGTCTATATTTTCATTGTCCTTTTCTTCTGTCTCATAATCTTCCGACTTACTGAATTTTCTGTTCAACTTACTGTTTAATAAATTCAGCTGTTTTTCCGGTATCAAATTAAAATCGTTTGTTTTTTTCAAACTACTACTAATAGTTTTGGTGTTATCATTGTCGCGGGATGAGAAGATAAAATTACTACTCTTCTTGTTCACCATTAAGCACTCTTTTGCTTTTTGTTTCGTGTTTGCGGTAAGAAACGTCAGGAAACTGCTTAACTCGGAAGGAACGGTGTTGCACAGAAACAAAGAACCCTCCGGTTTGTTCTGTTTTATCCTGTACATGACGTTCTTCAGCGTTGTCAGCGGTAACAGTTCTTCTCGCCCGTTCTCGATACACCTTCTCGTAGGATCCACTTTCATCTTGTCGCTGCAGAATCCGAATTCTTTAGATATCCTCCTAGATCTGTTAATTTTTTTAGACATCTCTTCCAAAAATCGATCAGCCAGATTACCGTTCAGCATGTCCGCAAATTTACTGTAGTCAATCGCGGGAGTAGTTTTACGATCACTCGCAGTAGTGGCTTCATGAGGGCTGGGTTTAGTAACAGGGCGCGTTGTTTTCGGTTTCCCATTTCGATACTTATCTTTACCGGCTTTGTTGGTCGTGCATATCGTCGGTACCGTCACCCCTCCATGACTGTCCGCCGCCGACTTATCATCGGCCCTGTCCGAGTTGTCGTTGTTATTGTTTTTATATTCTTTAAACAATTCCAAACACGTGGTATCAGTACTAACGGTGGTAATTTTTTCGTCAACAACGCCGTTTTCTGTTGCTGAATACGCTTCAGTGCTTCTCCCATTGATCTTGGCCGCTTTCTTTTGAATTAGCTTTGACAATTCGTTCATTAGATTACTGTTTGCGTTCCTTTTTACGTCGCTCTCCTTTTCACTACTTTCGTACTGACGTCGCTGAAGATCATTTTGTCCATCAATGCTTAATACTTTTTCGTCATTAACAATCTGTGGATATATGTTATTGGCACTTAATCGTTCATGATTGTTATCAAACTCAGGATGAACATTATTCTCACTGGACGGACTAACATAATTGCCTTTACCTGTCAAATAATCCCCTATATTGTACGAATTTATTGCATCATTCCCGGTTTTTATAAAATCATTTATGTTCATACGGTCAGTATGAAAAAATTCAGGATTCCTTTCTTTAATTGCCTTATAAACCTCGTCTATAATTTTATCTCTGTCAATAGATTTTGTGTCAACAGTCGGATGTTCGTTTCTGCTGAATTTCTTTTCACTGTTCACGTCGCTGGGGTCGGGCCAAGGCGAATATCCTTCGTTGATATATTTCAAGCTCCTTTTTCTCATATCCCTTGCCGAAGGGTCTTTAAAAAATTCAATACTTATATTATAAGGTAAACTGAAGTATTCACTGTTGTCGTTGTCGGAGTTATGTACGCCTCGACGCTTGTTACCTGACAAAGCCTTATCCAACACGGGTACAATTTTCCTGTTCTCCACGTCTACTCGGTAAATTTGAATCGGCGAACTGTCTCTGTTATTCTTTTTATTTCTTTCCTTAGGCAGATTATTACTTTCAGATTTGGAATCATTTTCTAAAAAATGTTTCACCTTTCCAAGTTTATTCGGTGGGCCGTGCGGTCTTTTCCTACCGCTTGCGACACTCACGTCACCTTTATGTTCTTCAAACGGTGAATTTTGCTTTTTGTTATCGTTGATAACGTTATTCTTACTTTTTGAAATCTTCTTGTTGATCACATCTTCAAAGTTGTCTTTAAATTTTCTTAACGTTTTGTTATGTTTTTTCTTTCCGTTATTGCCGATTCTGCCTGTGTTTTCCTTTTCTTGGTTTATTTCCGTGTAATCCAGAGCGTGAGGCGCTTTAAATTTCGCTTTTCCAAAGTTATGACCGTGGAACCTTTCGGCCTCGTTTATCATACCAGTTTCGATTTCATGGGTTAAATCTTTCGCGTTCAAGAACTGATATTTTTCTTTTTTCTTTTGCTTTCTCGGTTTCACGCTGTCTTTGTTATTTTTATATTTTTCCCACTTTTTGATTTCCTTTTCTCTGTCCGAATCGCTGTCCAAATTCTGCATGATCCGTTTGTACATTTCGTCTTCTGTCAATTTTTTCTTCATCGTGTTCATCTCGGTCATGTCTTTCATCTTGTGCTTTTCCTCGTCCAATTCGTGTCGTATTCCTTTTTTATTCCTGTTGTTCTTGTCCCTGCCTTCGGACCTCACCAGAGTCTTGTGACGGACAACAGTTAGCGAATCGTTTGAAGGCTGCAACAGCAACCAATTGACATTCTCTTTTCGGTGTTTACCTGAGCCACCGTCATTCTTCTTTTCTCCACAAGTAACACTGTCGTCATCAGATAAATGCGTATTATCCAAATTTATTTCATCGTCATCAATATTATTATTGTTATCCTCATTATTATCAGAATCCTCATCAATTGTATTCTCTATCTCCTCTTCCGTTTCGTCGTTTGTCTCTTCGTATTTTCCATCATCGTCTTCCCCGCCGGCTTCCATTTCGACTCGTTGTATCTGCTTAAGGTATTCCTTTTCTAATTCTTCGTTCACGTCTTGTTCGTCGTCTTCACCGTCATCAAGATATTCATCCGCTTCGTCCTTTGAATTTTTTACTTTTTTATTTACGGAAGCCTTTACGGACTTTTTGTCACGCTTAGTAACTGAATTCGTGGAATCCAGGTATCCGATTTGAGGTTGGTAATTTAATTTCTGTAACGATTCACTATTTGCTGCCGGCAAACCTTTAGGAGGACCATCTGGGTTTTGGTAGGATTCCACACTTTCAACTGTTCCTGAACAAATGAAATCCATATTTAAACAAAACATTTCCTATAAACACAAATTAAAAAGTATACAGCTAAGCTTACTGCCTGTTATACTATCATAACATGGAAACATAGAGTATATATAATCTGCGCGTATAATATCTGCAAATATAGGAAACGTATCCTACAGTAATATAATTTCTAATAGCAACATCAAGTTTTCTGCAAAACTCAAAACATTTAATTCTATAGCTAGAGCGATATCGTGTTATGCTACACAAGTGCTCTATAAAATACATAGAGCTGTTGATGGAGTTCAATGTTTCTTTATAAAAAATGTTTTTAATTTGCCTGGGAAGTCTCCGGGTTATTGTCTGTACTTTGAGGTACATTTATTCCCTACATTTATACACACGCATTTGAAATATATTCATTGCACCTTGCGTTTGACATCAGATCCAAGGTATCTAAAGATTTCGTTGCAAGAGATAATTAAAAGTACAATATATTTCTACAACGATTGGAGAAAATTAAGTAACTTATCTGAAATGAAAACGGGCCGTTTTTTTTTTTTTTAATACAGATTTTAATAATAATGCCGCTATTGAAGAACTGAAGAATCACTATTTGGATAAGTATAAATTACAACTACAATTATCAGAATCTCATCTTACGTCAGGAATATGTAGGAAGTACTAGCAATAGTTTGTAAAGAACTTAGTTATTTAAAGCCAGAGCGGTGCTTTTGTCTATACACATATATTGTTATACATTTCCGTCCAATTTACATACTTTGTGCATAGTAAAGAAGAAGAGGATATTGTTCATTTCGTATGTAATTGTTGAATCTTAAAAGAGTACCGTGTAAAATATTTTTTTAAATCTCTCTTAACTGTTGAAGAGGCAAAAGAATGCTGAATGGTAAACATTGGATGCCACTGAGTTGATTAGCATGACAGCCATAGGGCTATAGATATGAAATATTAAAATAATTTAATTAATAAGGTTCTACGTGTAAACATGTAGCATTATTTATAATCAGAACAGTCTCTGATATGTTGTTTTGTTCCTCCAGAAATATTTTGTTTATTTCACTTTTATATGACGAGAACATCAAGACTTTCAAAGCTTTACATAACTGTTTTTAACCAGAATCAGTTGATCATATTAACTGCTATTTTTAAGCAGTTAAGCACATAAATAGCAGAAAGATTGATTCTTAATATAAAAAAAAAAGTTGTAAAACGTTTATTGACAGACTGTATAAACATGGAAGGTCAACTATTGTCGGGAATCATATGCCACAATAAAAAAAAGGACAGATCGTAGACAAACTCAGGAAAGATGAGAACAACTCACTGTTACATGTACAACGAAACAAGTCTCGGCCGTAAACGGTCAAACGAAGATGAGACAAATAATCCAATCCGACTAAGAACTACACTTTGACTACTTACCCACATTGCCTTGAGAATGTTGTAACTTCTTTCCAAATTCACTGTAACCAGGACCGCTGACATGACTGTTCTGAAACACGATACGTAACTATAAATATGTTGCTTAGCTTAACGTTTTGTCCAATTTTAGTTAGTGCTACTATTGTGTTGTGATAGTTTATAATACTGGAACATTGTACCTAAGAATGTGTCATGCGACAGAGGTATTTCAAAATAAAAAAAAAAAATGTGAAGGAAAAAAGAGATAAGTCCAGTGCAAACTAAGGAAATACAATATAGTTATCGATATTAATTGATGACTCGTTGGGCACTTGGTGAAACATATTAATACAAAGGTTTTGTAAAATATATAAAAACACTTGGTAAGTTTCACAAATTTTTTAATTAACTCTGACAGCTGTTTCGACTAACTTAAGCCATTGTCAAAGAGCGAGTGAATGAAATTACTGAACACAGGATGTTAGTGGAGTGTAGGTGGTGGACATCTGTTTAGGGCATATCTGGAACATCTGTGTTGTGATGGCGACGGTGGGGAGAATGTGTGCATGAGACAAGGGAAGGTCAGGTGTCTTTAAAAACTAAATACAATCATGAATGCAAATTATAAAATTAACTGAACTAAATATAAACTGAATGCAATAATTTAAAATAATGATGAACATTCAAAATAATATAAAATAAACTAAACTAAATAACAGATTTTAATAAAGGGGATACATAAAATTCAGTCTGTTCATTGGTTAAATTTTTGTTATTTTTGTTCTTTCATAAGAAGGCGATTTTAACCAATATATCTAATACAGGTTTTGCAGATCATTGCTTACAACACAATCACTTCATAGACACAAAAAACATAACACTACTCCACAACATACAAAAAGGTAAAAAAATGGATTTGTTTGAAATTTTAGAAATTAAAAAAGCAATAAAAAATCAATGTCAATAAAGTCAATGTATTTTTACGTTTTAAATCATCAAGGAGTGGAGGAGCATAATTACGATAGAAATACGCAAAACAAGAGATGATAATGAGACGTACAAAAGAAGACAAGAGATACGAGAAGGGTAGCATTCAAAATTAATAAAAAAATATCTTCTGCAAAATAACACTAAAATCCACATATTTAACATTACTCATTCTTTTACAAGACGGTCAGTCACTAGATTAATAACGACAGATGTGTTAATCTTTTACTCGCTTGTTACAAATGCAATAAGCAACATATTATGTTATTGTGTATTCATTGGTTGCCTGACAACCAGGTTTTCATAACATTTATATAATTAATAATCTTACTGTATTAAAAATATTACTATGGTAACTTGTATTAATTATTTAATTGGATCATTTAACTATGACAGCAATCCAGTGCAGCAACATACGTGGTCAAAGCAGGGTGATAGGTCTTCAAAGCAATAACAGCAGATGTCGGATGCGATGTCTAGCTTTCCACGGACTTTTAAGCAACTCTATTTGACAAGTGATAAAAGCGATGCGTAAAACGGCATCATAGTCATCGGATGGCCGACGCACGCATAGAGATGGACTGTGCGTGCGTGTTGTATACCCGTTCCACGCACAAACCAAACCAGTTACAAAGAATTACATTTGAGAAGCCATCGTGCAGAGATCGGTCAAACGAAACCCCACCTTCAGTGGGTGGAAAGTACCTACGGTTTTACCTGCGTTAAATTAAGTGATCAAAATTTTTAAATTTATATTCTACTTAAAGAAGCAATTATAAATCTTCTTTGCCGTACAATTAATACTATACATGCGTTATAAAAAACGTATATATTTAGAATACAAAACTGATTAAAAATTATAGTCTTACCAGGGACCCGACAAACAATTTTGGAGGGGAAAGAGTTGAATTTTGGCGGGAATGTACAAAGTTGTACACACAGAGTACGAATATAATGGTTGGACATTATTATAATGGCCTAAAGTATAAAGTAAGTGGACATTGGGATGAAGTGACGAGATACGAGTGATTGAAGATATATATAGTGTGTTATTATCAACACAATACATTTATTAACGTACAAATATAAAGTCATATCTGTGCCTGTCAATTCAGTGTTCCTTTACTGAACTTACAGTTTAAAATAGACACTACTCATTTAAATTATGTATCAAACAAAAATTAACACGGTGATAAGGTATAATCACAATTTAATTGGCCTAATTTTAGAGAAAACCATGAGCCTACATATGGACACACGAAAAGAATGGCACAGGAAAGATTGCCAAGAAGAGTTGTGGAATGAACAACACCAGGAAGAAGAAAAAGAGGAAGACCACCTATCACCTGGACAGAAGAAATTCAGACTATATTGAGGGAACGAGAAATTGAAGGAAATCTTTGGATGGACAAACAGCAGTGGAAGATGAGAATTCAATCACTTCTGTAATCTTTGGTTCCGGAATGGAACCATTGTACAGCCGGAATAATAATAATGCCATGAACCTACATAACGCTATTTAATTGTGTATCACACCCACAATCACAAAGCCATTCTATAATCAAAAGCGACGAGAAAATTTTGTCTAGAGAGACCATTGGGGGGGGGGGGTTCCTTCCATCACTCCGTGGATCCGCGCCTGACTGTTACAAACTTTAATTTGCCTTTATGTAAAAGTTACCAAAGTGAACTCACCCTGTTTCCTCTTGGAGTCGTATATATTCATTAAAAATCTTATAAAACAATATGACACTCAATCAAAGATAACGGTTTCTTTTTGGTTGAGTGACCTAAATTTCACGTTTTTCATTATCTCAGTTCGTTTGAAGCAGTTAATTTGATTTTCTGCCACGTGCATCCAACTGGATATACTGCGATCGTGTAATTGTCCAACAAAGTGTTACTCGTTACGGAAAGAATGTAAACTATTATTTGCAACATTCTGAACCTATTCGAATAGAAATCAGCAAAATTCACGGTACTTAATGATTGTTATACCAAACCGCCTGTAAATGATGAACGTTCGGTTATAAGTGGCCAGCTGTTACTGATGACCTTGTTAGTTACTAACTATCGCTTCTGAAACAAAATTGTTAGCCTTTGTACCTCGCTGACGTGTACACACAAGCGCGCGCGAACACATATCAGTCTTCAAAATCAAGCAACTGCACCTACATGAACACGCTATTATTCGCTGGGAAATAACAGACTCAACACCATTATAAGAAGGTAATTTTATCGCTCATTTGTCGCTATATTTATCGTTGAAACACGGCTACTCTAGTAGTGAAGTCTTTCTACATGCCCCCTTCCCTACGGGTTGTTTATCGACCGAGGAAAACCTATACCCGTCTGATGACATGGACTGCGCTTGTGACCTGTTAAAAAGAAATCGTCTACTGCGCCGGCGGTTAGTTCTCCGCATAGCTTTACCCTTGCGCGTAGGCTATTAGGCTGCAGGCTATTACTTGTATAACCTTTTCTTTAAGTTGCTCGACGTGCAGTAGAGCCAACGTTTGTTGTTATATATATAAATCGGTTCATAACGTTATCCTACGTCTTCCGATCCCTAGTTTCCATTGGTCTCACTCTAACAAAGGTTCTTCTTCCAATTCCCGGTCTCTCATTGCCCGGTTGATGCCTTCTCTCCAACTCAACCTAGGTCTTCCTCTTCGCCTACGACCGTATGGTGTCCATCTCAAAATTTGCTTGGGGAGTAGATTATCCGGCATTCTTTGCACATGGCCAAACCATCTTAACTGTTTTATTTTTATGTCATCGACAATAGGGTACTGTACCCCCATTATCTCCCGGATTCTGACGTTTCTTACTTTTTCCAGTTTTGACCTCCCTGCCGCTCTTCGCCAATAATCCATTTCAGTAGCTTCCAACAATTTTTCTGTTCTTTGTATTATTGGCCATATTTCACACCCGTATGACGTAATTGGTTTCACGGATGTATTGTATATACGATGTTTATTTTGTTTTGATATTTGTTTGTCCCACAATATGTTGTTCAGCTATGCTATTGATTTTCTTCCCAGGTTATTTCTTTCTCTTATCGCTTTATATAGACTACCATCTTGTGTAGCTGTTGTTCCTAGATATTTATAGCTACTGCAATTTATTATTTCTGGTTAGTCTTCTAAAATTAAATTCTTCTGTTCCCCACCAATGCACATATACTCCGTTTTCTTTGTGTTTACTTCAAGGCCCCATAGCTTATATTCCTCTATAAGTTTTCGTGTCATGTATTCCTTGTCGTGATAGTCCTGCGCTACCACGACTTAGTCGTCAGCGAAACACGGTGTGTGCACTGTGTTGTCAATTAGAGGTATCCCCATTTTGTGGCAAAATACCACCTGCGGACCAACAGGTGGGCCAGAAGGGGCTCCTTAGCAGTAGAGAAAGCAACCCTTCTAGGAGAAGGTATTCTGAAATAAAACCTTGGCCCTCCAGGTTGGGGCTAACTCCCCAATACTCGGAAAACTATTTATTGTTAAAAAGCCTAGAAACAGCCTCGGAAGGATCAGATAAAACGGACAGGACGTTTGTTGTCGCATGTACAAAAATATTAATACAATATAATATAATACAAACTTTTGAAATTTTGTAAATTATTAGAAGATATTTCTACAAATAAATGTGTAAGGCAAGGGTTCCATACTTCACCGTGACTTTTTAATATCTACATGGACGACATGTTTTGGCGATGGACAACTAAAGTTGGCTCGGGAATATCGCTTCAGCGAAATATTCATGTGAATGCATTGGTTTATGTAGATGGCAAGGTAATGATACAGAAAACCGAAGACCAGTTACAGCGGGCGATATTTACTTTCAATAGCATCATACAAGACTATGGTCTACAGATCTCTGCTACCAAAACTAAAACAATGGCATTTCAGGGAAGGTATCCTATAAGAACTAAGATATCGTGAATAATCAGCTTTTGCAGCAGGTTAGTCATTTTAATTACCTGGGTTGTAATATCTCGTATGCAACTGATATTGATAAGTCATTCTGAATCCTTGCCATGCCGTTCATAGTCCAAGCCAATAAAGCGTATTTCGCCACATCAAGTATCTTCAGATGCAAAGACATCCACAGAAACACGAAACTAAGGATATACAAATCAATAATAAAACCCATCCTAACCTACGGCTGCGAAACGTGTTAATCCTGAACTCCAAAGCAGCAAACACTCTCGATATCTTTGAAATAAAAATATTACGAAGAATCCTGGGACCAGTTAATGGCGTGCATGGCTGGAGAATAAGATATAACTTTGAATTGTATCGAATGTATAAAGAACCACCGCTAACACGGTACATAAAACTACAGCGTCTAAGGTGGGCTGGTCATGTAGCCAGGATGGGAGAAGACAGAATACCACGAAAACTATTGAATACCAGAATCCAGGGAAAAGACCAGTGGGAAGACCAAGGAGAAGATGGGAGGATGCGGTGGATAAGGATGCAAAAGAAATATTGAAAGTGCGTTCCTGGAGGAGGATGGCTACCGACAGAAGAGAATGGGGGGAAAAATTGAAGGAGGCCAGGGCCCAACAAGGGCTGTAGTGCCATAGGCGAGAGAGAGAGAGACCATGGCCTTCACTGTCAGCATTGTCATCCTACACAATCTTATTAATTTATTTGATATGCGTAGTTCTTCAAGAGTTGCGTAAAGTTCTTGTCTATCAATGCTATCGTATGCATTCTGAAATCTATGAAGAGGTGATGGGTTTGTAGCTTACGTTCCCTACCTTCCTCCAGAATTTTTCAGAGTGTGAAAACTTGGTATATTGTCAATTCCCCTTTTCTAAATCGGCGCTGATATCGACCAATCAACCTCATCAGCATGAGGAAGCAGTGTGACGATTTTATTAATAAAAATATGGTAATTAATAAATAGGTAATGTGAAGGCTGAGAAATTTTAAATTTTGAATAAAATCGCACATTTAAACTACATCTTATTGCTATCATTAAATAATAATAATATTTAATAAAGAGTTATAATAATAAAGTAAAAAGGAATACGAGTGTACAGAAAGGGTAAACCTTGTTAATTAATCCTGCATAGACATGCGCTAACCGGAATTAACTTGAATTCCGACCCCTAAACAAACTAATAATACTTGTAAATTTGACATTATTTAAATAATTAAACAAGACCACTGTAATGTACTTTAATAACGTCTGTAATTAAGAATATCTCTGCTTAATTAAATAGTCAAACTTTAATCCCTTAAATAAAGAAGGAACATGGAACTACTTTTATGCTGAAAGTAAATGACGCGAGATTACTACTCTTACCCCTTAACTATTAACCCACTTGCAATGGAGCGCTCACGCCGTAAGCTGCGCACAGCGTTGGTTCGCGATGCAAAGATAAATATGTGAAAGTTCGCTAAAGAATATCTTAATAACTAAATTGTGCGCCGATGACATCTCTATCAAATCTTAAATAAGAAATTATGTAATTAATACAGTACTAGAACCATGAGGTGAAATTCAACTAATAAATAATCATGTGAAGTGAATACCAGTGAAACAAACTTTCGCTTTATTTATTCTAACAACAAGAATTACTACAGTCATCTAAGAAGAGAGTACCACACCCAGAATGATTTAACATACGTCAGGAACTTCACCGTCACCGGATACTAAGGTAACGACAGACCTTCAGGAAACACACCGAGGACCGAAGAGCCAAATCTGCATCAACTACAGGAAACCACAGGTGACATGGAGGCTTGTCTTCCATGGTTATGAGATACTAAAATTATAACCAACAAAAGACAATTTAACTAACACTTTAAGACTTTTAAAAAACAGACGTTATATGTAAGATGTACTCTGTAATCAAATAAAACTGTTTATAGTAAAAGAGTAAAAGTTTAAACTGAAAGCATTATTGTTTTAAAAAGGTTAATAAAGTCCATTCTTCAAATGGCACAATTTTCAAGATTGTATATGGGGAGGTGACCATTATTAACATACTATATTCAATCCCGGATCCGTGGAATACATTAACTTGATGTACATCTTTATTTTGAGGCCCCTTGTGAAAGAATAAAATATATAATCATCTTGTAAACTGTAAGCTGTTGAACCATATATGTTGAGAACTTTAAGTAGGGCAATTAATCTCATTATGTAATAAAGAGATGTCATCAGTAGTACCGACTAAACTGAGTGCATAAATCAACAGTCTCCCCTTCCCAGTTTCCTTTTATATTCGTTGTTTTGGTGTTGTGATTAATTTTCAGCTCGTCACAACGAAGGCAGCCTGTATAATTTGCAGAACCAATTAATGCGGGTTCCCTATGTTATAACACAAGCTAAGATGTTATAGCAGTTTTTGGTACAATATATGAGACATTATTTTATGTCCCAGTTCTATAAAAGGTTTCGCTGATTTACTCGTTTGAAAATTAATATAAATTAATTAACAACGTGGGAACGCAGAAAGCAAAGTTAGCGATAAGAAAAGTAATATCAAGGCAGCGAGAAACCGAAGGGGTAATGACAAGAGAAGACATGCTTGTTTCAGAATTTACTAGAGAAATACTCGTTGACTTAATTTAAAAATAATGGAAACCACATTATTGGTATAAAGTAAGTAAGCAGTTTGAGAAGTAACTATGTTCAGCGTTATTAGTTTTTAAGCACACAATAGAACTGCAACTCGTGGACGGAATCTAGGGCTCTGTATTTAAAATATTAATAAAACAAAATGGGTTAAGACGTTTTTTATTGCATTCTAACAAGTAAATGGAAAAGTACCCGTATACATTCAGAACACGTAAGTAGAAAGTACATTCAGAACAACTTAAAGTAGTACAATAAACCGATAGACTGCTATTTCATAATCTTATGTTATACTCACTTTTAAAGGCTAGTATTTTTTCTTATAATAAATTATACTGAAATATTAATAATGCAGACCACAACGGCTGTACGTTTACTGTAATTAAATTCCTGGCAGCGTGCTGAAATAATTTGCTTACTTACAAGAGCTCAAACAGTCTGGAGACTACGTTTGTGCACGACCTTGTCACAGACCCTGCACGCTGAGGTCATGGAGAAACGTGCAGATTGACGCTCTTGACTTTTCTCAGAGCGTTACGAAATTGTTGTAGCAATGTCATCTTCAAAATCTATGTTAAATCACTGCCATTTCAATTTTCTATTGTAACGTATTCATTGTTCATAGCCTAAAGGTGCCATGCATATGATTTTCAATAAAGTTTTAATTACTCACGTTGTTAAATTCGATCGATTTCGGTCATAGACCAACGTCAGGGCATATACACTGTGCACTTGCGGTTACAATAACGTAAAGCAGACACTATTTACAAAAACAAATTCGTAGACATTGATTAATGAACGTGAAACGTACGTTGGTGTCCAAAGTCTCTCGAGTCGTCATTGTTATGGAGTCGAGTACGCTAGCTATGTCAACGCGTCTAAAACAACGTGCAGTGATTGAATTTTTAACAGCTGAAAAAGTGAACGCTAGTGACATTCATCTCGTCTAAAAATCGTTTATGATGATGAAACTGTAGATCGAAGTACCGTGAGGATGAACCTCGCAGTGGTCGACCAGTTTCTGTGACTGATGAGAAGCACCAAATGGAGGTGAATGAATTAATTAAAAATGACCGTCGTATTACACAACAACTCATCTCCACCCGGATAGACATATTGAAAGAACGAGTAGGACACATTATTGCAGAACTAGGCTAGCGTAAAATTTGTTCGCGGTGGGTGCCACGCCGAGGCTCTTGTGAACTTGAAATTTAAACCCATTCCACACCGCCCGTACTCACCAGATTTGGCGCCCGCAATTTTTACTTATTTCCGCATTTGACGAAGGATATTAAGACGATGATGAACTGAAAAACGCAGTGAGGTCGTGGATCAAGTCTGTCTGTCTCATAACTTCTGAATGCATCAACCGATTTTAGAAAACATTATCACGTGTGTTCATACTTTAACTGACAGCCCACTTGTTCTTTAACAATTGATCGCCCTAAAAATAAAGGGCATGAGAGAAACACGTGTCTTTCTTATTCCTAAAACCATGTACGGTAATTTAACAAGAATGTTAACCAAAAATCTAAATATTGTGTTGTCCTTGGTTATACAACATGGAAATATACGAGTTGTTCTTTGAAATATACGAGGGAATGATCATCAGAAATTTAAGGATAAAAAAAAATGTAAGCGGTAAAAATTATTATGTGCAGGGAAAAGGTTTGAGGGAAGTAAGTAGTAGAGAATGTGAGACTTTCCGCAGACCTGAAGAGATTAAAAAGGTAAAGTCAAAAGTGAAGGGGAATACAACATAACAATGGATGACCCTGGAAGTCAAGGTCCTCCGAAGGAAAGGACAAGACAATCATAGGAAGCGGATCTGGAACGGAATGTGAAAGTTACTTAAAAACCACCGGCATTCTTCATTGACGGGATGAGACAACTGGTTCACCGTTGCGAGAAATGTGTAGCTGTAAATGGTGACCGTGGGAAAATAAATAACACCTAACAAAAAACACCTACCTTAAAAAACACCTACCAAAAAAGAATCCCCAAACCACCTCATCAAATTACGCACTGCACCTCATAAACGAAAACCATAGTTACACCGGATTCAAAGAAAACATGGAGCCGATACACATATGTAATAAAGGTCATCTCCTGAACGCCCTAGAAGAGTTTGAAATATACAGGGCCTCCAAAATAAATGAGGATCAGCTGATCGTTCTGATGTTTAAATCCAATAAATTATATGATACCGCGTTGAAGATAAGCAGTGAAGCGCGAATACATGTTAGTTGACGATCAGAGGTCGACCGGTGCACCGAGTCACTTATAACGTTTTCATATGTTTATGTATATATGTTAATTTATTCATAGTGAGTTTTGTGCGTGTGGTGTTTATGTGTATAAACGTTTTAATCTTTTCGACGACCCCTATGTATTAGGGGAATAGCATTTTACTGTACCTGAGGATGGGGATTTAGTCCCTGAAACATGTCGTATTTGAAAAACAGAGATCGCCTAGTGGATTATATAAGGTAAAATTCTTAAGTTAAAATAATTAAAAGTTTTTGTAGCAAATAAAATGTAGGCCTACTTTTGTTCCATATTTGTTTCATTAAATTTGACTACCTCTTTTCATTTGCGAGTTACATGCGACTGTGCATTACTTATCTGTGCACACGACTGTTTAATAGTGTTATGCGCTTTGTAAACTTTCTTACGAAAACATACAACATTATGTTTTAATATGTACGTATGTTTCTACAGATGAGTACCGTTATTTATGAGGTTAGCTATTCATTTACGTGAATCAGTTTGAAACACAACCCAATTATACGTAGAGCGAACACGAGTCAGCAGTATGTGTTTTGGCCGCGTACTTTGCAGAGTGATTTTACTGTAACAAGCTTGGGTTTAATTACAAAACACGGCTTCCAGCGAAAATTGTTTCTGCCTAATTTGATTGGTTACAAAAGTGTTAACGAGCGTACAATGTTATTGTCGAGAGGATCGACGCTAACAACTATTGAGCTACAGCTATCAAGTCTTTATTATACCATTATCCAAGCTGATGATAATGTTTGTGGGGATTATTTCGTATTGTTCCCTTACGTGTACAAACGTTCCAATGTATGGGACGTTGTTTGTCTGTCACACGTTAAACAATCATTAACATGTACTAAAACCATAATATTGTTTGACGCGCGTGTGTGTGTGTTTTTAATTTATTGTAGCTCAGTACAAACGTAATCTTTTCTCATTACTAGTAAACAATAAAGAAAAATCAAACACACTAGAGATAAATGGAGTTTATAAAATACACTGTGCAGAATGCGATGCTACTTATATCGGACAATGTGGCCGTGTTACAAAACATCGCATTTCTGAACCTAAGAAAGCAGTTTTAACTAATACAGCCAATACAGGTCTTACAGATCATTGCTTACAACACAATCACTTCATAGATACAGAAAACATAACACTACTGCACAACATACAAAAGGGTAAGAAAATGGATTTATTAGAAAATAGAAAAGCAAAAAAATTAACAAACGAACAAACTGAATTCTGTGTGTGCCCTTTATTAAAAGTTGTTATTTAGTTTAGTTAATTTTTATATTTTGCCTTCCGATTATAATTAATTTTTACAGACACTTGACCTTCCCTATACTAGCTTCTTCACCCCACCCCCCTAACATACACACCCCACACATGTCAGAATACACGCCGTACACAACCTTCATTTTCTTAGTTTAGTTGTTTCTGTGATCTCTTTGAGAATACGTTAATAAGCTTAAACAGCTGCCATGTTCTAGGACAGTACCATCTATAACAATCTTTGCCCATACAGGGATCAGTTCCACAAAAAGCCACTGTTAAGAGTTTATTCTCCACATAAAGACTCTATATTGTTCTAATTAGATGTTGTGGGATGACTTTCCTTGCTGTTACTGGCCATAGTTTGCTCCGATTCTTTCTTAACCCAATGTTAATTACTTTGGTAGTCATTATCAGAACCGTGCTGTGTAGGAGATAACAAAGAAATCTACTGCACATTACATAAACGTAAAGAAGAAACTTGTTAACAAGAATGGGGGAGAGAAAGTGGATAGAGAGAGAGACTGCAAATTAGACAGATATATGAAAATAAGAGTAGACATCAGGGTGACGAGGAGAATATGTTAGCGGTAGTAGAAGCAAAATACAATCAACCCATGTAAAGAAAGGGAAGCTCTGATAAGAAGAACTTCTTAATAAAAACTTTTATAGAGGTGTGTACTTTCCTGATAAAAAGTATTTGGCTGAGAAAATACTCCAAGCTCAGATAGTTGAAGTTCGCTTGTTCACTAACAGTGCTTATGAATGGCTGCATCGTACCGCACAGCTAAATTGTAAATGCTGCTACAAACGTAAACATAATGTTTCTCAATATTTTCACGACACTGAAGGTAAACAAGAATATTCACATTGCATTCGTCGTTGTCCAAAGCATCCCGAGAACTGATCCTGTCATAGAGGTTCATGTTTACATTCCGTTCTACACATTATGTCAGCTGATTACTGAATGTTGATTTTTATTTTGCCGCAATATTTCAAATGTGATATGATTTTTGAAGTCCGTCATGATGTTCAATAGATTTTTATGGCCCTCTTCTTTTACATATTTATATATTCGGTATTGTTCATATATATTCTATCTTACTTCATCACTGCATGTTTTCAGTACGGTTAAATGTTGCTGTATTGGACCATATTCACAAGACTGTTGTTTTATGGGTTTGGCTATCGTTGAGTTCGGATTTGAGTGTTGAGAATGTTTGGTATGTTCAATATATCTGTGTTTAAACGATCTTGAAGTGAATCCTATGTATTTTTTGTTGCACCGTACATTACATTCTGTCGAGTTCGCAGGCTGACATTGATATTGGTAGACTCCAGCTTTTTCATAAATGCTTTTCTTTTTTGTACTACTTATTTTCAGATTGTTGTAGATGTCTTTGCTTGTTCTGAACGCTAATTGATAGTCGTATTTTGCAAATGTTCTAGCTACGTTTTGAGAGTTGTCGTCAATGTAATGTGCAGGTATATAGCTTTTCTTCCTTTTGATTGATATGTTATTTGTACTGAAAATAAGCCGTACAAAAAAGAAAAGCATTTATGAAAAAGCTGGAGTCTACCAATATCAATGTCAGCCTGCGAACTCGACAGAATGTAATGTACGGTGCTACAAAAAATACATAGGATTCACTTCAAGATCGTTTAAACACAGATATATTGAACATACAAAACATTCTCAACACTCAAATCCGAACTCAACGGTAGTTGGCTACACATGAAACAACAGTCTTGTGAATATGGTCCAATACAGCAATATTTAACCGTATTGAAAACATGCAGTGATGAAATAAGATCGAATATATATGAACAATACCGAATATACAAACATGTAAAAGAAGAGGGCCATGAAAATCTATTGAACATCATGACGGACTTCAAAAATCATATCACATTTGAAATATTGCAGCAAAATAAAAATCAACATTCAGTAATCAGCTGATATAATGTGTAGAACGGAATGTAGACATGAACACTCTATGACAGGATCAGTTCTCGGGAAGTTTTGGACAACGACGTACCTATCACGTTCATTAACAATGGCTACGAATTCGTTTTTGTAAATAGTAGGCCTAGTGTTTTACGATATTGTGACCGCAAGTGTGCTATATATAACCCGACGATGGTCTATGACTAAAATCGATCGTTATTAAGAATGTGAGTAATAAACAATTTTATTACACATCGTATGTACTTATGGTACCATTAGGCTATGAACAATAAATACAATACAATAGAAAATTGAAATTATAGGTACCATTAGTAAACAATAAGTGTATGTATATTATAAATACATCACATTATAATTACTCTATCTCACGTTTTAACTTCCCCTAATTTTTCCTTAAAGCTTGTATATTCCATATTCCAATTCTCATAGTCCGTTTACGCAGCTTTTGTCGTTTATCTTTATTGAATCCATCTGGCTGCAATCTATTTGGTTTTTTAACAAATTGCATTAACCCCCAACCTGGAGGACCAGGCAATTTTTAATCAAGGTTTACTTCATTTAGCCTTTGGTAAACCAATATCCAACTACAAGGCAGCGGCTGCTAGTTTTGGTCCGCCCCGAGTATTTTATTTCCCCGGTACCCACCATATCTGGTGAGCGTTCTCCTATCCGCCACCTGGGGAGGCGCCTGATGGGAGACTACCAACTCAATTGGAGACTCAATCCGGTGACTTTGATTCAATTTTTGATGTTATCCAAACAACAAAATTACTAAGGTATGGACATACAAAAAGAATAGCACAAGAAAGATTGCCAAGGAGAGTTATGGAATGGACCCCACCAGGAAGAAGGAAAAGAAGAAAACCACCTATCACCTGGATAGATGAAATTCAGACGATATTAAGGGAACGAAATTTGAAAAAGATCTTTGGGTAGACAAGCAGCAGTGGAAGATGATAATTCAATCAATTCTGTAATCTTTGGTTCCGGAAAATGTGTAACCATTGTAATAATCTTACCTTTTTATTTTTCGTGTCCCTACAAACATCTGCTTATCATGATTCCATATTACTCAGGAAGTTTAAATGTATAAGGAGACACGAGCAAGGAACTAACTATACAAAGTTTCTACTTCCATTCCAAAATTTAAACCGCTTTCATCTTCTGTAATTTTTTTTCTAATCTTACATTGCACGCCCTGTCCACGCTTTCCTATCCTGGCTAGTGTCTTCATTTTCTGATATCACATCCACTTATTGTCTATAATCCGGTCTTTCCTCTGTTCTTTATTCCACCTTTCATTTACCAGCCCCCCCTACGTTGCTAGCATCACATGCCTTGTATTTAGCGCATAAGTGTCCAAATCATTTTCTGTTCCTCCCCTTGATGATATCCAACACTCTCCTTTCCTTTCCTACTCCCTCAAGTACTTCCTCCTCCTCCTTCCAAGAAATCCGTTCTACCCTTCTCCGTGTCCACGTCTCGAAGGCCTTGGCATTCCTTGATGTGGCCTCCTCCCGGGGATCCCAATGATAAAACGCTAAGAATATCTCAAAGATCTTGTGGCTCAAGAACCTCAAAGGTCGTGGCTGTGCCAACTTTAATGTATGGATGTTAAAGACAGACTCTCCTACAAAACGATTTCAAAAATACAGGTCTTGGAAATGAAACTTTTAAGCCCAGTAAAGGGATGTAGTTTGAGAGATCGTCTACGAAACGACGACATAAGAAAAAACCTGAAGTTACAGTCGGTTCTGGAGGGAATAAAGGAATACAGGCACATGTGAAACTCATGGTAGACACGCGTATTCCTAAACAAGCGTTTGAATATAGGCCAGTGGGGAAAAGAGATTGTGGAAGATCCTGGAAAAAATTATTAGAGACTCTGTGAAGTTGGAACGGGCTATAGTCCAAGCCATGTAGTGAAGAAGAAGAAGAATTTCTTCTCTGGGGGCGACACTATGTGGCCTTCTCCATCCCTGTGCGGTTGATTAGGTTGGCTCATCAATCTTTGGGGAAAGTTTCCTATCCCAAGGGTAAGAAGGTACTACCCTGAACCTCTACTCCTTAATCAGCCCTCATAAGAGACCGTTGTTGACACTTGGTACAGGGCAACCCTTATCCCAGGAGTCACTCCGTCTCCACCTACGTCAGCCGCCATAGGCGTTGCCAGCTCCTTCACCATAATTTTAAGAACGAGAGAAGTGCGTTCTCAGTTTTATTTCGACCGTTTAACATTTGTCTGTATGCCGATCTGTTTGACTATTTTGGGTATGTCTCACGATTACTTGCGAACGCATAACCGATTTTTGTAAAACTCCGTATGTGTATTCGCACTTTTAACCTACTGTATTTTAGTATGCTCCCCTGAAATACAGGAGGCGGGAGGCAAAAATGTAATGGGTAATAATTGTCGTTAAAACCAATGTTCTTCCTTTCTTTTCCAATTTCTGTGCTCCATAGAATCCAATTCAAACTAATTATTTGTTTTTCTTTGTTTATTCTGGATTTTATTTCAACATCATCTGTTTCTTCTTAATTAGTGTTCATTCCTAAGTATTTGTAGCTGTTACATGCTTTTATACGTTCGTTGTTTTCTAAGATTAAATCTGTTGTTTTTCCTCCGACACACAGATACTACGTTTTCCCTATGTTCATCAATAATCTCCATTTTTCATACTCTTCCTTCAGTTTGCGTGTCATATATTCAACGTCCTCTTTTCCATTTGCACATATCACTTGGTCGTCTGCAAACTGTTGGGTGTACAAACATGTGTTCTCATCAATTTCAATGCCCATCCCTTTGCATTTTTCTTCCAGTTGGTTAGAGTTTTGCAATGTAAATTTTGAAAAGCGTGGGGGGAGGTCCAACAGCCCTGTCGTAATCCTTTATTTACTCTAAAAGGTTCTGATACTCTAGTTTTCACTTTTATTGTGGACGTCATATCGGTGTGCAATAAAACCAAACCAAAGTTGGTGTTGAAAACACAATACGATTTATCGTCAAGTCAAGTCAAGTATGTCATTGGTTTACTTATCTAAAAAAGTTTTGTAGACACGAATTTCTATTTCGAATACAAAAATATCCAACTAGCATCTTCAATCAACTTCAAAACGAAGCCACTTAATAATAAATTACCTTAGATCCGTCGTGTGACTTCGTTTTTTTATTTAAAATGACGCGTTTCGGAACATCATCAGATTAGTTCACTCAGTTGAGGTCGTCAAATGTTAAAATTACATTACTTTGTATTTACACAAGTCCGCATGGGTGCACACCCTTTGAAGGCCCACCGGATACTGAAGTTATCTATGAATGTTTCCCGGTCAGCCTTCAAAAACATATGTAAGTGCAAAGTAATGTGATTTTAACATTTAACGATCTCAACCGAGTGAATTAATCTGATGATGGGACATATGTTCCAAAACGCGTCATTTTAAATAAAAAAAACAAAGTCACACGACGGATCTAAGGTAATTTATTAATTTATAAATAACGAAGTGACTTCGATAAAAATAACAATATGTATGCCACTTAATAAGCTAAACAAACTACATATCAAAATTAAATAAGATAGTTTGTAATTTACAATCCGTCAGTCCTTTACAGATTGAAACTTTGAAATAAGCTTATTGTCTAATAAAGTTTTCATCTGACATTGAAGCAAATCATTTAGGTAAGAAAATTTATTTCACTAAATAAAATAAAATTGACGGCCTATACTTCATTTCACTTCAGTTTTAAACTGTAATTTTATTTACTGCTAATTTTAATAACATAATTGTTTTTGAATTAACATCATTCATCTTTGGTTACATCAGCTCTTTCGAAATTCAATAAATTTAGTATAGAAAGGATGATCATAAATTTTCCTAATAAGGATGAAACGTGAACTCCACGTGACTTCAACATGATAACACGTAAATTCAATGCCTTAATGACTGTATCAATGAACAAAGATAACAGAATGCAATCAGAAGAAGACAAGAATATGCACGTTTAGGCCTTTGCGTAAATACGGTTAAACTCACCTCACTGTTTTCAAAATTGGCTTCTTTCAGTGCTGATGAAAAGCAAATAAAAGCCAGTGGAAGGAAGAGATTTGCCATGTTGCAGCCTGTAAAATGAAAAACATAATACTTAAATAATTTTGTTTCATATAGCTGTATTCTCTACATGACGTATAACCTACTTCCGTGTCTGTAATTGCGTTGGCTGTTACAATAAAAACACAGCATTCACCTTTATTGGCAGTTTTCATCCCAGCAAGGTCGTTGACTCCAACCCTGGCCGGCTCTAGTAGAAGGCCGGAATATTAAAAGTGGCAACACTGGAACCAGCTAATATTTGAGGCCGACTAGATGATCTCTTAATTGATGTATTTCAATAATGAAATCCATTATTGAAGTCCATAAATTATATAAAAGAATATACGAAATTATCTACTTGCAGAAAAAACAAATTGAACCATATCACAAATTATATAATTACAGCAAGAAACGTCGAGTTACCTAAATAGAAAATAATGAAATCGCATTAGAAAATAATGAAATCGCATCAGTTTTAATTGCCGGTTAACAGGAGATTCATACTCTTCATTTTTTGCAAATTATAAGTTCATTATGTAAAATTCTGTTACGGGTACATTGTTTAAGAAATATAATAGTTAACTCAATCATATAATACGAATTTAATAATTCGAATAAAATTAATTCATTAGGGCTAACACTAATTCAGTAATTTCTTCAAATTAAACGTACAGTATTAAGTGCGCACAGACTTATAATTTAGATTTAGCTATAAATAAGTAACTCATGATTTTAGTAATGCTATGAAATTAAATCAAAATATAACATGTTCACTTTAGCTATTTTATTACACTATGCTTATAGGCCTCAGACGCAACGTTGCCACGTTTAATATTCCGGCCTTCTACTAGAGCCGGCTATACTCCAGCCCGCCATACAGATATTAACTACGTCTAGGGCTATCAGAAATAAGTACCGACTTACTTCTCCATATCCGCCAGCTAGCGCAGACGCCTTTAAGCATTAACAGCGTTTTCGAAACATAAACGTACGAAAAGGAAACACGTCTCATATGAGGCTAGCGGGCACACAAATTTACACCAATCTCAAATGTTAGCCAATCTTTCACATTATATAATATAAACTAATGTTAAAAGTTGAGCGGAAGAAGCTGCGTTGTTGGTATGAAGCGAAGTATATATGCGCGCGCACGCACGTGTCTCTCCCTATACGGTTTACATTTTTTTATTACAATAGTAGGGTAATACTTTTTTGACGTTTATTTATGCAATCTGTTAATGCATAACAATAAGCATGATTGTTTACAGAATACATTGATTAGTTCTTTATATGAGTACTTAAAAGTAACAGATTATATATAATATAGGCCTATTTGTAGTGTTAGAGTCTAGGTAAGTCCAGAGGAAATGTTAACATTAGACGTCTTGTCTGTAGGCTGTTGTCTAGTAGATTTATGGCTAAAGGATTCGTGTGCTCTCCAAGCCGTTTCATATATCTTTTGCTGAACATCGCAACGGTTTCACTGACTGAGGGCAGGTCCAGGTCTCTATACATGTCTTTGTTGCTGATGAACCACGGTGCGTTGGTTATGGCACGCAACACCTTGGTTTGAAACCTTTTCATTATGGCGATATTGAATTTAGATGCAGTTCCCCAAAGCTGTAAGCCGTATGTCCACACAGGCTTCAAGACAGTGTTGTACACCAACAGATTGTTTCGCATTGACAGTAATGATTTTCTGCCCAGGAGCCAATAATGCTTGTGAAACTTGGTGTCCAGTTGTTTCCCTCCATCCAAATGTCGTTGCGCCAAGTCAGTTTTTTGTCTAAGCGGATGTCCAATACGGTTTACTGTTATTTTTGTTGCTTCCTCCCTTCTAATGATGTTATCGTAGTCTGTAAAAGTACTAATTCACGTTTAGAAAGCCGCATTCATTCGTCTTAGCATTGTTTAATATTACAGCTACGCTCCAAATTCTGCCGCTCTTACTTGTACATGCGAGAAGAATCGTTTTCCATACGCGAAGACGTTTTTGAATGAATTACAATCTAAAGGCTTTATTATTAAAGTTATGTTACAGTTAATAGATTGTGGTTTAAATTAAGTAAGCATTAGTATAATCAACCACGCAAATTACAGCATTACAAACAAGCAGATATTGTGTCGAATCTGAGTTCCCTCACAGCCGTAAAATGTAACTTTAAATAAATATTAAACTGTGTTAATATAAAAAAAATCAACATAACGTATTTATTTTTAAAGCAAACTTACCGAAAACGTCAGTTATCTTCCTGTTAAACACAAATCACTAAACTAATTGTTGATAAAATCATATGTTGTTTTCACTTTACAGATTTTTTGAAATCAGATGATGTCACAAATAGTTAGTTAGTAATGTGTTTAATACCTCGGATATAGCAACAATTTATTTGTTTGTAATATGTTTACGAATATCTACATTTTCATATTTAAAACTATCTGTTGTTAATTTTTGTAAAACACGACCTACTAAAAAATAAAAGTTGGTTTGTTTAAAATTGGGGGCCGTGGGATCAATGCCAGTCTAATTGCAAGGAAAGTGAATTTTGTTAGTAACGAAATAGACCTTGTATTTATATTCATAATTTGCTAATTATAAAAAATAAATGTTTTAAATAACACATGTAGTTTTTCCAGATTCTTGTTTTTTGTAAAATAAAGAAACTATTTATTTAGGTGTAGGTTCATGTGATTTGCTTGGACCGGTGTTTAGGAATGTATAACCGTTGCACTTATGTTTTAATAACAAATTTTACTTTATTTTACAAAATGAATCCTTAAATAAGGATTACATTCTACGTTAACTATAAATTATTGAATGACAGGGATGTATAAACTGTTACGTGTAACCCACGTAAGTCACTATAGTCTTCACCAAGGTTAATTTACGTGTTGACGTTAATTTGTGAGTAACGTACAGGTGTGTGTGTAAGTCTATGTGCTTGCGTGCGCGCGCGCGCGCGTGTGTGTATAGAAATGTCGTCGTTCGTCTATCTTTACATTAGATGTTTTTTCAATGTGATATATATTTTTTATATAACACTCTATCATCTATGTCTAACAGCATTCCATATGACTAAAACACACTAAAATATTTTCATTACAAAAGTGTAAAAATCAAAATGTACAAACATAACCGAAATCGATCACAGAAATCGGTCTTTTGTTTTTAAATAATTATGTTGTTAAGACGTAAATGAATTATTTTAATACTTAAATGTAACTCAGGTCTTCATTTTAATATTATCGTGTGTGTGTGTGTGTGTGTGTGTGTGTGTGTGTGTGTGAGCGTGCGTGCGCGTAGGCACATATAAGAAAGTGCGCGGGGGTGAGCGTATGTGTACAAACGTTTTTTAGTGTATCCTTTGATTGTCCTTTATGTACAACCGTCATCATCATTTCCAACAGGGATTAAACCAAAAATGGTTTGTTCCGGTCCCGAGCAGATATACTTGAGCTGGTCACTGCAACGTTTCTTCGGACGCCGGAGTTCACATCTCTCCGCCCTTTTGGCTGATGATTCAATAGCTGTATGGGGTGTAGCAGACGTCCATTCGGTTAAGATTTCCCAACCATTTTAGCCAATATTGGGGAATCCTATGGAGAATACTCATAACATTTAAATATTCAGTTCCTGCCTTAAATTTAGATTGTTCTACAATCTTGAAGAGTATATTGTTACGACGGTGTCCTTGATCGTTATATGATACAGTGAAAAACAAAATACAAGACACAAATTAAGTCACTAATCACAGCTTTAACTAATCGCATTTAACAGTTTATGATCAAAACGTTATTCAACAAGATTTTTTTTCTCGTACAATAATTTAAGTTAATCTGCCCACACAAATAATAATAATGTCAAGTATAAAGAATTCCGCACTATAATCACTTTTCACTAATACACCAGTTGAGACGCACTGTGTAAATCGCCTGACATAAAGCTAAACTGAGTACGCCGACGTAAAACTGACTACTAAGCGGCAGCTGTTGTTGTTTAAATAGACAGCACAAGTGTTCCAGAATAATCCATAGTACGCGTCAAAATTACTCGAAAACCCTAGAGCGTAATTGATTGCGCCTTGAATACAGTGCGCCAACCGGTATGGTCTGGAATAGCCTCGCTTGTTGACGCCTTATAAGTGTCACCAACGTACACGAACATTACAGCTGGGCTCTGCTGGGATAGCCGAGAAGCGTGTAGAACGTTCTGTAGTGGCGTCACAGTATCCTGCCACGTTCCTGAGGAATCTCGTTTTGGCCGCGTGAATACGACTGCACTACGATTTACAAAGTTCTGCTCTTACGCCCTTAGAGAAGTACGGAGAAGGCCATCACCTTGTAGAACTTTACTGAGGCATGTTTCTTTCTTTGTTGATTTTAGAGCCCTCCTGATGGTGCCGCACATATGGTTGAATTTATGTAGCTTCTTCACCAAGTCATTTCTAATCCACATAATTACCGACCTGCTCCTGACCAATAGCATCTACAACATGCTTTGAAAAGCCATCACTTTTGTCAGGAATGTGGAGACCTGTAATCCAAAATTCTTACAGATTCGACTCAATAATCTTTGTTTCGTACAATCTGTTATACATTTCGTACAACCTTGTAACTTTCCCTTATAAATAAGGTTATAAGTGTCATATAACCCTTCCACTTACCACTTAATCTACATATATTTCTAAACTGAGGAATAACATTATCATCATCGTCTTAACGGTTTTAGGCTTTAACGACCTCTTCTTATTCCGCAGTCCACCTTTTCTAAGGTCTACCAACTTTTCTTTGTTTCTAGGGTTGTATTGTTTTGCTAACTTCGGTATTCTACTTTATTCCATTCTGTCTATGCGTGGAATCCATTTTCTTCTGTATTCTTTAATCATTTAACTAACTACTGAGGAATAACATCATCATCATCTTTTTCTTAACGGTTTTAGGCTTTAGCGGCCTGTTTCTATTTACGGTCCACATTTTCTTAGGTCCACCAACTTTTCTTCTGCTTCTAGGGTTGTAATATTTCGCTATCTACGGTATTCTACTTTCTTCCATTCTATCTGTATGTTAATCGATTTTCTTCTGTATTCTTTAATCATTTCATTAACTAGAAAAATATCTAAATCACTTCTTATCTAATATTTTTTTATACGATATTGTTTATTACATCTATTAACTGATCTCGGAAATTTCATTTCTGCTGTTTGTATCTTATGTACATATTTTTTCTTTATGACCCAAGTCTCAGAACCATACAGTAGTATTGCCATTGTTTTATAAAATTTTATTTGTGTTGGTTTTCTACATTATTATTTTCCAACGTTCTCCAAATCGTTCCACACATTCTTGGGAAATTCGTTACTTTATTTTCTATATCTCTATCATCATCATAAGTACTGAGGAATAACTTGAATGTTAACTTAATTTTCTTCTCCGTAAGCTATCTTGCAATTCTGTTAATATTTTTTAATGTTAAAAAATATCATAAATATTTAAAATGAAATTCCATCCGCGGACTCCTTATAAGTGAAGCAAGCGCTTTATTACTGGCGGAATTCTGCCTTCTTTACCGTCGAACAATGTTCTCTTCTACTGTGTTAATGAACTTTTACCATTTAATTATTTACATTAATGTGTTTCTTTCAACACCATTTTCCTTTCTGCGTTGTCTGTTCTTATGTATAATATTAAACAATAGAATAGGCCTACTACGCAATGTCTTAGTAGTAAACATTGTATTCCATGCGAAATGCGTTCTGTACTTCTTGTACATCATTGAGAACAGTGATGTAAAAATGATATTTCGTTGACCGATATATTTGCAGACTATCAGAGGAATTATTCATAGAACTGGAAGAACAAATAAAGAAGGCTGGGTTGTCAATAAACCAGGACAAAACAATGTACATGTGTGTTTCAAGATCAGGCTATCTTCTTCTTCTTCTTCTTCTTCTTCTTCTTCTTCTTCTTCTTCTTCTTCTTCTTCTTCTTCTTCTTCTTCTTCTTCTTCTTCTTCTTCTTCTTCTTCTTCTCTTCAAGGATTATATGAGTATATATTAAAGGTTACATAAACCTGTTCCGGCACCCATCTCATCCTCGACGACCCACGTCTCTTCTACCAATGGCTTTATAGTTCAGTGCCGCTTTCGGCAATCGATCCTTTGTCATCCTTTGCAGATGATCCCACCATTGTCTTCTGTAAATGAAAATAATTTAATTTTTCTGCTTTACTTTGTGTTCTACTCTGATAGCTTCATTCCTTATTCTATCTTGCAATGTATAATTTACAGTATTTCGAAGAAACTGCATTTCAGCACTCTGAACCTAGCCCCCTCTTTCCTTTTTTGTCATGACCCACGCCTTACTCGCATCAATCAATGTGGGTATTGCAATTGTCTTATAAAATTAAATCCTTGTGCTGTGTCTTGTTTTATTTATGAGATTTCTATGAATCGTACCACAATGATATAATGAAATAAGTACACTGGATGTTGGAAGCTATAGATTTGAGCAAGTGGATAATTTTGTCTACCTGGGATCACTGCTAAATGAAGACAATTTGAACAGCGAGGAAATCAAATCAAATATGGCAAAGGGAAACAGAGCGTATTGCAAACAATAAACTATTGTGCTCTAAGATCCTACGTCATAATTATAAACTGAAAAATTATAAAAGCTTTATAAGACCAGTAGTGATTTACGGCTGTGAGACATAGACCATGCGGAAGAAAAGTGAAGAATATTTTAAACGATTTGAGAGTAAAATCCTTAAGAGAATTTTTGACCCAATAGTGCAACAAGATGGCACTTGGCGGATGGATCCGCATGAATCTAGAACTTGTACATTATTAAACAGCGAAAACGTAGTAAAGTTTATTAAGTCACGGAGAATTAGATGGCTTGCACGTATTTATAGAATGGAGAAGACCAGTAATACTAGAGGTATTACAGAAATACCTATACTTATTACGTCGCTGTGACATGACGAGTAACTGGTGCTATTGAGTGGTCACTGCCCCGCACTGCCTTGTACGTTTGGGATGGAATATCTAAAAGCTTGAAGAAGAAAACTCCAAATTAAAAAAATGGGAAGAGGGATGTGATTGGCATGTTGAAGGCAATCTCTATAGGGCGAGAATATGCCGCAAATAAAGATGTCCCCTGGTCTTCCAGTTTGGGGCTTGTTCGAGGGGTTGTTAAACTTCCACATCAAGTTTCCTACTCCACGCCGCTACAGCTTATAAAGAGCTCTAGCCTCCAAAATGACGTGCCTCTACTCCTCTCTATCCGGTGCGACTCTTCGCCACCTTCTGACCCCTGTCTTCTCATATCTTCATCTACATCGTTCACCCATCTTCATCTTGGCTTCTCTCTTGCTGTTTTTCCTCCTGGTCCTCCAAAGAATACTTGTTTCACTGCTATTTCCTCTCTCATTCTTTGTACGTGACCTGAGCACCTAATTGTGTCATGTTTTATTGCTGTGACGATGTCCGATTCCATGTATAGATCGTACAATTCGGCGTTTGTCCTCATTCGCCACCAGTATCTAGTACACCTTCATATTTTCTCCTCAGAACCTTTCTTTCCCATCTTCTGATCATATATATTATATTTAAACGTGTATTATTATATTTAAGGTGTAATAAAACTTTGGTTGTTAATAAAAAAACGTTTGCTCTAAGTCTATCTGTTGATTCTGTTGATATTTATGTTGCGTGTTTATTCTTCGTATTGTTTACATTTATTAAAATATAATTTTTATATCTGAATGACTCTTCCTTATTTATTAGTCCGAGAATTAACTGAAGAGAAATATTCCGTCCGTCTGTTCTAATTTGAATGTAACGGTTGGATTGTCCCAAAACAAATTCTCAACGTTTACATTCGATCTTCATCTTAACCCTATTCGTTGAGGTTAATTTTTGTTTTGTAGTTTCTAATATTCTTGGGGCTCACAGATGTCTTCTGGATCTCCGTGAATATAAAACGAATCCTGATTGTACCTTACATTCAAGGAAAAAACACATGGCTATGATTTTTATAATTTTAATATTTAATCTTTTCAAAATTAATTCAGTTTAGGAAAATTTTCATTTTCAAGATACACGCTAGCAACAATCGATTCTTTATCTCAGGGTCAATAGTAAAAATGAATTAAATATATAAAGTGTGAATTTTTTTGGCTGCTACGAAACGTTCCATTAATTATTAACAAACAATATAGAGTACATTGCAATATAATCTTAATACTTATGATTTAATGTGATATTATAAATAATTGTTAATGTTGATTAAAATGGCTGGCAATATTTCGTTTCGTTAGGTACGCATTGCATGCTGGTTATGACATGACGTCATAAACATCGCCGTCTCGTGGTCGGTGAATGTGTGTGAAATCGTCCCAATGTATTTTAAATAAATATGTTCATTTTGTATTGACTACTTCTTATATACTGTTTTTTCTTTTCTTTATAAAACGTCCATCAGTGATTAACTGTGGTGTGAGTTATTGGTGTTACTAGTGATTGTTCATGTTGGATTACTAAAGTTGTTTGGTTAAAATATTTGTAGAATACGTTACAATTCTTAGTTAGTTTTAGTTAGGCTTCTTCTTGTTAATCACTTCATATTTTCTTATTTTTCTTACTGGTAGTCGTTCATATTTGGTTAGATGACTTTTGTTAATAATTTCATTATTTTTTTGATTTTTTTTATAATTTATTTTTCTAATTTTGGTTCCTGGTTTTAAAATTTGTTACATAATATTCTTCTGCGAACACTCCTCAACCGTATTCAATCGTGGTTAACAATCAAGTGTCTAATTTCTTCTTTTGTCATAGAAACTGACCAAAATTTCCTGGATTCTGATTGGCCCATCAGGTACAGTTCAAATGTTATATGACCAAAACCCTTCAATTACATTACATTTTATAATTTGCTTTTAATTTATTATTTTATCATTATACAATAATAGTTAATACAATGTTTATGTGGTTAATAAAGATAAAATTACAAATCATTTGATACTAAACATGTCCTGGTTTAGTCCTGTAAAATTTAGTATTTAGTGGATTTTCCAATTATCTTATTAAACAATTTATAATGGTGGATGACAGTTAATTATGACCCCTTGATATAACATTATTTTATAACATGAAACTTTTATAATATAAAACGAAACTCTTAATGATACTCCTTATATTAACAATTATAATTTACTATCTTAACTAATTGTACACTGTTAAACAATTGTTTGTGTGATAAATCCTACATCACTACTGTCAATCATGATTGACCACTTCTTAATCTAAATAATAGCACACTTTTCAACTGTAGTTTATGTGACTATTATTATTATGCCACCTTTTCTGTGTTTATTATCACTTATAGCGCTATAAGGGGTTGTGCCCTTTTTCTCACTTTAGTTTATAATAAGACAGATTTTTATTGGCCTATTATACCTATAGTTCACACACATTTTACATTATGAAATAGTTGTACTCTTTATTGTTTTATTAGGTTCATTTATTGAATATCGATTATAGTTCTTTATTTTATTTTTTGTTTACTGCCCTACACCCTACTGGGTAAAGTCTGGTTATATTGTTTTAGTCATAGTCAGCCCAATGATTGGTGTTGTTGAGTTAAAGTTGGTTAATTCATTATCTTACAAAATTTGATGGTTTCTGTTTATTAGTTGTTGATAATTGGTTTTTAGTTCCATCCCTGGATAGGGTTTCATTATTATCATTTATAATTATTCTTACAGCGTTCTGTTTCGTTAAAATATTCATGTCAAGTCTAGCTTACACTATTACTGCAACAGAAAAATAATCCAGGCAAACAACTCCCAAACCCCCCCCCCAACCCCCTGTATAGCTCATACGGAAACAATATAGCTATACAGGGGGAATGTTAGAGGCCATGCTATAAAGAAGACTGAATTAGTGTGCTATAGAACGTAGCACATACGTGCCAGCTGCTTACGGTCTCGGTCAGTTGCGACGATACAACGTTTTTACCCGTTCTTACGCGGTCAATTGCTCCCCGCACTTTAATTTACTAACCAGATCTGTTATTTAAAAACGTTCCTATTCTGAACTTCGATGGGATTTCAATTCTGCAACTTTCCGTTTGTACGAGTAAGCTCTTTCTCCAAATATTTTTGTTAGGTTACATTAAGTTAGGTTAGGTTAGGTTAGGTTAGGTCAGGTCATGTTACGTTAGATTAGGTAAGGCTAGGAATTTATAAAATTATAATGGTCATTTCTGCATTATTATTTATTAATATTATTATAACATGAAAATGCAATTGATCGCAACTGACGGGGTTCAAATTTCTAACTCGGTCACAGCTTCCCGGGTGTTATGTGTTTGGGTCGCAACTGGCCACGTTCCGCCTCGTAAATACCAATGGTAAGATCTTTTGTATCTCTCGTATTCATATCGACACCTGTGTAATGTAGATCGCTTTAGGATATATCGTAGCCTGTTGCTCGTATAAGATGAGAATACGACATTCAAATATATTTTGTTCTTTACTTACCTATAATGTTTTTAAAAACGATACCCTTTTAAGTATACGAAGTGTTTCAGTTTCGTATTTCGTATGCTTACGTTATACTGTACGTGACTGCTGTGCAAATTACTTTGACCTTTTTGTTTGTTTTCGTAGAGTCGATCACTTGGTTGTCACTTGTGTATGTGTGTGTAATGGTTTCTGATGTCAGTCAGGTGATACAAAATATTGTAAGTACCTGGCATGTGTGGCTCCCATCGGTTTTAGTCAGACAACACTAAAATTGTGAATAAAGAAATATTCAAGTGTCTAAAATTGAAGACAAGACAATACGTTGGACTGTGGATGGATGCATCGATGGTCTGTGGACGACTGTGGATGCATTGTTTGTATTACGACAGATAATAGAGCAAAGGCGGGAGTATAACCAGGAAACGCATATTGCCTTTGTTGATTTGGAAAAAGCATTTGATAATGTAGACCTGTCAAAAGTTATGGAATATTATGGATAGAAGAGGATATCCACAGCATTTAATAAATTCAGTTAAGATCTTTTATAAATGTACATCTGTAGTCCTGGATCTGAATAGTAGGCTCTCAGGTGACGTTTCAATAAATAAGGGAATTAGACAGAGATGCTGTGTTTCCCTAACCTTGTTTAATATTGTTACGACGATCTCTCTGATCGTCGTAAGGTACAGTGAAAAACAAATTACAAGACATCCAATTAAGTTACTAATCACCAGCTTTAATTATCACAATTAAACAGTTTGTAATCAACAAGATAGTCTCCTACAACGAACAAATAAAAATTGTTCACACGCAAATAAAATGTCAACTGTTATAAGACACAATTGTATTACAATTGTCCCACACAATTATAAAACACGTAATACTTCGCCACAATACTTTGAACCGCACTGTGTAAATCGCCACTTAAACGCACTGTGTTATCGCCCGACAATAACTAAATTGACCGTCGCCGGATGGTTGTATTTATACCCCGCTCGTTTCCAGAATAATCTGCAACTTTAGATGACTTGTTAAACAAACAGGCGCTCTCGAGAATCCATAGAAACAGTGTCCTTAAAAACACTGCGCTGACCGGTATGGTCTGGTATAGACTCGATATTTGACGCCTAATTCATTGCGGCCTTGACACAGTGCGCGTGGCCACGCGACTTCTGGGACAGTCTAGCTAATGCGTTGAGAATCACGTACGCAAACACATTACAGCCGGATTCCACTGGAACATTCGATAAACTTGTAGAACTTTCCGTATTACGTAACACTTACATAACATATTACATAACACAAGTGAGCCGTTTCAAATATCTTGGCTGTGCAGTAAGCTATGAATCAGTATGATATAAGAGAGAAGATAATTACATTTAGGAATATTTGTGGTACGATTCATAGAAATCTTATGAATAAAACAAAACAGAGCACAAGGATTAAATTTTATAATACAATTGAAATACTGCAGTACTGCCAAATAAAAGTGCTCCAATTTGTTTTGAGTGTAGTTTGAGTTTTATTTTAATTTTGTAGTTTTCGTGTTATGTTGAATATATACAGATTATTCAATAAGTTTATTGTTGATACTTATAAGTTTTCTACTGCGGATAAAAGTAGTTTATTGCACGATGAAAATCCTCAAATAATTCGTTATTTGTAGACAACGTACTCCTCCAGAGTATCCCACGAGATGACTTTCGAATGTACTTACGGTCATTCGACCTATTCTGCGCCGCATGTCACGTTTCATTTTCGCCCAGTGACTTTTAATTGTCTGTGTGTGGATATTGCAATCATTTGGGCACACAAAATTTAATGAAGGATTAACGGTTTTATGCATGAACCTATTTTGTCCAAGAAGATTGTATCCCTTCCACATGTTGGTAATGAACGTCGTTCCTTGTTCTACATTTTCACACATAACTGATAATAACGTTTGTGAATCTCTTTTATCTACAACTTTTAAGAAAACACTTTTTATTTTGTCTGCTACTCCACCGAACACCCAACGAATCTCACTTAGCCGCCCGCGATTGTATTTCCGTCTACCGAATGTACTTTTATCAACTTCGACAGGTTGCTCTACACCCTCCAATTTTACAAGAATTTTAAATCAGCCAAACAACAAGAATTTCTCTGAAAGAATTTAATTTTCTTGCCGTTTGTTGTGACAAACCAGTCTCTCTCTTACAATAACAGAAAAGTATACTTCAAAGTCCATGCAACTAAAACGGACAACAAGGTGACGGGGAGAACGCGTGAAAGTCCAAAGATAGTAGGCCTACTATCCTGTACATCGTTTTTTACTCGACAGTTTTTACCCCACATCTGTAAACCAAGTTTCCATTTTGCCCATAATTAATATACATGTTTCCTCTACACTTTACACAGTTAGTTGATTTTTTGACAAGGTTCCAGTTTTCAGCACAGTTTTAGAGGCCTCTCTTCAGTATATAATTTTTCAATAAATCCATACCGTTCAATTTACCGCTTAAAATTTGATGTAACAAAACGCACTGGCACTGGATTGCACACTGTAGTTTTAATACTCTACGCTTCAAGAAAACACAATGTTGACAGAACACTGTACACCGACTAAATGAAATGGCCTTTAACAAACTAGAGGGACCACGTTGGTTGGGGATTTCCTTAAATATGTGTGAATAGACGACTTATTTAGGTGGAATGAAAGTAAACAATAGGCGACCCTTTTGAAGATTGTTAACGTAGTTGGCAGGTAATCTGATACGATGGCCCCGTCAGGTTTCCATAACCCAACGTTATGTTTTCCTCAACCATTCAACCATAGCTTGTATTTATTTCAGCGGTAAATTAAAAACCAAAAACCGTTGTCACCTAACCTCACAAATAAAAACAGAACGTATTTTTGCTTTGCATTAAGAAATAGGACAATAGTAGAGGGAAAATGAGAGTTCTGACTCACTTTCACTTTCTATCAGCTGGACCACAGCATCCGCGACTTTTTCGCTGATCTGTGTCAAGATCCGCGACTTTTTCGCGTATCTGGACCACAGCATCCGCGTTATTTTTTTATATGCCGCCTTTCGCGAGCCTAGATCACTTTCACTTTATATCAGCTGGACCCGCAGCATCCCAAATGTGGTGGGTGGGGCGGGTTCCGACTTGATGCATTATAGTGTATATATTAAATATATGATCAGGGTTACCAACCTTGCATGAGTTCAAATTTGTTGTGTGTTATAATGTATATTAAATCTATATGATCAGGTTTACCAACCTATGTATGGGTTCAAACTTGATATGTGTGTGTATTATAGTGTATATTAAAATATATGATCAGGGTTACCAATCCTGCATTATTGTGTGTGTATAGAACAGATCTGCCAACATTTTTCTTCGGTGGGAAATTCAAACTATATTAGCAGACGCATTATAGTGTACAGTAAATTGTTGACGACTTCGATATCAACTCTCTCTCCCCTCCTCTCTCTTTGTCTCTAGACACAGTTATCGATCACGATATAAACTCTCTCTCTCTCACTCACACGCTCCTTTATGTCATCTGTTTTACATAAGTGTCGTGCTATTTATGGATTATTGTAAGTAGCGATACTAAAATGTAATCACCAGGAAATATATTTATCACCTACCTCGTTGCGTCCTACTTCTAATTTTTTGACACATGACAGTCATTGACCACGATTTAGAAATTAATATACTGCCAAGTCTGTGTGTGGTAAAGTGTTACGCATAAAAAAATCTCCTTGAAATAAGGTATTTTCAAAAGTTTTGTGTACACATACACACATTGTGTATGTCTCTCTCTCTCGCTGCAAACGTTGACAAGAATTCCCTTATTCAAAGCGATTTGTATGTGTACACGAACTTAAATATGGTTTACAGACGATTGTAATTTTAAAAATTCATTTTTGCATTAATTAAATATATATATCGTAAACAATGAAATAATAATAATATTTCATCATTAGAAAGTTATATATTCAGTGTGGTAATTAGTGATAGAAAGATTAACTATGTATGCACACACACACACACACGCACAAACTTAAATATGGTTTACAGACCATTGTAATTTTAGAAATTCATTTTTGCATTAATTAAATATATATATCGTAAACAATGAAATAATAATATTTCGTCATTGTAAGATTTTAATAAAACAATTATCAGTTTAAATAATAATTTTCGTGATTGTAAGATACAACCTGCAAATTATTAAAATCTCTCTCTCTCTCTCTCTCTCTCTCTCTCTCTCTCTCTCTCTCTCACACATTTCTGATTACTATACAAATAATTGCATGCATATTCGGAGGTTTATAACGAAATAAATTAAAATAAACCATAATTTGTTTTAAATAATTAAATATATATTTACAACACTGTACACAAACTTAAAATATAGTTTACAAACCGCTATAATACAATTATTCAAAAAATACATTTTACATTGATTAAATATATATATATCACAAAAAAAACATTGTTATATATAAAATATTAATAATAATATTGTTTTAAATGATTAAATATATATTTACAGCACTGTACACAAACTTAAAATATAGTTTACAAACCGTTATAATACAATTATTCAAAAATACATTTTACATTGATTAAATATATATATAGCACAAACAAACATTGTTATATAAAATAAATACAATATTAATAATAATTTTTTGACATTGTAAGATTTTTAAATAATAATTTCACGGCTGTAGATACAGTTCACAAGGAAGTTTATCTGTAACATAACAATACAGTCGATATTAGAATCACTGATACGATAATATTCAATTATCACATGCACACACACAGTTAGTGGAAAGAATCAAATGCGTTAAGTAAGTAAACTTTTTCAAGTATATGTCATTTTTCATAAGTTAATGTACTTTCAAATAATTTCTAATCAAACCAAATATTATTCACTGGAAATTTGTAAATACTGCTTAGAATCAATGATACATTTATCGCATAAGTTAATATACTTTCAAATAATTTCTAATCGAACCAACTATTATTCAACGAAACTTGTAGAATCAATGATACATTTATCATGTACATACAAATTCAATTATTAAAGTGTTAAGTACAGAGAGTTGAAACTACACACACACACACACACACACACACACACATCAATAAATTGTTTGTTAACACGATTGCTACTTACGACGTTAGGACTCAATTTCCACCTGTGTTGTTTGATTTCTCGTCCCTCGATACACTAAATGTGTTCTTTAGGTTTGATATGTCTGAGCTCCTCATTCGTGAAGACACCTGCATACCTCTTAGGAAGATAGACACGATACTGGCGGTCGCCATCCTCCAACGTAGCAAGCACAGAGTTCCCATATTTTGTGTCCACATTTGTTAAGACCATGATGGGATATTTTTTATTCACTGTCAATTCTGAACATCGTTTGTACTCGATAGCACTTACAGCATTAAACTTTACAAGAAACGACATTATTAGAAGAGAGAGAAAGACACTAGTGAACACGTCTGTATCAAGCGAGAGAGAACCAAACAATGACAGAATATTCGACACAAAAGGACAGTACAATGTGATAGTGGTGGTGGTAACGTCGGTGTCCCACTTTCATTTACAGCTTTGCATGTATGAACATGTCCCACAGACGAAATTAGAGACACCAAAATATAACAATGTCATTAGGAAAGTCCACTTTCATAAGGAAATAGTCACCGCTTACAGCTATGCATGTATGTACATGTCCACAACAGAATGAGAGAGAGATATAAATGTCATCATTCGCTGTGACCGACTTTCTAAATTTGTTACATTAAAAATGTTTGTTTAAAGCAAAAATCAAGAATCATCCATTCTCGAATAGCATGCACCTTATAGTTGGCACATCGGTCAGAAGAATTGAAATGTCTAAGACATTCTGTTCCATGAAATAGATACGGTATGTTTTTAGGACAACCAAAGTCATCAAGATTGATGATATTATTGTGTATTATCTTTGATTGGAAAAAACGTTTTTTCTCAAAACCCTTCACAAACACATATTTATATATACGTGTATGTGATGTTAACAATGAAACAAGATTGTCGTACGGTGTCTCTCCTTCGCTCCATCTAAGTCTATGATAATTTGACGTTAACCAGTGGTTTGTCCTAACGTATTTGGGATTCGTAACGGATGTAGCAGGCGGAGTCAAAATCCAATGTCTACCAGCAAATCTCAGAACGTCCATGATTGACAGTTCCTTCACAATATATTTTCCGTTGTCGTCGAAAAAGCACTGGAAGTCAATTATAACCGCAGTGTTATCCATAATACTGTAAGACAAAGAAACCACACACATTACAAACTCTATATATATTATGTTTAAACACACAAATATCGTTGCGATATTAATATGTGAACTTACGTTTACAGACGTCTGGACTGAAGCACCGAGAGACGTCAACTGACGAAAGAAACAAGTGTTGAGGGGGGTTACTATACATGAAGACAAATTTTTTTAGCAGGTGGGGAGGTGTCGTCGTTCTCCATGTTGATGCGTCGTCGTATTCGATAATGACCGTATGCAAGCGTATCATGACCATTGTCTAGTATATAGCGCTTATCATCATACGGTGACAACGCTTGCTTATTTACACGCATCGTGTACAGCGTATGATGATCGCTACGTAAACAAAGTGCACTGGTAGAAAACTGACAATGATCAGTGAGACACTTGCGATACATATCGTGTCACAGACTCCTCTTAATCGCAACTCGAGGCACACCTTTACATACACGTTTTTGACACTCTTTGGTAGGATCTTCGTGGGCCACAAGGAACGAATAATATTTCGCTCGGAGACCCACGAATTCTCTAATAGGACGACCACACGTTTCTTCCTTGAACAGTCCGACAACCTTTTTGTTCTTAAGGCTATAACAAGGATGAGACGTAGGGTAATCCGATGTGTCAAAAACGTGTAGGTCCTTCTACATGTCTGCATACAAGTCTGATGTTTGAATACTATACATCAGACTGTCTGTATCTGTCATTAACAATTTAACGTTGCAACCGTACTTGGCGACAGCATAACGATAATGAAAGTCGTACATTATCGTTTTGCTAACGTCAAGCACCGTGAAGCCGACATACACGGGACGGGAATGAACAATGGATTTTTTACGGAGTGAGAGCCCCACCAGATCGTTCGTATAACGAATCATACGTTTTAGCCTAGGTGTGGAAACTAGTTTTTGAAGCCGTCGTTCATCCGAGACTAGTTCAAAGTCTATATGTTTCCGTACGTTCTCCAGCGACTTACCGTATACGGCGTTGTTCATCAGTTTGAAAAGGTCTTTTTCAAAGCTGTTGACGGCTGCTTGCCTCTTGCGGGTGTTGAAATCGATAAACGGTTTCAACCAAGCGCTTTGCTTAAAACACAACACCCTATGAGTCGCTTTCAGCTCTAAGCCAAGACTTAAATACAATTTCAAATTTCGATAATGGAGAACGTAATTTTGTTTGTCCTCTAAAGTTGTTAACAACTTCTCTACGGATGACCCTGATTCGTTATACGATGATCTGTATATACTCTCGTGTAAACGTTTGGAAAAGGGAGAAAGGATATCGGGTGTTACGCGCTGGCGCACAGGTGCAAGTGGGTAGTCGGAATGCAGGTCGTGTAAGGTATCAGGATAGTGTAGGTCGACTTCGAGGATGTACCCAATGTCGGAATCATCACTCACATTACGTACGTCCAAGGACTCGATTTCGTTACGATCGAGCCATCGGAAGTCTGCGTAAGGGAGTGGTTGCGACATGGCTGCACCGTATAAATTATTACAGTCCGTATACAGAATGAAGGAAGTCGGTTTCGATACATCGTACTGATCTGGAATCAAAGGATTGTTAGCGACTGCATGACGGTTGGATATCATCGCGCAGCCTCCGCGAATCCCAGACTCGACGAACAGATGTAGATTTATCTCTGTTAACAGCTCTAATTCGACCCCTGTCATTTTTAGCATCGCGTTCCAAGCGAGTCCGGGAAGCGAGTAAAAATGACACGGGTCCAAGCAGTAATCGCGTAAGGCCATGTCTCGGAAACTTTCAAAGAACAGAGACAGTCAAAGAACTTTCGTCTGTCAACAAATACAAATCGTGGTAATCTCCAAACGTACGCAGATTGAATGCACTCCACACGTTTAGTGCGTGCTCGTAATCTGCGTCCGAAATAGACGATTCCAACAACCGGTTATCAAAGTGTTCACGAGCGGGTGGACTTGTTTCGTTGAACCGATCAATGCTGTCAACGTACTCGTAAGGGTATACCCCCTTGCGTACGAGCAGATTGGTCTGTTCGTCGAAACCCCGTCTAAGCATTTCCTCTCTGAGCAAAGGAAATTGGCTCCCGGACGTGGACAGATTGGTAACGAGTGTGTCCAGAGAGCGATTAAGAAATTGAAAGGAGTCTACGAAACGCAAGGGACCCAGGGAGAACGACACGTAACGCTCACTAGATGTTGCAATGCAGGATACGTGTTGGTCCTTATATTTTCCTAAACCCTGCATTAAATGGTGACAGTCGTAGCCACGAAGGTTGTGAAAGAAGACGGGGATATGACGAGGCATCTTGTAGCTTAGATTACAGCTATTGTGGGCTGCTCCCAAGAATTTCCCCGTAAGATGACAATGATTGCGTACCTTGTCATCGTCTGTCAAAGGGCGCTCACACAAATGACAAACGGTGGCGTTAGTGAACACAACATTGTCATCATCGGAAATAATTATTTGTACGTTATGTCGTACTACCTTCATCATATCCTCGGCGTCTTTCATCAACCACGAGAAGAAAGTGTCTACGACGTTTTCACCCCGATAAACTTTAGCCTCTCTCCAGCGTCTGTGTGTATGATCGACGATAGCATAGGAGAAACCTGACGGAATATGCATCGCTTCGTATGATGTGGACGATACAGGAGGAGAAGTTATTTTCTGACGGGCACCGTTGCTATCAACTGAGTAGAATTCAGCTAACTCGTGCACTGTCGTCGGGACGTTGTTACCAGGTGAACACGATTGAAGCGGAGTGATGAGGGACTCGAAGTCGGCGTAGACGGTAAAGGGTACTTTAAGACAGTGCGCGTAATTTTTAAATGACATAAACTTCTCCTCCTCTGTGGGCATTTTGGTTTTCTGCTCGCCGTAAGGTGTGCAGTAGGGGAGATGATCGGATAGACCATGTTCTGTGGTGAAACGATGCAGGCAGTAGTCGCAGTAAAATGATTGGCCGTTGTGTTGTGTTAGGGATGATAATAATCTACTCATGTTACTGATAAGACAGTAATGTTTTCGGCTATTTGTATCGGACAGAAGTAAAAGATTAACATGATGTAATCTGCCCTTATTGGGGGTAATTCTTAACGGATAAACCTCATTTTTTGATTCGTTTCTGATATTATCGTCTATATCATAGCCGAAAACGTTTATAGAAATGTTGGGATTCTGTGTTTCAAATTTAGAAAGTGAGTTTATAGAAACAGGGTACTCGATACCGGGCATATTTAAGGTGTTTTTGAAGGGAGCGTATTTTGAAGCACGTTCTTTATTACGTTCTTGAGGGTGTATGTGAGCTAGTACGGACCACAGAAAACACATTTCATCTTGGGGGTTCTTGATGTTGACTACTGCCTTGGTGAGTGCAAGTTTTCGCGGGGTTGGAAGGTAGGAGGACGCTGCTAGAGGCCGGTACCGTCCAACAACCAGTTCCAGCTTCAGTACAGCATCCACCGACCATCCGCTCCCGTCACGGGTAAAATTGGATATGCTATTCATGATTTTATCGTAGGATTCATCGAGTAGACAGTTCAACTCGTCGTTGTCGTCCGTGAGCAACGTACGACAACGTCCGTGGAAGACGGCGTCTTTGGTTACCTCTTTTTCTTCGCCGCTGTCACCATCTAACACAGTTTTAGTGAAACGTATCCTGCACGCAATATGCCATTTGATACTGCGTAAACGTGCTTGTTCTGCCATAATATCCTTGCACAATAAAGGTCGCACCTCGGTCATTATCGGTAATATATCTTGATCTTCTTCTTCTGTGTACACAGGCAGGTAATTAAAAGTTGTGAGGGATCCTCTAATACTAGTGTTTCGCACAATATAAAATCGTGTCATAACTGAAACAATAGAAACACATGTATTAGCTAATAGGAATGATGAATAACACACACACACACACACACACACACATTCATGTTTGTGGTAAATAAATATATAGTACACGTTAGTAATACGTTAGTTTATTGCAAACTGTGAAGATGGCAGCTACTCCTGATTTTAGCATTGAAAGTGAAAGAAGAAAATCGTTCAAGTATTGGGAAGTGACGTTTGTCAGCCCCGACGAGTTAGCGTTTGCTGGGTTTTACTACTATCCGCTAAATTATGATGTTTGTGGACATAGTATGTCATTCATAGACGATAGAGTTAAATGCTTTTGTTGCGGAATTGAATTAGTTCATTGGAGAGAAGGTGACATACCTATGGTGGAACATGAAAAATTTTCTCCGTCATGTCAATTTCTAAACGATGTCAAGAGACAATACATTGGGGAGAAGGTGACAAACCTGTGTCAGAACATAAAACATTTTCTTCGCCATATAAATTTCTAAACAATGTCAAGAGACTATCTTGTACAGGTTAGACAGAGTTAATTCATATCAAACAAATTTGGTTTGATACATAATTATAGAAAGAGAGACAATTGGTATTTAAAAAAAAAATTTTTTACCTTGTTGAGGATGTTCCTGTTCCTGCTGATGTTGTTGTTGTTGTTCTGGATTCTGTTGAAGGTCGGACATGATGATATTCAGACGTGAGAATGAATACTGAAAAACAAAGAAACTGTTATAGATATATATAGTATTTTTAACGCTGGAATTATGTTAGTGTATCTTAAACCATGAACAACGCACGCAAGACTATAGCTCTAGAGCTACACAGAGCAGCGAGAAGGAATTTCGTTAGGCGCGCGGTTGAATTGAAGGGTCTACACGACTTGTACCAGGTGGATCTTGTGGAGATGATACCATACGCTCGAGTGAACAAAGGGTACAAGTACATGATGACAGTGATCGATGCGCTTAGCAAGTACGCGTACGCTGTACCATTGAAAACAAAGACAGGAAAAGAAGTAAAGCACGCACTAGAGCCTATACTAACTGCTAATCGAATGAAATATTTACAGACGGACAACGGGAAGGAGTATTACAACAGCACAGTACAAGCGTTGCTAAAAAAGTGTAATGTGAAACATTACTCAACCTACAGTGATAAAAAAGCTTCCATAGTGGAACGTTTTAATCGCACACTGAAGACACACATGTATCGAGCTTTCAGCGAACAAGGACACTACCGCTGGTTGGATCTACTACCTACATTACTGAAATCGTACAACAATACAACACACAGAACCATTGGTATGAAACCTAGTGAAGTGAATGACGCCAACGAACATATAATGTTGGAACGAATAAGGAAGAACACAGCGCCTAAAATCAGTCCAACGAAACCACCCAAATTTAAAGTCGGTGACCGTGTTCGTATAAGTAAGCACAAAATGACGTTCGCCAAAGGTTATACGCCAAATTGGACTAACGAAATATTCACTGTGGATAAAGTACAATCCACTACCATCCCAGTCACTTATCTGCTAAAAGATCATCTAAACAAAGTGTTGAAAGGTGGTTTTTACGAGCACGAGATTAGTAAGTCCAAAGTCGGCGACGTATACCTAGTGGAAAAGGTGTTACAACGCAAAGGTGACAGAGTGCGTGTTCGTTGGCTCGGTTTCGATGGTAAACACGATGCATGGATACATAAGAAAGATCTAATATAAAAAAGGTGACAGCACGTGATGAAAACAGTATGCTTTCGGTATTCACAAAGATGAAGATTGTACAGCAAGCAAACAAATTACCAATAAAGGATATGGACTTTTTGGCTGGTGACGAAGACAGTGCTAAACGTAAACATGGCCCGCTATTACCGAACAGTATTCGCTGTATCGTTAGAGGCCCACGTGCCTGTGGGAAATCAAATGTGCTATTCAACCTACTGTTTGATGCCAACGGACTACGTTTCCGCAACGTATACGTGTTTTCAAAATCATTATTTCAACCAAAATACAGAATGCTAGAAACAGTGATGAAATCACTCGCTGATGAAGGTTTAGGTTATCATGCATACAGCGAGAACGAAGAAGTCCCGCTACCGAGTGAAATCACTGGTATCGACTCTGTTATCGTATTCGATGACGTATCGTGTGAAAGACAAAACAATATTCGAAAGTATTTTGCTATGGGGAGACATAGCGGTGTGGACACATTCTATCTATGCCAGACATATAGCCAGATACCGAAACAATTGGTACGTGACAACGCTAACTTTTTGATATTGTTCAAACAAGACGATCTAAATTTACGACATGCATACAATGATCACGTTAACATAGATATGAAATATGATGCTTTCAAAGACGTCTGCACGGAAGCGTGGAAGGATCGTTATGAATTTCTAGTCATAGACAAAGACTCGTCAATAAATGAAGGTAGATATAGAATCGGCTTTGATCGATTCATAATTGTTTCCGACGAAGTATAAAAGTGGTTGCACTGTAGTAATGTAATCAGTCCTCTTGCTAACACGCAATGACGATGAATAAGGAGGAACGACTTGCGTATGATATAGATACGATAAGCGACAACATAAGGAAAAAATATCATGGATTACAACACTGTATCAGAGAAGGTGACGAGAAGTTTAGAAAAAATTACAGACCGATTCTGGAACCGTTAGAAGCTATTTCACGAAAGTTAAGTGGTGATATGATGGAGGAGGAGGTGGAGCAGCAGATAAAAGAAGAAGAGCCTACACAACACGTAATAACAGAAAACGAAAGTGACATGCAAAGTCATAACGCTTCTCATTTCAGTGACGAGGGCGCCTGGAACCCTAACACTTCACATTTCAGTGAGGATTCATTAGCAAACAAATATATGCGTTTGTGCGAATCGGCGGACTGTAAACGGATTATAGATCGTATGTATGGTGTTCGATACGAAGGTGGTAAATTTATGATAGGTGATTCAAATGTGAAAATCGATGATAACGACAACTTTCATGTCAAAGGAAAAATTTACGAGGGTACACCTGGTCTGTATGAACTTTTGTTTATGAAACTACCGAAAAAATACAATAAGGACGATATGAGGAAATATAAGTCCATACTACTAGCAACCAACGGACACAAACAAAAATATAAACACAATACGCGAATTAACTGTAACAGTGGCGTCAAGTACCGACTAGTAATATCTAAATTGTTTGCACGAAGACGTACAGGGAGTGGCTATATGGAGATGAAACCGAACACTGCAATCGATTACGTGCATTGGGATGATCCTAACGAGTTGGTTAATAGATTGAGACTGTTAATGGCGTCTCAAAATAGTGGTCATACTGGTCATAGGAATGAAATCGTTTTGATATTGGAAGAATTATGCGAAGTCGGCATTATCATATAAAAGCAGACGCACCGTTCTATAACCACCAGTTCTTCATAAATATGAGTGTAGACAAGTTCGGTAGACACGACAGCGCTGTAAGAGTGCGAAAAGAAACTCATCGAAGTCTGCGTGAGGATATCGGTTTAGGAGTGACTAACGACGGTCACTTTGATGTGAAAACCAAAAAGATACGCAACTTGGTTGATCCTGAAGAGTTGCACGATGTTGTTTCTTTACAGTACGTAAAGGACGCATGCTTACAGTACAAGAACGACGCTACCGTAGACGCAAAAGATCATCGAATAATAATGCTAAATGATCCGCTTAAATCAACAGATGCAGCCACAAAACGATACGTAGACGAGAAGAGTTTGAAAAAAGATCGTGCAGGTAACGTAATCGTTAATGACTGTCGACTGACGCGCGTGCAAGCACCTGTTGACTTCAAAGACGCAGTGAATTTAGAATTTTTACACGCACACACAATCAGTTTGCAAAGCGATGCTTTCTACGCTGCCGGAAGAAAAATTACGAATATAGCGAACGGTGTCAATGACAAAGACGCAGTCACTGTACGACAAATGCACGAATTAAAATTACATATAAAGACCGAATTGTACAAGGTCACTCAGGTATTTCACGCTCATATAATCAAACTAATAAAGTTTGTCTATAAATATCAAGACAGCGCGACACAGCGTTCAGTCCTGTCTGAATATATTGAAGAGGTGTGGCGTTTAATAGACGTTCTCGATACGGAAACGGAAATCAAGATTGGAGATCTGTTTACAAGAATGCACGTACTTCGTAAGAAAAGAATGGGGCGTGGTGTAATTGGAAAAATACTTAAAAACACTGTGCCCGCTATCGTTTCGTCAGTACCTACTTTGATTAATCGAGCGGTGGACGCATTACCAGTAGAATTACACCTACCCGGCTACCGATTCTGTGGACCTGGAACAAAACTCAAAGAGAGATTGGCACGTGGCGAGCGCTGAATCAACGAGTTGGACGAAGCCTGTCGCGAACACGATATCGCCTACGCAAGGTACAAAGACAACAGTCGAAGACGTATAGCTGATCGCGTTCTTGCCGACAAAGCGTGGGAACGAGTGAAAGTTTGGAATTCCGGTGTTAGTGAAAGAGTTTATGCTGCTGCTGTAGCCGCCGCAATGAAAGCGAAATCGGCAGTGGGTGGAGGGAGCTCGCGTAGTGGTTGCAGAAAAAAGAAGAAGGGTTCAGGAATTAAACGTCAATCCGCGAACAAACGCAAAACGACCTGCAAACGCAAAACAGTCCCAAGGCATAAACGTAACAATAAAAAAATAGCGTCAGGTCTATACCTACGTCCTTACAGACAAAAAAACTAATTTGCATACCAGTGCGTGCATTGTCTGACAGTGATTTGTATGTGTACGCAAAACTTTTGAAAATACCTTATTTCAGAGGAGTTTTTATGCGTAACACTTTACCACACACACAACCATGGAAGAATGAGAGTGCAGTTGTTAATCTGGACAGTGCAGAAGGATCTGGTATGCACTGGGTTTGCTACAAGAAGCGAAACAAACAAGTTTACTACTATGATGCGTATGGTAATATGCAGCCACCTCTTGAGCTGACACAGTATTTTGGAACCGACACTGACATTTACTACAATTACGAGCGTGAACAGCCACCACACACAGTCATCTGTGGGCATTTATGTTTGGACTTCTTAACGCGTGAGTGATCAGTAAGCGACAAGATGTCTTCGCTGTCGGTCACCTTAACAGGCACGAATGCTGCTGCTCTTGTATGTGACTTTTTCCCGCCTCTCGAACTAACAAACGGCGAATGGTATGTAGGTGTATTGGACTTTACTACATACAACAGTATACCGAACGTGATTGAGAGAAAAAACAATGTGTTTCCAGTACTACGGACGGAACAACGTGGGACTTGATAACGTTACCTACAGGTGCTTATGAAATCGGTGACATAGAAGCCTTCCTCAAAAAGCAGTTAGGAGACTCAAAGATTAGTCTACGTCCTAACAACAATACACTGAAATGTGAGCTGACTTGTGCACTGGATATTGACTTTCAACAAACAGTGTGCGGTATCGGTGATATGTTGGGTTTCAAGGAAAAGCGTCTGCTTGAAGCGAATAAAACTCACACGTCTGACGCCACAGTTAACATTATAAAAGTGAACAGTATACTGATAAGGTGTAATATAGCGCAAGGATCATACAAGAACGGTAAAAACGAGCACACGCTGCACTCGTTCTATCCGTCAGTCGAACCAGGATTCAAAATAATTGAATCACCTACAAACGTCATATACCTACCTGTGAATGTGAGTCGTTTGGACAACATAACATTATCTTTACACGATGAGGACGGTGACGTAATAGATTTTCGCGGAGAAGTCATCACTGTGCGTTTACATCTAAAACGACTATAGACATGGGCTTGTACTTTGTTTCTTCGCCACCGCTGCTACCACAGTCGTCAGTAATAAAAAAAGAAGAAGAAGAAAGATCAGTTAGGAAACGCATGAGTACTCGTTCGAAACTGAAACGATTAACATCAGTTAACCGTCGTTTCCTGGTTTCACTGGGTTTTGTTGTTGTAAACAAGTAACATGGCGAGTGGAATATTATCTGTGGAGCAGCAACCGTTCTTTGAAGACAGTATCACGCACTTTTCATTTCACTCACACCCACCGTACGCAACAACAAGATATGAAAATAATGATGAAATACGTGTGCCAATACAACAACAGGACGTCTTTACACTGCCGTCAGAAAGTTTCCTCTACATCGAAGGCAAGTTGGTTAAAAACCCTAGTGTGGCTAGATACTGCACTGAATGTGGAACTGGTGAACAATGCTATAGCATTTCTCTTTGAAGAGATTCGTTACGAGTTGGCCGGAGTGGTAGTGGACCATACCGGAAACGTCGGTGTTACGTCAACTATTAAAACTTTTCTATCACTCAACAACAACACACGTGACGCAATGGAAAACGCAGGTTGGGTGGCGCCGACCACGAACGTATTAAAAGTGAATGATGACGGTGAATTCAACTTTTGTATACCACTGAAAATGCTAATGGGATTCGCAGAAGACTATACACGCATCGTGCTGAACGTGAAATAAGAACTTATACTCCTACGCACATCTACCGACATAAACGCTATGGTTTTAGCAAGCGGACAAACGACTGCTAATTGAGTTCTTGAACTAGATAAAGTTTACTGGAAAATGCCTTATGTACATGTAGCTAATGCGTACAGATTACCACTGTTACGACTCATAGAGAAAGACCACCCGATAACCTATGCCTTTTAGGACCTGGGAGTTGCACGAGTATCCTGCCTTACCGCAGACTAAAAGGCAGAATTGGATTGTCAAGACCTCGAGTCAGCTAGAAAAACCACGCTTTGTTGTGTTAGCGTTTCAGACAGCAAGAAAGAATGTACTGGCGGCACACGCCGATGAATTTGATCATTGTAACGTGATCAATGCGAGACTGTTTCTAAACGACAAGTATTATCCTTACGATAATTTAAACTTGGATATTGGGAAAGACCGTTTTGCATTATTGTACAATATGTACGCCAGTTTTCAAAGTTCGTATTACCACCGTTTAGACGTCAGCCCAGTACTGACACCAGAATTATTCAAATCAAAAGCCCCGCTGTTTGTATTCGATTGTAGCAAACAAGACGATGCACTTAAGTCTTCAGCAGTTGATGTACGTTTAGAATTTGAATCGTCAATGAATTTTCCTACACAGACGACTGCCTACTGTATGATACTACATGATTCGCTTGTAGAATATACACCATTGTCCAACACAGTACATAGACGTGTTTAAGTCTTATTTTATACATATTTTGTAAATACTAGTTTTAAATATATATATATTCATATTTGTAACATTATAATATTGGAGCTGTGTGTGTATGTATTTTTAATTGTAAAACTAGTTTAGATATATTTTAATACTTGTAACAATATAATCTTGGAACTGTGTATGTTTTTTTTTTTTTTTTAATTGTAAATACTAGTTTAGATATATTTTCATACTTGTAACAATATAATCTTGGAGCTGTGCATGTATTTTTAATTGTAAAAACTGTTTAATATAATCTTGGAGCTGTGTGTATGTATTTTAATAAATGTATATATATTACACACACTTTATTATTATTATTATTTGTATAACCCACTCCATAATGTATACGCATAATAATTTGATCATACACATACGTGCACACACACACACACACACACACACACACATGTATTAAATTCAATAAATAATAATGCGCTTGATAATGTTTTAATGCAAATAATTTTAGGAAAGTCTACATTCCACTTTCATAAGGAAATAGTCACCGCTTACAGCTATGTATGTATGTCCACAACAGAATTAGAGAGATATAAATGTCATCATACGTTGTGACCTACTTTCTAAATTTGTTACATTAAAAATGTTTGTTTAAAGCAATTTTTCAGAAAATTTGTAACAGACATAATAATTTGATCATACAAACATGTATTAAATTCAATAATGCGCTTGATAATGTTTTAATGCAAATAATTTTTACGGTTAAATAAAATCTGCACATACATTAAAATTAAATAAAATCTGTACACTTACCAAAACTAGTATGTGTTGTCTACACACCCTTAATGATGAAAGTTGTGTGTATACTGAAGACGTACAAACAGTCTTTCAACTATTAAAAAAGATGCAGAGATAGATAGATTTCACGATGTATCAGCACACGCAGGCGATCAATGAGAAATTGCCACTATAAAAATACGGTAAGAATATATTTTCAGAAATTGTAATTTGATCACACACACGCGCGGGCGCGCGCGCATGTATTAAATTCAATAAATAATGCGCTTGATAATGTTTTAATGCAAATAATTTTTACGTTTAAATAAAATCTGTACATACAATAAAAATTATGCTCAGTTATTAACGTATTCAAAATGTTTCAATAATGCGCTTGATAATGCAAATAATTTTTACGTTTAAATAAAATCTGCACATACATTAAAATTAAATAAAATCTGTACACTTACCAAAACTAGTATGTGTTGTCTACACACCCTTAATGATGAAAGTTGTGTGTATACTGAAGACGTACAAACAGTCTTTCAACTATTAAACAAGATGCAGAGATAGATTTCACGATGTATCAGCACACGCAGACGGTCAAATGAGAAATTGTCGCTAATTTTCTGTGCGTATATATATTGTACACTGGTAGTGGGAGAAAGCTTGCATGTCCGTTTTTAGAGTAAATACTTCCTAATTACTGTCAACGCTGCTAATGATTGACAGGTGTCAAATTAGAAAGTAGAACGTCCGATTTAGACGACGTACACAAGGTTAACGACCTCTGGTTTAAGTTATCGAATAATAATAACTATATCTAATTCAGTATCGTTGTGTGTGTGTGTGTGTGTGTGTGTGTGTGCGTGTGTGTGCGTGCATAGACTTGTTTCGTTGAACCGATCAATGCTGTCAACGTACTCGTAAGGGTATACCCCCTTGCGTACGAGCAGATTGGTCTGTTCGTCAAAACCCCATATTTTATTATTTAAAACAAATTATGGTTTATTTTAATTTATTTCGTTATAAACCTCCGAATATGCATGCAATTATTTGTATAGTAATCAGAAATGTGTGTGAGAGAGAGAGAGAGAGAGAGAGAGAGAGAGAGAGAGAGAGACATTTTAATAATTTGCAGGTTGTATCTTACAATCACGAAAATTATTATTTAAACTGATAATTGTTTTATTAAAATCTTACAATGACGAAATATTATTATTTCATTGTTTACGATATATATATTTAATTAATGCAAAAATGAATTTCTAAAATTACAATGGTCTGTAAACCATATTTATGTTTGTGCGTGTGTGTGTGCATACATAGTTAATCTTTCTATCACTAATTACCACACTGAATATATAACTTTCTAATGATGAAATATTATTATTATTTCATTGTTTACGATATATATATTTAATTAATGCAAAAATGAATTTTTAAAATTACAATCGTCTGTAAACCATATTTAAGTTCGTGTACACATACAAATCGCTTTGAATAAGGGAATTCTTGTCAACGTTTGCAGCGATAGAGAGACATACACAATGTGTGTATGTGTACACAAAACTTTTGAAAATACCTTATTTCAAGGAGATTTTTTTATGCGTAACACTTTACCACACACAGACTTGGCAGTATATTAATTTCTAAATCGTGGTCAATGACTGTCATGTGTCAAAAAATTAGAAGTAGGACGCAACGAGGTAGGTGATAAATATATTTCCTGGTGATTACATTTTAGTATCGCTACTTACAATAATCCATAAGTAGCACGACGCTTATGTAAAACTGATGACATAAAGGAGTGTGTGAGTGAGAGAGAGAGAGTTTATATCGTGATCGACAACTGTGTCTAGAGACAAAGAGAGAGGAGGGGAGAGAGAGTTGATATCGAAGTCGTCAACAATTTACTATACACTATAATGCGTCTGCTAATATAGTTTCAATTTCCCACCGAAGAAAAATGTTGGCAGATCTGTTCTATACACACACAATAATGCAGGATTGGTAACCCTGATCATACATTTTAATATACACTATAATACACACACATATCAAGTTTGAAGCCATACATAGGTTGGTAAACCTGATCATATAGATTTAAAATACATTATAACACACAACAAATTTGAACTCATGCAAGGTTGGTAACCCTGATCATATATTTAATATATACACTATAATGCATCAAGTCGGAACCCGCCCCACCCACCACCTTTGGGATGCTGCGGGTCCAGCTGATATAAAGTGAAAGTGATCTAGGCTCGCGAAAGGCGGCATATAAAAAAATAACGTGGATGCTGTGGTCCAGATACGCGAAAAAGTCGCGGATCTTGACACAGATCAGCGAAAAAGTCGCGGATGCTGTGGTCCAGCTGATAGAAAGTGAAAGTGAGTCAGAACTCTCATTTTCCCTCTACTGACAATTTACAATTAATACAATTCTTCTTTTCCACATCGTAATATATCGATACAATCGCATATTAAAAACATCGAAAATGTACTTCAGGAACAGATAAAGTTACAGTTCCGATGCCTCTAAATAGTATTCGTTTATTTAATTGTTACTATGGTAATTAATTCTGGCCTCCATGGTGTTGCTGACATCTTTATACACGTCAACAAAAGGGCATAATTAAAAAGGCCTAAATCGTTCGAACGAGGCATATTTCAATATATAGGCCAATATGTTAAGATGTTACAATATTCAAAATTGTTTAATTTAATGTGCTCGTATTTGTAATATGAAATACACTTTTTATATTTAGGTTCGTAAGCGTCCATAGGTTTCGACAATGTAAATGTAGTCATCTTATACAATAAAAATATGATTTTAATAGACTGGAACAACTAATCGGAAGTAACAGTGTCAGCTAATTTGTACAATTTTGCGAAGCAAAAATATATGTAAAATATATTTTTTCATTTTCTTGATTTTGTTTTTTGAGACTTCATTATCTAGTCATGATTAGTAAACATAATAACTCTTTGTATGTCTGTCTGTTTGTCTGTCTGTACTTCTCTCTTGCTCTCTCTTCCTCTCAGTCACATTTTCTCTCTGCCTGTCTATCTTTAGTAAATAATAAACTCAGTTTACATTGGTATTTAAAACAAAAAATGAAAGAGATGAAATGTTAAAAACATAATAATGATGGGTAACCCTATCGTACGAATTAGGTGATCTCCTGTGGGATGTGAACTACTTCTCTCTTTTTCAAATAAAAAACGGTAATCGGAAACCCTTATGCAGTGTGGTAGTCTATGAGCAATTTTACACTAACTAGCTGATTTCCTAGGAGACACACGCTGATCTCTGCAGTCGTATTTCGTTAAACACTCTTAGCTTTAATATTCGTCTACCACTCTTTTTTATTTAACAAAACCATGGGCTCAAAAATGATTAGCTCAACCTGGCGGCGGCGTCATTTTGAACACCTAAACGCATACAAAAAAAAAACAGTAATATATAAATCTAATTTGGCTACACATGCAATAAACACAGGACATGAATTCCCAGACATAAACAGCATGACACTAATACATACCACACAAAGGCACCATAATGACCATTTGGGAAAATTTACAAAGATACAAACACAAAACACGAAACAAACTATTACCTGGACGAATACAAATCAACAGAAAACATGACACAATTTTCAAAGCACTCAACATCGAAAGTACTCGAAAAGCTAATATACACACTACAATCACACACAATAATACTAATTTAAAATGCCAAAAACCAACAGGAAACCATAACAACAACCAACCAAAACACAAGCACTCAACAAGGTACAAAATTAAGAAGGTAGATGATGGGAACAATAGGATTCCCAAAACATGTTTCAAATAAGGGTAAAACATCTTGGGGTAAAGAAATTATAAACATTAAATAAATTATAGGCCTATATATTGTTACGACGGTCTCACTGATCGTCGTATGGTACAGTGGAAAACAAAATACGGACACCAATGACGTCACTAATTACCCGCTCTAATTAATCACAATTTACGATTCGCAATCAACTCGTACAATAATCCAATTTAAATTTTGTCCACACGCAACAATAATGTCAAATAATAGAGTTGTACACTAATTATAACACAATAACTCTTCGCCACAAACCACACTCGATCCGCACTAAGGAAAATCGCTCAACGAACTGATCTGACAAAGCCAGCCTCTGTCCCTTATATACGTAGCGCACGTGTTCTAGAATGAACTTTCCATCCGTAATGGGGTGTGCCAGCTAAAGGGTTCTCCAGAGTACTCTGGAACGTACTTGAATGCAGTCATCGCTGAGGCTACATCTGCTTGACTATTAGAGGTGGAGGACACTTTTGGCTGTTCCAGGCGGTTCCATTTGTTTCAGGATTTTTCTAAGTGACCTAAATAAAAAGTATTCTCTGCTAAAAGAAAGTAAAAGGTTTGTTCAAAAATATGAAAAAATTAACCACTTTTTTTTAAATAATAAACGTAACTTTATTATTATGTACCGTACCAACTTGAAATTACGAAAGTAGTGTGTAAAAGTTTGAAGTCTGAAGCGCAAATAGATGCTTAAATATTAGAAAAATTAGATCAAACATACACAAACGATTTTAACAATAGGTTTCTACTCACGTCATAAAACAATGGCGTCCACGGTTTGAACACGTATAAACATGTAATTGTCTTGTAATGACGTATAGTAGCAATTTTATGCGTGCAACTAAACACGCTCGGTGTTGACGAACACACAATGTTTCAATACAATTTATAAAGAGTGACGTGACACATAAATTACAACACAATTTATAAACAAAACAACCACAGCTCATCTACAGCACATTTGGTAACCCATACATTACACACAGCACATATTATTACAAACACATAACCTTTCAGGACCACTGTTATGGCATACATGCTCGTCGACATTTATATATATATATATATATATATATATATATATATATATATATAAAAGTGTAATACGAAATATTTTAAAGAAATAATCTTCTTCTTCTGCTCTTCAAGTATTAGGTTATATAAACCTGTTCCAACACCATCTCATCCTCGGACGACCCACATCTCTTCTACCAATGACTTTATTGGTCAGTGCCGCTTTTGGCAATTCTCTGTCATCCTTTGCAGATGATCCCACCATTGTCTTTTGTAAATTGTAATAGTTATGTTTATGTCCTTTACTTCGAGTTTTGGTCTGATATCCTCATTCCTTATTCTACTATCTTGCAATGTATAATTTAAAGTATTTCGAAGAAACCGCATTTCAGCATTCTGAATCTTGCCGCTTTTCTTTTTTGTCGTGATCCACGCCTCACTCATAAAAATCACCATAGGTATTGCAATTTTCTTATAAAATTTAATCCTTATGGTGTGTCGTGTTTTATTTATGAGATTTCTATGAATCGTGCCACAAATATTCCTAAATTTATTTATCTTCTCTTTTACATCATATTCAGATTCATAGCTTACTGCACTGCCGAGATATTTGAAACGGCTCACTTGTTCTAATGTGCTGTTGTTTATAACTATCTTAGTCCTCACTGGATATTTACCTTTAAAGGCCACGGTTTTGGTCCTTCTTGTTGAAATTGTTAGTGAGTAAATCATCTCTTTTGTAAATAGCTATTTGTAAATCATTCTCGTTTTCTTTAATAAGAACTATGTCATCCGCATATAGCAGGGAACCCATACAAATTGATTTGTTAAGCTGTATTCCCGAAGTCACTCTGGATTTCCATGCTCTCAATATGTCGTCAACTTATTTATTAAACAAGGTTGGGGTGACGTATCATCCCTGCCTAATTGCCTTATTTATTGGCATATCATCTAAGAGCCAACCATTCAGATCCAGGACTACAGATGTACTTTTGTAAACGATCTTAACGGAATTCATTAAATGCTGTAAATATCCTCTTCTATTCATAATATTCCATAACTTTTGACGGTCTACATTATCAAAAGTCTTTTCTCATATCATCAAAAGCGATATGTGTTTCCTGGTTATATTCCCGCCTTTTCTCTATTATCTGTCTTAATACAAACAATGCACCACAATCGACCTACCCTTTCTAAAACCCATTTGCTGATTAAGAAGTAATGCATCTGTAATGACTCTTCTGATTGAAAATATTTGTATATATGTTGTACGTTGAGTCCAGCAAGCTTCTTCTTCTATAATTATTTACATCTGTTCTGTCTCCTTTTTTGTATAGTAACGAAATGACTTTTGCCCGCCTCCACACTTTCGAAAATCAATAAGGTTAAAATCTCACGGCTGGATTTGTCGGTACTATTAAAATAAGTATCCGTATTGTAGCCAAAGTCCATTAGCTCCAACGTGGACATTTTCAGACGTTTCGGTCACGCTTGTGACTATCATCATCATTGGTGCGAGATCAAAGATGTATAAACAACGCGTCCCCTTAGGACTAACGTGCCACGGCCCAACAGTCCGGATAATTATTTTAATAGTATTTTCAATAACTTCTTCCCAACCGTAAAATTTATTTATTGACATCAACTTATTCAAAACAATATTTACAGTCAGTTGTTTTAATATTATAGCTAAAAGCGTTTTTCTTTTTGCCCTGTTAGTTCGAAAAATTACTTATTCTGATGTTAAAAAACAGTGCTTAAACTCAGTTCCTAACAGTTACAAGACGTTAGTAAGGCATATTATTATACAGAAAGGCTGATTTCCCTTGGGGACACACAAATTTAATTCTCTCTACTAAATATCCACTGTCGTTCTGGTCTAAATAAAATGCTTTTGTAAACATCGCGGCCAATTTATTATTTGTTTTCCTGTTTTAAATTTACATGTCACATGAAACGAATAGAATACTCGTGAGTCTTGCCTGGCAAGATTTGATGTATAGTGACAGGAATTATGAGTGATACTGCTGTCTGTCATTACTACCCTTTTCTCGGTTCTGTACCTAGCTGTAACTGGCAGCAAAGAGAATTAAGGTCTACGTGGGCAGATTACATAAACAGTGTTCTATACATTACAATAACGTCTCCTTACCTTGTGTAAAAGCTTTTGCAGTTGATGATGGTATATTATCAAGTTGTTTCAGCTTGGCTCGTATTTTGTTTAATATCAGTATGCACTCAGATTTTGTAGGCAATCTGATAAAGGTTTGTAGTTAAACCTTGGTAAGGATTTAACCAAAACAAACGTTTTGACTAAAATTTAGCCAAAGCCGTATACACTACACCCGTTCTTAGTCCAATCCTGATGTAAACAAACCCACGTGGAAAATCTGAAACGCTACTGGTCAGGAGCGTTGACACTGTTCACACAGTAAAGCGCATGTGCAGAGTGTCTGTATAGTCATGTGAGACTTATATTACCACTTAAATAGGGGCACTTGTTTTAAGACTTCCTCCTTATCACTTTATTCTGAATTCGGTTGAATTGATATGGAGCCGGTTGAAAGGATAGAGAAGGTGGTAAATGAAAAACGGCGGACAAGCGGCGTCATTCAATCAAGGAAGAAGGTAAGCTATGGCAACTGGTCCACAACACCGATGTCGTCGTAGAGAATCTTATCAATGAAAACGCTGACTCAAGTCATGATACAAGTTTCAACACAGGTATGGAAGAAATTGAATTACTCTCTGACAGCAACTGATAGTATTTAGTACAATTTTAATTATCACGGCTTCGACTTTTGTTTTAAATAAACTTTACTTTTTCGTTACGTTGCGATTTTTAAACGGTAAATAAAAAAAGACATTAACTGGTGATATAAAATATTTCACTGTCGGCCTGACACTATCACTCAAATTTTACTTTTGTCAGGACAAATTATTACAATTTACATGTGTTTATACAGTATCAATATTATATGTAACCTGTCTGTACTCCAGTCAGAGTGACACGCCTCTAATTCAAGCAGTAAATGGTGTTTCATATGTGCCATGCCTGTTTGTTTACATCAGGATTAAGCTAAGAACGGAAACAGTATAGAACTGCACCACCAGAGATATTGTTTTATTTAATGTATAGAGCAAGCCATAAGTCGCTTAACATTTTTTAGCAGTTATTACTGCCAAGGCCAGTTTTTTAGAGCCGCAATGGGATATCTAAAGATTAAATATTCCACAGATAAAAGAAGTAAAATTGGTGATGTAGTACTGTCCAGGTGGAAACTTTAATTACTTGAGAAGTAAAGTTAAAAGTACACAGAAACTTTAAATACAGAATAACGGAGGAAAATGATATTCAATAAATCCTTACATTCGTAGTGACCGTCGATCAACTTTTTTCGGTGAAGGGTTTGTGAGGATCGGTCAAAATATAACACAAATTTTAACTTATTTGTGTCGACGTTTCGACATTGTTTATTGTCATCATCAGGACTTGTGTATGAATACAAAATAAATGTCAAACACAACAGAACAATTATTTGAGTGAACTGTTTGTGTGTGTGTGTGTGTGTGCGGGCACATGCGTGTGCGTGAGTATGAATGTATCATTGTATATGTGAAGCAGTTGAGATAATTTGTTTACATCTTCAAATGTTTTCTTTAAGACAACGAGAAAATTATAATATCACAGAACTTAATTTATACACTATTACAATTTAAATTATATACAGAATGGGCCAAAAGTCACTACCCATTATGAGTTACTGAGTTACTCAATTGTTTCTCAAATTGTTTTCCATCTTTGTCGATAAAATTGCACCCTAGTGTTTACATAAGAAACTATCAGAAACCAACCAAAGGAGCGTAATTTAAAATCGATGGGAAGATCATAACCAAAGTTATCTTAATGTTTACCATGGGTAACTCAGTAACGCACAATGGGTAGTGACTTTTGGCCCACTCTGTATAAGGTAATGGTATTTTTTAATTAATTATAAAGAATATTCAACAATTAGATATTAGAATTGGTACAGACAACTTTGATATATATATATATATTCCAACAGTACAACCATTAACGGTACTGTGCATTGCCACAATAAATGAAATAAATAATAAAAATAAATAAATATGAATTAATAAACATGATTCAGATTACATAAGCTGGATCGTAGTTAAAAATAGGGAGCGCAGAATTCATGCATGGACATGCATTTTCGACACACCTGTCGCGACACACCTGTTGTGTACACGCGTATTTTGTTTGCGTGTGTGAAGCCTGCCCGTTCCTGAAATGTAACCAACCCTTTTCAAGTTGAATAGTTGTATGTTTTATTTTAATTATAAGAAAACTATGTACGTTAGGGTAAAACAAAAGACACCAAAGTGTATAGAAATTAAAGGTGAATAAAGTGTTAAAAAACCGTACCGATGTGACGAAAAGTGCAATTACTATACGTAAAAAATGAGTAGCTCTTTTTGTGATTAACATAAAGAAGTGTAATTTACGTATAGTAAACATATAAAAATTAGTGGTCGATTGAGCATCGAGTGATGTGAAACAAACTTCGTAATTCGCGAAGATAGGCGAAAATTGTGAATTGAACCAGAGTGCGAGAAGTGACGCTTCGACAGAATCTGACAGGTTAAATATTGTTCAGACATGAGTTTTTGCACGACCTGACTATAAGTACCAGGTCGCGATAATAAAGTTTCTTCTTCTCGAGTCAACCGTTGCCACAGTAGGCTATGTCAGTCGACGATGCTAATTCACATCTATAGTAAGAGTCACAGGACAAACTAGATGCCCAACCAGAGCAGCAGAGTACATATGATGAGGTCTATGGATACACCGGCAGCATATGATGTGAGGCGAGACGACTATTAAACAATACATGCAATGGAACACGACCAGAGAACCAGAAAGACACGGAGGACACGACCAGATGACCAGAAGGACAAGGAGAATCCGACCAGAGGACCAAAGAAGGACGTACGGATAATTAACCACGTCAAACGAGGTGATAAAAAACCATTGTAATTACAGACATTTGAAAGACACTAATTAAAGTTGGAATAAAAGTCATTGAACCAGTATTAAAATAAATAAATTGTACATAAATGTAAAAGCAGAATAAAAGGTAGAATCATATTTCTTGTATTAAAGTTAGTAATTGAGAGTAACGCAAATGATAAGAGAAATATTTTTTTGAATTAACGTAATTAGTAAAGTCTTGTTGATAAAGGAGAATGCATATGCAGTAGAAAGTAAAACAAATTAATATAAAAGAAATTTGAATACAAGTAAACTCCTTATTGAAGCAGATTAATCAGCAATTGCAAAAAGATGAGCACACAATGAGTAAGCCGAGAGCAAAATAAATTTTTAATTAATTAAAATTAGATAATAAGATTTATGTATAATTTGTGCATGTAATTTGTTAGCAATATGTTGTGTACGACCACAATGGAACACGTACAAACGTACAAACGTACAAACGATATAATAATGAGTCAATATTTAATATGCGAAATGAAAGATTTTGTTTAATAAACATTCATACACCTATGAATTCAATACATTATATAAATGCAAATTGTGTTGTTATATAATTTTGTCTCCCAAACGCGTGGGGCTACACAATTTAAATTACATTTAAATTGGTAATTTGTGTTGTTATAATATATATATATATATATATTTCATTCACTTTCTGCTACAGTCCGTTTCTTGATGTATATAATACTATAATACTTATAACTATTTTACCTCAAGATGTATTTTTTCTTTAGGGACATGTTTCGGGAGATCCTGTTCTCCCATCTTCAACCTTCGCCATCTTGCTTCTGGTGCAGTATTTGTGTGTTGGCTTCTGGATGTTATTATGGTGGTTTGTTGGTCTTTGGTCCTTCAATGTTGCATTATTGTGTGTGGTTGTGGTATCTGTTTTTGTATTTTGTGTATTTTCGATGTTGAGTGCTTTGAATATTGTGTCATGTTTTGTATTGATTTGTATTTGTTCTGGTATTAATTTGTTTTGTGTTTTATGTTTGTAAATCTGTAAATTTTCCCAAATGTTCATTATGGTGCCTTTGTGTGGTATATGTTTTATTAGTGTTACATTGGTTATGTCTGGGAATTCATGTCCTGTGTTTATTGCATGTGTGGCTAAATTGGATTTATATATGTTTGGTTTTTTGTATGCATTTAGGTGTTCAAAATTTTTATATCTGTGTTTTTAAATAGTTTTGTTAGTTTTGACATTTTATTATTTATATATGTGAATGTGGCCCATTTTTTGTTGTTGTTATTATTTATGTGTTGTTCAGTTCAAATAATAACAACAACAAAAAATGGGCCACATTCACATATATAAATAATAAAATGTCAAAACTAACAAAACTATTTAAAAACACAGATATAAAAATAGCATACAAAACTAATAAAAATAAATTGCAAAATATAAATAACTCACACAACAAAGATAATACGACAACCAACGGTATATACAAAATTGAATGCCAAGATTGCAATAAATGTTATATAGGACAAACAAGAAAACAGCTGAAAAAACGTTATTTTGAACACCTAAATGCATACAAAAAACCAAACATATATAAATCCAATTTAGCCACACATGCAATAAACACAGGACATGAATTCCCAGACATAACCAATGTAACACTAATAAAACATATACCACACAAAGGCACCATAAAGAACATTTGGGAAAATTTACAGATTTACAAACATAAAACACAAAACAAATTAATACCAGAACAAATACAAATCAATACAAAACATGACACAATATTCAAAGCACTCAACATCGAAAATACACAAAATACAAAAACAGATACCACAACCACACACAATAATGCAACATTGAAGGACCAAAGACCAACAAACCACCATAATAACATCCAGAAGCCAACACACAAATACTGCACCAGAAGCAAGATGGCGAAGGTTGAAGATGGGAGAACAGGATCTCCCGAAACATGTCCCTAAAGAAAAAATACATCTTGAGGTAAAATAGTTATAAGTATTATAGTAATATATACATATATATATATATATGCAAGTCAACATGTAGCATAGTAAAATATATTATATAGCTAAATACAGATTAAGGGGTGTTAAATAATGTAATTATTAATGGTTTACATACATAATTAATACATAAAATACATAATTACATACATAATTTAACATCCCTTAATCTGTATTTACCTATAATATATTTTACTATGCTACATATTCCAGAACTCCAGACGTTTTGGCAGCACTAACGGGGGCCATCTTCAGTGAAGTGGGAACAAGGTAGTACAGCGCGCTAAAAAATAAACTGAGATTCTCAGGTAACTACCTTGTTCCCGCTTCACTGAAGGTGGCCCCCGTTGTACGTTCGAAACGTCTGGAATTTCAGGAAATGTGTATGTTGGAGCACGGCATAACTACCCAGTTAACACGTCTTACAACTTTGACAACTTCGGCCGTGTGAGTCTGCCATAACTTATTAGTGGATAGAAGCGTTTGAGATGTGGAGGCTGGTAATGATATTGTTACGACGGTCTACTTGCTCGTCGTATGGTGCAGTGGAAAACTAAATAGAAGACACCAACTACGTCACTAATCACCAGCTTTAATTATCACAATTACACAGTTTCTAATTACCTCGTACAATATTTGCAGTTAGATTCGTCCACACGCAATAACAATGTCTATTAATAGAGTTTCACACAATTATTAACAGAGTACTACTTCACTTCGACAACGCTCAATCCGCACTAGCGAAAATCACTCACGTAACTGAACCGACAATCCGCCTGCTATGGCTTTATATAGGCCGCGCAGAGGTGCAGTACAGCTTTGCCTCCTTACTGCACGCCAGTGGCTTAATGTGTATCTCAAGTGTTCCTGGAACTACTAGAACCACCTACGTGAATGACGCAACACAATCCACACTGGACGGGGGGAGTGGAGAATGTTCTGGATTGTTCGTTACGCTTCTCGTAATAATGTTTTAGAGGACACATTGTTTACAACATTAGTGGATAGAAGCGTTTGAGACGTGGAAGTGAAGGAAGACGGTAATGATATTTTGGACGGACACATTGTTTACAACTTCAGTGGATAGAAGCATTTGAGATGTGGAACTGGAGGAGGATGGTAATGATATTTTGGACGGACACATTGTTTACAACTTCAGTGGATAGAAGCATTTGAGATGTGGAACTGGAGGAGGATGGTAATGATATTTTGGACGGACACACTGTTTACAAATTCAGTGGATAGAACCGTTTGAGATGTGGAACTGGTGGAGGATGGTAACGATATTTTGGGTGTACACATAGTTTACAACTTCAGTGGATACAAGCGTTTGAGATGTGGAACTGGAGGAGGATGGTAATGATATTTTGGACGGACACATTGTTTACAACTTCAGTGGATAGAAGCATTTGAGATGTGGAACTGGAGGAGGATGGTAATGATATTTTGGACGGACACACTGTTTACAAATTCAGTGGATAGAACCGTTTGAGATGTGGAACTGGTGGAGGATGGTAACGATATTTTGGGTGTACACATAGTTTACAACTTCAGTGGATACAAGCGTTTGAGATGTGGAACTGGAGGAGGATGGTAATGATATTTTGGACGGACACATTGTTTACAACTTCAGTGGATAGAAGCATTTGAGATGTGGAACTGGAGGAGGATGGTAATGATATTTTGGACGGACACACTGTTTACAAATTCAGTGGATAGAACCGTTTGAGATGTGGAACTGGTGGAGGATGGTAACGATATTTTGGGTGTACACATAGTTTACAACTTCAGTGGATACAAGCGTTTGAGATGTGGAACTGGAGGAGGATGGTAATGATATTTTGGACGGACACATTGTTTACAACTTCAGTGGATAGAAGCATTTGAGATGTGGAACTGGAGGAGGATAGTAATGATATTTCGAACGGACCCATTGTTTACAACTTCAGTGGATAGAAGCGTTTGAGATGTGGAACTGGAGGAGGATGGTAATGATATTTCGAACGGACCCATTGTTTACAACTTCAGTGGATAGAACCGTTTGAGATGTGGAACTGGTGGAGGATGGTAACGATATTTTGGGTGTACACATAGTTTACAACTTCAGTGGATAGAAGCGTTTGAGGTGTGGAACTGGAGGAGGATGGTAATGATATTTTGGACGGACACACTGTTTACAAATTCAGTGGATAGAACCGTTTGAGATGTGGAACTGGTGGAGGATGGTAACGATATTTTGGGTGTACACATAGTTTACAACTTCAGTGGATACAAGCGTTTGAGATGTGGAACTGGAGGAGGATGGTAATGATATTTTGGACGGACACATTGTTTACAACTTCAGTGGATAGAAGCATTTGAGATGTGGAACTGGAGGAGGATGGTAATGATATTTTGGACGGACACACTGTTTACAAATTCAGTGGATAGAACCGTTTGAGATGTGGAACTGGTGGAGGATGGTAACGATATTTTGGGTGTACACATAGTTTACAACTTCAGTGGATACAAGCGTTTGAGATGTGGAACTGGAGGAGGATGGTAATGATATTTTGGACGGACACATTGTTTACAACTTCAGTGGATAGAAGCATTTGAGATGTGGAACTGGAGGAGGATAGTAATGATATTTCGAACGGACCCATTGTTTACAACTTCAGTGGATAGAAGCGTTTGAGATGTGGAACTGGAGGAGGATGGTAATGATATTTCGAACGGACCCATTGTTTACAAATTCAGTGGATAGAACCGTTTGAGATGTGGAACTGGAGGAGGATGGTAATGATATTTTGGATGGACACATTGTTTACAACTTCAGTGGATAGAAGCTTTTGAGATGTGGAACTGGAGGAGGATGGTAATGATATTTCGAACGGACTCATTGTTTACAACTTCAGTGGATAGAACCGTTTGAGATGTGGAACTGGAGGAAGACGGTAATGATGTTTTAGATAGGCACATTGATTACAACATTTTAACTATTTTATTTGTATTGTTTATTACTTTAGAGACTACATTACGTTACGTTTGTTACGTTAGGGTTAGGATTGAAGACTTGACCAGTGAATACTCGAAGTTAATATTCTCATTGAACACTTAATTGCTGTTTGTAATCACTAGAGAAGGATGATGTTTCTCTCACTGTCTCGGACAGTTAATTCGAAGAAACAGAATTTCTCCTGCAAGTGAATAAAAAAAGAATTTCGACGAAACCGAAACATCGAAGCATGATAATGTTTTTATCTTGTTTTCTATATAACTATATAACAAATATTTACTATATAACAAACATATTTACTATATAAAAAACATTATCATGTTAAAACGACAGAGACCGAAGATTTCTAGACTGTGGGAAATCTAAAGTGTGGAAAAATATAGTGTTAACATCACCTGGAGCGTCACATTTTTCGATGACGTTACACATTTTGTGGAATGACCCTCAGCCTAAAAACATTATCATGTTAAAAATCGAAAATCGGAAAAGTCGTAATCAGGAGAAATAGAAAGCGGATACAACATGTAATGTGTCAATGTGGCGAAGAAATGGAAAGGTCAAGAGGTCAGTTTACGCAAGGTGTGCTGATGGAAATTGGAGTTGGGAGTTACAATAAGTTGAACAAATGAGCTTACAAATCTTCAACTGTGCTTTATTCTTGAATCCTCGTCTAATTTTTCTACAGGTATAACTAAATTTACTTAATTTTTTATCAATACCTTGATCCTTTCTGTATGAATTATCACAGGTCAAATAGTAATTAAAATGTCATGCCTTCTCCTGAACACTCTTATCAGCTGCATTTTGTTTCTTACGGGGTTCTAACCTAGGAAAGTCATTGTTTTTATTTTACTATTAGTGATTTTAAAATTGTAGCCTGACAGATTGTATTCAGTATATAAATAGACGTTTGTAACAGTAAAAACGTCATCCACCAATCAATTAGAATTGAGAACCAGACAAGACGACTAATGTCAAGTGACATGACATTGTACTTGACTCACGTTGTACTTTGTGTAAGTGAGAAACTGAGAATATTATCTCAGTATCGAAGTAGACGGTGGACAATGACCGTAGTTATTCTCTACTATATTTTGCTGTGCCAAATGCTAGCGACGTTCACAATACGTGAAATGGCACTTTATCATGCAACAGGTGCTGAGTTTTCTACTCTACAATTCGCAGAATAACTACGTGAGTCATTTAAAATTTTCAATATTATAGTTTTAAAATACAGCTGGGTGTTACTTTATGTAAAGTACGCTCCTACTCTTTCAACTAGCAGAAAAACCAGTAATATTATAGTTTGATGTATTAACTATATTATAGAATAAATTATTGTATTCAGTCTTACTAAAATTAAAATTGTTTCAAAATTGTTCAAAAATAACTTTCAACAGTTTTTTTAGTTTTTTATAACTTTTTATATTTATGATGTTCTAAAATTTGAAGAGTTTTTAATTCGCTACGAATTAATGCACTACGAATCGGTTCTGGGCTAAGAAAAATTATACTCAATTAGAAATAAGGAAGATAAGATGGTCGTATTATAAAAAAGATTGCCGTACAGGACTCGCCAATAGAACTTGTGCCAGATTTCAAGTATTTAGGATGTAGCATTACATACCAAGATAATAATGAGGTTGAAAGCAAAATTAGTCTCTTTCAGTCGCTTTGTGGTTGCATCATTAAACTTTTAAAGAACAACACAAGGAAAGAGACGCAATTGAATTATACAAGACGACTAATGTCAAGTAACTTTTGACACACGCTGTACTTTGTATAAGTGAGAAACTGAGAATATTATCTTAGTGTCGAAGCAGACGGTGGAGTGCCCCACATATATGTGTTTAAATTTATTAATTATTTTTGACAGCACTATCAACTGCGGGAGATATTTCACATCCAAGATAATTAAAACATTTAATTAAACATGTTTCCATTTACCTCTATCTTTGTGATTACTGAATACTTCTCTCTAAAAACCATTGCTTTTGTTTTATGTGGAGATAGCACCAAGCAATATTCCTCTGCTAAATTCCTCAAGATGAATACTCCTCTCTGCAAGTCATTTTATGTCTGTTGTATAATAACAACATTGTGTATATATAAAATAATACCAAGTGTACATTGTTGAGAAAGCTTGATTCCACATTAAAAATTGTCCTCCTGTTTTTTAATGATATAGTCAGAATAAATATTAAAATGTATCGGGGAGATACAGCAACATTGTCTAAGTCCGTTATTTGTCTCAAATGGCACTGTCAATCGTTTTCCCGTATCAATGACAACAAACTTGTTCTTATTTGTTAAATATCAAAAATTATAGATTCAAAATTATAGCTTCTAATTTACTGATAAAAATTGTAGTTAAACATTCTTGAATATTACATAAATTATTATACAAAGGATATTTACATTTGTACAAATTATTAATTTATATTTGAACTGAATTGTCTCTCTTTTTACCTCATTAATTATTTATTGTCTTTGAGTGAGTCTCGGTTTAAAACTACATGGTTGTTTGTCACCTTAATATTGTGGTAAATCGGCAGCGTGTCCTCTTCGGTCCTAGGTCCTTGATATTGGATGCTCCTTTGTCGTCCTGGAGTCCTGGTCCCTCGTCCGTCGGATTCTCGTACGCTGGATTACTGCATGTACTTGGCTGCTCCATCGTCTCCCGTCATGGCCTCAGGTTGCAAGTGCTCACACGAACTGATGAGTAGTCGTGAAGTCCCTGACTGCTGCTGTAGTTGAGATATAAATATTGTTTCTAAGCAGAGTCTCTGGCTGCGACTATGGTTGATCGAGAAAGAGTTGGACTCGTGAAGCAGAGCCTCCGGCCGCTACGATGGTTGATTGAGGAAGAGAATGATGTTAGCGCGTCTCCTGTATTTATACCCAGGGCGCTAAAATCATGTTTCGACAATATTCTGCATGTCAGAGACTGTCGTGGCGTCACTTCTCACACACGATTCTTGTGACACTTAATTCGCTTGTCTTCGCGATTTGCGAAGTCTTTTTGCACATTACCCCGATATTCATTCTGTCGGTAATTTTTATGTGTTCACCATGTACAAACCGTTTTTCTTTATCTTAATTAACATACGTTCTATTTATTTTAATTTTCCTGTAATTACACTTTTTATCCTTTTTACACTATTTTTTATACACATATGCGTCTTATTTTTATACACATTTTGGTGTATTTGGTTTTGTGCTATTATGCACACAATCTTTACAAATTAAATAAATTCCTATAATTAATAGCATTCCATAAGGGTGGCGCTTTACAGGAATTGACAGGTCGCACACACACATGTAACACGTGTGTACACAGAGACAGAGCAGCTGGCGTGTTCCACTTGTCCCAACATGAAAATTTGGTTGTTCATATTGCAAGCTGAACTATTATTACTAACAATGTGAATTAACTATTTATTTTAATTAATTTAATTAATTATTGTAATTACTTTGTGCAATGCACAGTACCCTATACATTTGTACTGTTGCAATATGTTATTAAACAAACGCAGGTGCATCGATCTGTACAGGTAATACTCACTCTAATGCTGTCAATTAATCAGTTAACTGGACTGATACTTGCAGTGACCCGTGAACTCTCCTAAATTTCCCCATTGTTACACCACTCGGGACCCCCCCCCCATTGTGTACAGTGGCACATTATCCATAACGTTAGGGTATGCTGCAGCACCGGTCACCAGGGACTCAGGGGCAGAGGGGCACCATCCAGCTGAATTGACTAAGCAAAGCAAAGTTTATGATCACATTATGCAATTGTTTAGTTTTCTTACGTAGTTATTAACCATGAGAGTGTCGAGTTGGAAAATCAAGTGAAAGCTCATATAGACGTTTACTCGAATGATTTGAATAACGATTTTCTAATAGACTTGAAGCTCTTTGCGCTACAAGTAAAATTGCATTAAAGAGGTTTTTTTTTTAATCGTTCGAATGAAGATCATAGATTCCATGATACTACAGTTTGTTCGCTCAACGTATTAAACTGAATTATTAATTGTAAAATTATTGATGTTGTTGTAACGCCTGGGTCTGGGGCCCCACAAAGTGAAAGCCCCAGTCGTGCGGACAGGAAAGCTGTGGGAGTGGCTCGTTATTAAATAAGGCGTCTAATATCCTTGTTCCTTCTCCGATCCAAGAGAGAACAACCTTGCGTCCCTCTCAGAAATTTCATTTCGGCTGCTTGAATCCTCTGCACGTCCCTCTTACCAAGAGTCCATGTCTCTCTAGCATACAGTAATGTGGTGACAGCGAAAGTTTTATAGAAACTTCATTCGGGTATCCTTCCGTGTTTTATTTTTTAGGTACCTATGAATTGTTCCCCAGATGCATCTAAATTTTGTTAGCTTACTATCCCAATCAATATCAGTTCCATACGAGATATTGCAACCCAGGTAAATAAAATGACTAACCTGATCCAAAATCTGATTATTCACGACTATCTTAGTTCTTATAGGATACCTGCCCTGAAATACCATAGTTCTAGTTTTGTAGCAGAGATCTGTAGCCCATAGTCTTGTATGATGCTATTGAAAGTAAATATCGCCCGCTGTAACTGGTCTTGTGTTTTCTGTATCATAACCTTGTCATCTGCATAGAGCAATGCATTCACATGAATAATTCGCTGAAATGATATTCCCGAGTCAATTTTAGCTGTCCATTGCTAAAATATGTCGTCTATGTAGATATTAAAAAGCGTCGGTGAAATAGGGCACATACAATAAAATTTGGATTCAAACAAATTACCTACATTTTATTTATTGATCTAAGATAATCACCGCGTCCTTGTCTTACAAAAGCAAGTATTTTTGACCGTTATTCAACCGCATTCAAAAATTTTTTTGAATAATGACGAAGCTAAATATGTGTTTGGTATAGGAAGAGTAAAGGATCAGATAATACTTCGACATATTACAGACAGCAGACTTGGTTTTGCTATTTGCAAGCCTGCAAACGGACCCGTACAGGAAAACAAATTATAGATTAGAAGATTTATAAAGTAAAGGGCTGCTCGGCCGTGACCAATTGCTTATAGACAGAAACATAGTGTTACAACTGTCTCCCTGATCGTCGTATCGTACACAACAGAAAACAAAATACAACACATCAATGAAACCACTAATTACCAGCTTTAATTTATTACAAACAACAGTTTGTAATCAACAAGTTAGTCTCTGACAACGAATCAAGTAAAATTTGTCCACACGCCGTAATAATGTCAACTATAAAGAATTCCGCACTAATTATAATACAACAACACTTCTCTGCACTACTTCTACAAACACTCAATCCGCGCTAAAGAAATTGCTCAACACCAGTCAACTAACGAGCCGGCTGCTACGGCTTTTATAGATTGCGCAGAGGTCCAGTATAGCTTTCTCTCCTTACTGCTCGCCGGCTTAATGCGTATCTCAAGTGTTCTTGAACACACTGGAACTTATTTGTGTGCGGCTTTTACTGAGGCAACACCTGCCCGACTAGCAGGGGGGGGCGCTCGGTCGTTCGAGAGGCTTCACGTTACAATAGTTTCCTTCTAAGCGTTTCGGCCACGCACCGGAGGCCATCTTCAGTTAAAAATGTTTGACATGTGATGCCAAAGAGAACTCAGCTCAAACTGAGAATACAAGCAGTAAGCTTCCGAAGAAGCGAAGCTTTCTGTATAACATTCCAGGATCAAAAGTAACAAAACACACACACACCCGTAAAACCTTTATTCATTTGCGTATATCTCTATTATTTTATTAGTCATAATTGTGTATATTTTGATGGTTTAACTAATAAATTTTTCTCGTTTAAAAAATATTTTTTGTAACTGTTTGTTACTGAGTAGGTCATTATAAGTAATATTATGCGGAACAGTTAATTTCCTTGGGGACAAAGTTTAATCCGCCATCCTGATTAATCATTGTCTTCCATCTCTCAATAAAAATTTCTCTCTCATTGTTACAAGCGGCTTTATTTTTTTCATCAGTTTCCTTGTCTAAAAAATTGTGGGTGATCAAAAATCGTTTTACTTCCATGTTCCATAAGGAAATGGAACTATGGTGATGGTAAAAAAATCGTGTTCGAGATAAGGGCTGATTCTGATTGTACTACCCTCAAAACATGAAGAAAAGTCATTTTATAAAAAGTGTCTGTGTGTAGAACTTTTTTATGAACGATAACTGCCTCCAATTCAAACAGAATCAAATAATTTTTTGCATGTATGCCCAAGTTGTAGAGTACTCAAGCTCAAGCTATTGATTTTGGTGAAGATCTGTTGAGGGGAAGGGGCAGTTTACCAGCAACGTTTTATTTTAACAAGCGTAAAGTACTTAATTTTGATAATCAGAGTATCCTGAAATGAAGGTCATAATAACCCACTATAGAAATGTAGATGAAATATCTATAAATGAAAGGGTAGTTGAAGGGGGAGGGGGTAATTTTCTAAATATGAAAATGATAGTTGAAAGCGGAGGGGATAATTTTCTATATGTGTACTATGTTATCGGCAACAAAGAAGCAGTTTGTTGTTAAAATTCCTTCAAGGCTGTTTGACTGTGGACTAATGTTTTATGCAAAACCAGACGTTTTGGCAGTGCCATCGACTGCCATCATCAGTGAAAATCGAGTGCGCTAACGTGAGTTGGTATATGTTAGTGACCACAGTACTGTGGTTAAGGTTGAAGAAAGAAGTAGTTTCTATGGAAATATTTCATTTCGAAAATGATTTTAAATATAAATCGTAGAACATGGAAGTCATGTATACCGATACATTACATGGAAGTCCCCCATACCGATATTTCATTATTCGACTGTTGTAGCAAATACTCATCTACTGAAGAAATGTATATTATGTCATATGTTCAGTGATTACGACTGACCCATTAATATAGCGTTTAAAAGATACCACCAAACTGACGTTCGATTGAAAATAAATGAATAAGTATACTTATAGGTGCAAATATAAGTTTATTTGTGTTTCTAGATTTATAAACACTTAGTTATTAGGGAAATGTGCAAAAATCTTGGTATAAGATTAGGTTATGTTAGTAAAAGAAAACAATCTCTTCTTGTACGTAGTCGCGAGTCTTCCAACTGGTAGGCCAATGTTGCGATCCTCTTGACATTCCTATCCCGGGCAAGTCTCTGCAAGTCCTGCAACCCACATCCACCAATAATGTGACCCTTGTAGACCAATCTTGATGTTCGTCTACACTGATGTTTGTCCTTCATCCCTTCTGTTAGTAGTAACTAGTAGTAGGGACATATCCTATCAACCCGACCCTTCTCTTCATAATAGTCTTTCATAAACGTTTTCTCTCTCCAACTGATTCAGAATCCTCCTCAGTCCTCACCTTCTCAGTCCACCTGATCTTCTCGCTATCATATAAGGCCGTACTCTATTAACATATTTTTAAAAATGTTTCATATTGTTCAAAGCATTTAAACCCACGTTTATTACACATTTCTGTTTTAGTAAAACCCTTATTTCTTGAATAATTCAATTTTGTACATCTTCCTTGCTACTGCTATGGTTTTTTTTCCAGTACTATTTCCAAGTAATGAAGCTCATCCACTGTTGGAAAAATTTATTTTCTATTTTAATAACTACTCTTGCACTTTTTATTTTCAATATTCAGTAGGCCTACATTAGTGATAAAACAAGACACATCACAAGGATTAAATTTTATAAGACAATTGCAGTACCCACGTTGATTTATGTGGGTGAGGCGTGGGTCATGACAAAAAGGAAAGCAGCAAGATTCAGAGTGCTGAAATTCAGTTTCTTCTAAATATTTTAAATTATACATTGCAGGATAGAATAAGGAGCTAGGACATCAGAGTAGAACTCGAAGTAAAGGACATAAATAAAATATTTTCAATTTACAGAAGACAATGGTGGGATCATCTGCAAAGGATTACAGAGGATTGATTGTCGAAAGCGACAATGAACTATAAAGCCATTGGTAGAAGAGACGTGAGTCGTCCGAGGATGAGATAGGTGCCGGAACAGGTTTATATAACATAATTCATGAAGAAGAAGAAGAAGAAGAAGAAGAAGAAGAAGAAGAAGAAGAAGAAGAAGAAGAAGAAGAAGAAGAAGTTTATTAGTGGCATCACTCTTGCATCATCACGTAAACGTAGTTTTTTTATTAATAATGATCTAAATTAATTATCAGCCCTTAAGAATCCTCCAGTATCCAATCCATATCTTCCAGTTCTTTCCATATTCTGCCGATAAAGCAATATCATCAACAATAAATAACCATAATAATAAATTTAAAAAAATGAAAACTATATACGAATAATAATAGAATTAATATTATGTTATTCTTAATAATATTTAATTGTATAACATACATTTAATAGTATTTTGTAATTTTTTGTTTGTTTCAGGTATGCTGACGTGTTGCAGTACAAGTTTCACTAAAGCTGTAAGTTTCATTTCTGATATGTAATTATACAAAATTCAACAAGTTGTGACGGACAGTTTCACAGTCATTTATTGCAGCATAACTACTTTCTCCTCTTGATGGTAATAAATAGATAACATAATCTGTTGGCTACGAAGCCAGTTTGGTAATGTAAAACTCACTACCTAGGGATGGTGAGAACGCAACAGAAGCACATACACGTAAAAATTAATCCTGGAAAGATGCAAAATATATGTAAGCACATGTCGGGTTCACACGGGGCGTGAACCACGAGAGTGAGCCACGCTTTCGTATGGCACGTTCCTGTGTCAACGCACAGTCGTTAATTTGCATTTATTTGTGAGTAACCGCGTACGATCCAAGCGTGAAGGGATCAAATCTGTTTGATGTTTCAGTCGTGGACAGGTCTTGTAATCTTTTTGTCGATGTCGTCACACCGAATAATGAAATTCAACAATAAAGGAACCCTACGTTTCTTCAAACTATATGACTTGTAAAAACTTTTGTCTGATCCAAGTTTTGATGATTATCGGGAAAGAGATTCGCGACTGGCCGCAGTTAAGAGAATAAGCAAATAGGAATTATCCCAATCTGTAACAAGAATTAAAGTGAATACTGTGGATAATCGATATACATTGTCAAGACATTATAGTTCTTACCCTGGAAATGACGTCTTAGTAAATATTGAATTTGTAGTTCTCGGAAGAGCGGAACAGAGTTCTACACTGTTTGTCACAAATTCATTAACATGAATAAAACACAATTTTATTCATTAATTTTTCTCTCTGCTTCCGTCTTGCAGACATCTTACAGTAGTCTGTTGATTTCTCTGTCATATTTAAATTTTGTCGTTAAAATATTTTGTTTCTAAATCATGTTTTTAACTCACCATGATCGTCGTCATCACCACTTCAAGGACTAGGCCTTTAACCTGTTCCGGAACCCATCTCCTTCTTGGTCTACTGACATGTCTCTTCCCAGTAGGGTGATAACTCAAGACAGCCACAGGTAGACAGATATCAGGCACTCAATTCAAGTGTCAACACATTCTGTCTTCTTCGATCTTCTAGTGCAATGATACAATGTTTCAATCGCGTCTAATATCATCGTTCCTTCTCCGATCCATGAGAGAACAATCTTGCGTACCTATTAGAAATTTTATTTTGTCTGCCTGAATCCTCCGCACGTCTCTTTTACAAAGAGTCCATGTCTCACTAGCATACATGAATGTGGGGACAGCCAGAGTTTTATAAAATTTCATTCGGGTATCCTTCCGTTTTATTTTTCACGTACCTATGAATCGTTCCACAGATGCGTCTAAGTTTTGTTAGCTTATTATCCCCATCAATATCAGTTCCATGTCAGATATTACAACCCAGGTAATTAAAATGTCTAACCTAATCCAAAATCTATTATTCGTGACTATCTTATTGTTATAGGATACCCAATTCTACTCTCACTTACACTATGGTGGGCCCTTTACGCCGAACAATCCACTCCAAATTGTAGTAGCCAATCCCTTCGGTGGAATGGATCGGTAAGCAAATGAGAGATGGGGGTTCTCTCAGGGCAGCCTGGGGGTATCCTGGGTCCTGGCCTGGCAGGATAGTGCACATCGGCTGCAGGACGTCCATCTAGTGTGGAGGCCGAAGAGCCTACAGTAGGCCAACGGCTGCACACATGAGCTAAGTTAGTTACTGCGATCGGGCAGAGAGAGCTTGTCAGCTGAGTTGAAAGCAACTCTCTATGGAAAGAGCAGCCCGAAATCAAAGTTCCTGGTCCTCCAGGTTGGGAGTTTTACAGCAGGCCAGTAACCTGTTTAAGTAAAAGTATATGTACTGACAGAACTCATACGAGCCTCGGAAATCGGATGGGAAATACTATAACTTATCATCTTCAATAAAACCGACTCACCGTGTTGTTGTCATTCTGCTGTCTGTGTCGCCCCTTGTTTAAGTGACATAGAGCAACATACCAGCAACGAAAGTGTACTGGGGCAGACCAATAAAATAAGGCATACAACGAAGTCGGAAGTTGAGTGCTAAATTGGTTGTCAAGGATTAGTAAACGTTTTTTTACGTTTTAATTTGTTACTTCTTTGTTTTATTTTCATGTCTATTAATACTCGCTTGTGTGGGATTTTTGTTTATTTGACGACTTATGTGTGTATTTGCAAATATTTTATGTGTTATATAGTTAAGACAATTACGAAACGCTTTCGAAAAGGTGACAGTGTTGTTCTACACATTTCTTGACTAGCCCAGCGTGTGTCGTCTGTGTCAAGGCCGTCCACAATCGTAGCACTCCAGACTGTTCGAGAGTACGTGCAACTACGCAAATTACTCTGGCACGCTGCCAGGATACTAGAGATTTATTCTGTAACTTCTGCGGACTATATATAACCAACAGCGGTCGGCGTTGTTAGTTAGTTACAGTGGGCGACTTCTTTGGTGCGGAACAAGTGTTTAGTGGAAAGTGACTAATTAGTGCGGGACTCTTACAGGTGACATTATTATTGTGTGTTGACAATTGTAACTTGAGTAATTGTATCAGAGTACCTTGTTGATTACAAATTGTTATTTTTGATTAATTAAAGTTGGTAGTTAGTGACTTCGTTGCTGTCTGCATTTTGTTTCCACTCTACCAGACGACGATCAGTGAGACCGTCGTAACTATATATATATATTACTTTAATATTTATACTGAATTTACCTCAAGATGTTTTTTCTATTTGGAACATGTTTCGAGAGTTCCTGTTCTCTCATCTTTAGCCTTTGCCATCTTGTTTCTGGTGAAGTATTTGTGTGTTGGCTGTTGGATGTTATTAAGGTTGTTTGTTGGTCTTTGGTCTTTTAAAGTTGTATTATTGTGTGTGGTTGTGGTATATGTTTTTGTATTTTGTGTATTTTCGATGTTGAGTGCTTTGAATATTGTGTCATGTTTTGTATTGATTTGTATTTGTTCTGGTATTAGTTTGTTTTGTGTTTTATGTTTGTATATTTGTAAATTTTCCCAAATGTTCATTATGGTGCCTTTGTGTGGTATATGTTTTATTAGTGATACATTGGTTATGTTTGGGAATTCGTGTCCTGTGTTTATTGCATGTGTGGCTAAGTTGGATTTATATATTAATATTCCATAAACATCTGAATGCGATCGCAGATTTCTAGTGGTCAAAACCTTGTGATTTATTTTAATCTGAACTATGATTAGAAATTGACTTGATACTGTATACTATGAAAACATGCTACTAAAAAATTAAGTTATAGACTAGTGTATAAATTATGTATATTTATATGCATAGAAAATATTAACAGTATTAGTACTTTTGTGTGTAACATTAACATAAGAAACAGAAAAGTGGAATGAAATAAATTTTTTCTAAGAACTTGGAGTAGCAGAAAGACTGAGAATAGAATTTGAGTTAGAGAGGATAAGAACTAGTTCAAATGCACGTGTTGAAAGATTAATAGTTGTTTGTATTTGCAACAAACAGAAATGCGCAGGTAAAGTAATAAACTTAGTTGTACTTAAGAATAAAATCACAATAAACAGCAACAATTGTTTTCCAGGGAGTTTTAAAACCGAGACCTACGAGTAAACCTGTTTGCCTAAAACACTTATTCAGCGTTTTATTTGCAAGGCGTGTAAATGCATTGTAATACTCCTCTATACTGTTTCCGTCCTTAGCTTAATCCTGATGTAAACAAACAGGCGTGGTACATCTGAAACGCTATTTGCTGCTTGAATCAGAGGCGTGTCACTCTAACCTAAGCAGTAGAAACAGGGTACATATAATATTGATACTGTATAAACACACGTAAATTGTAATAATTTGTCCTTGTAGTAATTTGTCCTGACCAAAGTAAAACTTGTGCGACTGCTGTCAGACCGACAGAGAAATATTTTATAACACCAGTTAATGGCTTTTTTTTATTAACCGTTTAAAAATCCCAACAAAACAAAAAAGTAAAGTTTATTTAAAATGAAAAATTAAGCTGTAATAATTACCAGTGTACTGTGTATTATCAGTTGCTGTCAGAGCGTAATTCAATGCCTTTCATAGCTGTACCGGAACTTGTAGCATGAACAAGGCGAGTCAGCGTTATGATTGATAAGATTGATTACAACAGCGCCCGTAATGTGGGCCAATTCTCAGAGCTTATATTCTGCTTTGATTATATGCTGCATACAAAGACGCCACTTGTTCCCAGTTCTTTCATTATTTACTGCCTTCTCTATCAATTGTTTTATATAAGGCAACCTATATATGTTGTGTTGTGACGGGCTACATATTCTTTAAACTGTCTCTATACTAACTCAATAGAATTAAGAATACAGTGATAAGGAGGAAGTCTTAAAACCACGTTCCGCAATTTAAGTAGTAAGACAACTCTCACATGACTATACAGGCATTCTGCACACGCGCGTAATACATTACTGTGTGAACAGTGTCAACGCCCCTGACCAATAGCGTTTCATATTTGCCACGTGGGTTTGTTTACGTCAAGATTAAACTAAGAACGGAAAGGGTGTAGATTTGTTTTTGCCACGCATACGCTTGCAAATAAAAGAAGTATTGTTTAATTTTTTTAATTTTTTTTAAAATTAGTGTTGAATATTCACTGCCAGTAGCAGGCCACATCTAGAAACCATGACTCTTTGGTCCCCGCAGCGGGAGCTCTGCAAGAAGGCCGGGACGTTGCGCAATAGCGGGCAACGGGTTTAGCACTTTGATTTGCACAAACCCTGGCCATCATCAGTGGTAAATATATAACTGCGTTAACTAAGTGTATAACTAAGTCTGAACCTCAGAATAAGAACCGTTCACAGAGCGGTCTCGATCAGTTACGACGAAACAATGTTTTTACCTTTTGTATGATTCAAGTTATCCGGGCTGTTTGGCCGTGGTCCATGGTTTATTGCCAAACCAAACGTTTCAACAGCTCAAATGGCTGCCATCATCAAGCAGAATTTTAAAAAATCCTGAACGTACGGTGTTCAAGTCAGGCCCACAGTACTGTGGCTCAGCCTTTACCACAGTACTGTGGGCCTGACGTGAACACCGTACGTTCAGGAGTTTTTAAAATTCTACTGTTGATGGCAGCCATTTGAGCTGTTGAAACGTTTGGTTTGGCAATAAACCATGGACCACGGCCAAACAGCCCGGATAACTTGTATCATACAACTGACACCGGCCGTGAAAGCCTTAGGAATATGTAATGTTTTTACCTGTTTTTACCCGGTCAGTTGCGCCCCGCTTGACCGCAACTGACCGAATCTGTGGCAGCTAGTAGAAACGTTCCTATTCCACACACTCGTAAGGTATCAGTTGTGCAACTTTTCAGTTGTGCGGCTAACCTCTTTCTTCCAGTATTGTTGTTCCGTTAAATTAGGTTAGGTTAGGTTAGGTTGGATTGGGTTAGGTTAGGTTAGTCTAGGAATGAAGATAATTATAAAGGTAATGTCTGTATTACTATAATAATAACGTGAAACTGTTAGTAACGATTGGCACCATCTTACGTCAGCGTAAAATTCACTCTACGACAGAGAAAGCTAACGGTATAGCCTATAGACGCTAGAAACTGTCGTAGCGCATCGCCATTCCAAGCGTATGTCTTCATCTCTTCACGCGCCTTTGATAGACGTAGTCTACGTCTGCAGCTTATAGGACGATATTTTCGATCTCTATTAGCCGGGTCGCAATTGGCCGGTTTTAATTGTCCACACCGGGCGCAATCGACAGGGTTTTATACGATTGGGTCGCAACTGATCGCGGTCCGTTCAGAATAAATAAGATATTACCACAGGGCTGTTGCATCTCCCCCACGCTTTTCAAAACTTACGTTGCAAAACCTCTAACCCTTAGAAGAAAAAATGCAAAGGGATGTGTATTGAAATTGACGATGACACATGTGTATTCACCCTGCAGTTTGCAGACGATCAAATGATATGTGCAAATGAAAAAGAAGACCTGGAATAGATGACACGCTAACTGAAGGAAGAGTATACGAAAAATTGAAATTACTGATGACCATAGAAGAAACGTAGTATCTGTGTGACGGAGAAGAAACAACAGATTTAATCTTGTTTCGGCTGGAACGAATACGAAATGAAACTGTCAACGAAGAAATAGACGTACAAAAGACAGTCATCGACTGCATTGAAGTAAAACAACTAATCTCGTACGGACACGTACAAATAATGGGACTAGACCGACTACCAAAGAAAACAATGAAACGGGTACCTAGAGAGCGCATAAAGAAAGCATGACCCAAGGAAACGTGGATAGAGGACATAAGAAGATCAATGAGAGATAGAGGACTGAACGATGAAAACTGCAACGACAGACAACAATGGAGGTTGGGCATTGGACAACGTCGTTGGACGTTTCGACCCCGAATTAATAATAACAATCTCAGAATCAGATTTCTTAAGTGTTACGTATTCTCAACGGTGTGGAAGGCTGGACTTTAAATAAAACCGCCGATAAGAAACAAGAATCGTTTGAGTGTGGAGAAAACAGAATGCTCTTGAGGATTAGTTGGATGGATATTGTCACAAACTAGAAGGTACTGAGAAGAATGAAGGAGAGAATAGAAGTAATAAACATTATGAAAGCACGGAAACTCTAATATCTAGGGCATATAATGGAAAGAAAAAATGTTCAAGTCTTACAGTTAATAAAACCAGAAAAAATACAAGGCAGAAGTCGGGGCAGAAGACCTATTTCTGGTTCCATAACCTAATAGAATGATTCCAGTGTAACTCCCTCAATTTCGTTTAGAGCAGCGTCGTCTAAAATTCGGATGGTTGCTAACCTTGTCAGATGGGTATACATTTATTAAATCGAATCTACAAAGACTGTGGATTACAAATAACCACACTTAAGACCAAGGAGATGGCTTTTTGTGGAAGTGATCCCGTACGGGCAAAAATTGTTATAGATGGTACCGTCCTGGAACAAGTCAGCAATTTTGAATACCTGGGCTACAGTGTGTCTTAAAATACAAGCAACGCCGTGGTGAATAAGTTGCATAAGTTCGACCTTATGCTCGGGACCATCAGGCGAACTCTTAAGTCAGCAAGTAAAGGCACACGCCTAAAATTCTACAGGGTAATGGCCCTTCCCACACTTCTTTATCGGTCTCAGAATATGACTTTAACGAAAGGCCAGACCAGTTGCATCCAAGCGGCTGAAATAAGATTTGTCAGGCACGTGGCAGGGTATACTCTCCATGACCATACAAGAAACACAGAGATACGGCAGGAACTGAATATTATGAGTATACTCGACACGACTGCCCAGTATCGGCTGAATTGGTAGGAACATCTTTGCCGAATGGATGACTGCCGCATCACCATACAACTATGGAATAATAAGCCGAGGTGACTGAAAGTTGTGGGACGTCCGAGAAAGCGTTGGAGTGACCAGCTCAATTTTTGCCTGTTTGAACCAGAAGAAACCATCTTTGGTTTTATCCTTGAAGATGATGATGATGATGATGTTAACCTGGTCAGAGGAGACAGCACATAAAGAAGACGGTATCACTCCGTATTCAAAATCAATAATGGAAATTTTTTTTAGAACGTCATCTATCATAGTTAATTTCGCAATATTATATTTGCTAGAAAATCAAAAATTAATTTGAAAATAGATAATTTCCCTACATTCAATAGACATACAAAGCACGCTAATATAAGCAATGGAGCTAAGCATAGTACGCTTCATTAGCTTCAGAACTCCTTCACTGCTTTGAACGAAGTAAATTAAATATTATATATAAATTTCAGCATAATTTTTTCCAGTATGGTAGAATTTAGAAAATTCTTCTTTACTTTACTTTGTCTTTATTAATTTCTAGAGCGCACAATGATACAATAAGCTAACAAAACGAATACTTCGTATTTGGGCTAGAATTCGCTTTAGTCTGACACACTGCTAAAAATATCACAAGTTTTCAAATTTTGTACCTCTTTTTGTAGCCCGTATCATCCAAAGTTTTGATATTTCTAAAACTTAACGCTTTCAAAATTCAGGTGTTAGTTTTAACTATCCTTAAGTTGATACCCCACATTGGCTTTTGCGATTTTTCACAATTTTGAACCACTCAGATTTTTGTCCCCACCCCCTATTTTCAGGACGGTTGATTTCAAAAACAGTATGGTTCTGTAGGGTAAAACTATAGATACACATGCCAAGTTTTACGAAAATGAAGGTTGATGCAATCAAAAATAATCGTGAGATATACCGCCAACAGACGTGTAGACAGGCAAATGCCGGAAGTTCTAACCGTTTTCATGTTAACAGACCGCTGTTATTATTTGCAATGAATTAAATTATTATTAAATTAAGTTATTATTATTACTTACTTTACAAATTTACAAATAATTAATTTATTGTTGTCAATGATAATTATTATATAAATTAAAACATAAATATATTTGCAGGGTTTAGTATATGGTTACAATTATAATATTTTATAATCTCAACAATATAGTCATACTAACAATGAGTGAGCGAGAGGGGGGATATTTAGATCCAAAGAGAAAAAGCTGTTGTTTTGATAACTCTGTGTAATGAAAATAATTTAATATAACTAATACACGTAGAAGGTAACGTGTACCCTGAATATTAGACATATATTATGAAATATCCTGTTTTATTTTAATTATGCTTGGAAATAGCAACATGAATGTTACATATCTCTACTCATAACTTAACGTTTTCCTTTCTTCATCGCAGCAAGAAAACTTATTAAGTTTACGCTTGTACGTTTCATAATAATATACTATCTTATATTACGTCATGGTAGTTACTGTATACTATAGAAAAGGTACAGTTTGTAACTGAGTTGAGTTAAACTTTAGTGGTAACTATCACAGGCAGAGGACAAACTCAGGAAGGTTTTCCACTTTGATAATGTATATAAGAAATGTAAGTTTAATGGATTTCCGTACTCGTTTTATGTTTCAACAAAACAAAGCACCGACGACACACTTTGGCGTCATTTTCTGCTGATCAATTCCTAAAAGTCTTCCTTTATATCTCAAAATGTGTCACTCTGTATCGGTAGAGAAATACTTGGTTTCATATTCACGCTTCATTTATATTTTTCTTTTTGTTGTTATCCACTTTACTTGATGCTGCCTGATATTTTTATTTCCTTTATTTTTGTGTCAGATCAAATCGTGTAGTGGCAAGAGAGTAAGAGTGTAAGTGAGTAGTGACAATTTCAGTAAGAAAGACAAAAACCATAGCTTTTAAAGGTAAATACCCAGTGAGGACTATGATAGTTATTAACAACAGCACTTTAGAACAAGTGAACCGTTTCTCGGCTGTGCAGTAAGCTATGAATCTGAATATGATATAAGAAAGACGAGGAATACATTTAGGATTATTTGTGGTACGATTCATAGAAATCTTAGAAATAAAACAAGACACAGCACGAGATTTAAATTTTATAAGACAATATCAATACGCACATTGATTTATGCGAGTGAGGCATAGGTCATGACAAGAAAGGAACACAATAATGTAAATCAAATAATTATTTAAAAATAATTTAAATCATAGGCCTACGTTGTAAGATAGAATAAAGAATGAGGATAGCAGAGCAAAACTAGAAATAAAGGACATAAATTAAATTATTTCAATCTATAGAAGACAATGGTGGGAGCATCTGCAAAGGATGACAGAGGATCGATTTCCGAACGCGGCACTGAACTATAAAGCCGTTGGTAGAAGAGACGTGAGTCGTCCAAAGATGGATTGGTGCCGCAACAGGTTTATGTGACCTAGTCCTTGAAGATAGAGAAGAAGAAAAGGGTATTAAAATTCATCTACTTGGTCAAACTTTTTATCTTCATGTACTTCATTCTATTACTTTATTATTCCATTACTTTAGTTTTCATGACAATTACTTTAATTCTATACTTTCTTCCATATTAATTTATTTTATTCATACATTTTTGGAGTAATGTAAGTCTTCTTCACTGCTTACTAAAACAACCCGATCATCCGCATATTTAGCGACGGTAATTCTTTCTCTTCCAATTATGACTCCACGCATCCGCTTCTAGTGCTTTACTTGCCTACTTCTCGCAATAAATATTAAAAAATATTTCTTCTGTTCTTGACAAATTTCAATTATGCTTTGTAATCGGTTTAATCTTCTGGTGTCTGTAACGGGTACTATTCGATTGCAAACGTAGTTTACCTGCCTTATCCTTTGGGGGATTTATTACGAGTATGTGTTAAAGTGGATCGTTGCTAGAACGAGAAGATATACAAAATATAAACTAGGGATAGGCCAAGGAAACAACTGTAACAGAGAAGTAGAACAAATCTGTGAAAAAGAGTGAAAGCAATGAAGGAATTAAGACAGATAATAAACCATTGGAAGGATTAGAAGTAATGGAATAAGATAATTAAATTAGCTGAAAATCATCATCGTCATCTTCTTAACGGTTTTAGGCTTTAGCGGCCTGTTCCTATTCCACCGTCCACCCTTTCTTATGTCTTTCAATTTTCTTCTGTCTCTAGGGTTATAATCTTTTGTCATATTCGTTATTCTACTTTCTTCCATTCTATTGATGTGTTGAATCCATTTTCTTCTGTATTCTTTAATCCTTTCATTAACTGAAAACATATCTAAATCACTTCTTATCTCTTCATTTCTTATAATATCTTGTCTGTTACACCTTTTAGCTGATCTCAGAAATTTCATTTCTGCTGTTTGTATCTTCTGTTAATTTTTTCTATGACCTAAGTTTCAGTACCATTCAGTAGTGCAGATATTGCCATTGTTTTTGCTGAAAATCTGACAGTACTATGGCATAAACGATAGATCGTTTATATTTATAGTGCAAGCATATAAATAATAGTCGACTATGCGACAACTATAAGGAAGGAGACATTTTCACATTTTCATATTGTATAATCTATCTCACATAATGCTAATTCCGTTAAGTGTTCACAGAAATGCATTAGAACGTGTTTACATTTGGCGCTTATTTAATATGGGTTAATGATGGCATTTAAAGTTTGCTGCTGACCAGTTACTTCTGGCTCAACATTTTGAAGACATAGAGTACATGTCTAGAAAATTGGTACAGGAATATCAGAAACGGGGACCAAAGGTAAATATGAATAAAACAAAATACATGGCAATAGGTGATCTGGGGAGGCATGGGGAAGATTTCATATACAAAAAAATACAAATATTTAGGGGCACAAATTACGGCCAGTGGGAAGCAAGACAAAGTAATACAATCCAGAATTAATTTGAAAAAGATGGCTATATCTACATTAAATGGAATCCTGTGGGATAAGAAAATTACAGCAGAAACTAAAACCAAAATATTTAAAACCACTGTTAGAAGTATCATGACTTACGGCTCAGAAGTTTGGACTACTAATAAACACACAAGAACAAAATTAATGACAGGAGAGATGGACTTCTGGAGACGTTCGGGAAGAGTATCTAGACTATCCAGACGAGAGAAAATAAGAAATGAAGTCGTTAAGAACAGAATGAATGTGAAGAATTCAATTATTGATTTTATCCAAACAAAAAATTACAATGGAATGGACACACAAAAAGAATGGCACAGGAAAGATTATTAAAAAGAGTTATGGAATGGACCCCACCAGGAAGAAGGAAAACAGGAAGACCACCTATCATTTGGATAGAAGAAATTCAGACTATACTGAGGGACAGAGAAATTGAAGAAAGTCTGTGGATGGATAAGCAGCAGTGGAAGATGAGAGTTCAATCACTTCTGTAATCTTTGGTTCCGGAAAATGTGTAACATTGTACAGCCGGGGAAAATGGAAATTGATAGCGGTTAATAATAATAAAAATTTACATATGACAATTTCACACAATACATATATTTCTTAAATCATAATGAAACGATGGTTTTAACAACACAATTTTGAAGCAAACACATGTGTTACACTGTCTTCCCAAAAATATAAAGAAAAATGTAAACAGTTCGCGGAATCGCAGATAAGTGAACAAACAATACACAATGGCCTGTAATAATTTACTGTGTTAAAAACATGTTTATGCTTTGTTCGTTAAGACTATTGACGTACTGATAAATGAAAGACATTGATACTTTCTGTCACGCGTATAATGTTGCTGATCTCCAAAATTTTAAAAACGTTTTCTGATGTCCTGCAACGCTTCCTATTCTTGGTCATGACACACGTGTTTACATTTTATACCAGACGTTTCCTTGTAGCCTCTCTCTCACACCCTCTCTCTCTATTTATTCCAGTTTAAAATAGATTCTCATGGTTCTCGTAAACATTACACACCACTGAAGGAGAGTTTTGTATTAGTATGTAAAGATCAGTCAGTATATTAGTATAAAAGTGTACATAAAACAGTGTAGGCCTATTAGTCTATTCCTGGTACTGTAAAACAGACGAACTATGATCATCCAGGGTATAACTCTGATTAAACAGGGAGGTAGTCAGTCGTTTAATCATGTCAATAGTTGCCGTTTCTTTGCGACACCCCATGAGCCATGTAGCTTGCACTATTTCCTGAAGACCTATGTTATTATTTCCTGAAGACCTATATTATTATTTACTGCTTCAATGTCACCGACGATCCACATAGTCCTCTAACGTCCTATTCCCACATTGTTCCCTGCGTCAGAATTCTGTATCCTCATCGCATGACCAATGTATCGGAATTTCAGCTGTAATATTTGACTATCCAATAAACAGTCGCGTTTCATTTGTTACAGAATTGACTGAATACTCGTCTTCACAAGCCACTGGACTTTTAAAATTTCTATCCAGCACCATATCCATAAAATTTCTATCCATAAAAATTCTATAAGAATTTAATGGTGTCAATTCTTCAAAGTTCAACTTATCTTAGCGACCATCTCTCGCAGCTATATATTATGTAACTATGGACTTTACAATAAGAATCATAATTGTCAAAGCAAAATCTCTACTTCTGAGGACACTGTGCAGTTTTCCTTATGAGAAGCAGGCGTTTTTGATTTCATGGCTGTATTATCCATCTGCCGAGATCAGTGAGTCTAAGTAAACAAAACAGTACTTCTATTATCTTTGCATCTATGTGCCACTGTGACATACGGCCAGTCGCAAAGAGCTTTGCTTTCGTGATATTAAGTTTTAAACCTGCTTTCCCACCTTCAAGATTCGCCTTAAGGAGAAGAACCTTTTGGCCAACAGTGTGGTGTCATTAATTATATTAAATGTTTTCTGCAAAATGAATCTTTCTTCTAAGTATAAGGTTATATTTATTTTTATATTTTATTATATTACATTATATTTATTATTTTAAAATTAATACAATAATGGGAGTAGCCACTGTCATTGTTTTAGTGACCCAGTTTCTTCTACCTGTGCCAACCTGTACGTACTTAGACGACATAATTTGTGCGCTGCAAACAAAGCGATCAACAATCTGAATATATAAAACTCAAAGTCTGAGGGTTTATGGGTACAGAATTCAAATTCATACCGTTACACCGATTGACACCAAATTTTCCACAGGTAACCTTTGACACAAGGCGCAAAATACTGTCTAACTTGTAATTTGATATTTTTCCCCGTTCGAACGATTTAGGCCTTTTTAATTATGCCTTTTCGTTGACTTGTATAAAGATATCATCAACACCATGGAGACCAGAATTAATTACCATAGTAACAAGTAAATAAAAAAATGATATTTTGTGGCATCGGAACTGTACCTTTATCCGTTCCTGCAGTTTTTAATGTTTTTACTATGCGATTGTATCGATATGTTGTAATTTTCTATACAAATACGTCTATATATTTTGTAATTGTCTTAAATGCTTATAAAATTTATGTTTAAACGTATTTCTGATGATGCAATGAATAAGTAATGAAATATATAAAATACTACTACTAAACGTGTCAACAACACCATGGAGACCAGAATTAATTACCATAGTAACAAGTAAATAAACAAAACCTATTTAGCGGCATCGCAACTGTACATTTATCCATTCCTGCAGTATATTTTCGATGTTTTATATAACCTAATATGCGATTGTATCGGTATATTACGATGTGGGAAAGAAGAAGTGTACTAATTGTAAATTGTCCTATACTTAATGCAAAGCAAAAAAACGTGTTGTTTTCATTTATGAGGTTACGTGACAACGGTTTTTGGTTTTTAGTTTTCTGGTGAAAAAATAAAAGCCATGTTGAGGAAAACATAACGTTTAATGTGTTATACAATACTTCTAACACAATAACATTTAAAATAAAGGATTTATCGTTTTTGATTTAACAGATAATTTATAAATATCTGTTATAAACTCTTTATAAATATATAACACTTTATAAACTCTTTATATAAATATCTTTATAAATATCTCCAAACTCTTTATAAACGGGTACTTTTAAATCTCCAAAGTCTGTTGCACCAACATAATAATTTAGTACAAGTTAAAATAGTACAAGTGTTGAACTGTGGAGAGAATTTGACTAATGGGTACAAAATTTTTATACGAGCTGACAGAACGCCATATAGACATAGACAATAAAAATTATGATGACTTATTAAAAGTCAAATATTCGCGTGCGAAGCCGCGGGTAACAGCTAGTTTAATTAATATTTCCATGTTACTGTTTTGTCAGTCTCTTTGATGACGATTAGATTATTTTTCCTGATGCAGAGGAGGTTTAAAACCAGGGCTGTTTACATTCTCAAAGATTGTAGAATATTATAATTTAAATGTGTCTGGACAAGAAATTAAGGTAATGTCGTTTTTGAAACGGTGATCCGCTAAAGCACATAAAATAGTTGAACTATTCACGATCGAATAGTTGAACTGGTCAGTCCTTCGGATTTAAGTCTACTTATAATTGTATCCACGACGTCATTCGTAAACCACAAACATTTCAGCATTTATCTGCAACTATAAGGATATATTTAAAAGGGATATGGAAGAATATTATTATTATTCCGGCTGTACAATGTTTACATATTTTCCGAAAGCAAAGATTACAGAAGTGATTGAATTCTCATCTTACACCGTCGCTTGTCCCTCAAGATAGTCTGAATTCTTGTATCCAGATGATAGGTGGTCTTCCTCTTTAACTTCTTCCTGGTGGGGTCCATTCAATAATTCTCCTTGGCAATCATTCCTGTGCCATTATTTTTGTGTGTCTATACCATTGTAATTTTTTTGTTTGGATAAAATCAACAACTGAATTTTTCACATTCGTTCTGTCCTTAATAACTTCATTTCTAATTTTCTCATGTTAGGATACTTTTACCGAACGTCCCCAAAAGTACATCTGTGCTCTCATTAATTTTGTTCTTGCGTGTTCATTGGTAATCCAAACTTCTGAGCCGTAAGTCGTGATACTTCTTACAATCGTTTTAAATATTTTGGTTTTATTTTCTGCTGTAACTTGCTTATACCACACACGATTCCATTCAATGTAGATATAACCATCTTTCCCAAATTAATTCGGGATTGTATTTCCTTGTCTTGATTCCCGCTGGCCATAATTTTCACTCCTAAATACGTACCCACTTTTAATCCAAGGAATAAGTTAAAGAAAAAACTGCAGATTTACTACAGGTGATCTACTGCAACACTGCTTCAAACAGTGGAAAATTCGAATGTAAATTGTGTGATATGGGAAGGAATGTATTGCGTTAGTTACATTAATACATGTTAAAATCAAATATTTTGATTACAAATCACACTTGTAAAACTAATCCAGTCATTTCATAAAACGTACAACCCAGCGTCCATTAATAACAATAGAGCCTACTTGAAAAATAACTGTCTAATATATCCCGGGCGTAAGCAGGAAAGTATCGAATGGTTCCAGGAATTCTATTATTTACCTCTTTCATTTATTACATAATTTTGCTTTGTAGCAGGCTTTGGCATTGTATACTAATATAATAGCGTTGACGCAAAAAAATATTTATACCTCATGTCAAATATGTAATCTTATTCACCAAAACAGATTTCCACGTTTCCTGCCTTCGTATTTACTTGTCTCCCCCTTTAAAATTACCCTCCCCTTCATTCTTTATATTTTTGTATTTTTTTCTTATAATAATTTTTTCTCCTTCTTATGAATCGGCAGGTTGGTGAGATGTCAGCTTCTTTTGTTATCATCATCATCATGGCGGCTGAAGCGTAGTGCTGGCCACATTTATGCCGTATGGCTCGTATAAGGCAGCCTACCCTGCCTACTCCCAAGTTACTTCGGTGGTATACATTATTATTATATATCAACATCATCATTGTCATCATCACCTTCTACAAGGATTGAACCAAAAATGGTTTACTATTTCTTTTATGAATTTGCTAACTGCTATAATTTTTTATTGTTCGACTAAGCTTTTCGTCATTACTGACGTCTTCAGGTCTTAAACAACAGGTTGTTTAAGACCTGAAGATATCAGTAATGACGAAAAGCTTAGTCGAACAATAAAAAATTATAGCAGTTAGCAAATTCATAAAAGAAATAGTAATCCTTACTATTTCTTTTATGAATTTGCTAACTGCTATAATTTAAACAATACGAAGAACAAAAATGGTTTATTCCGGTCCCGAGCAGGTAGACTAAATCTGATCACTCCAACCCTTCTTCCGACGTCCAACGTTTCTTCGCTTCTTCGGCTTAAAATTCAATAATTGTTTGAGGATGCGGCAGTCATCCGTTCGATTAAGACGTTCCAATAATTTTAGCCGATATTAGGCAATACTCTCGCATGTACTCATAGTACTCAGTTCATGCAGTATAACTTCTTTTGGTCCCAGACATATTTTTTTCACTTTTTTTCGTCTTTATGTCTAGTGTATTAGGGTGCCTGCCTTGATCTTGTCGATGCGCTCTAGTCTCGGCCTACCCCTACTGGTACATCTATCCATCATTCCTTCGACCAAGGCTGTGAACCGCCTGGAACAGTAGCGTACTGCGGATTTTTTCAAGGAGTGATTGTAGATAAGCATGGTTTTCCACGGAGGCAGATGATAAACAGGGGAGGATGTGTGCTGATGATAGTAGGAGTTTCGCTAATTACAGACTACTTGTGTATGTTATATGCAGGACACTAGAAAACTACTGCCCTCTCTACAGAGAATTACTATTTTTCAGCAGATTTTAGCTAGAAAACTCCATGGCTGGCCTATCCAATGAAGGTGGCTGGTGTACACCTCCCCTAATAACTACTCACGACTATAATACTACCACTTTACTTTTTCTTTCCACAATAATTGGATTTTGAAAATTCAAATTGAATTATTCTTTTTTAGCAGCGTCCTCCTATCACCCTCACTTTTCAATTTTTTTTTTCATTCTATTTGCCCTCCTTTAGTAGTCTCTTCACTAAAGCTCTCTATAATACCCCAAGCTGTACTTACACTCCGTAAAGCTTGTGGTGTTAAGATCGAAGGCTTCACACTTTTATTTTCCTGTTCATCCTAAATTGAAGGGTTTGTTTATCATAAGTACAAATTTTCCTAACAAACCGTGGTATAAATTACCTTCTCATTTCTATAAAGTAATTAAAATACCCTATACGTGCCCTGAAGTTTTGCTGCGACAGCATTTTTTATACCCGGTGAATTTCGAATGAGAATCAAATATTCCTCATCCTCTAACGATTTAATTCTGTAATCGCAGGCTTATAGAGTATTCAGTATATACACCATTGAATGCAAATTTGTATTTAAAGCAAATAAATAACGTGTATCTCAGTGCTTAATATCAATTTGAAAACAATACCCTACATTTAATCGTGTTCAATTGTTTTTGATAATTCCCAATCCCGAAGTTTCCATTAAAGTTCTAATGTTCTCACGTCGTGGACGTTTGGTTTACACACACACACTCTCTCTCTCTCTCTCTCTCTCTCTCTCTCTCTCTCTCTCTCTCTCTCTCTCTCTCTCTCTCTCTCTCTCTCTCCCTCTCTCTCTCTCTCTCTAACACACACACATAGTTGCGTAATTACGACGCTACTCCTTGGAGGGGGGGATTTAAACTAGTTTCTGGAGAAGATGAGAGTAACTTCTGAAAGGGTATGAGACTGCTTGAAGGGCTCCCCATTTTCCTCCAGACAAATGAGATATATTCTTCCCCTTCCCCTTAACCGATCTTCACCAGAATCAATCGTGAGTCCTCTACAACTCGGGCACATAAGCAAAAATTGTTTGAATTAATTTTGTCTTTCCGCATTAACACTAAAGTTTCCTATGACAATCGATGTTTCAGTCGTGCCCTTTTGCCGGACTTCTTTCGCTTCGCCGGCATTTCAGTCAGGTTTATATCGCCGCAATATTCTGGACAGGCGTTGTTGCCAATTTGCCTTATATCTCTGTAGTGTCTCTTCTAGTGGCTCTACATTCATCTCAGTGTATATGGTTAAAGCCTATCCGTTTTCGAATGTCCTCTAATTCTTTTGAGGAATTTTGTCTCTGATTACTTACGCTTGCCCTGTTTGGGGCTACCTCGCCGCAATGCATAAACAGAAGTTGCAGAGCGTCCTGGACAGGGGTCTTCGGCTAGCGGCCAAAGTCCCCCGTCGCTTCTCATCACGCCTTCTAAGGAGAGAACTTGGCGTCCGCTCCTTAGACGAAACATTCAGGCGGCTTGCACGCAAATTTTATGCACGTGGGGCGAGGTTCCCAGACAATCCTCTTGTGGCTGGGTTGGACAGGTACCGTATACGTCCAGGTGATTCGTGGAAACGCCCTCGGTATATACTGCGCTAGTGTAGGCTACCACAACAGCCGAGAATCGGCCTGCTATAGAGCACACGCCCTACTTGGGCAGGGCCACGAGGCAGGAGCTCCAGAAGGTAGCTCGGAACTCAGATACCGAGCGGTTCGTCTCTGCGATGCACAACCGCACAGCCCAGAGCGTCGTCGCCGATTCATAGCGATTCCAGCATGCTTCTGAATCAAGACGGACTCCATATGAAGGCGAGGGAAGTACGCCCTCACCGTCGACAACACTTATTTGGTTTGATCAGAATAGCTGCAAAACGCTTCTTCTTCTTCTTCTTCTTCTTCTTCTTCTTCTTCTTCTTCTTCTTCTTCTTCTTCTTCTTCTCCTCCTCCTCCTCCTCCTCCTCCTCCTCCTCCTCCTCCTCCTCCTCCTCCTCCTCCTCCTTCTTTTTTGTCACGGCTTATACTGTTTAGTCTGTTCCGACTCCAAACTGGTCGGACCATCTTTTCTTGGGTTTTCCCAGGCTTTTCTTCCCCCTTGGCTGATACAATACATCTACCTAGGAGAATCTGTCATTGCCCATTCATTCTGTTGGCGTGTTGTTTCCAGTTTTCTCTATTGATGATTTCGTTTACTTCTTCAACTTTCAGTTGAACATACCTAACATATCTAATTTTGTTTGTCGAGCCACAGAACGCAAAAATTTGTGTAGCCTGTATTCTTGATATTTGTCTAGCAGATGTTTCCCATGTTTCTGAGCCATAAGTATGGTGGGGACTGTCATGGATTTTCAAATGTTTCTTAAATATTTATTAATAAACATTTCTGTTTTCTGTGTTATCCTTCAGATCTGAGAACCATACAGTTCTATATTTTTTACATTGGTGTCTCAAAATTTTCATCAATAAGATATGCTCAGCTAATATTTATTTAAAAATAATGACACTTTAACTCAATGAATGTGATAACAAGAACCGGAAGGAAGGAGAAGATAAGATCGTCGTTATAACTATTGAGGTAACATAGTTCTGAAGTTATATGGAACCGGAGAGAAACGGTCAATAATTTTCCACTGCCAGGTCATAAAGATAATGTCGAGTATTTACCGCTTGAAGATACTTAACCTTGTTTTACGAGTCCCGGATACCCACAGGCGTCTTGCACACAGACAATAATAATATTTCTTGTGCTGAACCCGCAGATTCTCTTCCACGATTGTGTTTAATACGGTGCTGAAAACCATGAAAAGAATATTACATTTGTGTATAACTCAAAACGTGACACACTCAGAACTACAAAAAAAAAGCACCGATATACAAGTCCGGGCTAACGGTGCTTGATGTGTCAACGTTATTGTAAACGTGTTTAGTAAACAATAATATTTAATTAATAAATTTAATTAATTTATAAATTTATTTAACTAATTAAATATTTATTTAATAACATAGATTTCCAATTTTATGATGAGCTGTGACGCTTGAAAGCCCCTAATCGGAAAACTTTTTCTACGTATAGCGGTACGCAACAGTGTTAATTCTGTTTTTAAAGTGTAATAATTGTTATACAGTGCGCGATCCTATATTGCACCGAGAAATTTAGAATCGTGTTCTAATGGCCAATGTGAGAATAAACGTATATTAAAATTTGTTAATTTATTACAAAAACCTTTATTATTAAAGGTACACTATTAGATAATACTCATTAAAAGCAGCTGTTTGATGTGGTCTCAGTTTTGTTTAATGTAAAAAATATAAACCAAAATCGAAATAGCGGATCGACTAAAAAACGTGCAATGTATATTATACTTTGTCAACATTTCAAACATGTACCCAAACATTCCCATTGACGATACTAAACATGTAATATTCAAAAATTAGTGCCACTGCTTGTAAATTATCTTTATTAATGAGACAATTGGACTGTTGTGTAAATACATTAGGTTAATAATGGATTAAGCACATGAAAATTATTTTAGATGTAGGCCTATTTAGGTTAATATCCCACGAGCGAGTACATATTCTTTTGTTATAAATAGGATTATTTTTATTAATTACGTTGTGATTTATATTATATTATGTTAATAGTATTTAAACATTTAGAATGAGGTCACATTTTTAAAAATGTTACGCTTTGCTTGAAGCACACGTATTTGTGGTAGTGGGAAAATGTTGGGCACCTATATAGGGAAAAGAGTTTTCCCTGGCAACACAGCTTTTTCGTTCCAATTATTTTGTAGCGCGCTGACTCAGTTAGCTGCCCTAGGAGAGCGAGGGGTACGAGAGTGAACCGGGCACCATAGTGCCGTATATGAAGTTCACAATAGATAATACTCTATCAACGAGTTTTAGGGAGGCAAAAAAAAGTGATAGAGAATCGCAGTGTTGTGTTAACCTTGGTAGTGTGCAAGCGTTCGTGTCCTTTTTTTTTTCTTCCCAAGTACTTATTTGTGTTACAACGGTCTCACTGATCGCCGTATGGTACAGTAGAAAACAAAATACAGAGACCGATGAAATTACTAATAACCAGCTTTAATTATCACAATTAACAATTTGTAATGAACTCGTACAATCATATCAGTTATAGTTGTCCACACGCAATAGTAATGTCGAAAAATAAAGTCCTACCTGGTAGTAGGAAAATCTTAGGCCCACGAAAACTTTAGAAGTAAATTAAAAAGTAAGAAGTAAAAAGTAAATTTTTTAATTGAAAATTAAGAAGTAATGATGAAATATATCAAAGTATAGAAAACATTACAGACACCATTAGAAAAGAAGACTATTATTTTTTGTACATTTTATATAGAATGGACGACAATAGGTTAACAAAACACATCTTCAAACATCTGTGGGGAAAGAAGTCAACATCAAGTTGGATTAAAGAAGTCCAAAAGGATTTAGAAAAAAGGTAATATAAACTCAGAAGAAGCAACTTAAAGAAAAGTTTTTCGGGCGAAAGTGTTAAAAATGGAAGAAGTCCAGTGTAAGAGGGAGAAAAACTCAGCAGGTTCAAAGTGGATTGAAGACAGGAAGAAGAGACATAGTGAAAAAAAAAGAAATAATATTGGAGTAAAAGAAAAGAACAAGAAATAAAGATTTGAAATCGTCATGTGGTTCTCATATGGCCGATACAAATAGAAAACAGTTCCACACTAATTATAACACTGTAACACTTCACACAAAACTTCGCCAAACACTCGATCCACGCTAAGCAAATCGCTCAACAGAACTAACTAACAAGCCAGCTCCTTTGGCTTTTTGTAGGTAGCGCACGTCTTCTAGAAATTTTTCATCCCCAATGTGGCGTGTCAGCTAGATGTGTATCTCAAGTGTTCTTGATGAATCTGGAACAAGCTTAGTCCGGCCTTGATTGTGAGGGGGGAACGGGTGGAAGTACGCACTAGGTTGTTCGAGAGGTTCCTCGTTACATTTGTATTATTTGGTCTGTTGATCGTATAGTATTTTTAATTAGTCACTATTTTCATATTAAGTGATTGTTTGTAAGTGATCTATTAATACAAAATTTTATAATTAGCCGACCTCAAAAACATCACGGTACCATTTTTTGAACGCGCCTTTTGATTATTTACTCTTACAGTAATTTATTTAATTTTAGTGGTGGCTTTTACCCTCAACTAGTGGATGAAAAATATTTCTGGCATCATATTTAAATGTGTCGACCTCAAAAACGCCCAGGTACAAATTTTCAGCCGGTTTATTCGATTATTTATTTTAATAGTAATTTTTTTATTAATAGGGGTGGTTTTCACCCTGATATAGTGAATGAAAAACTTTTCTGGCATCTTATTTGAATTTATCGACCTCAAAAACATCCAGAAACAAATTTTCAGTCGTTTTTTTTTAATTATTTATTTTCATTTTCATTTTTTAATTACAGGGGTGGTTTTCACTTTCTTGCGTCGTCGCCACGCATATTTGTGTCTACCCTGGACATGGTCTTACATAGTAGCCTTTAATATTGCTCTAGAAACTAATTATACACAAAAACGCGGCATTAAAGCATTAAAAATGCGAATGTTCTTATAACCACCCCCGACAAATTGTCGATATCACCCCAAATATAGAACTAATGTTAATTATCATGTCATAGTTACATTCAGCACCCTTCAAACCTCACCCAAACAAATTTGCAGCCTCCAATTCCAATTATTCAGTCTTCCACTTTTTTTGTACTTTTGGGGGTGGTTTTCACCCATTAGGGGTGAAAGCGTACAATTCTTTTTTTTTAACTTTGGTCTAGGACCCAAATAGAGTTTATAAACAAAATATCACGTTGATACATGTACAGTCAAAATTTTGTTACGTTTTGGCGTTTTTTCCGCTCTCCTTACTGGACTATATGTGAACATTGTGAACATTTGTTTTGGTTTTGGCCCATATACCACTTGTTGATAGACTATTATTAAATTTATTCCTCTTACATTCATAATGTATTAGTTTATAGTAAGCCTAAAGACCGCTTGTTTGGGTGGCCGATACGTCTCTCCTTTAATTTTCTCAATGTTCTATTGTGGTGTATTCATTATTCATAAATTTGATTTGGTACCGTACATTTGATTTGTAATAAAGTTTTAATTTCTCACATTCTTAATTTCGATCGTCAGGACATGTACACTGTTCACTCGCGGTCACAATATTGTAAAACAGTTACTATTTACAAAAAACGATCGTGGAACGTACGTTTGTATCCAAAGTTTCTCGAGAACTGATTTTGTTGCGGAGTGTTTACGTTTACATTCAGGTCTACATATTATATCAGCTGATTACTGTATGTTGATTTTTCTTATGCCGCAGTATCTTAAATGTGATACGATTTTTGAAGTCCTTCATTATAATAGATTATTTATTAGATTTTCGTAGCCTTCTTCTTTTACATGTTTGTATATTCGGTATTATTCATTTGTATTACGCCTTATTTCATCACTGCGTGTTTTCAATACGGTTAAATATTGCTGTATTGGACCATATTCATAAAACTGTTGCTTTCTGTGATTGGCTACTGTTGAGTTCAGATTTGAATGTTGAGAATGTCTGGTGTGTTTTATATATCTGTGTTTAAAGGATCTTGATGTGAAACCTATGTTTTTTCTTGTATATGTCCTGACGATGGTCTATGACCGAAATCGGTAGAAAGTAAGAATGTGAGTAATTAAAACTTTATTATAGGTTATGAACAATGAACACACCACAATAGAATATTGAGATTATAGGTACCCATTACTAAGCAACAATGGTGTGTATAAATGCATCACATTATTCAGTCTGACATTTAGATTTCGACCCATCACGACCATTTTTTAAAGACTTTTATTATATTCTCATTAAACCAGCGTGATCTTTTGAGTAAGCATAATGCCCTTCAAAATTCTATTGTCTTAATTACCTAAGCATATGTTGTTATCGTTAGGTTGCTGCCAAGATATTTGGAGTCTCGATGTCATCATCTCCGATAATCTAGTTCCGAGCCCGTCTCATTCGCATCGCTTTATTTTTTCCGCATTGATTTTCAACCCCCGTTTGCAGGATTTTCCTTTAGCTCCTATAGAGGGAAAGGCTGTATAGGATTCGTGTCCCCCTGATTATTGTGTCTCGCTGCTATTATGTCAATGTCATCTGCGTCGGCAATCATTTGTTCCTTTTCCACATATTCTCTTGCACATCTACACCAAAATCCTTTAGGATTGTGATCAGGCAATGTTAAACAGGATGGGTAAAGTCGTGGCCGGCTATAGTAGAAGGCCGGAATACTAAACGTGGCAACGTTGCGTCTAAGGCTTATAAGCATAGTGTAATAAAATAGCTAAAGTGAACATGTTATATTTTGGTTTAATTTCATAGCATTACTAAAATCATGAATAGGATTATTTATAGCAAAATCTAAATTATAGGTCTGTGCGCACTTAGTACTATACGTTTAAATTGAAGAAATCAGTGAATTAGTGTTAAACCTAATGAATTAATTTTGTTCAAATTATTGAATTCGTATCATGTGAATGAGTTAATTAGTATATTTTTTAAATCTTTCTTAAATAATATAACAGTACATTACGTAATAAACTTTTAATTTGCCAAAAAATGAAGAATTATACAACTCCTCTTAACCAGAAATTAAAAATTGCTATAAAAATGACACGATTTTATTATTGAAATACATAAATTAAGAGATCGTCTAGTCGGCCTCAAATATCAGCTGGTTCCAGTGTTGCCACGTTTAATATCCCGGCCTTATACTAGAGCCGGCCATGTTCCTGCAGTAATTACCTTGCCAAACTTTCTGTGCAATCTAAAAAAAATTAGATTTTTATCTACCGTGCAGTTTTCCATTGATGAATAAGTTAGAGTTATTAGTTTAGAAATGGAAGTACTGTACTCAGAAATACTTTCACTCAGAAATACTTTTAAGTACGTATCTAATAAACAATAAATAAAAATGCTATTTATAAATTTTATTTGTTTAAAGTCCGTAACTCTTTTGAAATACAGACCATAATAACAAAACGGGAGTTAGGTTACACCTCATTAATACTGCTATAAAATTTTCTTATTTACATTTAAGTACAAAGCGTTGTTTACAAAGTCTATAAATTGCACCACTCGATAAAACTTTTCCGCGAGGTACTGCCAGAGAGTTGTAAATTGTAATGAGTAATTAATTATGCATACAGTACTTAAACGGCAATCAATTTTTGCGTTGTTTCCATAAATTGTAAATTAAGAAACAACGAGCGACCTGCGAGCCAGTTAATGTTTACGACACAGGGCAATTATAATTCCCTGTTGGAGATAGAGGTATCGCTTTATAATTACCTTTGTTGCCTTTATATATTGATAAGCAATAAACGTGTATTCAGCTACTATCGATAAAATTAGGCAGTTTGCAAGTTGTGTTGTTTAGTTTTCTACCTGCAATTAGACTCCACTATTATCCAGCAGCCTAGTAACTTTAACTTTCTCAATGTGTTTGGTCTTCTTCTTCTTCTCCTCCTCCTCCTCCTCCTCCTCCTCCTCCTCCTCCTCCTCCTCCTCATCCTTATTCTTGTTCTTCTTATCATTCTTCCTCATCGTCGTTATTTCTTCTTCTTTTTCTTGTTCTTGTTCTTGTTCTTTTTCGTTTTAGTTTTCTTTTTCTTTTATTTTCTTTTCTTTCCTTTTCCTTTTCTTCTTCTTCTTCTTCTTCTTCTTCTTCTTCTTCTTCTTCTTCTTCTTCTTCTTCTTCTTCTTCTTTTTTCAGCTTTTTGGTTATTAGTTTGGTTTTGTCCTTTTATTCTTTTATTATTCCAGCCACCGTTGTCCAATTCCCTTTCGTATTCTATTGCCGTAGGGCTGAGGTGTCCAAGAAGCGACTTTCTCATTCAGTTCCCTGACGGTTATCACTATAGAATTATTTTAAGTCATACTGCTTCATCCGTTCTACCTACATGTCCATGTGGCCATAACATTGCTGTGCCTTGTTTTGTACACAACATGTTGCTTCCATTTTCTTGTGTAAGGTGCACATTCCTTTCCAAATAATCCAAATGTGGATCCCATTACTTCCAGATGACTGTGACAATGACAGTGTACGATAACGATTCTTTAACTTCACATAAACCTTGAGCTCCGCCACAGCCTACTCAGGTAGAAGTGGATGTCAGAAATTATGGGCAACAAAAACGTAAACGTTTGATCCGTCCGGGTAGTACTTATTTGAGGCAATTTATTAGTGCATATGTCCCGTGGATATGTTACTACCATATCGCAGGGTAAGACATATGGTGGGGCTGCCACCTTCACACTTAACGTCCAGCCCGATTTTCGGTCTGGGTGTTCTCCCATAAACTGGCTGTCTTACCAGACTAAAGAGACCAGTTTTCCCTGTTGAGATATCCATAAGCATATTTAATGTGGTGGTGTCTCCTTGCCTCCCACATCTTACGTTGTTGATTAATGGAAGGTCATCCGTATTTAGGGGTTATTTCTCACCCCAAGGACAAGAAGGTGCCCTAACCTCTACTTGACAGTGACAAGTAGAGGAGGGACACCTTATACCGTCTGTCACGGAGGGTATACTTTCCATGATCATAGAAGAAACACAGATATACGTCAGGAACTAAATATTATGAGTATACTCGACAGGATCGCCCAGTATCGGCTGAATTGGTGGGAACATCTTTGCCGAATGGATGACTGCCCCATCCCCAAACAACTATGGAACTATAACCCGATGAGACGGAGAGGTGTAGGACGTCCGAGGAAGCGCTGGAGTGACCAGCTCTAGACTTTGCCTATTTAAGACGGGAACAAACCGTTTTTGTTTTAATCCTTGAAGATGATGATAATGATGGAAAATGTAAACACATCCTCCAGCCGCCGTAAAACGGCTACATAACATATTGTTTCGTGCTCACTTAGTTGAAACCCTCAGGAGATTCTGACGAACTCTGTGATTTGATCTGCATTCAACGAGCCAATACAAATTTGATGATCTTTGCGTAGTATTCAATAAAAATATAAAGTGATGAAAGAGGCAGTAAAAAGAGTTCATATATCTTGGCTCCCAGAGAAACAGCACTAATGACACCAACACTGAAATAAGAAGAACATATCTCGCAAATAAAACATATGGATTAGAAAAGCACCTGAAATCTAGCTTCATCTCAAAAAGCACGAAATGTAGAAATGTAAAATCTACAAAACACTTATCAGGCTAGTGATGACATAAGCTTCAGAAACCTGGAAAATGACAAAAAATACCGAGAGACTTCTAGGGAGCAGTGAAAGACAGATTCTAAGAACAACATTTAGGGGAGTGCAAGAAAATGGAATGTGGCGGAGGCGTTATAATTATGAACTGTACCATCTTTTCAAAAAGCCGAACATTGTCAGCATATCAAAATATGCAGTCTAAGGTGAGTTGGACACATAGAGAGAATAGAGGAAGAACACCTACAAAATATATTTTCTACTAGAAACCAATGGGTAGTATAAAAAAGGGGAAGACCCCGAAGTAGATTCAAAGACCAGGTAGAGGAAGACCTCGGAAAGCTGAACATAAGAAACTGGAAAGCCAGGGCAGGCAATATGCATGAATAGAATCGAATCTTGAAGCAGGCCAAGACCCACCAAGGGTTGTAGAGCCACAGCTGATAATGAAAATGATGAAGGGGAGAAACTACCCACTGAAAACCAGGCCATCACAGTCATCCGACTTGTAGAGGACCAGAAATCCGTACGACAGCTTCCGTTTCAAGTTCGGTTATTTATGTCCGGGCGTGCTCAGGATTAACTTACGTTCTTATCAATAGCCCTCGTGACAGACATGTTAAAAGCCGGGTAAGAATACGCGACTGGTATTGTTACTCAATGCGAACAAACTGAAATCGATAAGAGATCCAAGAACTTTCAGACTATACTAAAATTAGAAAATCAAGCTCAAAAGTACATTAATTTGACAGTCCTTTTCACTTCTACCAGTGCATCTTACATAATTAAGACTATCTTTTTTGTATTCATATATGCTCAAATTTTTCTTGTTACTTTATATTACTATTCAACATAATTTTTTTTATTATTATTAATAATATCTTTGGCCTATTGTATAATACTGTTATGCTACAGATTCATAAAAATAATAATTTAATGACGTTACAAATAACAATGAGTATTAAAAAAAAACTTGGATTTCGTTGCCCATGACGTGTCCGTTACTTAACTAAATACAACTATTACATTAACGACTCGGAACACAAAGTTTTTTATAAGTAAAACTTTATGTTTTTACTTATAAAAACTTTGTGTTCCGAGTCGTTAATGTAATAGTTGTATTTAAAAAAAACTCCTGTGTAAGAATTGTATCAAAATATCATTATAGCTCTATCATAAAATTTTTAATTCTCTCCCACTCTCTTTACTTCTCTGCCTTCATTCCAACTCTTTTCCTTCTCTTGCTTCTCCCTCTCTCTTCCTCTGTCTCGCCTCGTTCTCTTTCTCTACCTTTCTCTCCCTCTTTCTCTAATACTATCTCTTTTCCCTGTTCTTTCAACAACAATATTGTGTAACGAGTTGTTATTCAAGGACAAGTTATTCCTTACCCTTCTGTGCAGGTCTAAACGATTGTTACAAAACGAGGCATTCGTTTCTTTAAATTACACCCCGAAATTAACACAGCTGTAATACATACACTTTACATATCCATAGTTATACGTATTTCCGTAATTTACACTGTAAATAAAAGGATTTAAACTACTATTAACGTATATTTTCAGCATCATCAACATCACTACTCCTACGATTAGGCCTTAGACCGGTTCCAGAACTCATCTCCTCCTCGTTCTACCGACATCTCTCTTCCCAGTAGGGTGATAGGGTGATAACAAAAGGCAGCCACAGGTAGACGTATATCAGGCATGCGATTCAAGTGTTCACACTATCTCCTTCTGTGGTCTTCAATTTTCTAGTGCAGTGATACTATGTTTAAATTGCGTCTAATATCCTTGTTCCTTCCGCGATCCCAGAGATAAGAATCTTACGTCCCTATTAGAAATTATCTACTTGCATTTGTCCTTTTGCGTTAGCTTAGGTCGTTTTGACGTATTATCCATTTCATTTCCGATGCTCGTATGAGTTCTGTAGAAATACATATATTTTTACTTTAGCAGGTTACTGGCCTGCTGTAAAATACCCAACCTGGAGGACCAGGAACTTTGATTTTGGGCTGCTCTTCCCCTACAGAGTTGCTTTCACCTCAGCTGACGAGCTCTCTCTGCCCTATCGCGGTAGACTAACTAGCTCAGCCCATGTGTGCGCCGTTGGCCTACTGTATGCTCCTCCGCCACCACACTAGATGCACACCCTGCTGCCGATGAGCACCATCCTGCCAGGCCAGGACACAGGATACCCCCAGCCTGCCCTGACAGAACCCCCAACTCTCGTTTGCCGTTTGCTTACCGATCCACTCCGCCGAAGGGATTGGTTACCACAACCTTGGCGTAACGGAGTCCACCAACGTGTGGAGTTGGGGTTGAGAGGCTAGTGCATTTCTCTTCAAGGAAAACGTATGATCTCGTCACATCCCCTTTCACATAGTAATCCTTCAGCTTGCGACAAAATTGAGTTTGCGTAGAGTTAAACAGTCATGTAGGTTGCATTTCACTGCATAAATCATTGTACTGCACATTAGGGAAATGTAGCATCATAGTGTTACTTTGAAGTTTCCTGGACATTAAGTTGTCCCTATGGCAATCTGCACTGGGAACTGCAACAAGTTAACATAACTTCTAAACTACGAGTAGTAACAAAAAAGCTAATAACGTTTCGGGTTTGTTTAACGGAATCGGTTTGCATTCCATGTATTTCAACATGTTTATTTGAAAACTATTTGTTTTTTCCTAAACAATCTCCTTTTCCCTTCCATGTTCCGTAAGGAAATGGATGTATGGTGATCGCGAAAAAAATCGTCTTCGAGATAAGGGCTGATTCTGATTGTACTACCCTCAAAACCTGAAGAAAATACATTTTCCTAAAAGTGTCTGTGTGTAGAATTTTTCCTATTCGCAAACGATAACTGTTGCACATTTAAACAGAATCAAATAATGTTTGTCATATGTGCCTGAGTTGTAGAGGACTATTGATTGAGGTTAAGGAGAAGGGGTAGTTTACCTGCAACATTTTACTTTTTAACAAGAGTAAAGTACTTAACTTTTATAAATAAAGTATCCTAAAAAGAAGGTCATAATAATCCACTGTTGAAATGTAGATGAAATATCTATAAACGGAAAGCGTAGTTGAAGGGGGAGGTTGTAATTTTTGTATAAATGAAAATGAAAGTTGAAGGCGAGGGGATAATTTTTTATATGTGTACTAAGTTATCGGCAACAAAAAAGTAGTTTCTATGGAAACATTTCATTTAAATTTGTCAGACATAAAACTTGATTCACAAGGAACACACCTAACTTATTAGAAATTATTGAACCGAATTCAAGTAAATGATTTTAAATATAAATCATAGAACATGGAAGTCATGTATGGTTATCCACACCGATATTTTACTTTCAGTTTGAGGCTTCGACAAAAACGTCTGGGCCACCCAGAGAAATCCGTTTTTTTTTTTTTTTTTTTTTTTTTTTTTTTTTTTTTTTTTTTTTTTACAAAAATTAACAAGCGAAATATTATAGTCCAATATTACAATTTCTATCAATTATAAATTATTATTTCATTATGTATAGGCAGTTCATGTGTGAAAAGAACTCACAAATGTTTATGCTTGTTTAATACCAAATTATCTGTATTTATTAAGTTCATGATATAATAATAGAGTAATAATTATTTATCATGTTTTTCGAGTAAATTATTATGGTATTAAATCCATACGAAAATGTTAAGTAAGATCTCAAATTACCAGAGTTGGACTTAACTAGAATTTGCGTAACATGATTCATGTCATTTCAGAAAAAAAGGTTTTTACGCGATTGTGAACAGATAGTGTCCACTATGATTAAGGTAATGTACAGTACAATGCGTATATGTTATTGCAACCATAGATTAAATAATCGTATTCACTATGATATTAGCTACGCGACTACACTACAGAAGCATCTCTGGATGTCTTACTGTAATTAAAAGTACATTAAGAGATATATTTTTTTTTAAAGTAAACTGTTTTGTCTTGAAAAGTCGTATTAAATGACCTTGAGCGTGAATGTGTTGTAAATTGTTTGAATGTGAATCATTGTTTTGTGTTTATCCACTTGTAGAAGCCACGTGGTCAGAGTGTGGCAACGTTGTTTCAGTTTCATTACAAACGTCAATACCAAACAAGTTTTAATAATAGTATAGATCACTGCGTAATTCACCTAAGTCACCACGTAGGAGACCGAACTCTGTAGTAGCCTGCTCTTGGAACTGTTTTTGCATAGCTTCAAAAAGAGCTTCCGTTTTATCTGCTTCCTGATTACGTTCTTCTTTCTGTCGATCTTCCGACTCGATCAACAGTGCTTTTTGTCTTTCTTCTGTTTCCAGCTGTAATGCTTTCTGGCGTTCATGTGTTTCAAGCAGGAGGGTTTTCTGTCTTTCTTCGCTTCCTCATCTAACTGGTATTCATGTTTACAGTTAGTTACGAATTACACTAGTCTTGCACACAGTGTCCACTGTTTCCACTGTTAACGGTTCTGTCGCACTTCTGACCCACTGTTACGACGATCAGTTCCACTGTTTCCACTGTTAACGCTTCTGTCGCACTTCTGACCCACTGTTACGACGATCAGTTCCACTGTTTCCACTGTTAACGGTTATGTCGCACTTCTGACCCACTGTTACGACGATCAGTTCCACTGTTTCCACAGTTAACGGTTCTGTCGCACTTCTGACGCATTGTTACGACGATCGGTTCCACTGTTTCCACTGTTAACGTTTCTGTCGCACTTCTGACCCACTGTTACGACGATCAGTTCCACTGTTTCCACTGTTAACGGTTCTGTCGCACTTCTGACCCACTGTTACGACGATCAGTTCCACTGTTTCCACAGTTAACGGTTCTGTCGCACTTCTGACGCACTGTTACGACGATCGGTTAGACGCAACAGTATACACATTTTATGGCAGAACAAAACGCGTATACAATAATTAATTTAAAAGGAAAAATTATGTTCCAGCAGTAAACGTGAACTAAAAACGGCGTTTTTTTAATTATTGCCACACGTTTGGATAAACATAAAAACTTAAACTGAAGACAAACAAATAATTTTGTTTAAAGTGGGCTTTTTTCACTCAGTGGGAACAACTAAAATTATTTTAGGCGGTTGGTTCAGGAGCGGTCGCTTTTCTCTCTAGTGGATTGTAAATTAAGTTTGTCTAATCGCCCGTTTAGACTAATGTTCGGTCGCAGCTTGGAAATTAATAACCTGTAGGATTATATTCTGTAACGAATTTCCACAAGAGTGACACACGCTCGATTGTAGACAAAATTATTCTCAGTTACAATTTTAACACATATATGTACACTTACAGTACACCTATCTCCGTCTGTGTGTTATGTCTGTCCGTATGCCTGTCTATCTGTCTGTCTTTCAGCCCGTCTGTCTAAATGTCTCCTCTCTCACTCTCTCTCTCTCTCTCTCTCTCTCTCTCTCTCTCTCTCTCTCTCTCTCTCTCTCTCTCTCTCTCACGTCACTAGTCGCCATACTGATTTGACACAGTCGTCCAACTGGTGCTATCTTGGAACAAACTCTTCATGTCCCAATGCCTACAACATCCCAGTTTATCAACAACCAACCTCGGGTACTTCAATCTATGCCTTTCACTTCAGCCCCTCCCGACCGCTGCACCACTCATCACCAAACTCATTAATTCTGAATGTCTCAACCAATAGCCTACGAACGCAGTTCTGGATGTGTCAGCCAGTACCTTATCAACGTGTCTCGCTCACTCGTTACGGATCTATACTAACGTCTATTTTCTGTCACTCTTTCCGGAAAATGCTCGTTCGTAACTTTGTCAACTTACTTTATTTTTAACATTATTGTTTAGTATTGCATTTTAAATGCTTTTAGTGTTTATCTGATAGTTTTCCCTCTTTGTTCAGGCTTGTAATTCAAATAGATATGCTAAGCTGAGAGGATATACATATAACAACGTGTGGCTACGTGACAATTTGGCACGCGTTGTAACTGCTTTTTCGCCGCGTTACAAATCCAGGGAACCCCTCGTAATTAAACTCCGTTAATTAGATGGGCTGCCTACGTTGTAACAGAATTGATCACAAATAATTAATGTCACAAATTACTTACTAAGGAAACAATGGCAAGGTATACAATTGATTTAAGCACTCCTCATATGTGTGTAACAAGAAGACTTCTCTTTATTTAACATTTAAAAACATATACTGACAGATCCCATGACATTACTAATTCAATTATTAAGTTATTTGAAAGGTTTCTTTAAACTTTGAGATCAAACTTGATTTTATATAGCTATACCTCGGATCCGGGTCAACTTTCTGTATTTCTGTAATTAAGACTTTTAATTATACTCATTTCATGATATTAGCTTGCAAAACTTTCTTTTATTCAACCATTGGAAGAATGGTATTATTGCTTGAATTATATTACTCTACATTAGCATATAAACTGTTACAACGTATGAAGTTAGAATAGTTACATGAAATTCTTAGATTTAATTTATAAGTCTTTACAAAGTTAATAGTTTCTGAAAAGTCTCTTTCAAGATGTGTTGTGTAACAAATATTAGTAACCCTCGATAGACAGGCTATCGAGTCACCTTTTAATTGGTATGCAGAAGACTCGTCCTGGGGTATTCGTCTTGGGAAACAGGAACAGCTACGTCGTCATCTCGGTCAGGTCTTCCTCAGTAAAGCGCTCCAAAGTTCGCAGGTTGAACAATATGTTGTGTAGATAGCTATGATGATCTTGTAGATTCTCGGATGTCCTGATCTGCATATTCTGTCACGTGCAGTAGAGTTTGTGGCTTCTGATAGTTCACATCTCCGGGTATGACTTTGGAATTGTTGTTATTAGTTGAAGCACGTAGTCATCTTGTGTTACACTCCTTTTTTTTTTTACGTTTCGATTTTTTTTTACTTTAAATTTCTTGTCTATTTACATGACTATATTAATTAACACATCCAGATGCTTTAAACAGCTACATCTGGTACACCATCTTAAGGTGAGACAAAATGTAGTTAACATATTTTAAGCGCACAGCTCCTACGTCTATACTGTACGAAGTCACCATTGCAAGAGAGAGATTCCGCTCCCTTCGCCTGGTACTGGGCAAAAGTTAGTGGGACAATTTCCGCGCGAGAATATAGTTCCTAACTATATTTAAGTTAACATTTTTTATTTATACAAACTATCCCTAAACAAATATACATAATTTAAATCAGTTGTTTTAGCGACTATTTATGTCTTCAGATTTTTTTATTATTAACATTAATTTTTTATCTTATTCTAACTCACACAAGACTCTGAAAGCATGTCGAGTCTGGAATCAACAGGACAGCGCCTGCTCACAAGCAAAGGGTTAAATACGATATTAATAACTCTTTACAATTTTTCTTTTTATTAGAGTATCTTATAACTAATTAATTACTGCTTCCTCTCATACTGAGTACATACAGGTATTTTATATTAATACAGTGAGATTTAAATGGCTTAAGAGCTCGCAACCTTAATTTTTTTTATTTTTTATTTTCTTGATTATTGGTACAATTTAAATCGTCGCAGCGTTAGTATTACACAATATTGCCGCACCTTCTCGACCTTTCCAGACGCGCCTTCCAGTTTATGGTGGAATGTTCTAGCGGCAGTTTAGTAACAGACTACGCCACGCAGCTGGGAAATTAATACAATATTCAGGTTTGAAACAGTGAGCGTTGATCGGCTATTTGGTGTCTGTTACCAGGGTTCTTGTTATTGGTGACTTGTATTATCGGGTGCAACACTATTACCTAGATGACGTCTAGTGTGTGTTGACGAATCAAAACTTGAAGCAATGTTGGATACGACATTTTATTGTAGACTTTGTTCAATTGAACTGTCGTTAAAGAGTACAAACAGCGATTTTTCTGTGTCCAATTATTAAGAAACACACACACACACACACTAATACCACTGTAGTATTGTAAACTATAACATTAAACAGCACTGCCGAGCTACAGAAAACGTCACAAACAACAAACTGTTAAGTTTTCAGCTTCAACCGACAATTGTTAGATCACGATGCTACCTAACTCGCATACTCACTTTTACAGGCCGAGTCGTCTCCTGGTACCTAAAGAACGCAACTCGATGTGCCCCGGGACCGTGGCATTAGTAGCCGGGATCTATATCCACTGGTCTACTGAGCCCCTTAGTGCCCTTAACATTTCTATTTTGTCTGGCAAAATTGCTGTTTTCATTTTCTCAAACTCTTCAAATACTTCTTTTCGTTTTGTGTTTAGACCTTGTATGTTCCAAGTTGCCAAGTTCATTATCCGTTTCCGTTGCTTTGGTTGTTTATTCCTAATTCTGTCCATATTCCGAGGCTTGTAACTGAGATCCTTAGTATATAAACGTTTTCCCAAGAGATGAGTTATTAGCCCATGGCCTCAACCCCCGACTTGGAGGACCAGGGACTCTTCTGTAGAGGTTACCATTCGTTAGCCGATTTGTTCCAGTTTTTAGGCGCCGGAAACCCGCCTTTTACCCACTTCCGTTATAATTATCGAAGTATAATTAGCGATGATGCAATATGGGATGAAGATATAGGCTAAGACATCGATTAGTTTTAGGAAAAAGCACCATGCGCCAATTAAACTCACTTTTATGGTCCACCAAAATCGGGCTAGCGACAAAGATCAATATTTATAAAGCCATCGTTGAACCAATTACCACCTGTGGGTCAGAATGTTGGACAATCAACGAAATGAACCGCAGGAAGATTTAAGCTGTAGAAATGGACCACCTTAGACGAGCTTCCAGAGTTTCTCGTCTGGGACGTGTAAGGAATGACGTAATAAGGGAAAGAACAAATAGAAAAGAAACTGTAATAGAAGATATAAAATGTAAACAGCTTTCCTGCTATGGACACCTAATGAGAATGAGTGAAGAAAGAATACCTGTGTGAAGAAAGAATATATAAAATTGCTGTTACTTGTGCAGCGTTTTCATTAACGTCTATTAATTTTTAATTTTAGTACAGTACTTTTAAAAATTTTACATGAAACTAAATCTTATTTCATGAAACTCAAAATGTAAACCTAATTATAATATAGTTTTATCAATGTATATTCACTTAATAGTTTCGTTTACTATAAACCTGTGTTTGTAATATTTTCTAAATTCCCTGATGTAAGTTTGTAAATATTTACAGTTATATTGTACACAATTTTCTAAATTAATGACGGTGTTTTTAAAACCAGTAATGCGTGATAAAAATAACTTTTAATAATATACATAACTGAACATTCCTACAATCTGTATTCGGCTATAATTTATAATTTCACGTTAGCTTAACAACCAAACAATTACAGAAAACAGTTACAAAGCTTAATGAGAGTAGTGCGGCTTTAGTTTGCTTTGCGTTATTACCCTTTTTTTCTCACTAATAAAACGCGTTAAATTAAAGTATCCAATATACTCTAGTAATTTGTACATTGTTAGTTATAAATTTATTTATTCTGCGTAAGACTGGTTTGCCGCAGTTTCTCTTTCCCAATTATTATACGTTTAATGTTCCACGAGAATCGCATTTTCAGTTTTCTTAAGTAGCAAGTTTTTTCTGTTGTTCTTGACAGCTGTTTCACTTCTGCGCTTCCCATCGTCGTCTGCGGTTTTTTGTAACTTAATATGCTAAACGTTTGCGTCTCGTCTTTACAGCAACTATTTCTTCAAGGGCTGCCAGCAGATTTTCCCTAATCCGTTTCTAATCCGCTGTTAACCAGACAAACTTCCGATTTGACACCCTATAAAAGTGCTCCATCTTTGCCGTTGTCATTCCTCTGTTCTGTTATATACAAAAATGTATTCAAGTTGTCTGCTTCATACTTTCATTCCGCTTCCGGTCCGATAACATTTATGTCACCCATCCGTTTTGCCTTTCTCCATCCATTGCGAGTCTTCTCTACTTACTGCCACGTCTTATATCCTGCACACCAGAGGCTTCTGTTGCATCAGTCACGACGTTCCAAGCCTCTCGACTCCATCTCTTTAAGTACGTCTTCTATCCAAGACGTCTTGGGTCTATTCCGTTTCCGTCGTTTTGGTGGGACCCAGTCTAGCATCTCTAGTCACAAGTGGGGTAAACAACTTTGATTATGCCACCTCAGAGTAGCCGCGCTTATCGGTTCGGTAGCTCTGAGTGGGGTTGTTCGACCCCATCGGGCGTTGGATGGAGCATTATTTTGGCCGCTTATGGGTCGGACTGGTCTGGGCAAACCAAATGTATCAATTTTTGTTCTTCTTCTGGTGTTTTTTCTACTATCTAGAAGTAATATCTCCAAGAGATTGATTTTGGAGGAAAACAGTAACAGAAATCAAAACCATGGTCTGAGTTTAAAAAACTTTATTTTTTAGGTCCTAAATCATATGCAAAGTTAAAAAAAAAATATTTTAAACCACGAGTAGAAACATTGGAAGCGTTAAAAGTAATACGGGGAAAGTGAAGACATTTTTTTTAGATTTTAGGGTACCAGGAATTTACACAACGTCTTGTGCTGAACCCATTAATTCTCTGCATTGAAAGTTTTTAATAAATTGCTGGAAACGTACAGCATATACAAAAAAGCATTTTTGGGAAATTTAAAAATTGGCAGTTACATTTAGGTGATAAGGAAAAATTGTTCAACATCCATCGTGTCAATGTAGACTATACATTTGTAAATCTCATTCCGTTTTCTGTGGTTCTGTATAAAATTTTATAAGTTTACGACAAACCAATCTGTTAAAGGACTGTTATATGAGCTCCGGCACCCTAATTCGTTCTGTTTTCTTTTTTACTAGCGTGTGTCAATGAAGAAATCCCTAATCAACCAGAAGACTTTGAGAATCGAATTTCTTTCTCTACAAAGTATTTTTAGAAAGTACCAATTTATAAGATATTGTTATAAGATTTTAATATATTGAGGTAATTTCATTGTAAAGAAAAAGTAATAAATTCTGTGACATTGAATGTCAAAATGTTATGTACTGGAGAAAAATAAATGAAAATGGTAAAAATGATGATGATGATTATTATCGTATTTCGTTTTATTTACATTAAGGGGATAAATATTTTTGACAATAAAAACACTGACAAAATGGGGTTGGAATTTTTTTTTTCAATTGCTATGTAAGCGTTAACAAACAAAAATGAAATTACTGTATTTTGTGCAAGTATTCTATAACCAAAGGTACTATATATTCCGGCCTCGTATCTATGTGATATCATACACAGATCTATCACGACAAAAGGTACCTGTGAACATGCATGTATAAACGTGTATTGCTGCAAGCACAGTCAACGGCAACGTATGAGTAACTAGTAGCGGCTTAACGGGCTTTTAACCAAAGGAAGGGTCAATATAGCTTACCTGCCTATAACCACCTTAGCCAACGTGCAGACAATAGGTTCTATGTACGCGATTAGTTGCCATCAACGTGAATGGCTGTAATATGCAACGTTTCAATCTGTAATACGTGTAATATAGGCCTACAGTGTGCACCAGATGAAATCAGTTAATAACGGAAGCAACAAAATTAAGGATTTACTTTCACTCATCGAAGGAAACTGGTGTAGACCTATACTGTCTGAGCCACAGAAATCGCTTCCTATTTTAAACGCAGTACATTTCCTAGTGAGGATATTCTGATATTAGATAGTTTTCATTTATCAGGGAGATAACGAAAATCCCTATTAATATACTATTTTTCGATTAGTGAACTAATAATTTTAGAGCAATTTATTGCGTATAAACGCTAACAATTTTAAACAATCGGAATTGTGTTAAAATTCCCTTTAGCTTGACACCCGGATGAATTATTATAGTTTCTTTAAGTTTGTAACCCCATTTTTGGCCTTATGATCAAAAAATGTTTAAAATTATAATAACTGTAAATTATATACAGAGTTTTCAAAATTCTCATTAATTTGATATTCTATATGGAATTCAAAAATTTCATCAAACATTTGCCCTAATTTTCGGGCTATGACGCCCCAAAATTTTGAAATTTATCAAAATTAACACTCAGATTTTAGTTTAAATTCTTTTTAATTTAATACGCTACAGGATTTTTTTGTGATTTTATCTAAATTTTCACACAGTTGTTTGGCCACAGGCATCAACAATTTTGAAATTTTTTTTTGAAAATGAATACTAAATTTAAATTTTTGTCAAATTTTTGCGTTAATTTGATGCCTCACATTGACTTTTGCGATTTTGTCTAAATTTTGTGCCTCCTATATTTTTTTTAGCCTCCCGCCTCCCCACATTTTTAAAAGATTTATTCTAAACAACAGAGTGATGTAGGATAAAAGTATGGACACACATACTAAGCTTTACAAAAAACGGTTGACGCTTTCATAAGGAATCCTGAAACATACCCTAAATACGACGAACGACTGGCAAATGCCAAATGATCGAGTTAAAACTGAGAATTTCCTTGACTCGTTCAATAACACTTGTTTTGTTCAAAAACTATGTTTTATTGATATAGTTGTCAACGCCAAACGTTTCGCCCATTTTCGAGTGATGGGATAGCCTCTGTGATAAGATATAAAAAAATAAGTACATATTAAATGATGTGTAGAACATAAACACAACAGTGAAGAAGAAAACAAGATGAAACACATACAAAAATATTTAAAAAATTGAAGGCGGTGCTTATTTTTACTTCTACCAGTGAAACCTGAATGATAACACGAAAAGAAAAGCGTCTAATTAAACAGCTGATGGCAAATAAAATGTTACCGGACCGGAAGAGGAATGAAGCCAAAGTGAATACATTTTTGTACATAACAGAACAGAGGAATGACAACGTCAAGGATGGAACACTTTTACAGGGTGTAAGCTCGGAAGTTTGTCGGGTTAACATACATACATACATATATACATACATACATAGATACATCCTTGGCTCTATAGCCCAGATCAAGTCTTCGCCTTCAAAAGAAATTGCCTCCACTTATTCCTGTCCTCAGCCATCCGCCACCAATTCACTGCGCCCAGCTTCCTCGGATCACTGCCGACCTGGTCCAACCATCTGTTCTTCGGTCTTCCAATCTTCCTTTTTTCCTATTGGCTTGTGTTTCATAATTCGTTTCGCTGTACGTTCGTCATCCATTCGCTGAACGTGTCCTGCCCACCTTAATCTATTAATTTTGGCAAATCGGACAACTGTAATTTCATTGTACTCAGCATATAATTCATTATTATTTCTCTTTCTCCAGACTCCGTCCTGTTGAATTGGCCCAAATATGTTATCGGACAAATGGCAAATAATGTTAAGATGTAATTGTGTCAAGCGAAAGATAAGTGAGTAGACGCTGAAAGAAAGATTGAGGCAACGTAGATTAGAGAATGGATTATTTTAAAGGACCGTATGTATGTGTTATACGTGCAGGTGGTTAAAGAACAGCTTACAGGAGAAGCAGGTAAAATTCAAATTTTTAGTTTCTGTATGTTATTATTGTCTTTTACTCTTTGAGCAATTTGATAATATACAATATATGTATACTATTTCCGTTCTTAGTTCAATCCTGATGTAAACAAACCCACGTGGCAAATCTGAAACGCTATTGGTAAGGGACGTTGACATTGTTCACACAGTAATGTATTACGCGCATGTGCAGAATGTCTGTATAGTCATGTGAGTGTTATCTTACCGCTTAAATCGGGGCACGTCGTTTTAAGATTTCCTTCTTATCACTGTATACTGGATCCTATTGAATTAATATGGAGCCAGTTGAAACGATGTATTGCCCGTCAAAACACAATATATATGAGCTGCCTGATATGAAACAATTGATAGAGAAAGTGGGTAAATGAAACGAGGGCGGAAAAGTGGTGTCATTGTATCCAGCATATAATCAAGGAAGAAGATAAGCTATCCCAACTGGCACACTACGGACGTCGGTGTGGACAGTCTTATCAATACTAAAGCTGACTCAAGTGATGATATAAGTTTTGACACAGATATGGACGGGATTGAATTACTCTCTAACAGCAACTGATAATATACAGTACACTGGTAACTATCACATCTTCTGTTTTCGTTTTAAATAAATTTTATTTTTTGTTTTGCTGCGATTTTTAAACGGTTAATAAAAAAAGCCATTAAGTGGTTTAATAAAACAGTTCGCTGTCGGTCTGACACAGTCACAGAAATTTTACTTTCGTCAGGACAACAACGTGTGTTTATGCAGTATCAATATTATATGTACCCTGTCTGTACTCTTTCTGTCAGAGTGACATACCTTCAATTCAAGCAGCAAATAGCGTTTCATATGTGCCAGGCCTGTTTGTTTATATCAGGATTAAACTAAGAACGGAAATAGTATATATATTTTCTAAATTGTAGAAATTACAGCGACTTTTTTTATGGTGACACGCTGTATTTTATTACAGGTGGTGTTTTTTCACTTGTATTTTTTTTTACTTTTACATTGTTGCCAGTATTACACTTTGTTTGGTTAGTATCACTGACAACGACTATAATCAATAAAGTTGTAGTTGCGAGAATTTTTTGTAGAGTTAAGTTACTAGAAAAACTATAATGTTTTTAACGGAAGGTAACTGTGTAATTGAATTGAAGTGTTTAGATGAACATCTCCAAAGAAAGTACATATTTCCTGATATAGCACTTGCTAAAACAGCTAGACAGAAACATAGGAACACTACAAAAAAAGAGAAGATAAAGATAATGAATTTCTTTACGAGAGTAGGTGAATATCCCTATAGACACTAGGAACCCCGTAGTTCCTAGTAGTGTGGGGCTGTAATCCACTAAAAATACCTCCCTCAATGCTACAACTGAGCGAGCTCATCCAGCAGCTGCTCCTTCATGTTTCCTTCACGAGTGATGAGATGAAGCCCAGTGGCTAATCTCAAAATAATTCTGTCTTCCTCTCACACAGAGTTTTATCTATACATATTAATTCCTTTCTATTGCGATACCAGATCATGTGGATTCTGTCTTTTGAGTTGCCTCAGGACGTGGGGAGCTTCTTCCACCACGTGTCGCATTATTGGATTATCGTGGATGTGTATCCTCTGATCATGTTTGTCTGGATATTTTGTTATTATTTCGCTGACATATTCTACATTGAGGTTTCCATGTAGATTGTCGTTCCTTGTATACCAAGGGCCATTCACTATACTTCTGAGTACTTTGTTCTGAAAGGTTTGTATTGTTACGACGATCGTCGTATGGTACAGTGGAAAACAAAATACAAGACACCAGTTACGTCACTAAACACCAGCTTTAATTATCACAATTAAACGGTTCGTAATTAACAACACAGCCCCTTACAACAAATCAAATAAAACTTGTTCACACGCAATAAAATGTCACCTAATATAAAACACAATGGTATTACAATTATACCGCCCGATTATAAAACACAACACTTCGCCACAATAACCACTTGAACGCACAGCGTAATCACATGTAATCCCCCGACAATTAACTGAACTAAGGCCGCTGACGCCTTGTACTTATACCCCGCTCACAGACCAGAACATTCCACAACTACGCGTTATATCTACACTACGACGTAATTAATTGGGGCCTTGACACAGTCAGCGAGGCTGGCGGTGTCTAGAAAAGTCTCGCAAGCGCATGTTGTAATCACGTACGCCAAAACGTTCAGCCGGATTCCAATGGATCGTTCGAGAAACACGTAGAGTTTTCTGTGATGTCGTAACAGTAACTTTTCTAAGCTTGTTTTCTGTGCACAGCCCCAAAGCTGAATTCTGTAATTCCACACAGGGTTCAGAACTTCTTTGTATAACAGCAGTTTGTTTTCAACTCTTAATTGCAAGTTTCTCCCTAACAGCCAGTACATTTTGCTGTATTTTATGTTAAGTTCCAGCTTCTTTTTTTTTTAAGTGTTCTTTCCATTTAAGCTTTATATCCAGCGTCATACCGAGATACTATGCTGTGTTAGCATATGGCACTTCCAGCCCATTAAAATAAACACTTACCGGATCTACTTTTCTGTTGGTGAAGTTGATATGAACTTATTTGGATTCATTAGGTTTGATTCTCAACTGCTTGGTCCATGCACAAGGATAATGATGAAGAAATTTTGTATAGACCATAAGCCATTATAGAGTTCTGAGTCTGTGTTGCTGCCGTAGAGTGAAAAAGTAATGTTTTGTGTAATGGAAATCTATGTAGTGTTGAATTATTAAACTTTTTGTATTCTTTTAAATTAGTGTCTTTTATTAGCTAGGTACACATATTTTGCAAACGGTTTCATAGTACAAACTTTTCAACATTTTTACACCTTTTTGTGCTTAAAGTGAGGAACCTATTATTATATTTCTATTTATTACATATAAAAAATTAATATTATCATATTTTAGTTCATTGTTTTATCTGATTAAAGATAAATCTGTGTTTTGCCATAACGGCAAAATGGGGTCTCGCCGATCGTCGTATGGTACAGTGGAAAACAAAATGAAGACACCAATTAAGTCAATGATCACCAATTTTAATTAATCTCACTTAACAATTTGAAATCAACAAGTTATTCAACAAGATTGTACTGTGCAATAATTTAGTTAGTCCACAAGCAATAATAATGTCAACTAATAGAGACACGGACAATAATCGCTTTTCACTAATAACCACTTGAAACGCACTGAGTAATCGCCGGACGTAAACTGAACTGACCGTCGTTGGATGCTTATATTTATACCCCGGTGAGACGCCAGAATAATCTGTCAATTTTTGGATGACGTGTTAAACAGGAGGTCTCGAACCCATTAGAAACAGTGTCGTGTCTGACCTTGAACACTGTGTGCGGGGACCGGTGCGGTCTGGAACAGCCTCGATTGTTGACACCTGATAAATGTCACGTAATTGTCTTTACTCACAAATTAGCAATACGTAAGCACACAAATTTTACAGCTGGGCTCTGCTGGGATAGCCGAGAAACACGTAGAATGGCACACTCCATTGTTCGAGAATGTTCCGTTGCGTGATAATATTTTATTTATTTTAAGTCTCCGTTAGAGAAACAGGAGTGTTTTAGTAGTCCTAAAAATTTCAAATAAATAGGTGCATTAGCTTTTATGTAAATGGTAAACAAAGTTATCAAATTTAGCATGGGAGAGACAGGCACTACGGTCTTCCCTTCAATGAAGAATAAAGTAAGATTACTGATACATTTTATGAAAGAAACATACGTTTTTTAAAAGAATTAAATGTTTCAATTGTATATATTTTATTACATTAAACTCACTGAGAAGAGAATGCATTGTTCTTGGTTTTACAATGTTAGTGTCAACAGATTTGATATGGGCGGAGCCCTATTTTACAATAAACTGACTCCATAGAAGCTATGAAAAATGGTAGAAAACTGCTGGCACTTAGGTTTTAGCACTAGTAAAATCTTATGGCACAAGGTTTTACTACTTCAAATAATGTTAGTACCGAACACAAAATATAATAATGTCTATTTTTATGAAGCAATCGAAATACACCTAGAGTAAAACGTTTTCGAGTTGAAACACTCAAACCTGGTTCTTAATCAGAGAATTTGTGACTCTAGTATAAAATGATTATTCTGTATGTTAGGCCTACTTACTGTGACACCGTTATTTTGGGAACACTTATTATTTGTTACGTCATTGTGTGTTTAGCAATAGACCTACTATATTTAAGGAATTATTGTACATAAGTCTTTATTGATGTGTTTGTTTATTTTTGGGTTCCTCCCAGAAATCGTCGCCGTCAGCCCCAAAGAAATAGAAATACCTAATTCCCATCTTTAAACATACCCCACCTGCCATCCTTCCTGATCACATAACATTTTAATTTTCCCTAATTACTTAAATGGTCTTTAGCCGTCTTCTTGTGTCCTCCGTCCTAACTTGACGCCTCTCTGTCGCCAACCTCCAGCTTTGACGATCTGCATTACTTATCCCTGTCTCGGCCGCCCTCATGTTTAAGCTTTATGGCACTTCCATCAGCCACTTTCATTACCTATTTGGCTACAGACTACAACTACACAAACGCACTACCAGAGTGCTTCCATCTTCTTCGCTTCCGGCCTATACTGGCGTGCGTCTCCTCGGGTTAAAGGGTTAAAGGGTACTTGATCCAGATCAGACTGAGTCTTGCCCTTTCGGGACAAGCCTTTCTCGAGAAAAAAAAATGTTTATTTAAATTGTAATTACAGTTTTTGATTTTTCACTTGGTGTCAATTATTGTTTCGATTATTCAGACACGATCTGGTTAAAATTAAATCTACGCTTCAGCTAAAATTAAAACCAATCACTGCGATCCAGAAAATACTGTTAAATTTATGAGTAACGAACTTTTACATAAACATCATCAACATCATATCCTTTACATAAACAATTTTCCATGTGCACTTCCATATGTTAGTAAGACCACAAGTATAAATATTATTGTATATTAAAAATCGTATTGTTATGACGGTCTAACCGATCGTCGTATGGTACAGTGGAAAATAAAATACAAGACACCAATGAAGTCACTAATAACCAGATTTAATTATTATCACAATGAATAAAATTGTAATCAACGATATAGTCTCTTACAACAATTCAAGTAAAATTTATCCATACGCAATAATAATGTCAATTATAAAGAATTCCGCACCAATTATAACACAACAGCACTTCGCTACAATATTTCTACAAACACTCTATCCGCGCTAAGAAAATCGCTCACTGTCCACCCATTCACAAACCCAGCCTTGGTTCCTTATATACGGAGCGCCCGTGTTCTACAATCTTTCCATTCTTACTTAATTGCTGACGCTAATCCGTATTTCAAGTCTATTCTTGAAAAATCTGGAACGTACTTGAACGCGACCTTGACTGAGACAACATCTGCTTGACCAGGTGGAGGGGACGGGTGTAAGGACGCGCTCGGTCGTTCTAGAGGGTTTTCGTTAACAGTATTTTTGAGTAAGGAAAATTTTGAGTTTTTCAGTGTTTAGTTTTTATAGCAGTAATGATATGATAAAATCAAAAAATTTCGGTTAAGGTTGGTTGCAAAATACAACACTCTGCATATTCAGTATAATACTAAACCATGTGTAATTTGGTTTTGTCTAATAGGTATGAGGATTTTCGTGTTTATCTTTAGTCCAAATGTTATTCCGTGCAAAAAGTTACAATTCTAGATAAGGTTTAGTTTTAAATAATTATATTTATATTGAATAATGTGTACTGTACTGTATTAATTGTAGTTAGTGTATAACCTCCTGCAATGAAGAGTCTCTATGTGCTCTATATGAGACGTTAACAAAATCATTTAACCAATATCGAGAAAAAATTAATGCCTACGTATCTAAATAGCAAGTACGCTTAGCTAATTGTTTATTATTGCGTGATGAATAAACAAAGCTTTGACCCAAATCCATATGATAAGCTATGGAATACTTTTATCTTGGACAGTACTAAACAAAAAAATTCCAGATTAGCGATTTTGAGTCTCACAGCTCACCATCCTCTCGGAAATAGCCAATAACCGATGAGTATATAGTGGAATCGGGAATAGGTGGGTATGGGCAGAATTCTCAATGGGTATGGGTGGGTATTGCAATTCTCTGAATTAAGTCCTTCATGAAAGGTATTTTTAGATCGGTATAAAGTGTTCGATTGCTGACGTACTATGGGCATCTACTAAAGCACCCAGCACTTGTGACTGAAATGTTTAGATTATTTTTAATTTAATGGGTTTGGCGCATATCCATAGGACCATATAGGTTTGAGCATCGTTTTTTAAAATAGCAGTTTGTTATTTAATAACAGCTAAGGCATTTGCCCAAGAAAATGTTACTTTATGATTAAATATCGGTATGGAGAACAATACATGACTTGCATGTTTTAAGATTTATATTTTAAATCATTTTGAAAATGAAATATTTCCATAGAAACTGCTTCTTTATACTTCAATCTTCAGCCTTAACCACAGTACTGTGGTCACTAACGTATACCACCTCACGTTAGCCCACTCGATTTTTACTAATGATGGCAGTGGATGGCACTGCCGAAACGTCTGGTTTGGCAGAAAACACTGGACGACGGCCAAACAGTCCGGGAAGGAATTTTAACAACAAACGACTTCATTATTTCCGATAACGTAGTACACATGACATATAAATAAAAATTATTCCATCCCCCTTTAACTACGTTTTTTATTAGAAAATTATCCCTACCCCTTCAAATAATCTTGTCATTTATTTCATCTACCTTTCTACAGTGGATTATTATGACCTTCTTTTCAGGATATTTTATTTATCGAACCTATGTACTTTACTTTTCTTAAAACTTAAAACGTTGCAGGTAAATTACCCCTCTCCCTTAACCGATCTTCACAAAGATCAATAGGCCTTAATTCCTCTACAACTCAGGCACATATGCAAAAAAGTATTTGATTCTGTTTGAATTTGCGGCAGTTATTATTTTCCATAGAAAAAATCACACACACACACACACACACACACACACACACACACACATTTCAGAAAACGACTTTTCTTCATGTTTTGAGAGTAGTACAATCAGAATCAGTCCTTATCTGGAACACGATTTTTTGCCATAACCATATTTCCATTTTCTTACGGAATATGGAAGTAAAACTCACTAGCCCTGTGCACTTAAGTTAATAAAATTAAAATTAAAGCAATGAGTAATAGATAAGTAAAGTTTAATATAACACAGAAAACAAAATAAACAAAATTTTCAAAGACTATGTGACAGTAATTTTTAAACTATATTTTTTATAGTCACAAAATAGAATATGAAACAATATGTTTAATATTTATTCGTTTGTAGCACAACAAGCACTGAACTATTGAACAAAAAAGAGATTTAAAGTTTCAAAAATAAACTGGCTGTGTACATATGTGATAACCTTTCTTGTAAGATGGTATTTATTCGATATTTCCGATTAAATCATAAGGATCGTTATTCTGAATTTAAAAAAAATCACACTTGGAGTTTCACAAAGCTGTATATGAATGATATAGGAATCTGTGAAGAGCCAGTAATTGATCCTCTTGCTGATGACACTGTCACCATTGCAGAACGTGACCGCGTTGAAGAAGCAACTGGGAAACTATAATCTGCCACTAACAAAACGTAAATTCTTGGTCTCAAATATGGCCAATAAAACTAAATGAACACAAGCTAGTGCATGTTAATTTTAGCAATAGGAAAATTAATTACCTCCCTGTGGTTATCAACCAACAAGTAATACTACATGAAAACAATGAAAACTCCTTACCCATGACATTAGATGCCAAGTTATGGGTAAGTAGTATGCTGAGAGGTATGCGTAAGGAAGAAAAGAACTTATCTTAAGCAGAAATTAAGGAAAATTTACTGGCTCCTCGGGTGACATTCTGAATTGTCTGTACATAATAAACGCTTGATACAGAAACAAATCCATAAAACTGTCTGGTCATATGGTGTGCAACTATGGGGGTGCACGAACAAAAGTAACAGGAAAATTGTCCAGCATTTCAAGGCAAAGTACTAAGGTGTATTGTTAACGCTCACATGGCACATCCACAGGGATTTAACAATTTTTTCGGTCGAAGACGAAGTTCAGCTATTTGCCAAAAAGCATGAGAACCGTCTGCATAAACACCAGTGGCTGATCCCGGCCCAAGTGGGCCGAAACAGTTTAAGAAAAGTAACGTCCCGCAAGTGCGGACCGGAAGAGTTAATTTGTTCAGCCCGAGCGGGCGAAAATTATGTATCTTGCATTAAATATTTGTCTGCTGGTCTTCCATTATGATTGAAGATGTTGTGTAGGATGTATTAAATTACATTAAGAAATAAGAGAAGTGGACTGTATACGAATAGTTTTAATAATTTGAATGATCACATTACAGCTGTAATAAATTGAAAGAAGGCTGGCTAATGCTGCATATTGAATCAATAATTAATAAATTTAGTTAAGAATGAAGTTGTGGCGCTAGTTGGCCATGATAGAAAATAGTAAGGCCTAAGGCCTACATCTAATGTCGACACTAACTTGACGGAAAGGTCCGGCGAACCGAACGCCGAGATTACTGAATGTGGACTGGTCAAGTACGATTACGAGAACGTTGATGAGATATAAATCAGATTAGCCAACCTAGTAAAATAAAATTATCGCGCTACCGTCCATAAGCTGCCCGTCAAAAATCAAAAAGATTTTTTAATACATTCTTTAATAAATTATAATACATTTACAATTCAATTTGAAATAGTGGAGTTTTAATAATTAGAATCAGCTTCAAGGCTGAGTTGAAACTTGAGTTGAGATTAGATAACGGCAATCGGCCGCTAATTTGAGATAAGCATGCAGATAGGCGACTGTAGGCCAAGGTTTGGCAAACAGCTGTTTCATGTACCACTAAGTCTGGTTAACCAATATTACTGACACAAGTGCGCAGTACGTAACATTACAAAACATGAACGAAAAATACATAATATGCAAGTCATAGAGTTAGCTTAATGCTAGCTAAGGTCCGTAGACCTGTACAGAAGTTCATTACATGAATAAAATTGTTGTTGAACATGTTACAGTTGCATGTTTCATTGTATATTCAGGAGGGCGACATGTATCGACCTAAATACGCTATTCCTGAAGTTTCAGGAATTTACAATGTATGCCAACGTGTGAGCAAGCTAGATGCTGAATGTAGCCCAGATATGACGTGTATGTCATAATTTAAATAAAGAATTGTGCATGCTTACTTACAAAAATGAATAAAATATAATTACAATATAAATAAATTAGACAAGGCAGTTACACACGGTAGACGCTTACAATAGTTTACATCGACACAATTTATGTGAATACAACAATAATAATTTGCATAATTACAAGATAAATAATTGTAATGTCAGCCAACAATACAATACTGAAATTACAGAAACAATTTAACAATTTAAGACATTCACAAAATAGTACATATTTATCAGCAACAATATAAAGAAATGAATGCACGGTTACTTGACAGCAAACATGCGAATATTATGTAATAACATTAATAAATAAGACCACCCAAGACATGCAGTACACCCCATGAGATCAATGAAAGTGTGACATAGTATGCCACAAAACTTAACATACAATACAAATATTAAGATATCACCAGAACTGTGATACTCAGAAGCGTGCCATGACGCAAAATTGACAAAAATATTGTGACAATCCATCACAATCATGTTGACCAAATGGTCGTAATAAATAATAAGTCAATGGCGGAATAAAGCCGCATTGTGCTGTAACCATAGTGTCACATCTCGTCTCGCGCTGCAAATGAAATTTCAAACTCTTGATGCCGCTCTCCCAAAGGCCACCGAAATGAGGTGAGGAGGGCGGAATAAATGACCATGATATCCCCTGAGAGGATGTGAATGACTTGATCGAGGTGATGGCATCCTTATCGTGCCAAAAGTTGTAAATGTCATGTAAGATGGTGCGGGCCTTCCTGAAGTTCGTGCCGTTGTCGGAGTACAGTTGACTAGGTATACCCCGACGTGCCATAAAACGACGTAAAGCAGCTATAAATGCGCTGGCAGTAAGGTCGGACACCAATTCCAGGTGAATAGCCCTAGTTGCTAAGCAAACAAACAGAGACACGTACGCCTTAGTAAGAGTTCTAGACTTCTGCCCGCCATGACGAATCATGAAGAGACCACCATAATCAACCGCGCAAAATAGAAACGGCCTTGAAGGAGTGACTCTAGGGGATGGCAAGATGCCAAGCCTCTGAACCTGCTGTGTGGCGCTAAACCTGATGCACTTGAGACACTTACGAATAATGGAACGGATGACTAGCCGGGCATTAACAATCCACCAACGTTGACGCAGTGAATGATGCACGAGCTGCGCACCAGCATGAAGCAAACGAATGTGTTCGCGTTCGATGATAAGGCGTGTGACATGCGCCGATGGGGGTAGTACGATAGGATGTTTCGAGTCGTAAGATAACTGGGAATGCTGCAATCGCCCGCCCACGCGTATCACTCCAGTGTCGTCAAGAAACGGGTCGAGAGAGGCTAACTTGCTTCTGATGGAAACAGAAGATCCGTTCCGAAGACAACTAATTTCGCCTGGGAAGTGGGTCGATTGAGATTGCCTTATAAAGAAATTAAGAGACTGATGAATTTCCGCAGGGGTCAGATCGCCCGAAAGCCTGTCCGCAGATGAGTGCCTAATATTTCTGATGAAACGAAAACAGTAAGCGTATACACGTGTCAGCCGGTGTAACGAGGAAAAGTCCAACGATAAGTCAACAGCCAGGGTAGACATTAGCGAACGGTTATGTGTAGTTTTCTCTTCCGCGATGACTTCCGAAGATGATGGAGTGGCCGGTACGAAAGATGGGAAAGGATTAGACTCTGACGATTGAGACAGACAGCCAGGACCGTGCCACCAAAGCGAGCAATCGCGCAAAACGTCCGGGAGACACCCCCTAGAAATAATATCAGCAGGATTGCGTCGCGAATCAATGTGATGCCAGGTACAAGTTTGCGTGCGACGCTGAATTTCAGCAACCCTATTAGCGACGTATGTTTTCCAACGCGAAGACTGCGCATGAATCCAGTAAAGAGCCACCATAGAATCGGAATACAAATGTACATCCTCAATGAATGAATGAAGAGCAGGAATAATTTTAGACACAAGTCGCGATAATAACAAACAAGCGCAGAGCTCGATACGAGGTAATGACACTTGGCGCAAGGGAGCCACGCGAGATTTTGAACACAAAAGACGACAGGAAGCAGTAGCATCTTGATAAATGACTCGGACATACACACAACAGCCGAACCCTCTCTCGGAAGCATCCGAAAAACCATGCAACTGAACTGTAACCGCCTGATGGTTGCAACGAATAGATCGCGCGACCACTATTTTACCAATCAAACTTAATTTGTGACACAAAGAATGCCAATCCGACAGTGACTGACCGGAAAGCGGTTCATCCCAACTAAGCTTACAAAGCCAGAGTCGCTGCATGAAGTGTTTATACAAAAAGACAACTGGTCCGATTAAACCCAGTGGATCATATATTCCGGCGATTATTGAAAGAATTTGCCTCTTGGATATGCTATGAAGAACCGGAGATAGGTTGACATCAAACAAAAATGAATCAGCAGTGTTGTTCCAAAGAATGCCCAGGGTACGCACATTGTCCTGTTTATTTAGGGGTCGTGAAAGGTTGTGATGACTTGCGACCGCTGTGGGTTCATTTGATGCCCATTTGTGCAACGTGAAACCATATTGAGCAAGTAACGCACCTAGGTCGGATTTCAGATTAGTCAGATCGGGGATAGTGTCAGAACCGGTAAGTAGATCGTCTACATAAAAATCGTTAGTGATGGCTAAAGCCGCTTGGGGAAAGGAAGTTTGATTGTCTCTAGCAATTTGTAAAAGGCACCGTGTGGCCAAAAAGGAGGCGCTAGCCGTGCCGTAAGTTACTGTTCGCAGCGCGAAATTCTTAAGTGGTTCGAGGGGAGAGTCACGCCACAAAATACGCTGATAGTGACAGTCCTCTTCAGCAACGCGAATCTGACAATACATTTTTTCGATGTCAGCAATCAGGACATACTTATGTGTACGAAACCGCAACAGAATAGAGAAGAGATCTTGCTGAACATTGGGGCCTACCAATAATAGGTCATTTAACGAAAGGCCATTTGTAGTCTTGGAGGAACCATCAAAGACAACGCGCAATTTTGTGGTCAAGCTAGAATGTTTAAACACGGCATGGTGAGGCAAGTAATAAATATTTGACGATCCTAAATTGATAGCGCCATGATCAATGGGTGTCATGTGCCCAAGCTTCATGTATTCCCCGATAAAGTCTGCGTAGTCGCGAGCGAGCTTGGGATCGCGCCTGAATCGACGCTCCAAGTTTAAAAACCTTGATTCGGCACTTGTGTAGGATTCCCCTAAGTGAGGATTATCAGACTTGAATGGGAGCGACACTATAAATCTACCCTCGTGGTTGCGCTGAGTGTAGCGCATAAAATGCTCTTCGCAAGCCGACTCGCCATTAGGGGTATCGCCGGGGATCGTTTCTGCCTCCCAAAATCTCTCAAGAGATTGCAGGATTTGGCTGTCATTGTTCCTTGCCAAGAACGAAACAGCAGGACCCTGGGTGTGGCAGTGCTTGGGCAGATTGCCGGCCAAAATGTAACCCAGTTTTGTCTCCTGAATGATAGGGAAGTTGGGTCCGCGTGTGTACTTATTAGCTAATATTAAATCTAGATAAAATTGAGCCCCCAATAGTATGTCGATCTGTGAAGATATATTAAAATCTGGGTCGGCGAGAAAAATTTTATTTGGAATGTGGAACCGGTTGATGTCAAACGATATTGAAGGCAGATTATGAGTTAAGTTAGATAAGACGGCAAATTTGGCCTCGAAACTATGTCTCTGATAGCGAGACATAATACGCATAGAAACAATGTCAGTAGCGCAACACGCTGTGTTGCTTATTCCTGTAATCGGAATATTAGATCGGGTTAGTTTGAGGTGCAATCTTTTCGCAAATGATTTCGTACAAAAATTGATCTGACACCCGGCGTCAAGAAGTGCGCGCGCCTTATGCCTATTGCCAGCCTCATCAATGACATATACAACTGCAGTGGATAAAAGTACATTGTTTTTACACTGTAATTTAAATGAGCAGTAGTTACTGCTGGCAGCTGCTGATTTCGGCACGTAATTAGCGTGCAGCAAGGTGTGGTGAGCCTTTGAACAAATTTTACAAACCTGTTTACTTTTACAATTTGTTATCAAATGACCTGCTCTAAGGCAGTTAATACAACATTTATGGTTTGCCACCAATTGCCCCCGCTCAGCGGCACTTAATATGCGAAAATTATTACACATGTAAAGCGGGTGATCAGATTTACAGCACACACATGAATAATGCCTTGCCGTAGCATGATAACTCTTAAAGGTACTGCTGCCAGCAGTATTTCTTAAACTACATTTCTCAAACTTATTGTTTGGTTTTACACTAGGTTTATTGAATTGCTGTCCGGGTTCAATTGGCATAGTATTTTCTAAAAGCTGTCGGCGCAAATTCAAAAAATGAGTAAAGTCTTGAAAACTAGGCAAGTTGTCAGGGTCTATAGACTCCTTCCAACGTTTTAAAGTGATAGGGTCAAGTTTAGTGGAAAGCAATTGTATAGTAATAAACTCAAATAGGTTTACAGACAGCTTCATTGCCGCCAGCGAATTAACAGAAGACGTTATAGTATTCGTAAACTCAGCCAAGCTTTGTACTGAGTCCTTTATTGTGGACTTAACCTGAAGTAGGTTCTGTACATAATATTTTGCTAATATAAATGGATTATTGTACCTATCGGACAGCAAGTTCAACGCTATTACATAATTCTCTTGACAAATTGGTAATGATTTAATTAAGTCTAATGGTTCACACTTCACCGATGAATGCAAGTAATGCAGTTTCTGTACTGGTGTTAAATCTGATCTTGAATGCACCAGATCATTAAAAATTGAATAGAAATGTTGCCACTCAAGTATGTTGCCTGAGAAGCAGGGCAAACTTATCGGTTTTAAATGCACAGGCGTCGACAGTACAGGAGGCACAGTCTGAGTATTAACAGTGTCAAGAAGTTGTAAAATGTTTGCCTCAGTTGAGTATATCATTTCCTCAACCTCGACTCGGTCTGCCTCAGCAGTGCTAACGTCTTTACTTATAAGCTCTATCTCAGACTGTACTTCGTCGTACTTCGAGGCTAAGCTCTTAAGACTTTCTAATCTCACAGTCAAAAAATGTTTTGTGGTTAAATTAATGTCAAATGAATTTACCGCGGATTGTATCCGCACTATCGCGGACTTTAATCCGCCTCTCTTTCTGGTCAGCACCTTGAGGCCTTCCTCAGACATTCTTTTACGCACCTTATTACTGTTGCTGGTGGTACCTGGTCAGCGACGTCCCGCAGCGTCGGCTCCTTGATGATGATGGTGAACAGCTGGCAAGATGACCACCTTGAGGCACTGCAGCCGGCAGGAACTTGCTATCACGTTGCCTGAAGACGACGAGCGAAATGGCGACGCAAATCACGCCACGGTCGCATTAGCTGACGTGCTAACCCGCCCGTGATGGCCAGAAAAAGATACAAAAGACATTAAGTGGAAATCCAGGTCCGGAGTGACCAAAAATATGGCTGATCCCGGCCCAAGTGGGCCGAAACAGTTTAAGAAAAGTAACGTCCCGCAAGTGCGGACCGGAAGAGTTAATTTGTTCAGCCCGAGCGGGCGAAAATTATGTATCTTGCATTAAATATTTGTCTGCTGGTCTTCCATTATGATTGAAGATGTTGTGTAGGATGTATTAAATTACATTAAGAAATAAGAGAATTGGACTGTATACGAATAGTTTTAATAATTTGAATGATCACATTACAGCTGTAATAAATTGAAATAAGGCTGGCTAATGCTGCATATTGAATCAATAATTAATAAATTTAGTTAAGAATGAAGTTGTGGCGCTAGTTGGCCATGATAGAAAATAGTAAGGCCTAAGGCCTACATCTAATGTCGACACTAACTTGACGGAAAGGTCCGGCGAACCGAACGCCGAGATTACTGAATGTGCACTGGTCAAGTACGATTACGCGAACGTTGATGAGATATAAATCAGATTAGCCAACCTAGTAAAATAAAATTATCGCGTTACCGTCCAACCAGAATGTCGAGATGCTGCAACTTCACTACAATACTGAACTTGTAAAAAAGCTGAACAGAATGACGCTATTTGACTTAGTGTGATATGTCAAGTCGCAGGCGTCACAAAAACATGTGATCAGTTTTAGATGAGTGCGCCTTAGACCGCTCGTTCTATACCTTGTCATCATTAAATAATTGATAAATTGATAATAGATATTAACCCAGTCTCAATAAATTAAGTGTGAAAAACAATAACACGATTCAATAAGAGATGCTTATAAAATAGCTGCTTAATACGAGCATTTATATCGGGTCATTGCAAATTTGACAGTATTTTCATGAAGAATTAAAATTACTGTTTGTGTGTACAGTGAATGTTGCCACGAGCGCAGACGACAGTTTGTGTAACCGTAGACAGTTTGTGTAACCGTAGCACTGCGTCTTCCCACAATACGACTTTGAACCATTTTTTGTTTAAAGTTTTGTTAGTTATAACGTGCGTGCGCATGATGATAGTCTATTGTTGACCTGCTCCTAATGTAAACAATTTTCACCAATTTATATGAAAAATGCCGTAAAGCTTTTCGGTTTGCTGTTTCGCGTCGCTAAATATAAGCGCAATGGTATTATAAAGCGAAGTTAATGTTTGTAATGTTCAGCTATTGAACTCTGCACCTTCCTACTTTCGATCGATGGGGTGGGAAGGCGTGCGCCCACCGAACTGGTTTTCAGTATATGCGCTCCCATAAATTCAAAGATTGCCTATAACTGGTGTAGAGTATACAGCCGAACGTTAGACATCGTTTAATACGAGATCACATAATTAAACTCCGTTTGTTTATCAAATTGTGTGGCCATAACAACATGACGCGTAATACCGAACGGTAAGCAAACGTTAGTTTGTTTCTGTTGGACAGTCGAAACATGGATCCTGCGGTTACCTCTCCCCACCACCTGCAAAATGAAAGTTGGAACCGTACTCTGAAGGTCGAAGGTCGTTCCTACCAATAACAGAAGGATCAAGAAAGGTTGTACGAGATCCCAAGTTATTGAGGGAACTTTGCCGGCCTGAGTACTGCGTTCTGGAAAGGCTCTCGCTTCGCGGACGTTTAGCAGACTAGCAGAAGATAGTATGCGTGTCCCCCCGTTACTCTGCCGAACCGACTCTGGGGAAGTGAGCCATCGTGCCGACAAGATAAATGTATGGATAGCTGGCTACCCAACACTGTGAATTATTAAGACATCATTAATGGCGTCCATGCTTGACCGGTTGTTTTAGTCGGTGCCGGATTAAGGAGAGGGATAGGCGGGCCATGCCCGACCATTTAAAAATTCTCATTTTTAAACAAATAAATAAAATTTTCCGAGCAAGCGAAATATTAAAAACCACACTGACAAGGAGAGTACCTGAAGTGAGGATCACGGATTTAAATGAAACTTGGGGACATGTTTAGGTACGTAAGGTTATGGTAGAAGCCAAAGTAGTAAAGTTTAACGCTCAAAATTTCCCCAGTTATAAGCTATCACAGTTGTTTTACGATGATTTTTTGATACGTCTCTTTAAAACTCAATGATTCAGATTCTAATTTGCTTAGAAATAGGCCTACTTGCTAAACACAAAATGAAAGTAGAAAAGATAAGCTTATTTGATTCTTGTCGAGTGTCAAAGTATTAATTCTACGCGAAGATATAAAGTCTACTTAATAAATATAAAATTTAAAACAATATGTGAGTGAAAAAAAAACGGTTTAAAAACAATATTTTCTTTATTATATTTATTAAATGATCGTCTGAATAAAGTAAAGTACTGTGCAAAACGCAAAAATTTCATACATGGGCCCCTGCTCTTAAATAGCCCCGGGCCCCCCATAGCCTTAAACCGGCCATAGTTTTAGTGGAAGAATTTTGCAAGAAAAGACTACAAAAATTGATACAGCCATATAACGAGTGCCTGTATGCGAGCGGTGAATGTATAAAAAAAGTAACACAGCTATGTATGTAACATTTGCATTATATTCAAGAGCAAATACGCATTTAAATTATAACCCAAATACAAATTTGCATTATATTTGTTCGAGAACAAACTGCGCAATTATTTCTCAACGCGTAATCCAGAAAGAAACAGATTTTTCTCGAATCTCACCAGAAGATAAATAAGCTACTAGCGGCCGGCCGACTTTAGTTTAGACCTGGCGATATTACAGTGCGGTGTGGAATGACTGTTATTGTGAGTTGCGGTTTAGTGTTTCTTAGTACTAAACTGGAATCAGATTAACATTTAGTGTGTGCGCTGGACAAACTTTAACTTGAAGAGAATTTGTATAAGAGTGTTTTTGTATATTACTGACTGTAATTAACGTTTTAGGCTAATTAGTGCATTCATCTAGCGTCAGTTATTATGTTTGCACTACAGAAAACGACAACTAGGCGACCGTGTTGTAATAGTACCTTTAGACGGTTGCTGACGTGGGTAAAACGTTCTCGACCTGACAAAGAAAACACAAGACTTGTGTAGTTTTTTAAAGCATAGACTTCTTTTAATTCACAACACTTATACCAATGATCTTCTAATATTTTTACCTGATGCATACGATAATTTCTATAAACGTCAAGGGTTTGTGTTACGTATGACCTTTCCAGTGAATCATTTCTACAAACTTGGAAACAGGAAAATTAGTGGGAACAAAGCCGGTACGATGAGTGTGGCAGCAATTCGGGTACCGTTAATATATATACCGTTAATAATATATTATAAATATCATTAACAGTTATTATTTTTAATATTGTTTTTATTAATTTGTTTTAATTAAAATTCATAATGGGCCGTGAAATAACATCAAAATTTATCGAAAAATATATTAAATAGATGTCTGTGGGACGTGTCCTATCAACGAGAACGTCTGGCACGCTGGACAAGTTGCACGACAGTATGGTGCGCACATCCATTGCCGACGTCGGGCGTGCTGGACAGCGGCGATGGTTACTGCGTGACTGGCTTAAAGGTTTGCGCCAGGTATGTTGTCTTTCACCCACGCTTTAAAAATTCTACTTGATGGCGATACAGTTTATTCATTCAGGTTTCCAGATGACCAATTTAATTTTTGCTCAAGATTTTGAAGACATAGAGTACATGACTAGAAAATTGATACAGGAATATCATAAATGTGGACTAAAGGTAAATATTAATAAAACAAAATACATGGCAATAGGTGATCTTCAGCAAGCCTTGATATTGGAGGAAGACATGGGGAAGATTTCATATACAGAGGAGTATAAGTATTTAAGGGTTAAAATTACGGCCAGTGGGAAGTAAGACAAAGAAATACAATCTAGAATTAATTTGGGAAAGAAGGCTATATCTACATTAAATGGAATCCTGTGGGATAAGCAAATTACAACAGAAACTATAACCAAAATATTCAAAACCATTGTTAGAAGTATCATGACTTACGGCTCCAGATGTTTGAACTACTAATAAACGCACAAGAAAAAAATTAATGACAGCAGGGATGGACTTTTGGAGCCGTTCGGCAAGAGTATCCAGACGTGAGAAAATTAGAAATGAAATCGTTAAGAACAGAATGAATGTGAAGAATTCAATTATTGATTTTATCCAAACAAAAAATTACAATGGCATGGACACACAAAAAGAATATCACAGGAAAGATTGTTAAGAAGAGTTATGGAATGGACCCCACCAGGAAGAAGGAAAACAGGAAGACCACCTATCATTTGGATAGAAGAAATTCCGACTATATTGAGGGAACGAGAAATTGAATAAGATCTTTCGATGGATAAGCAACAGTGGAAGAGGAGAATTCAATCACTTCTATAATCTTTGGTTCCGGAAAATGTGTAAACATTGTACAGCCGGAATAGTAATAATAAGCTGAAGATTAAATAAAAATTACCGAGTATCTGTAAGCTACATATAATGTTTAATATATTATTTTATTAAACACAGCTTAACTATGTTATTAAATATTTAATATTTCAATATTTCCAACCTGTAGTTTACATTAATATAAAATAATTATTATATGTTTGTAACTCTAAATAAAATTAAAATTAAATATTCGAAACCCAGATGTAAACTTTATTTTAACAGCATAACGTTTACAAACAATTATTAAAAGGATTCAAGTTAATAACAACAATTTTATACGAAATTAAAACAATTTTCAATACTTTCTTTATTGTCTCATTATACGTATTAACTATAAAGTCTCGTACTTCACGAGATGCATAATATATTTGAAGTACAAAAATTAAATATATTATATAGTTTTCGTAGACAGAATATAGGCAGAACATTTAGAATTTCCATTATATATCATGTGTAGTCATACAAATTTGACGTTTGTTTATTCAGACTGTATTGCTAAATTAATGTGCTTTTTGAATATCAGGTACAACATTTCATACATCATTTTCTAATTTACTTGTTCGCTTGCGCGCCCGTGCGATTCTGGTATTTCCCCGAATTTGCAGTTTGGAAAACTAATTTGTATGATGTCAGTAGTATGTCAGTTTCGCCGTGTCATGTCACGTGACGTGTTGCTAGTGTCTGTTCACTCCTGTGTCATGTTTTATGCGCTTGCATTTCATAAAACTCATTTTTTTGTAGTCTCGAAAAATTTCTATTTATCAAAAAACAACACGCGGGCGGCAATCAGCTGGACTGTGTTCAGTGTATGCATCGCTAAAGACACGAGACAACCTCAAAAAATTGTCGGGTTTGGTATAATTTTACAAACACTGTGTACAACATAAAGTTTTACATGATTTCCTTAAATGTAGTTTTGTTTGACAGTAACAAACATTATTTGCTAATACTGCCGAAGATAAAACTATAAGAGTCGGAAGCTTTTGATGTAACAACGTGGCATAACATCCTATACAGTATCCATAACATAATTTATGAATTTATCCACGTGGGGCTCGCCATTGCCACAATTTGTGTTCGTCAGGCTCAGATTATCGCCTTCAATATAGTCGACCCGTTGTGTCGTCGTCACACTGCTCTCGGTATACGAGGTTTGTCTAAAAAGTAATGAGACTGAATTTTTTCCCCAGGACGTGGCAACACTGTGAGACCAGCAATTCAACAGCTGATAGCTGTAACATTTGTTTACATTCGTAAAAATTTTCAGCTTCTTAACTTTAACAGATTTGGCTGTTCCATAGTTTTTGTGTTTATATTGTCTCATGTCACAAAAATGGAGCTTAGCAATATTGAGCAGCGTTAGGCAATCAAATATTCTGTCAAACTACAAGACAGTGTAGCAGTAACATTTAACAAGTTAAAACAAGCTTACGGTGATGAAGCCATGTCCCAGGCTCAGGTTTTTAGGTGGCACAAAGGATTTTTGGATGGCCGTAAAACCGTGGAGGATGAACACCGTTCTGGACGACCAAGCACAGCACGAGCTGACGAAAATGTGTTGAAAGTGACAGATCTCATCAAGTCTGATCATCGTTTGATCGTGACTTATGAACTAAATTTAAATCACCTCCAGTTCATGAAATTTTTACGCATGATTTGAACATGCGAAAAATTTGTGCAAAAAAGGTTCCAAAAAATCTCACTCAGGAACGACAACCGAAAAAATGTGTATCTTGACCTTCTTGAGCACATTGAAAATGACACAGACATTATAAAAAGTGTCATAACAGATGATTAATTGTGGATTTTTTGGTATGATCCAGAAACAAAACGGCAAAGTGAAGAGTGGCACACAAAAGACTCGCCACGCCCAAAAAAGCAAGAAAGAGCAAATCCAAGAACAAGTCAATGCTTCTTTTTTTTTCAACCTTCAAAGTATTGTGGATAAGGAATTTATGTCTCAAGGACAGAAAGTCAATCAAAACTAAATACCGTCATGTTCTTGAGAGACTCAGAAAAAGGGTCATTCGTGTCCGGCCAGAGATTGTGGATTTTTCTATGCTTCATCACGATAGCGCTCCATGTCACATCGCACTTTCTGTGAACGAGTAATCCTGTGGTACCCCAGCCCCCTTACTCCCCTGATCTTAGTCTATGTGGCTATTTCCTACTTCCAAAAATCAAAAACAAACTCAGGGGCCGCCATTTTGGAAGAGTGAAGATTCTGTACGCCCAAAAATTGTTATAGATGGTACTGTTCTGAAACAAGTTAGCAATTTTGAATACCTGGGTTACAATATGTCTTATAATGCAAGCAACAATGTTGTGAATAAGTTGCATTAGTAAAACTTATGTGCGGGACCATTAGGCGAACCGTTAAGTCAGCAAGTAAAGGAACACGCCTAAAATTCTACAAGGTGATGGCCCTTCCCACACTTCTTTATGGGTCAGAGAATTGGACTTTAACTGAAGGCCAGGCCAGACGCATCCAATCGGCTGAAATGAGATTTCTCAGGCACGTGGCAGGGTATACTCTCCATGATCATAGAAGAAACACAGACATACGGTAGGAACTGGATATTATGATTATACTCGGCAGGATTTCCCAGTATCGACTGAATTGTTGGGAACATCTTTGCCGAATGAATGACAGCCGCATCCCCAAACAACTATGGAACGGAGAAGCCGAAGGAACGGAGAAGTGTGGGACGTCCGAGGAAGCACTGGAGTGACCAGTTCTAGACTTTGCCTGTTTGAGACTAGAACAAACCATCCTTGGTTTAAACCTTGCAGATAATGATGAGGTGATGTTGATGACCCTTAGTATAGTAAAACAATCAGTTTAGAAGGCATTGTAGTCTAATCTTGGCCTTATCAACGTAAGCGAAACCTTTCCATTTTTCTGTCAATGATTTCTTTTATGCAATCATAGGCACAGTCTTTATAATGATAATTATTCATTAATTTCACGGATTATGGATATCTGTTATTGTGTAAATATAATTTAGACCTAATCCCAGTTAAGAAGCAGATAAAATAATTCCGCCCTCTCTCTCTCTCTCTCTCTCTCTCTCTCTCTCTCTCTCTCTCTCTCTCTCTCTCTCTCTCTCTCTGTCTCTCTCTCTCACTATATATATATATATATAATAACAACACAAATGTTTAATATAAATAATTATTATTACATATAATAATAATCCTACTTGTCCCTATACCCGAACAGCAACGTTTGCCGACGACAAAGCAATACTGGCTAGTCACTAGTCATGCAGATCCTGGTATTGCTGCGAGAATGCTTCAACAACCCTTGTATCAAATTCAACGTTGGACGAAATCATGGCGCATCCTGATCAATGAAATAAAGTCTGTCCATGTCACTTTCACTAAGTGCAGAGGAGCGTCACCTCAAGTCTCTTTTAATGGCCATTACCTACCACAAGCGGACAATGTTAAATATCTGGGCATTCATTTGGATAAAGGCTTGACATGGAAGACGCATATTTTCAACCAAAGAAAACAACTTGGCCATAAACTCAGCAAATACTATTGGCTGATTGGACGTAAATCACCTCTGTCCCTTAGCAACAAATTACTCCTTTACAAAGTGGCATTCAAACCAATCTGGACCTACGGCATTCAGCTGTGGGGGTCGGCATCAACGTCTAATATAGAGATTCTAGAACGATTCCAGGCAAAAGTTCTACGGGTTATAACAAATGCACCCTGGTTTATACCAAATAGAGAAATCCTCTGTGACTTAAAAGTGTCATCTGTTAAAGATGAAGTGAGTAAGTGCAGTGAAAAGTATTTAAGTAAACTAGAACTACACCCTAATATTCTTGCAATAAATTTGTTAGACAATAGTGAAGACACTCATAGACTAAAGAGACAAAAAATACTAGACCCACCATCTAGATTTAAGCACCCATAATCTTTGTGACTGTTGTTTCTTTTTGTAACCTACTTAAGGAATAACTGAGCTTGTTATCACAGGATAACAGCTCCACATGGTCAACACTTATTTTTTTTCTCATACAAAAGATTTGCTTATATTATGTTATTTTTATGTTATACTGATTGCAAATAGTTAAATAAATTTAATTAAAAAAAATTACATATAATATATTTTTCATTTAACACATCTTTATTTTTAGAGCACCCATTTAGCTACAAAAAAAATTAAATAGTCAAATGGTCCGGATCATGCCACACGTTCTTGGCGACAATTTATATAACAACACAAATTACCAATTTAAATGTAATTTAAATTGTGTAGCCCCATGCTTTTGGGAGACAATTTATACAACGGTATATCTTTGTGTTATATACAAATATACAATATATGCAATATACACAAATGTACAATATATACAACGGTATATACAAATTTATTTGTGTTTGAAGAGCCCCACGTTTTGGGACGTCAAAATTTTATAACACTACAAATTGCTATTTATTTAATGTAATTTAAATGTGTGTGAAAATGTGTGTTATATAACACAACAAATTCAATTTAATTTATTGAATTGATTTCATGGGTGTAATCGTAATAAGAAGATAATACGTTATTTAAGTTTAAAATTGTTCCATAATTTATTTATTAAACAAAATCTTTCATATCGCGTATTAAACATTGACTCATCATTATATCGTTTGTACGACGTTTTCGTACATAACTTATTGCTAACAAATTACATACACAAGTTATACACAAATCTTATTATCTAATTTTAATTACTTTAAAATATTTATTTTGCTTTCGGCTTACTCATTGTGTGCTCATCTTTTTGCAATTGCTGATTCATTAGCTTCAAAAATTAATTTACTTCTATTCAAATTTCTTTTATATTTCTTTGTTTTAATTTTCTACTGCATATGCATTCTCCTTTATCATCAGAGGCTTTACTAATTACGTTAATTCAAAATTTAAATATTTCTTTTATCATTTACGTTACTAATTACTAAATTTGATACAAGAAATATTATTCTAATTTTTATTCTGCTTTTACATTTATGTATAATTTATTTATTTTAATATTGGTTTAATGTCTTTCATTCCAACTGTAATTAGTGTCTTTCAAATGTTTATAATTACAATGGTTTTTTATCACCTCGTTTGACGTAGTTATTCATCTGCACGTCCTCCTTCTGGTCCTCTGGTCGTGTCCTCCGTGTCCTTCTGGTCCTCTGGTCGTGTTCTCCGTGTCCTTCTGTTCCTCTGGTCGTGTTCCATTGCATGTGCTGATTAACAGTCGTCTCGTCTCACGTCATATGCTGCCGGTGTGTCCATAGACCTCATCGTATGTATTCTGCGACTCTGGTTGGGCGTCTAGTTTGTCCTGTGACACTCACTATAGATGTGAATTGGCGTCGTCGACTGACATAGCCTCCTGCGGCAATGGTTGAATCGAGAAGAAGAAACTTTAATTATCGCGACCTGGTATTTATAGTCAGATCGTGCAAAAATTCCTGTCTGAACAATATTTGACCTGTCAGATTCTGTCGAGCGTCACTTTCCCCACTCTGGTTCAAGTCACAATTTTTGCCTATCTTCGCGAATTACGAAGTTTGTTTCACATCACTCGATGCTCAATCGATCACTAATTTTTATGTGATTACTATACGTAAATTTTACTTCTTTATGGTACTCACAAAAAGAGTTATTTTTTTTTACGTATAGTAATTGCACTTTTCGTCATATCGATACGGTTTTTAACACTTTATTTACATATAATTTCTATACACTTTGGTGTCTTTTGTTTTATCCTATCGTACATAGTTTTCTTATAATTAAAATAAACATACAACTATTTTACTTGAAAAGGGTTGGTTACATTTCAGGAACGGACAGGTTTCACACACACCAACAAAATACGCACGTACACAACGCTAGCGACAGGTGTGTCGAAAATGCATGTCCATGCATGAATTCTGCGCTCCCTATTTTTACTACGATCCAGCTTATGCAATCTGAATCATGTTTATTAATTTATATTTATTTATTTTATTATTTATTTCATTTATTTTGGCAATGCACAGTACCGTTAATTTTTGTACCGTTGCAATATATATATATATATATATATATATATATATATAGAGAGAGAGAGAGAGAGAGAGAGAGAGAGAGAGAGAGAGAGCTGTAGTAAATATAACACATCTCAACTCCCACGCGGTGACAGAGTCGGTAATCGTGGAATTAATGTGTCTGTTAGTTTGGAGATTAGCAGTTTTCTGTCAGCATCGCTTCTCTGTATAGTTGTTTCACACACACGCGCGCGGGCTTATACATTTTTATACATATATTCCACACACATACATAGTTTTATACATTTTCACCTCACTTTCTTTTATCGTTCTGGAAATAAATTCTTTCAACAATTTTATGCGTTAGATAACTAGCTGTTGTACAAATTAACTTTTGTATAAATTGTCACAGTAATTATTTATTGATATCAAAAGCAGAACTCGAAGTAAACGACATAAATAAAATTATTGCAATTTACAGACGATAATGGTGGGATCATCTGCAAAGTATGACAGAGGATCGATTGGCGGAAGAGGCACTGAACTATAATGCCATTGGTAGAAGAGACGTGCGTCGTCCGAGGATGAAATGGGTGCCGGAACAGGTTTATATAGCCTAATACTTGAAGAGGAGAAAAAAATAATATTATTTATAAACTATTTTGTTAGTAAAATAACAACAGAGTGATGTAATGTAAATACAGTATGGTGTAGTAGAAAATGTCGTGAATAAAGTACAACTATTCAATAATCGTGAGAATCGTCGATATTTACAAATATTTTTCACATTGTTAAAAATGACACCAAACCTGTTATGACAATCTGAGACTAGATTGGTACTGTTTAATCAATCTTCGACAGCAATGGAACAATAAACTATATGCAGGGTGATTTAAAATTGCACGGCAATCTCTCGGGAGATTACTTCTGTAGCTAAAAGTAAGCAAAAAAGTATGTGAACATAGGTTCGAAAATGGTTTGTTAGCGAGTTACGGCTAGCGAACCAGTTCACCCTGATTTCTGCTCCCATGGTAAAATGACGCCATACTGCAATTCTTAAGGTATAAAATGAAAGGTAATTTTTGTGGTTTCTTATGGCTTTTGATATGAAAAATTGAATAAAATAGGTCCCAGAGCTTTATCTTAATTAGTTTCCAAGAGAAACTGTGTAAAACACAAACCATTGAAATCGAAAACACACTTTTTTAGATTTAGAATAAAATAACTTCGTCAATTTGCCAATCAATAAATAAAAATGGTTAACTGACTGTGTAGAGAATTTAAATATGAGAACATTTATGTGTATAATGTATGTTAAAAATTAGTACAAATTTGAGAAATTTGACTTTAACTAAAAAAAAAACAGACCAAAATGCGCCAGAAAAGTGTTACAATGTTAATCAGAACAAAGATTTTCATAAACGTTTACACAATAAATGTAATTGTAAACAAATTTAAAAATTATATTATTGAATTTTTTTCTTTCAAATTATTAAATATCAAAATTGTTAAACTGATAAAGCTGCAAACGTTCGTTCAAAGCAGTTGTTTTTGTTGAACGCAGAATTCAACTCGGCGAATCAATGCTAGCCAGGCACGTCTTACAGCGTCAGGACTATTTTTAACAGTAGCTCCATATTCTATTATGCGATGTCTTGATTCTTCTTGTGTGCCAATACGAGCGGAATAAACTAACGACTTCATACAACCCCAAAGAAGAAATTCTGTCGGCGTGAGATCAGGAGATCGAGGTGGCCATTTTACCAGTCCGTTTCGACCATCCATCGCTTACGGAATGTATTATTTAAATAATGCTTTATCAAATCACGACAGTAGTGATCAGATGCACCGTCATTCAAAAACCACATCTGCACTCTATCTGCAAGTGAAATATCTTCCAAGAATTGCATCAGATGCGTTTGCAAAAAATGTAAGTATTGTCTTCCATTAAGCCTTGGTGGTAAGAAAAACGGGCCTAAGAGATTATCACCAAGAAGACCACACCACACATTAAATAACAAAATATGTTGGTCATGTCTTGTAGCAGTCTCATCTGGGTTTTCTTCTGCCCAAGTGTGGGTGTTTCGAAAGTTTACAATGCTATATCTTGTACATTGTAAGATTTTGTTGGTGCATTTTGCTCTGTTTAGTTTTTAGTTAAAGTCAAATTTCTCAAATTTGTACTTTTTTTAATAAACATTATACACATCAATTGTCTCATACTTAAATTCTCTACAAAGTTAGAAATGTTTATTTATTTATTGGCAAATTAACGAAATTATTTTATCCCAAATCTAAAAAAGTGTGTTTTTCGACTCCAATGTTTTGTGTTTTTCACGGTTTTTCTTAGATACTAATTGAGATACAGCTCTGGGACCTCTTTTTTTTAAATTTTTCATATCACAAACTATAATAAACCATCAAATTTACTCTTCACTTAATACCTCAAGAATTTCAGTATAATATCATTTTACCGTGGGAGGAGAAATCAGGGAGGATTGGTTCGAGAGCCGTAACTGGCTAATGAACCGTTTTCGGACCTATGTTTATATGAACTTTTTTTTCTTATTTTTAGCTATAGAATCAGTTCCCGAGAGATTGCCGTGCAATTTCGAATCGCCCTATATACCCAGTCTTGCAAATCATTCTGTCTGTTGCAATTAGATTATGGCAGTGTGAGTGCTGTTGACCGTATATGGTCCGTACTCACACACGCTACCTTCAGGAGGACACACACACACACACCGCTAAATAGTGACACATCAGGTGACGACATAGTAGTTTATTTAAAATGAAAGACAATACAGAAACAGAGACAACAATTGTATCAGTTATTACAAAAAGGTCATGTGAGTCACATTTTGTTATAAAATGAATTTTTTGAATGGAGTATTGTATTTTGCGTGTAGACACATCATTTTGTATGATAGCAGCATGAAGCTCATGTCCCTAAAGTGTGAATTGTGTATAAAAATAGAGTTAGGTTGAAAAGGTCATAAGTTCAGGACTGAGGACTTTTTTATACAAAATATCACAACTCTACTCATGGTAATTTCAAAATAAATTACAGGTACATATTGGAACGAATGGAACCACCTAGAACAGCGAGAGCGTCCTCCACCCGTTCCTCAGTCAAGGCCGTGCTTAAGTACGTTCCAGAGTACTGTGGAGGACACTTGTAATACGTAGTAGCTGGCACAGCACATTGAGGATGGAACATTTCTAGAAGACGTGCGCTACCCATAAAAAGCCATAGCAGCCGGCTTGTCAACCAGTAGACAGTGAGCGGTAGCGCGGATCGAGTGTTTTGTCGAAATATTGTGTGAAGTGTTATTGTGTTACTTAATTTGTGCGGAATTCTAATAGTTGACATTATTATTGCGTGTATATAAATTTAACTTAAATTACTGTACGAGACTAATCTTGTTGAATAACTTGTTAATTACAAATTATTAATTGTGATAATTACAGCTAGTTATTAATGACTGTATTGTGTTTTCCACTTACCATACGACAATTAGTGAGACAGTCGTAACAATATTAAAATTTCCTTCCCACAATAATATAAAACATAAAGCGACAATCAGGTTTATAACCTAAAATATTGTCTTTGGTTATAAGTATTCTTAACTATCTTTGCAATCAGTGATTTGATATTAGTTACAATTATTCAAGATGTTGGATTTTATCGTTTAATATATTGTTAATCGTGTTATTTGAATTAGCAGTCTCTGTAACTCCAACTTACACAGTACAATCAGAATCAGCCCTTATCACGAACACGATTTTTTCGTGATCACCATACTTCAACTTCCTTACGGAACGTGGAAGTAATATTAACAATTCAAATAGTAAAATTCTTTAAACTGATTTTCTTTCAACGTAATTTTTTTATTCTGCACAACTCAATGTACTTTTCAATTTTCAGTCCAGTGCACAGGAGCGCAGTGCTGTGACGGGAATTCTCCAGCAAAGTTTGTTTCGTTCAATTGTTATTGGATTTGTTAAATCAGCTCTGTTTTCGTTATTCATGTCAGAATGTATTCTCCGTCAAGACAGAGACGTGTGAACGAGATCTGTACTACAAATACGATTGTCGGATAAACATTGTTTGAAAATTCAACAATCACATGTAACGGACGTCTTAAATTTCATTAAAGCTAAAGTTGAAATTCATTGTTTTATACAAATGCAAATCACGTCAATATTATAGAAACTGTTAATTGTATTACAGCTTAACATAGAGAGTTTGGAAATATTTATGTCACATTTACGTAGGTTTTACTCACTTTTATCGTATTTACCATTTTATTCTGTAATAACTCTAGGGGTTGATACTAGATATAGAATATATGCAAGGACCAAAAACCACATCCTACAGACTATTTCCGAGCATCTTATTTTAGAAGAACAGAAAGGCTTCAGGGAGAGCAGATCTTGTAGAGACAATGATTTTTTTTTTATTGTTGTATCGGCCATCTGAGGACCACATGCCAATTTCAATTCTTTATTCAGTGTCCTTTTCTTTTTCTCCAACATTCTTTCATCTATTCACTATGTCTCCTCTTCCTGTCTTCAGTCTACTTTGAACCTCCGTTTTCTCCCTCCTACCCTGGACTTTTTGCGTTCCTGACACTTTTCCCCAAAAAACCTCTCTTTCAATTGCTTCTTCTGCGTTTATATTATTTTTCCTAAATCCTTTTTGGACTTCTTTAATCCAACTTGATGTTGACTCTTTCCCCACATATATTTGAAGATCTGCTTTGTTAACCTATTGTCATTCGTTCTATATAAATAATATTTTTTCTCATTGTTTTTGTTATATTTTATATACTTTGATATAAGACAATGTTTTTTTATGACAGAAAGTATTAAAAAGCATCGGCAGACATTAAAAAAACGTACGTAGCTTTCGTTGACATTGAGAAGGTCTTCGATAGAGTAGATAGAAATTTGTTGTTGCAAATATTAGAATAACGGGGATACTCTTAACAAATTATAAAAACTATACAAGGTTTATATAACGGAGTTACGGTGTTAGTCAAGGATCCAGTATATTGCCTACTCTTTATAACTTTTATATCGACGATGTGGTAAGGAAATGGAAGCATCTGGTAAACCCTGGTATTAAGTTATCACGAGACAGATATTTGAATGGGTTGTTGTTTGTTGCCGACCTGCTTGTACTTCAAAATATAAAATGTAAAATACAATATGAAGTATGCAATATGTAATTGCTTCTGCAATACAATATGAGTTTTTATTTTGAATACAATTTCTCAAAAGAAGCTCATTATCAAATATCTTTCACAATTTTCTTAACATTTTGACTTCCATCTTCCAGAGACCCATGGAGCCTATAAAGTTAAAATATTTTCATAGTAAACGAAATATGGGAATTTGGGTTAAATCCCCTTCAGACTGACAACCGTCTGGATTTTAAATTTTTTTCAAATTTTTGACTTATTTATAAAACTGTGGTACCCTAAAATTTATAAATTTTAAAAACTTAATACTGTATTCAGATTTTGTTTAAAATCATGTTTAATTTAATACTTCACATGGCATTGTGCGATTTTATGGAAATATTAAACGGACCGAAGAGGTTAAAAAATTTTTTAATTTTTAAAACAACCGTACATGTAGACTGATGTTAAAATTATATTTAATTTGATACCTCACATAAATTTTTGCGATTCTCACAATTTTAACCCCTTCATAATTTTGCATTCTGTCCCTTCTCATTTTGGGAGTCGATTACTCTAGAAAAAAACAATACGGTCTGTAGAGTTAAAGTATAGACATGCGTTGACAGGCTTTACGAAAATCGGTATTCAAATGCTGTCGTGACACATTCTCCAAACAGACAGACAGACAAATGCCAAATGGTCAAGGTTATTAAATTGATAACTGGCTTTGGTCATTCACTTACTATACCTAACAACTAATCTATAAATACAAAACTCAAAGTCTGAGGATTTGCTTCTTTGTATTGCATACAAATTGACACCGTTACACCGATTGCCACCAAATTTTGCACAGGTAAACTTTGACACACAAAAAAAACACTGTCTAACATGGAATTTAATGTTCTGCCCATTTTGCATATTTAGGCCCTTTTGTTTACGAGTATAAATATGTCAACAACACCATGGAGACCAGACTTAATTACCATAGTAACAAGTAAATAAACAAATGCTATTTAGCGGCATCGAAATTGTACATTTATCCGTTCCTGCAACACGTTTTCGATGTTTTTAATATGCGATTGTATCGATATATTACGTTGTGGAAAACAAGAAGTGTACAAATTTTAAATTGTCCTATTACTTAATTCAAACAAAAATACGTGTTGTTTTCATTTGTGGGGTTAGGTGACAACGGTTTTTGGTTTTTAGTTTTTTACGCGTATAAATATGTCAACAACACCATGGAGACCAGACTTAATTACCGTAGTAACAAGTAAATGAACAAATGCTATTTAGCGGCATCGCAACTGTACCTTTATCTGTTCCTGCAACACGTTTTCGATGTTTTTAATATGCGATAGTATCGATATATTACGTTGTGGAAAACAAGAAGTGTAGAAATTGTAAATTATCCTATTACTTAATTCAAACAAAAATACGTGTTGTTTTTTATTTATGGTGTTAGGTGACAACGGTTTTTGGTTTTTAGTTTTCTGCTAAAATAAATAAAAGCCATGGTTGTGGAAAACATAATGTTTAATGTGTATACACAAAGCTTATAACACAGTAACACTCAAACTAAAGAACCTAACGTTTTTGAGTTAACGGGTACTTGTTCAGCATACCCGAAATGATAGTAATTGGTAGTTTGTTATTTTGTTTACGTAAAGAAAAAGTATTCCCATTAATTTTATCATAACAAAGTAACTTAAAAATTGGAATTTTATTACTATTTTCACGATAATTGACTGCGTTGTAATTTATATTAGGTTTTTGCCGTTGTTGTAACAAAGGTGTGTATTTTCCTTTAAAATATTCATTTGTATTATAGTTTCCCAGAATTTCTGCATTATTTAGATAATTAACCTGTTATTATGTCTACGCCTTAATAATACCCTACACGCGAAAGACGCAAAAACCCGTTTTATCGATTGTAACCATAGTGAATTGTCTAGCCAGTAACACAAGAGAGAATATATTATTAAAGAAGAAAGATAGCTATATTCTGTCCAAAAAAAAACTGAATGCTTAGAAAACAAAACTGAGTAATTGACAAATAACTTTATAAATTAAATATATAGCTGATTTTTCAATTTCTCTTCGCTGTATTCATTTATTGGAGATTATGTCCTGAACAATATTAAGCTGAGCTACCTATATTAGAGAACCAATAATATTAAAGATATTTATTAAAGATATACGGTATTACGGAATTACGGGTTTGAGCCTGTAAATTGTCATAATTCAACGGGCACATCCAAAATGCTTCATGCCACAACCGACGCAACATGTTATGTCATTAACCAGATACTACAACTTGTTCTCCGAATACCAACCGTCCACAAACGAGGCAGGAAATATCACGCAAGTTTAGAAACGCACGCCAGTCCTCTTACCCAACCTCTTGAACAAGAACACCATAAAAAAATGACTGAAAAGAAACTGGCCGATAAACCTGAGACAGGGTAAAAGAGTTTCGTTTACTGAGAAAATGTCATCATACCGGAAGAGGAACTTAACGACTAGTTCGTCGACCAGCAAAATAGCTTATAATAATTATTGTAATTTCTGAATTCTATCGTGAATGAATTGACTTGAAAAACAGCATGGTAGACACGCGCATTCCTAAACAAGCGTTTGAATATAGGCCAGTGGGGACAAAATATCGTGGACAACCCTGGAAAAAGTGATCAAGAGAGTCTGTGAAGTCGTAGCAGGATATAGCCAAAGCCATCTAATGAAGAAGGAGAAGAAGAAGAAGAAGAAGAAGAAAATAACGATCCGTATTCCTCCCATAATGAATGCCCTCAGACGTCACACGAGTTTCATTGGTACTAAAAGTGCGAGTCTACTACACTACTTGTACTAAAGTACTTATTGCTAGACTATATAAAATATATTTCATCGCTTCAGGCAAGATGTAACATTGGGGCGGTACGCATTTATTCCTCGCCTTAGCTTAACTGCCTGGCTATAGTGTAGTCCTAGTGTTTATAGTGTAGTGATCATAGAGTAAATACGTATTTCCAGTATACGGCAAAGGCGTCTTTCTGTCGTTATTAACTTTCTGATTTATATTTACTTTAACGGCATTTATGACGTAACTACTATAGTCACATGTCCGCTCTCTATCAAATTATTATTTCAGTAGTAGGCTTATACTTATTTTTTCACTTTATTGTCACAGTCTATCGTGATGAAGGTAGTACCGTTAAAAGGTTATTTATATTGTGATTTCAGTGTTACTTATATTAGTACGACGGTCTCATTGATGGTAGAGTGGAAAACAAAATACAAGACACCAATAATCACTCACTAATAACCAGCTTTAATTATCACAATTAATAATTTGTAATCAACAAGATAGTCTCTTACAACAATTCAAGTAAAAATTTGTCCACACGCAATAATAATGTCAACTATAAAGAATTCCGCACTATAATACTTGTCTACAAACACTCGATCCGCGTTAAAGAAATCGCTCAACACCACTGAACTGACAAGCCGGCTGCTATTGCTTTTTGTAGGTACCGCACGCCTTCTAGAAAACTTCCATCCTCAATGTGCACGCCACTTAATGCCTATTCAAGTGGTTGTGTAGACTACTTTGGAACGTGTTTGAACGCGGCCTTGACTGAGGCAACACCTGCCACACTAGGCCGTTCGGCTATTCTAGGTGGTTACATTCGTTTCAATATAGAAACGATCTTAATGATCATCAACTAATAAGTATAAATAAAATATGCAAACAACAGAGAGAATTAACATGAATTACTTCCTTTTCTGCCAGTTTTTTTACCACCACATGTCTACCACTATGTGCTTGTTGTTACTTTGTAAACAGATTTATTTGTGAGTTTATGAGAAAGTAAATGTAAACAAAAGTATGGAAAGAGTTACTAATCAATGAGCGATTACAACATCGTGGAAAACTTTCTCTTATTTTGTGTCTCTCTGCTTTCTACGATTTCTCCTTCGTTCTGGTCCACCATTGATGCCGCACCGGTCGGGGCACTGTGTCAAGGCCAGACACGACACGGTTTCTAATGGATTCGAGAGCGCCTGTAAAAGGAATTTGTTTACCACGTCATTCAAAATGTGATAGATTATTCTGGCATCTCAGCGGGGTATAAATACAAGCATCCAGCGACGGTTAGTTCAGTTTATGTCGGGCGATTTACTCAGTGCATCTCAAGTGGTGTATTAATGAAAAGTGATTATTGTGCGGGACTCTATTAGTTGACAATGTTATTGGTGTGGAAAAATTATTTTGAAATATTGTACGAGTATAATCTTGGTGAATAACGTGTTGATTAGCCTACAAACTGTTAAATGTGATAAATTAAAGCTGGCAATTAGTAACTTAATTGGAGTCTGTATTTTGTTTTCCAGTGTGCCATACGACAATCAGTGACACCGTAGTAACAATATGAAAAAATTGGTATGTTTATGTCTACGTTTACATGCAAATCACATAATTTAATCCTTTCAAATTTCTAAAGTCGAATGTTCGTTAAGTGAGACGAAACTCTAGAAACCAATATTTTTGCAACTAAAGAATTTTCAAAACCCATTAAGTAAATCACATATAGGCCTATACGCTACTTTTGAAAAAATTCCAAGATTTAACACATTTTTTAACATTTATCTCATTGTGATTTCTAGTAACTAGAATAAATTAATAGATAAATTCTAGTAACGCTAATTCTGAAAATAATATACAGTATAATACATATAATTCATAACTTACTATACATACTACATAAATATATACATACATTCATATAATATATCTTTAAGTAAATTTATTTATAAATATGAAATGTAATATATATAATTATAATAATAACAATATATAATAAGATTCCTTCCTGCAATAATATATTGCCGGTTGATTGAAATACATAAGCTGTTTAAAATCAATTTAACAAACCGGTTAATTTTGCTGAGGTGGTTTAAACTTGTTTGTTACCAAGTTTCAGTATTGGTGAGAGTAAATTTATTCAACAACATGAATAAATTAGTCACAACTTCAAATTCATTAAAACTTGGTTTGATATAATGTGTTATAATTGTATGATACGTGTAATATTTGTAGCGTAAATATATTATAATTTTTTTATTGTTCGACTAAGCTTTTCGTCATTACTGACATCTTCAGGTCTTAAACAACACGACAGGTTGTTTAAGACCTGAAGATGTCAGTAATGACGAAAAGCTTAGTCGAACAATAAAAAAATTATAGCAGTTAGCAAATTCATAAAAGAAATAGTAAGGATGGCTGCTAATTTAAACAATACGAAGAGTAAATATATTAATCAAATTGGAAATATGAATCAAAGAGTTATATTATACTTGTCAATTTAACACTTCCCTGGCAACTTGTCATTATAACTTGAGACATTGTAACGTGTGAAAGCTTATACAAGTTTATCGCCATTCAAAATAAAAATTTTGACTAGCTGAAAACAAAGGAACACCCGGAAATGCAGATAATTATCAGTTATTATTACATTACTTGAATCATAAAACCAGCAAATTTTAAGGTGTATAGCGCATATTTTTATAACATAATTACAGCTACAAACAGAAAAGAAATTTGCCAATAACGTAAAATTAAAACAAAGTGTATCATTTTCATTGATCAGTTTATAGTGTCTGATGTTGCTGTTCAATTTCCAAACGCTTCCTCCATTACGCTCTATCGTGTAATATCTTCAAATAAATACACTTAAGTAGGTTTATTTTCACCTGACGCACGTTTCACAAAAATTATTCTGCATCTTCAGAGGTTTGTTTGAATTGCAATTGAATGTTTCGCCTATAATATAGTTAACGGATAATCGATTTTACTTCGATTCTATTTTAAATTGTTGTTTTAATCTTTATGTAGTCACCTATTTATTATATATTTAACGTTTAATTTTATTATTCTAATAAATGTATGATTATAAATAAATTGTCTTGTTTTGTTTTTCGTTGAATTTGTTCTTTAATTAGTAGATTATTATTATTTTGTTTGTAAATATTAAGATTTACCGAGATATTCAATATGTTACATTTTGTACATTTTTAATTTGACATTTTGAATAGCTGGAAATTTATGTTTATTATTTAAACAGTGTGTGGTTAAATTAGATTTGTAAATGTTAGGTTTTAAAAACGCGTTGCGATGTTGAATGTATCTCTCGGAGAGAAGAAGAATAACAGTTATCGAAGTAACAGGGACAAATGGATTTACCTCTTGGACGAGGTCAAGGGTACGGAGTCTAGGTAATAATGATTATTTTTATGTGTTAACATACTCGTTTATGACATAAAAACAATCTAAGATAAACGTCACTTTTACTTTTTTTATAGTTATTATTGTAAACTTTGCGGTACGTTTTACATTTTTTATCAAAAAATTATTAACATAAAATAACAGAAATCAATAATTTCTCGTAATCAAGATTGCAAAGGGAACGTCAGGAAAACTATAATATTAATTAAATATAATTAAATCACTACCGACTCGGAACACAAAGTTTGCATGGATAAAAACGTAATAGTCTTCCCTTATATATCCTGAACCAGTTTTTGCTTATTATAAGCTTTGTCAGAGCCTGTAACTGGTTCAGGCTATAAGGTAAAACTTTTACGTTTTTATCCGTACAAACTTTGTGTTCCGAGTCGGTAGTGATTTAATTATATTTAGTTAATCAACGGACACGTCATGGACAACGAAATCCAAGAATTAAAAAATTAATTATTACATTTTACCGTTTTTTAACGCAGTAGTTTAATTACAAAAACAAGAGCACAAGAAAAACATGATGTAATAGGGGAGGCGGCAGCTACAAGAACGGAAGGACGGACTCAGTTAATGTTACAGCGATCAGACAGCTTACTACACTCGAGAAAAGACAATGCTCTGTGAAGCAGGCAGTTTCCTTTGTTTTTTTTTTATGTGTCACGAACAGACAAAACATAAAACACACATACAAAAGCAAACATTTGACAAAAAAGAAAAGATGATATTCAAAGTAATTTTTTTTGGCACATTGAAAAAGTCTTTATATAAAATATGTTACAGAAACAATCTGGCTTCGACGAGGTCTATCACCATTATTATTCAATATACATTGAATGAAGGAGGAAACTTCGCCACTGCTGCTCTTAAGACCTGATGACTAAGGAAAAAGGTTGAACATTAAGGCTAATAAATGTTATAATAATAATATTATGTACAATTTACATAACAAAGGACATTAGGCTAGATTACGGATTACGAAAAAAGCTATATAAACAACTACGACAGGCCTTGGAAAATATAACAAGAATAACAAAAGCACAAAACGCACCGTATTTTCGGGTGTACAACGCGCCCTCATGTGCAACGCGCACCCTCATTTTATCGTAATGTTTCCCAGAAAAAATGTAATCCGTGTGTAACGCGCATCTGTATTTGCGATAAACAAATTTATTAGGACGTAGAAAATATATATTATTTGAATATTATACTGTGCAGAAAAAGTGTTTTAGGCCTGTACAAGATAATAGAATAAAATACTTACTTGCCTATTTTTTTTTTTTTTTTTTTGCCAACACAAAACAGAAGTATTGTTTAAATCATACAAAATTTTAAACAACTTAAATCTTCATAAAGCATAGTTTTTGTTTAGTTTGTTATGTTGTTAGTTTTTAACTAGCACATGACATTTTCATTTATTGACAGTCTTCGTCTATTTCAGAGGCAGCAGTATTGAATTACTCTCCTCTTCTCATTCTTCTGATGAACCTATGTTTGTTTGTTGTCTCCTTTTGATCTGACAGGCACAGATTTCGCACCATTTTCATTAATATTCGTGACTATTAACATGTCACACAAGACAAAACACTGGTCTGCATTCTCAATTCGAGACGAATCGAAATTTTTCGTATGAGTCCTTTGTACAATAAATCGGTGAAACTCGATAATTTTATTTTCCTAATCTTGAGGTAAGCGTTGAGCGAGAGTATTTTTTCGAATCGAAACACCGTGTCAGCAAAGAAATCGTACCGACCAACAAAGGCTGGGAGGAAATTGAGTATTGTCTATTTCAAGACGCTGAACTATTGTTAGCTTGAATCACCGTACCTTCCAGTAGCAACATCAAAAGACCCACTTTTATAAACTTGACTAGGTACTTTTCTACTTATGGAAATTTAGCTGTTTTACCAGAGAAAGAACGCTGATCACGAGTAGTAGAACGTAATTTTATTTGTTTTTTTTTATTTACGTATCGATTTTGCATATCAAATATACGCAATGCGGCGCGATTACAATTTTTGTGTGAATTTTATTACTGATAATTTCAACTGAGCCACAAATGACGATAGAGATGTAGTTGCACTCATTATCAGTATACAATGTTTTTTCACAACATCATTAATATCAGACTTTGTTTTTTTTAGAACACACGCAATCAGCCTTTCCTGAACAGTCATCTGAGCCGACCCAATGCATGAATTACCCCCACTTTTAAATATAGCTAAGTTATCTACAGAGAAGAGAGGGGAGACAACGCGATAACGTTCACTGTCTCACCTCCATATTATTTCAATCTCTGTCACACACATGCTACCATTGTTTCCGCCAGTCTTGTTGCAGCCGATGTTCACACTATGAAACACTGCACAATACTGTTCTGCACATGTGGGAAGTGAGTGAAAATTTGTTAGTCTCGCAACGAGGTGTTTGTCTACTGTGCATCGAGACCTTAGTGTTTAATTTACATCGTCCTGCCTCTAACAACAGACCAACGACAACAAATACATACAGTAACAGAATGCTGCAACAGAGTACCGTTATAAATGTACGTTGTGAACAAATAACTTTTTGGTAAGGAGTAAAAATTGCAAACCAAATTACCGGTAAATGTCACTTTATTCATTTAGACTCAAGCCTTCCAGTTTTAAGCAACATTGGCAACTGTGCACAGTCTGACCAAACATGTGCAAATATGCAATTTTGCGTGTAAATTATATTATTCGTGAATAATGCATACCCCCATTTTTGGGAAGAAAATCGAGATAAAAGTGCGCTTTATAGACGAGAAAATACGCACTTCATACATCAAAAAAATTTAATAATAATAATAATAATAATAATAATAATAATATTTATTACCAATTTTCCTTTACATATAATAAAAATTATACAATAAAGGACCTATAGGGGGCATAAATGCCCGTACATAGGTTGGTCCTTAGAATTAATATTTATATACTTAATACTAATTGTGAGTTTTACCTCACCGATCATAGTAATATATTAAAAATAAATTATTTTTCAATTTTAACAAAATTTTAGTTTGTACTATAATACAATTCAATAAATAAATGAAAACAAGAGAAAAAAAGGTCCATATCATAATAGACTGTTTTTTTGATTATTCAATAACAATGTTCCTAATTTTTTCTTTGATTTTTTTTTAAGCACTTTTATATTTACACTTAGATTTTTCAGTTCATTAGGTAATTCATTAAAATATTTTATGGCATAATACACATAGCTTCTTTGCCCAATACTTAATAGGTGTCGCGGCAATATAATATTTTTATACCGTGTGTTGATTCGATTTTGTAAAAACTCACTTTTTAGATCATTGTATTGATAAACTATAGAATTCACTACAAACACCTGTTTAATATTTAATGGTCTATTCGAATCTTGTTCATTGACTCCTATAATTTTAAGAATACATTTTTGCAGCCGATCCAATACGTCTAGAGATGATTTATATAGACCCCCCCAGCCTATGATAGCATACCCTGCCACACTATGGAATAGTCCATAGTATATTTGTATTAGTTGCTTTTTTGATAAAATTTGTTTAAGTCTGTAAAAAACGTAGACTAAGTATTTGGTTTTTTTTACAATGTTAGCCACATGTAAATCCCACTTCATGTTAAAGTCATATGTTATTCCTATATATTTACTAGTTTTAACTCTTTTCAATTTTTGACCATTTATCTTAATTTCAAAATCATGCGGAACAGAGTCTCTATAATTTCCAAAGGTGATAAAAGCAGACTTGCTTATGTTGAGTACTAGATTATTGTGATAGAGCCAAGAGTATATAATATCTAATTTAGTTGACATATCTGTTGCAAGTTCAGGCCATGCCTTTGCTTTCATTGGTACTGCTGTATCATCAGCATATGCTATTAATACATCTTGTAACACTAGTAAGTCATTGATATATAAAATAAACAATAAAGGTCCTAATATAGAGCCCTGGGGCACTCCAACATTTGTTTTAATAGGCTGGCTTCTAGTCCCATTCACCTTTACAACTTGTGTCCTGTCATGTAAATAACTGGCTTTCAGGGATAAGCTTACACCTCTTATTCCCATATTCTGTAATTTGGATATAAGTATGCCATGATCGACAGTGTCAAAAGCTTTGGAGTAGTCCAAAAAAGTTACAACAGTTGGTATGCTAATACTTAGATTTTCATAAATAAATTTGCTAAGTAGGGCTATAGCATCATCTGTACCTTTCTTCTTGAGAAAGCCAAATTGTTTAGCACTTAACAGGTTATGTTTCTTTACAAATTTAAATAATCTGGTAAAAATAATTTTTTCAAAAATCTTAGCTAAATTTGATATCAGTGCAATCGGTCGATAATTGTTAACCAAACTTTTTACACCTTCCTTATACATAGGACAAATTACAGCTTTCTTAAATTGATATGGACATGTACCTTGTATCATAGCAGTATTAATAATGTGAGTCAAAGCAGGAGTTATGAACGGAGCAGCTAGCTTAACTGTATAGGCATGAATTTCATCACACCCACCAGGTTTATTTTTGAGTTCACGAATAGTTTGGTAAATTTCTGACTCATTTGTTGGTGTTAGAAACATAGTATGCTGATTAATTGATATATCTGGTATTTCATGCTGCAGAATAGGAGGAGTCGCACTTTCATTCAGCCTAGATACTATTGTGCTGAAAAATTCATTAAAATAATTAGCCTTTGTCCAGTCATTGCTGTTAAGTTTATTATTAATCAAAATGTCATTTATTTGTCTATTTTTTGAATTACGATCCAATTTTAGATGAACATATCTCCACATTTTTTTAGAATCAGCGTTTTGTAGTTGTTTTTCTTCATGCCTATTTTTAGCAGTCCTAAGTAATGATTTAAGTCGTTTTTCGTAATTTAAGTACAGCTCTTTTTTTAGCAAGTCGTCTTGACTATTCTTCCAGGCTTTATATAATTTGTTTTTGTTATTAGCTGAATTAATGAGAGCAGGTGTAATCCAGGTCTTTCTTGGTTTTTGAATTTTTGGCCTAGTTTTGTGTGAAAGTTCATTGATAGTTTGAATCTTGTTTATTAACAATTCTAATGCTTCATTGTTATTTGGTGTATTACAGACTTGTTGCCATTGTTCTGAAGCACACAGCTCCAAAAATCTTTTTTTGTTTATTTCAAAAGATACTGTAAGTTTGCATTTTATGTTGTTTCCATGTAGTGATATTAAAACGGGGTAGTGGTCTGTGATTGAGTCAATTAATTTACCAGATTTTGCTGTGTATATTCCTTTCATGAAAATATGGTCAATGCAAGTTCCATCTTTATAATTCTTTATAGAATGAGTACAAGTATTTATCATCGATTCATAACCATTTTGCAGTAATTGGTAGAAATAATCCTCAGTTTTTTCATTAAACTCAATGAGATCTAAGTTAACATCACCCAAAATCATGTGGTTTGCAACAGTTTTGTTACTTAAGATAAATTTTTCATGATTTTTAATGAATTTGTCAATCTGATAATCATGACAACGATATAGTCCAGAAATTTTGAAAATACTTTTATTTGTTAATTCTATGAGCAGACTAGTGATTTTTAAATCATTAAATTGTTCATTAATGGTTTGATACTGTAGGTTACTTTTTACATAAATAATCACTCCATCTGCTTTATTTATTCTGCTGTTATTTTTAAAATGTGTATAACCTGTTATATTTATAAGCTTAATATTATCCATGAGCCAAGCTTCAGTGCATATTATCACATCTGGTTTATGTTTAAAAGAACTTAACATAGTTTCAAGTTTTAAAATATTTTTCTGTATACTTCTGATGTTGACATGTAGGGTCAGAAGCTCAGAGTCACAAAAAATGGGGTTGAGATTTATCTCTTCTGTACTATTAAAAATTAATTCATCATTAAGGTTATATTCTTGTATTTCCTTAAAAAATTTATTTATAGGTTAGTTTTGATTTTTGATTTTTCCTTTTAAATACCAAATTTTATCTAATCAACTAGTTGTAGGCCTAACGTAATTAAATGGAGGTTCTGGTTTCCAGGGGTAGTTTGTATCACAAATATACTGCTCCCATCTTACTTTATAACTTTCACAGTTTTGAATATCATTTGCAGAATGATCTATGGATCTTTTTTTAGTTAAGTATTTGTTAGCATTAATACAATTAATACATTTATTTATATCAGAGGTACATACTGTAGCATCATGGTTACCTGAACATTTGTAGCATGATTGTTGTCTTTTAAAAGTGCCTTTGGACTTTCTCAATGAATGGTTATACCCACAACAGTTTTTAGAACATTTGATATTAAAATTGTCATACACTCTGCAGTTTTCATATCCAATAAAATTAGATTTATTCTTCATTATCTTGGCATATGCATCAGAGGTTACTTCTGCTAGCGCAGCATAATTATTGTTTCTCTGTTTGTATTTGTGTACAATGTTTACACTATTTGATGGTAATTCATTTCTATGTAAGATATCGTTATCGAGTTCTACTTTATCGACATCTTCTGATATGTTTGTTTTATTTTTATTTGCGGATTTTTTTTTAACACATGCTTCAGCTGTCAATATTTCACTGTTTTCACTGTTTATAACCTTTAGTATTTTTTCAGAATCTTGCTCATTTATACACTTTAGAAAAACTGTACCATTATTGACTTTGTTAATTTTTAAAACTTTGGCATTAGTTTTGTTGAAATTTGCACTTTGATAATATTTAGGGCATCGCCTTTGAAATTTTCCTTTGGCTTTATTGTCAAACGAGCACATTCTTGCTTTTTAGGTAAATTTAGCACAGCATCAGCATACGAATTTTTAATGTCTACATAATTTTTTTCAACATTTACAGCAGATGATCTTAAGAAACTGTTATTTTCACGCAACTCATGGTTATGTTCACGTAGCTCATTATTTTGTTTCACTAATTCACTATTAATTTTTTTTTCATAGTTTAATTCTCTTATATAGTCCTGACAATCCTCACATTCAAAATTTTGTTCACACTTACGGTTTTTATTTTTTTCACTGGCAATTGATACGATAGATATTGCATCATCCTCATCTTTATCATCTGTATCCATATTATCACTTACACCATCTTGAGTCACACTTAGACCATTTTTAATATTTTCTAGATGTTTTTGAATAATTAACAATTTTTTTTGACATTACTATTTTCAATATCAGTATCCTGGTCACATGGTTGAATGTCAACAAAAGATAGGTTAAGATGTACAGGGCACACAATTATGTGTCTAGAGATAAAGAATCCTTTTCCTTCGTTCACTTCTCTTGTAAAATCAGACTTGCAGAAAACACTATCACATATTAAACAAGTAACAAGTCCAACTTTTCTATTTGGATGACAAATATGATTAATATGATCGGGTGGTATATCGCGCGCGTCTTTACTTGTCCACGCCATTACATTCTGTAATGTATAATGTACTTAATACATTTAATTACATTAAATACATACTGCGACAATACAAGCATATGCTGTAATGCGCATGTATGAAATAAAATAAATATTTAAATTAATTTTAGTAATATATAATAGACGAGCAGGTGTGAAATTGGAAGCTGGCTTATAAACAGGAATCAACAATTAACATCACGCGATTACCGCTGTAAGCGTGTACACAAGTAAATAGAGGTGTGCGTGAAGCCTGTTAGAGCCTGAAAGTTTGCAACCTCACCCCAAGTAAATGCTAAATTAAGATTGTATTCAATTTTAAGCAAACCATAAATGTTAGAAAGAGTGTAAAAACTTCTAAAAATGCGTAAAATCAGGCACATGTTGTAAGGGTACCTATGACACTACCTACACCAACGTACCAAAAATAATTTGAAAGCCACTACTATTAAGAATACCTACAAGGTCAAGCATACCACCATGGATAACAAAGAGAAAGTATCATAAGTTAAACCAAGTGAAATATAATAAAGAAGGAATTACTAGTAAATGTACGAATAAATAAAATAAAGAAGACTAACGACGAGACGACTTACATACCTTACCCAATAGATCAGTGAGACGGACACAATGGAAATAAGAAGAATCAGTGAGGAGAAAACAACAATAACTACTTCAAGAAAGAAAAAAGAACAAACAGTGGGAAGGAAACCCATGGAAGACAACACGGAGAAGAAACTTATCAAACAATGAGAAGGAAACAAGTGAAGACAACACCATGTATAAACTAATTAAGAGTGAGAGAGAGATCAGTGAAGAGAAGAAGAAAGATATCCAGATCAGACACCAAAAGGGAAATAAAATGAAACATAATGAACTAACATAAACCTATGAAAGAATTATTATAAAAGAAGAAAGAAGAAATGGAATAAACAACATGATATAAATCCCTAAGCTGTAAGGTAAAATCAACACTGACCCAAACTCATTTAATGAATACATTCCTTGTCCATGTAAAATAAACTGTAATCAATAAGGATTAATTATTATGCATCAAGAATAACAAAGAGAATGAATAGAAATAGGATAAGTTCTTACCTAAATGATGTGTAGACATAATAAGAAGACTATGTCCAAAATATAAATAACCAGATGTACAGTGGAATTGATGTTAGAAAAAACCACTAATTATCAGTAATTAAGACAATAAAAGATATACAAAAGGTACTCTAATAATTAACAACAAATGTACCAGCATTAAATGAAAGCAAATCAATCAAATATAATGCAGAAATACAAATCCAGCAGCAACCCATTACTGCTTACCTAGTATGTAACATAACCTAATCTGGGCAACCAGGTTTCACTAAAACTGAAGAAAAACAAAGCAAAAACAATATCAAACCAAAATGTATTATAATGTGAAGTAACTAGATGATATAAGGAACGTTTTTTATACAATAGATAATGTAATAAGTAAATATAAAAGCTGTATTAATGTAATTCAATATAACTATATGCTTGTTATAGCAAAGATGCCTGATGCAACAAAATTATGTTGTAAACTTATTATAAAAGAGTATGAAATCAACTAAAAACATTGAGTGAGGCAGAATACTATTCAATTGAGTAAATTTAAGAAGTATAACTACCTAAATACCAATAATAACAATAATAATAACAAAACTATGTTAACAACTTGCTGCATCTAATCTTAATGACATCGAAACCAAGGTAATAACCAGTATAAATGCAGAATGAACTACTGCACAATCAGAACAATGCTATCAAAACTATAATAAGAGTCATTTAAACAACAATGAGAATAAAATGAAAAGAGTACTAAACATGTAATAATGTAACTCCATGAAGTATAGTAAACATACTTAACAAACCATAGTTAAGATAATAAAACCAGGATATAAGGAAAAAGGACACTATCAGTAGTGACAACGACCAATGCAGTATGCATAGGCCACAGGAGAATGTAATTAAATGTTAATATTAGTATAATATAATTAATAAACAAAATGTATAACATTAGGCATAGGACTTGAACCTATGAAAATAGACATTGTGTAATTATTTGTAAATAATCTTAAGGGAAAAGTGAATAATATGATAAGAATACGTTATCACCATCAAAATATGGGATAAAAACAATGTATTTAAAGTATTTAATAGCTTAATGGACATTATGTGTTTATACCAAGTGCGATTTCAGCAACCCCAAATCTGAACTATATGATGAGGGTATGCAAAATACTCGTCATTAAAAAATATAAACGATAGGGATAGTAAAAATAACGTCAGTGCAGTTATAAATAAGATATTTGACTTATAAAAATAATTGAGAAGTGCTGAGCCCTTGCGCGTGGGTCGGTGAACCAGAAATTCGTAATCTTGGAACCAGCCTCCTGACGCGACTCTAAGCGTCTGTTGTAACGAAGCCCACCGAGTGTAAACGAATTAAAAACTATTAACCAATCAGAACCTATAAAAAATACGAAGTGAAGAATTCCGACAGAGGAACCAGAGACAGTTTTTCACCAGCAACGAGAGCGACTACACGCAAGTCGATCGTCCAGAAAAACGTGCTTTTGACAGCGAACAGCTGTAAACACACTCACTAACCTCAAACTTTGAGTGGAGGTTAGAACAACAGAAGAAGACAGTGCAGTATATTTTCAAGTGAACTAATACGGAGTGTATGCGTATAGGAGTGAGTGCAGTGCATTTATTAAAAATAATTAATTAATTAAAGAATATTAATTAATTGCAAAAGTTGTGAAAAAGTGTTAATTCTTCGAACGACCAGTTACGCAAGTATCAATACAAATAACAATTATACTATACTTGTCAAGTAATTAATAAGTTAAAGAACGCTAGTAGCTAATCGAATTAATTTCAATTAATCGATAAGTTGCCCGAATTCCAAAAGGAAGGGAACTTAGAAAAGTCAGATAAACAATGATAAAATTGAACGATTTCAATAACGACAAATTTAATTATTTGTATGATTCAAATGTATTAGCATAAGAAAAGACATTGAATGATCAATGAAGGGAAACTGAACCCTGACCATTAAGAATTTAAGAGTGTTTTATATTTTATATTAATAATCGAACTTAGAGTTACACAAGAGTGTTACCTAAATGTATCAAATGAATTTAATTTACCTGTGTTATGTACATCCAATCTAGGAGATTATTCAGAACCATGATACTGAATTTAAACAATTATTATCACATATTAAATCACTAATACAAAACTTAATAATAAAACCGAGCTTTCAACAATAATAATAAAACGAACAACTAGACGCTATTATAAATATATCAAACAAAACGGGAGAGACGATCACGGCGCATAATAAAGTGCAGTGCGAATTCTACGTAATTTGGACAATCAGTGCGAATTCTGTGCGATTTTTAAAACATAATAATTACACTAATGATGCGATCATTATGATAATTACACATCATGTGTGTAATTAAATTAGACAGTACTAGATCACCTTGAAATCCGCATTAAACAGTGCGATTGGCAAAAAAAGTGCGAATATGTGAAATGAGACGAGAGTGGGGGCACTCACGCCATGGACAGGTTTTGACATGCTTATTCCTGAGCCAACAGGTGTGGTTTTCTTGGTGAATATAAATACGAGCCCAGGAGAGCCAATCTCTCTTCTCAAACAGTCTTCAGTCGTGGCGGTACGCTATGTCCGTCTGAGACGCGAATTTTTAATTACTTTGGACAGAGTTAGACGCTATGTCTAACATCAAAAATGGTTTTATATCGTAACTGTAAAGTATTACGGGAAACGTTTTGATTTCAGGTAGTAATAAAAGATAATAAATAAAAAGTACCGTAAATAAAATCGTCGGACGTCTACGAGCAGTCTACAACTAAGAACATCAACTCTAGACAGATGGCGAGGGAACACCTAGCAGAGGAACGAGATACAGAGCACTAGAGACGGTTCTATCACAACAGCAACCGATCCAGAGTAAAACGGCATTACAGTCTACAGCAGCCGATGGACCATGAAGGATGAGAGACGGGAGAACGACCAGTGAAACCAGGAAAGACAAGAGGACATCCAGTAGGAGAGGACCGACAGATCACTGGAAGACATGGGACAATCTGCAGAATTTGAGGTGACGAAAAACCAATTTATAATTACCAAAGAATAAAGACATTGAAAGACATTAATTAAAACATTTTAAAACTAAAGAATAACTATCTATGTAGATAGAGATAAGAGAATGTAATTTACTTGTAATCAGAATTTTTTTAATTATTTTTCTTTAATGAATGAACAGTCAATGTAAAGATAATTTAAATCCTTGCTTAGAGTATTAAAAATTGATTTAATGATTACATTTTTTTATTGAAAGCACATAACGTAAAGTAATTGGAAATAATCAATTAGTTTTGTTAAAATGATTATAAAGCCGTAAAAGGTATTTCAATATATTGTATCCGGACACATCTGCATAGCATGGTCCTTCCGTCTTTCTTTGTACCATGATGTTATTTACGTTATCAGTTGAACACTTTAATTGCTGATTTATATCATCACTTCTTGTACGATAAAGTTATGTACTTATTATAATCATGTAATGTCTTCAAATAAGTACACTGCAAGTAGGTTTACTTTCATCTGACGCACGTTTCACATAAACCATTTTGTGTCTTCAAAAGTTTGTTTAAATTGTAATTGAGTGTTTCTCTGTCAACATAGTTAACGCATAATCGATTTTTCTTCGATTTTATTTTCCATTTTTTACATACTCAGCTATTTATTATATATTTAATGTTTTATTTCATTATTCTAATAAATATGATTTTAAATAAATCATCATATTCATTTTGTTACCTTTTTGTACCTTTTTAATTGATTTGACATTTTGAATGTCTGGAAATTTATGTTTATTATTTAAACAGTGTGCGGCTGAATTAGATTAGTAAATACGAGGTTTTAAAAACGCATTGTGATGTTGAATGAATCTCTCGGATAGTTTTCTTCTTCGTCCGATTATAATCACTATTATAATCACATAGTCATAATAATAATAAGAATAATAATAAAAATTATTATTATTATTATTATCATTATTATTATCTTAAGTTTATTTTCAACATCACAGTTATCAGTAGAAGATATTTCACATCAAAGATAGAGAAAACTGGACATACCTACTCCAGAGTTGTATTGCCATTTGTCTCAACTTTAGTTCTTACTGAGTGTTTCTCTACTTTTGTTTCATGTGGAGATATCAGTCTGTTTTCGTCTGCTACATTTTTCAAAAAGAACACCTCTTCTGATGTATAACAACGTCGCCAGTATATAAAATATTGGAAGTTGAATTTATAAAACAACAGAAGAAAAACAAAATTTGAATTTATAATATCCCAATAGTCTAAATAATTTCAATACAGCCCTACAGCACTGAACATACATTTATTTAAAACTATACAACTATAGATCGTATACAACTAAAGTATACCGTCTATTTTTGTACCGTAAAGTATTTTGTAGTAGAGTTAAGACTATAAAGTAACTTATCCACGAAATTAGTTTTCTAACTATTGTTAATAAACGTATACTCGGTAAAACACTTTCTGTGTAGAGATTTTTAAAGGTTAATAAAAACCTCAATGCTGCTTTCTTTTATTCTTTTATACATATTTTATCACAAAAAGAACACGAGAGATAAATACTGAGGAAACAAAGGTTGTCAAACTTTGCGCTGTTGTTTATGACAGATTTCTGATTTTCCCCGTCAAGGCGCCATATTTAAACGTCACTTTACTGACACCGTTAACTCAGAATGCAATTTTTAATTCAGCTTGATAAGTGACACGGAGTTTACATAGTTTTTATTTTATAAACCGATTTTGTAGTTTTTCCTATAGGACAAATGCTTTACTTTCCTGATACCTACACATTTCATTTTTTTATCGGCCATCTAAGGACCACATGCCAAATTCTATTCTTTATTCTTTGTTTTTTCTTTTTTCCGATATTCTTTCATATTTTCACTGTCTCTTCTTCGTTTATTTTATTATTCCCTCCAACACATTTCTTTATTTTTTGTAATACGCAAAATACTGTTGGAAAGTTATCTACTATTTTGCTCCGTTGAGTTGAAAAGTAACAAAAGTGCCTACGTGTCTCTCGTAGCCGTTCCAGAATTCCGTAACTCTCTGGATAATTCTATATGTCCCTACCAGATGTTTCCCGACCATTCTACTGGGATCCAGGCTCACTGTATCACTACTTCTATGGCCCCAAGAAAACTGAAGATGGGTACAGGCATAGATCCAAAGAAGAGGTGAACAGAGATCTGGAAACGGCTTTCCAAAGGAAAAGACTGAGATTCCTTGGACACATGGTTCGGATGGATCGGTCCAGATTAAATAAACAAACTTTTAAATATATTTGGCAACTTTCCAGTTTGAATGGATACACCAAACAACTCAAGGAGGAAATTATGTGACTCGGTATCTCTTTGAACGACTGTGTGGATAGAAATACATACAAAACCAAATTTAAAATCTTGAGGTTCTGCGCGGTGAGAAGAAGACGAGAACGGGGTGGACAGTTGAAAGAAAGGCGGCGCATAGTGTGCAAGTGAGGGCCTTCTGGCAGGAGAAGAAAAGAAAATTATATTCACGTGGTCCACGGCTGGCCTGTTTGTGTAAAAAAAAAGAACATTTACAGTTACGAAGAAAACAAAGGATACGATATACTGCCTCTGTAACAAAGCTGTTGTTAACCAACACATCTACTCTGCATATTCCTGTGACCTAAAAATTAACTAACAAACAACAGACTGTGTTCATTACAGACACGACAACGTTGGACAGTTCGTATTATCTGAACCTGAGAACGTTTGATTTGACATCTATTTTTACTAAAATATATCTATTCTTTTAGAGAAAACTAGGTTAACGAAGATTAAACCAAGAATAATTAAAATTGAGAAAACCTTTTTAGGTGTTCTTGGGAACTCAAACCCGTGTCTGACAGTACTATTGAATGCATAAATTCAAAACGTACTAATTTTGCTACCCTTCTTAATTATGATTCTTTTCTTACTTATTTTACAAAAAATTAATTATTAGATTATCTTCGTCTAATTATTTTTAAAACTTCTGAATTCATATTGTCTGGATGCGTGAAACGATTATTCACTTGTATAAAGTCCTCTAAATTTAATTAGTAAAATTGTGTTAGTGGTTATAATTACAAACAAAAATTACGCTCTAAGGCTTTCACGTCCGACTTTAATGTTATGAGAACTTCGGCTCGCTGGGCTGCAAGTCCGTGGTCCAATGTTGTTTGATGTGAACGTTTCGGCCGTGCCTTCGCGACCATCTTCAGTGAAGAAGGCTGCAAAATGGAATAAACATTTGACAACATCGTGCGAACACCAAACGTTTATGACAATAAGACAACAATTTCGTCCGGACACCAAAAGTTTATGACACCAACTTCGTGCGGACACCAAAAGTTTATAAATATGGATGTCCTACTCACAGCCAGTAGCCTTAACCACAGTTCAGTGGTCACTGACTGCGAAACCTTTGTCAGTTTTTTGCTGCCTTCTGCACTGAAGATGGACGTCGAACGCACGGTCGAAACGTTTGCACCACGGCCTTACAGCCCGGCAAGCCGAAGTTCTATAACATTACGCTGTTGCATACCGCATCGCATACCGCATTGCATACCGCATCGCATACCGCATTGCCTACCGCATCGCATTCCGCATTGCATACCGCATCGCATACCGCATTGCATACCGCATCGCATACCGCATTGCATACCGCATCGCATACCGCATCGCATACCGCATCGCATACCGCATCGGATACCGCATCGGATACCGCATCGCATACCGCATCGCATACAGCATCGCCTACCGCATCGCATACCGCATCGCATACCGCATCGCCTACCGCATCGCATACCGCATCGCATACGCATCGCATACCGCATCGCATACCGCATCGCATACCGCATTGCCTACCGCATTGCATACCGCATCGCATACCGCATTGCATACCGCATCGGATACCATCATTTGATTTGTTTTTGTAACAATTAAATTGACGTATTAAGTGGAGATCATCGTATTTAATGCAGCACGCATAGTCTATATAAAAATTTTGATAATGAAAATTTTTTGAGATGATCAGTTTTCCTTATGCGCTGTTTGGTATTTTGGGGCATGTGAAGTATATATGTTGTCGACTTCGACACTTCGTATCGACTCGCGCGCCCCTATCGACTGCTTTGCAATGCGCTCTTTACCAGTGAAATATTTCGTTACTTATTAATTCACGATCAGTACTAAGGCAATAAAGATGCCAAGCGACTACGGCTCACTCTGTGTGCGTGCTCTCGTTTGTGTGAATTGCATTTGGGGTGCCTAACCCCTAGATATTTCAACACAATGAGTCGATGCAGCGTTGAAGCCACGACAGTACAAAATATTCAACCAACTATGCTGATTAATCTGTCGAGGTTACCATGACGACGGCGAAGCTAAGACAAAACCGCATATCAGACGCCGGGCTGATGCTGTTCAGTTCATTGCACGTAGACAGACAGCTGTTAATTTGCACAGTGGTTTGCGAACTTACGAAATTAAACGTCGGGTTAGTTTCACTAAACCTTAAACTTCGGTATGTTTTAATTTTTGGTAAATTGCAGAAATTTAATTGGTTCATGAATTTAAAACGTCGTAATATGCTGCTACGACTTTTAATGATCGTCGTATGGTACAGTGGAAAACTAAATAAATTAGTGGAACAATTTAGTCACTAATCACCAGCTTTATTTGATCACAAATACAGTTTACAATCAACTTGTACAATAATCAGAGAAAAATTTGCCCTCACGCAATAATAATTTCAACTAATAGAGTCCCGCACAATTAAAATACAATAACACTTCGTCACAACACTTCGAACCTCACTTGAATAAATTGCCACTAAACCGCACTGAGTAATCGCTGACGTAAAACTAACTGACCGTCGCTGAATGCTTAGGCTATATTTATATCCCGCTGAGATGCTTTCTGGGTGACGTGAGCAGTGCAGACTATCTGGCCTTGAACACAGTGCTCCGACCGGTGTGGTCTGGAACAGGCTCGATTGTTTGACGCGTGATAAGTGTCACGTAATTGTCTTTCATATCAAAGTAGCAGCAATATGTACGCACACACACATTACAGCTGGGCTCTGGTGGGATAGCCAAGATACTTGTAGAACAACGTTCTCCGATGTTCTAGAACGTTCCGTATTGCGTAACAATATTTTGCAATCGATAATTATTGTTCTTTAAAGGAAACTGCATTAAAAGTGTGTTCAGACTTTTTGTAACGTATATGTGCAACGCAATGTTGAGATAAACTCCATTAACTCCTTCCGTTTGATTTCTTTGTAGGTTCTGAGCACATTAACTTCCACATTATAGGGTTTCAGCCTATTGTTGAGTAAGTTATGTGGCGGGACTGTCTCCTTACGGGCCGTGACTTCCGGTAATTTTTATTCATGGTTGTCTTCTCCTAGCCTTTGATGCCCCAACACCCAACTACAAGGAGCTAGCAAAATATAGACGTATAACAATAGGATGCAGTATTACAATAGACTAAATACAACTAGATTCACGTCTGTAGACAAGCCTATATTCATGATTCTATATTCCACAGATAAAACTATTCAAGAACACTTCCCTGTTTTGTAAACAACACAACATGAACATTTTCACTACAAAAACAAAGGTAGTAGCACTTCGAGAAAAAAGAATCAATAAGAAAAAAATAAAAATTATCAAATTGTATTGCAGTTGAGCCATTTTAACCGTTTGGAAATGATACTGGCTATGATAAGAATTATTATACTGAGTTAAGTTAGATAAGTTCCAGACGATCTGTGGGAGAATCAATCGTATTTTTAGAAACAATGTACTTCGAGATACAAAATTAAAGTTTCATAAAGTTATGGCTATCCTTTCAGTGTCCTATGGGTGTGAATTATGGACGACAACCAAGAAACAAGACAGTAAAATACAGGCCTCTGAAATAGTGTTCTTAAGAGGAGTTAAATGGTCTTTCTATTTAACACGATAATTTATGAGTTTCTCGTTTATTTAAAACATACTCAATTCCTTCCTGATATCATCATTCCTCTTGCCATGCATTACTGTATATGCTGCCACTAAACGCAAAACATTCATCTCTGCAGCCTGAACACATTTTCAATCATTTTTTATTAACGTCCAGACCTCACTATCATATATAGCATAGTAGGAACAGCCATTACTGTACAAAATTTCAATAACATATCCAATTGTAACTTTCTTTTGAGTTTCCTTACAATTGTACGACACATATTTCGAAATCCAGATCATAATTCAAATTATAACTCTACTTGATACTTTGTTATATCAGGATCGATAAAAGATTACAAGACCAGGCACAGATTAAGAGTCAACTATTCGGTCAAGCAGATATAATTAGAACTGCCATCTACAATGTCATCATTGTCATCTTTTTAACGGTTTTAGGCTTTAGCGGCCTGTTCCTATTCCACAGTCCACCTTTGCTTCGGCCTCTAGGATTGTAATCATTTGCTACCTTTGGTATTCTACTTTAGGATGTTTTCACATCGAGGAGTAGGGTATGCGGAACATAGAGCCGTTTGGACCAGAAACTCTACCTACTCAAGCCCGTCGTGCGTGGTGAAGAGCCACACGACGGATCTAGACCAGTGAAGGTCGATAAAAAATCTAACCGGAATAAGGTTGGTTGCCCTATACGGTGGTCTCAATCAACAATCACAATTCCAACAGTAGCCTCGGAAAGCAGGACAGATATAGTGATCTAAAATGTAAGACCTTCAAGACACAAGGTAACATAGTTAATCTAAAACCTTTTTATAAAAATGTACAACTGTTCAAAAAAAAAGGAGACACATTTTTTTAATAATCGTAACATACTTATTATTTGTATCGGTTAATAGGAATACAAAAGTAACGAAATTGTAGTAACAATTAAAATTATTTGTAAGTATAAAATTTGTCAGAAATCAGAAACAGACAAAGTTTTATAAAGATTGTTGCTAAACTACTTTAAGTGTAGTTTATTGGCAACTTTCAAAGCTGCCTACAACAGACATTAATTCAGGATGTTAGATGTTAACTCATGACAGGAGGTTGTTAAGTAGCCCGGACTAACTTTGTTTCTAAACTCTTCGTGTATGCGGAGGGAAGACGTATGTGTTTCTATAAAAACTATAAGACTTTGTGTGTCGTATAAATTAGTAACAGCAGAAGTAGTAGAGTTTATTACTGACATACCATCAACCATGTTGCTTACAACAGTAATCTGTGGGTGTGCAAACATAACGCATTAAGATGACTGGTTGATCAGCAGAATACTGATAGTGATGAAGTAATATAATTTTCTTTACAAAGCTATTCGTTAATACCCTTTTGTATTAATTATTTTTGTATGCAATGCTAATTTCACGCCAGTTAATTTTATTCCCGTAATTAAGCAACACGATTCTCAAATGTTGATAACGTGTATAGTAGACCTTCTCAAACGTATTGTAGACTTATAGAGAATTGTTAGCATACTCGATAAAGAAACGGAAGAGGGTTTAAATAAAAGAATATTGTTATTAATAATAAAACTTTTTGCAAGAATATATTTTGTAAATTAAATATGTTACGATAATAATCCAACTATTACCATCGGATATTACTTAATAAATTAATTATGAATGTATTAATATTAGCCTATAGATATTATTATTACTTATATTAATATTATAATATTATTAATATTATATATCATATATTATATCGGATGATGGATTATTATCTAAACATATATAACTTACAAAATAAAATATATTCTTGTAAACAGTTTTATTATTAATAATACTATAAAATTTATCGGCTTTCCGAACGAAATCACTCTCATGTGCGACACGTCTGTTAATCACAGACGGAGAAGTCTCTAATAATGGAAACCCAACCAACAGAAGTAACTGACTCAATCTTAACAACGGTGTTGCATTAATATCTGATGTGATGTCCTCTTCAGGTGTAACACAACCGCATCCTAATAATTTACACCTAACTACCAAAAAGGCGCAGTGAAGTTGTTGTCACAGGAGAAAGGCAACCTTTAGATTTCTATTAATTAAATTAAAATAAGAAAAACTCGTTATTCGCTGCTTATTTTGTGGTAAACAAGAAGGGTGAACTGTGTAGGCATTACACACTAACACTAGGAGGATTTGGTCGTCTCCTCTTGAAATACCGACAGATATTTTTATGGGTATTCAACCCCCTACAGTTTTGTTCATTATATCATAATCATTACAAACACGAGTTAGACTAATACATGACTCGAACGGCAACTGGGTACCCTCATTAACGTCAAGTCTACACTCTGTTTTTAATCTGGCACGTCGTCTTCAGATTACTGTTATAAACACGCGCCTGATGGATGTCATTGTCACTGTTCTCATCTGTACTCCCTCCAACACACGAGACACGTATATTCAACGTCTTTATCATGCATAGATTTATATCAACGAAAATTCAAGCGACGGAAAAAACGGACTCAATATTAACTGACTCAGCCGTGAAGCAAAATATTTACTGCTAACGTTTTTTATGAGCACAACTTTACTAGAAAATTCATATCAAAAAATTCTAGACAATTACTTTTCTCTTTTTTCTACTATTGTTTAATCATTTTCATAAATGGTCAAATTTTTCTTGTTATATATTTTATATTATTAATAATAAAACTTTTTACAAGAAAATAGTTTATTCTGTAAGTACATATATTTTGATATAAAATTTTGAATTCTTAAATTATAGATGATGATACTTTAATTACTATCGAAACGTATTGTTACGACGGTCTCCTTGATCGCCGTATGGTACAGTGGAAAACAAAATATAAGACACCAGTGAAATCACTAATCACCAGTTTTAATTATCACAATTAATAATTTGTAATCAACAAGTTATTGAACAAGATTAGGCTATACTCGACAATAATTCAAGTTACTCTGTCCACACAAATAATAATGTCAACTAATAGAGTCGCGTACAATAATCTATTTTTACTAATCCAACACTTGAGACGCACTGTGTAAATCGCCCGACATAAAGCCAACTGAGTAATAGCTGACGTAAGACTGACTCTAAGCGGCAGCTGTTGTTGTTTAAATAGCTAACACAAGTGTTCCAGAATAATCCATAATACGCGTCAACACTACTCGAAAACACTAGAAAGTAATTGATTTCGACCTAAGCAGAAACACGCACCGTTATGTTAGTTGAGAAGCTTGTCGAACAACACTATCGAGTGTACGAGATTGTTCCGTATTACGTAACACTGTCTACATATTAAGTGTCACGTACGCACACAAACATTACAGCTGGGCTCTTGTGGGGCAGCCGAGAAACATGTAGAACGTTCTCTAATGGCATAACATATTTACAAAATAAAATATATTCTTGCAAAAAGTTTTATTATTAATAATATATTATGTATAATCATAATATAATGATTTTATGCTGTTACGTAATCATACGTATAATCAATAAATTGTTTAAATTTACTTCAGGAAGTCACATTTTCAAACTAACATTTCTCGAATTTGGTTAATCGTGCTGATAAATATTGTGCGTATTTCAACAGTTAAAGATTATAATATGAAAACACGGTTAAAAATCTCTCGCTTGATATGCTATCCCGTATGATATTGCTACGCTGAGGATAAATAACATGTGTCGCTGCGTGACACTTGGCGTGCGTTGTGATTACGCAACAACGCTCTCGATTTATCCAGACACGTCTGTCGATTACTGCACCGGCATGCAGGCAATTACAGCACACCACCAGGCAAAGTATAAAACCACCACTTTGGAACCTGAGAATTCAGTATCCGAGCTGCGATATTAAGCCTGTGTCACACTATGCTACTTCACTAGTCGCTACTCGTGTAGCGGCTACTAACATAGATAGTAGCAGCGGCTAGCGCTCGCCGGCGAGTGAAAAATCAGTAGCTAGAGAAGTTGAACCTCTGGCGCTATTAAGTAGTCAGTAGCCGTCTTTGAGGTCACATGACTCATTAGCCGTTACCGAGTAGCACCCAGTGTGACAGTCCAGTAGCAGTAAAGTAGCGCGTCCTTTGTCACCACGTGGTGTTGTCTCGGCGTTTGTTGTGGTTTCGTTGTTGTTGGATTGTGCCTTTTGAGTGTTCCATTTACACAAGATAAACAAGTTCAACCATATATGTGAGACCATCGGGGGGAACTCTAAAATCAACGAACAAAGAAAAACGCCTGAAGTTCCAAAAGGTGATGGCCCTCCTCACACTTCTCTATGGATTTCAGAATTATACTTTAATTAAATCCTAGCCCAGTCGTATTTAACCGGTTGAAATAAGATTTCTCAGTCACGTTACAGGGTATGCTCTTCAAGATCGCAAAAGAAAAGTCGATTTACTACAGGAAATTAATATTATGAGTATACGCGATAAGATTACCCAGTACTGTGGTTGAAACATCTCTTAACCGAATGGATGAATGCCGCATCTCTAAAGAACTACTGAATTATAAGCAGAAAGGATGGAGAGGTGCGGAAGATCTGAAATGGGGTTTTAACTGGACAGCTTTAGTCTCTCTCCTAAGAACAAGAACAAACATTTTTGATTTAATCCTTGCTAAAAATGATGAAGTTATTCATAAAAAATTAAAACTATATAAATTGTAGATTGAATTTTGTTAATGGTTGTTGAACTTAAATGGATACAAAAACTTATCATATACTGAAATTTTATAAGAAACAGTACAGCACTGAAGTAACAAATTTCGTGTTATGTTCAATGCTTATAAACAAAATAGAAAAATAATCCCGTGTTCAATCACTAGAATGTACATTTAAATGCATGTACGTAGCTGTAGCTAATTCACTTTAGTACTAAATGGAAATAGTAACTTTAATGTACATAAAAAAGTTGCCTCTGCTTAGTGTTAAACGATTATAGACACAACAACTGACTAAACTTACTTAAAACTCTTTAAACTAATTTTAAAACACTTTAAGGTAATTAATTTTATTTTTACATGAGAATACACCACAGTGGTTACATTCGTTTAATTAGAAAATGCATTGTGCAGGTCAGTTTTACTTTGCACGGATGTCTACTGCATGTAATCATTAGATAAAACATTAGTTAGTCTATAAATGTCAACTATTCAACTTGATAAGTACACTTTTGTTTTATTCTGTGGTTACTTTAGCTTTTTAAATATCTGCATTCATGATAATGTATAATTCTATACGAAGTGTGCTATATACAGAAATACAAAATGCACTTCTTTATAGTACTTTTCAAGATCGGAAAAGAAATGTCTATGAACGGCGGGAAATGTCACCCATTTACGTCAAGTTCGTCAAGCGGAATCCCAAGTGTAGACAAACGAGAAAAAGAGACAGATGTTCCTATTAGCAATATCTGGGGAGTACTTGCAATCTTTCGGCTCCATCTTTGCTGCGAAGTGTAACCGATGAGGAGATTTCATTTGTAATAAAATTAGGAACAGTAGCTGAATGGAATTTTTACAAGTTTCCATGCCATTCGCAAGCAGTGCAGCGGTGTGTGAAGCTGGTGACAAAGTCCAGGGATGGGTTCATCAGAACGATGCTTCTTTCACAATCCATTACACGCCACGTTTTCCGCACAAATTGAAGTTTAAACTACCAAGTACCAAAAAGAATGAGTAAAATACTATTTACATAATGGAATAGCTCTTAACATTTATCATTAACTATTTTATGACAACATCTAAAATTTGCAATTTTAATGTAAAAAATGTGTTTTTCAGGTCCAATGCGCGATCAATAAAAGTTGAAATATCTATGCTTACTTAATTTATTTATCTTCCCTGTGGTATACTTTACTTATCTAAAGCCGTATCGTTTTAATTACATAGAAAGTTTTTTTTAATTACGAAAAATTGTTAAAATTTATCTGTTTTTATGATTTTCGGTGGTGATGCGCGACCGGAAGATATTAACCGATTTTTTATTTCTTTTTTTATTTTACTTATCTGCCCTAAGGACAAGTTTTCGGTATAGCGAATTGAAAAAAAATAAATTTTTTTCGGCCCACTCTAGACCACATAAATGGTAAAAAATATAGAAACTTGAAGCATAAAGTAATGAAAGATACATTACAAAAATTTGATAAAACTACGGCTATCCCGAGTTTAATATATGTCACTTAAACACGGATACCCACGCAACAAGAAAAAAAAGAACAGCAGAGATGAATATGTCAACAGAGGATTGCAGGTTGCACAAGGAGATGCGTTGAGGAAATCAGAAATCAGATAACAATTACACGTTGCGAAAATAAAGGGTATGAGAATAAACGAAAATAACATTTACAAAGAATTATGGCAAAGACTGCGAATAGATTCTTGGATTTCGTTGTCCATGACGTGTCCGTTAATTAACTAAATCTAATTACTTCACTACCGACTCGGAACACAAAGTTTTTTATAGGTAAAAACGTAAACGTTTTACCTTATAGCCTTAACCGGTTTTCTCTTTTAAAAAGCTTCTTCAGAGGCTGCCGTTGGGCGCACTGTCCGTCTTGTTGTTGGCGACTGTATCGACTTTTGAAAGATCGATGTTGTGTGTGCGGGGTGTGATATGTTCGAATAATGTGTGTGATTTGAATTGTGTCTGTTCGTTTAGGATGTCGTTTTTATGTGTTTTCGTGTGTTTGTATATTTCCAGTTGTTCTAGAGTGTCTAGTTTTCGGCCTTTTGTGTGTACGTGTAGAATGTCCATGTTATTGTCGATGTTTTTGTATGGGTGGTTTGCAAAATTAATTATATAATTTGGACAAAATTAATTCATTAGGGCTAACACTAATTCACTAATTTCTTCATTCCAACTTCGTCATGCTTATTTGCTAACCTGCTAAATGTTATGTTCTGGACGAGGCCTTTCAGTATTTTACCATTTTCACGTCTTGATTTAGAACTTGAAAATAGTGGAAACACTGAAAGGCATCGTCAAGAACATGACATTTAGCAGGCTAGCAAATAACCATGACGAATTTGGAGTTATTGAGACTGCTAATTCAAATAACAAGATTAACTAATTTCTTCAACTTAAGCGTATAGTACTAAGTGCGCACATACCTATAGTTTAGATTTAGCTTTAAATAGGGCTACGCATGATTTTAGTAATGCTATGAAATTAAATAAAAATATAACATTTTCACTTTTGCTATTTTATTACACTATGCTTATAGGCCTCAGACGCAACGTTTCCACGGTTAATATTCTGGCCTTCTACTAGAGCCTAATGTCCTAATGCTTGCTTGGAGGAAGAAGAAGAAGAAGAAGAAGACGTAAAGTCGGCTACCATTAATGTCATTATGACGGTGGTGCAGAGGGTAAACAAAATCGATGTATTATGTTGGACAGAACGCCGGCAATTACAAACCAGGACAACGGAAATGTACAAACCTCAAACCGTGTAACGCGTATACCACTGAAATTCAAATGCATTCAATGTACGTACTGTTACAGAAAGTTGTAAACAGAACAATTTTAACTTTCTGTCATATCCAAGGCTATTATTAGAACACGTCTGAAGCGCTGGGAAATTCCCTTCACAGTTAAAACATTATCAGAATAATCACTGTTGCACACCACTTTAGAAAATTTATTCCGATCCATTATCTATTAATCGGAATAATTTTTCTATAGTGGTTATTGTTCTGGTCATTATTCTGTTTGTGATTATAACCACTAACACAACTTTCTTAATTAAACTTCAGTTAAAACATTATTCTATGTGGCTTACCGTGACCATTTCGACTAATACTTTTGAAACTCAAACTGTGTAAAAGCCGTCACGTGAGCGTGGTTATTAACACAGTATATTTCTTTAGTGTTTCACTTACAGAAGCCGAGATATTTATTTGTCTCGAAAGAGTCATCGGCAGCCAGAATATTCTGAACTGTGTCATCCTGCTGGTTACGCAGTAGACTATATGGTAAGCGTTATGCTACGGTTTCTACGAAACTGATCCGCAATACGTGATGCGTACTGTGAAAACGCGATATTCACGCTTCCGTGGTTGCGCAGAGAGCGCGCTGTTCGTACTGCGGACGGTCTCGATCGAGTGAGTTAACAGCCTATTGGGTGCTGCAATAGCACTGTTAGTGGATGAAGAGGAAGCATTATTTTTATCAACTTCGGTAAATATTGACACCCTGCCGATGTTTCCCTAAAAGTAAAGAAAAGGCTGTTTCAAAATTATAATTTTAAGGTATCTGATGGAGAATGAAACTTAGTTTAGAGAATATTTTAGAGCCTCCACAAAATTTTAAACCATAAAGATGACATAACGACTCTGTCTTACAGCAAACTCAAGAAACCAATAGGCCTATCACCATTGAATAAGTTGTGTTTATTATTGAGATAAGGGATGTTTTAAATTTAAAGTATTATTTTATTAATTGAATAATTTATGCTGTGTTAATGCCAGTAGAATTTCGAAAATGTGAAAACAAACTTGATACTCCCAAAGAATCTTCAAAAGGACGTGATTCCATGATGCCATGATTTGTTACGCAACAAAACTGCTGCGTGCCACGCATCCGTGTTGCGTTTGTGTTTTCTGGCGGGAATCACTGAAGCGCGCACTTAGAAACCGCTCCAACCCTGATACTTGCGGCATGTTCGGTCGCTCGCCGAAACTCTCTTTGCTTCTGCACCGACCTCGTCCTTACCTTTTTTGCGAACCATTAGTACGTCTGAACCACCTCACCCTATTAGAGTCAAACGCCCTCGGGCGATTTTAGACGACCCCCCATAATTCTATTTTGATACTATTTAGGTAACCCCACCAACTTTGTCATCCTTTTCACCTTCCCCTAAGTGTTATCCTTCCTCAAGTATGTTGGCACACTGCTTGGAGCTGTTACCGTTTGCCACCGGCACGGAGGTTCCCTGCCTCGCAAGGAACGACCGGCGCCTGCTTACTGGTTCGGGCCCATGCGGCATCTGCCGTTCGCCTCGCCACCAGTGGAAGTGCTACAATGACCTGAAACCTACATATAATAAAGGTGTTCTAAAAATTTCCGCCGCCTTCTCAGTTAACTGGTTGGCGTGTCCTTCCTGTTTTCTAGGTAACCTGTCTTATAGAAAGTCCAACACTGTTATCATCTGACAGCCATCGGGCACGTCCCAGAAGCTGTAATTCAGCCGTGGGTGCAAAGACGCCCCACTACCTGACGCATCACTTCGCATCGCACCACTTGCGGCAGACTTCAGTGTGACGACGTAATCACGCTTCACGCATCGCTTTTGGCGCGTCCGTGATTCACAGAAACCAAGCCCTTGCGCCCCTACGCATGCTTCTCGAACGCGGCCACTCACACAAACACACACAGACGCACACACAAATACGTCAACTAAAAACTTTGACTACTAGATGGATGGATGGGTGATGGATGATGCGCGGGCGTCTTGCGCCCTAATTTGTGTGCGTTGTCCAGGCCTAGGCCTGATGAACGCCAGGTGCAACAGGTCAGCGCGGTCGTTTGCTCTGCACAAGGGAGTTATGGTGCAGTCCGCGGGTCCATGATAAATTACATGGCCACCACGGAGGCAAGCTTGAGCTTTTGTTTCAGCCAATTGTCCCGCCGAGGCGCGACACCATGGTCCCCTCAGGCTAGCCTTTGGGAACGTAGTGACGCACTGGCGAGGACAAGAGGCTCGAGCGCCCTAGGCCGTCGGCCGAAACGGTAAGGAATGACTCCGAGGCAGCCAGCTTCCGCAAGGAAGGCACTTGCACAACCTCGCGGGAACCCGTGTCTCAGGTCATTACCCTGCCGAATCAGCAAAGCAGGTGCTGACGGGGATCTTAGTGGTCATGGCTTCAGCCAATTGCAACGGCTGGTCGCGGCTCCTTAGTCTCCGAGGACATAGCCCACGGAAACTTAGAGGCGCGCTGGCGAGGACAAGAGGCTCGACCGCCCGAAGGCGGCGGCCGAGTCGAAGGGACTCGTCACCGGGGCAGTCGGCTCTCGCAAGGACGGCATTTGCACAACCTCGCGGGAGCCCGTGTCCCGGATCACAGCCCTGCCGAATCGGCAAAGCCGATGCTGGCAATAAATCGATCCAATCCAATCTGCCGCAGCATGATTGACTACAGTTTCGGCAGGCGCAGGTAGTGAATGATGGTGATCGTTTCAGTCTCCAGAAGGTTGGGGGGTTCGTTCCTGGGGGGTTCATGTGATGAACTTGACTACTAGATACTGTATTTGACTTTCAACCAGCACTTGATAGCAGTTTATTGTTACCATAGCACAGTTCACACGCATTTTGTAAACATAACTTGTAACATAACTCGGTATTGTTGAGTCTCACACGAGTATCCTTTATGGCATTTACATTTGGCTTAGTTAAGTACAAAATACTAGTGTAGACCTATTTAGAGACTGAGGTTTATTCTTCTGTCCTCTTCAACCCAGAGATTGGTGGCCCTCAATTTCTTCCTTTTCGTAGACTACCTCTTGATCCCACACACCTTTTTGATTCGTTTAACCTATCCATGTACCATGCCCTGTCTGGACCTTCCCCCTCCGCTCCGCCCCTTGATCCTTCCGTCCATCAGGATGGTGAATCAGTTTCAGTAGCGGAGCAGATGATCAAACATACTGCTTCTTCTTTCCACAGTGATTCTAATCAGCGTCATATTTTACCTGATTACGAACGTGCGTAGAAAAAGGCACACGACAGGATGTACCCTTCAAGATCGCAGAAGAAATGTTGATGTACAACAGGAGAATATCAAGGATGTATCAAGTATTATGAATATACTTGATAGAATTGTCCAATACCGATCAAAAAATGTTTGGAACATCTTCACCGAATGGATGACTGTCGCATCACCAACAACTATTGAATTATAAGGCGAAAGGAGGTGTGGGATTTCGGGAAAAGAGTTGGAACGACCAGCTCTAGCCTGTCTGCTCGGAACCGGATTAAACTAGTTTTGGTTTAAGCCTTGCTGAAATAATGTCTAAAATTCATAGAATTTAATAATTTGTGAACGAAAAACGTAGGGTTTTTTAAACATTTCAGAATAAGATTTCTTCGTTCTAACACGACTTCATTAAACGTTTTTTCCTCAAACAGTATAAAACGCGGATTACTGGCTTAAGCCTGTTATCTGATTTTAGGTAGTAAACATATTTGGATAAAATGAAAAAAAAAACACATAAAAAGCTTATAGTTCAGTGATTGCAAAAAGCTTTTAACAAATCAGCATGGAAACGTCTACGACTGAATAATTTATACGTCTTTTAACATCAGCCTGAAACTCAGACTAGTAAATTGATCTGTATCTGGATAATGATATGTGTTCACATAATGGAACTCTGACACGCTTACAGTGAGTTGTATTACTTTTTTACTCGGTGACGTCTTCTTTCGTTCATGGTTCATCACAAGTCTCTCCTTGTCGTTTTTTTTCTCCTCCACCGTATGACATATTCGCCTTCGTCTCCTCTTGGTAACAGCCCAAAGACCCAGGCTTCGAGTAATTATGTACACAGGAGACAATAAAAATCTCTCTCTCACACACGCACACACACAACACCCAATTAACGAAGGTAGTAAAACCTAAAATAATTAGCATCATTGGGGTTCAAATGAAATTTGACTTAACTCAGTGCAGTTATATATGAAATCACTTTTATCAAAACACGATTCCTTCAGTATAGGCCGCATCCTGCAACCCATAGGCTATTCAAAATCTCTCTGGTTTCAAAATCAGTGTCATTTAGGCCTCAGGCCGTCATAGTCTGTTGAATTAAGTATAATCTTAATTTTTATTTACTTATAATCAAGTAAGCCTAGATCAACCTAGGTCAAGCATATAGGACTAGACTAGAGTACAACACTTCATGTGTTAAAAGATAGGAATCATAGAAAGAGTCAAACACAGTTGGAGTATAGTGTGCACTATTTCCACTTTAAAATGGTTTTATAAAGAGAACAGCGTAATTGCAAAGCAGACCCTTATTAACGTTATTGCTTTAGCGTTACTTAGTTCTTTAGTGATCTGCGTTAGCCTTTCCTTTACAGTTTCCAGAAACACAGAAACTAGTATAAGTATGTAGTTTTGCATTACCTAGACTTTATTAACCTAATTTTCTGGGAAGACAGAAATACGTTTACACATAAAACCAAAAGTTAACTTTACCTAATTTCATTTTATATTTCATTATCAACCCGTTTCTCCAGCCTCACACTATCGTCTATCAGCTTCTCATTCTGCGATCTTCTGTAAGATCTCTTTTCTTTTTCTTCTTCTTCTTCTTCTTCTTCTTGCTTGCCAGGATTAACCACTTTTGTCTGTTCCGGTTTCATAATATTATCTTCGGTCTCCCAACACCTTGCTTCCCAACAGGCTTATAGCCTTGGTTTTCTATCCAAAGACAAACCGATAACATGATCCCTCTGCTTTTCTTTATACCGTGATGTTATTTTTGTTATCGGTTGACCACAAAATTCCTGTCTTATATCATTACTTCTTACGCTGTCGATTCTTGTACAATCTTTTACTGATAAAGGAGGCAAAATAAAATAAGTAAAAATAAATAAACTGATAAAATTCAACAGTAATTTGCCCCGAAGCACGATATGCTGAGTGTCTGATTCCGAACTAGAAAATGATAATGGAAGAACTGGAAATCACAGAAAGAAAAATCTTGAGCTCAATAAAAGATGGAGAACAGTACAGAAGACGCCACAATAATGAGCTGTACACACGTGTTGAGAAAATCACAGATGTAATTAGAAAAAGAAGAATTACTTTCTACGGACATGTTCAAAGGATGAATCCTGACAGACTAACAGGGAAACGTTTTGACTATTCCAAAAAGCTCAAAATGTCCAATACGTGGTTCAAAAAAAAAAAACAAAAAAACGTAGACGAACTCCAGATAAGAAGACATTGAAGAATGCTTTCCACTCAAAAAAAAATTAAAAAATGCCTAAGGTTTTCAGGAAAACCCAAAAAGAGGGCAGGTGCCATCTGGACTGACGAATGGAGGGAGAGACATCGATCAAGAATGAAGGAGATGTGGGAGATGAGGAAGAGAAAGGAGAAGAAGGGAGGAACGAAACATAGTCCACAGTGGCTCATACGCAAAAAAAAAGCATCACAAGCTAAAAATAGAAGTCAAGATTATTGAAAATTTATAAAAGTCTAAGACGGTGTAGCAGCTCAGGGATATTCTTACGAAAATTGAACCAACCTGTTAAGTATATTCATAAAAATATGACGCTTTCATTACACGTGGTAAATCATACCTTATTGTTAACCAATATTCCCGCATAAAGTGCTTGTGTTCTATTGGCCTCAATTACCATACCAGATCATTAAAAACTTTATCATGCAGTTCAGTATTTGTATGCGCATGCGCACATAGTCAATCCATTCACCCCGTCGGTTGTGGGGGGGGGGACGCAATAAACTCTACTCCTACGTACAGTGACGGTAAAACAGCACATTATGCATAAGATACACCTATATATATGAGTGTTTTACCAATTCATTGCACGTATGCTCGATAAACAAGGTAACCCCATTGTTTTCATACTACCCGGCCATTAGCATTACAAACAATTTGTCTTCAAATGAGTGCTCCCGACTGCTAATGGGTTTTCCGTGAGTAGCTTTCTTATTACCCGATACGCTATCATTCTCACGGAGATTTACGTAGCCTATATATACGTACACTAGATATACATTATTTTTAGTTTAAAACGTATTGTACATTATTAAGTTGTATTAAATCTCACTTGTTCCATTGGTGTTCTGCTTATTTATCTTTTGTACTTATAATCGTTATGTTACAAGGCAGTGTTTTATCTCGCACCAATTTTTTGTTCCATAAACATATCTAATTTAATAGAGACTCTTTAATAATAATTAAAATTTGTTTTGGTATCCTGTTCTTATGCATCCTTTCGACATGGTCTGTCCAATCCTGTCCGTATTTGCTTTATCCTTTCGTCTAGATTGTACATTCAAAGTATATTCCTTAGATCATAAATTCTTAGCCGGTCCCTCCGTCCTACTCCTAGTAGGCGTACTGATTGTAAAAATATCATTTCGCTAGCCTGTATCCGGCTTTGGGTGTTTGTGTTCAGTATCCAAGTCTCGCTGCCACAAAGGCTGCATGGCACTACCATCATTTTATAAAATTTCAAAAGAGTATCTCTTCTGATCTTTCCACTCAGTGTTCTTAGTATCGTTCCACACGTGTGATTAAGCTTCTCTATTTTTTGTCTACATCTATCTCACCAACATAGACAAGGCCATCACATGCAAGGAATCCGCTGATAGTTTGTCACCAATTTTTAAACAACTCTTCTTCTTCTTCTTCTTCTTCTTCTTCTTCTTCTTCTTCTTCTTCTTCTTCTTCTTCTTCTTCTTCTTCTTCTTCTTCTTCTTCTTCTTCTTCTTCTTCTTCTTCTTCTTCTTCCTTTCTTCCTTCTTCCTTTCTTCCTTCAAGCGGTAGACCTACAGCTTATTGCATCCCCTGATATAACTCACGTTCCACTACCCCCCAGAGACGAATCAGTGAAGAGGAGTGACAAGCGAGGGAGAGGAAATTTTGTGTGTGTGTGTGTGCGTGCATTTTTTAGTAGGAATGTGCATTTGTTACCTATCTAGCCCAGACATTATAGACGATACCGTTGTATTACTTGTCTCCAGCGATTGCTGTGGGCGGACAGACATAGTCGTGACCTGTACTCGATTCGACTTTCGCAGCACACCTGCTGACAGTTTGATTATCGAACGTTACGAAATTACCTGTTAGTGAGGCCGTCGTAACAATATTTTAAACATTTTATAAGAAAGAGACGTTTGAGATACGATCGTATTACTAAAATGCTTCACCAATTTGTAACATAGTTAGGTATATTAAAGGTATATTAGGTATACTAGCGAGTACCCGGCATGCGTTGCAATGCCACTCAAAGAAAGAAAGTGTTTGTATATATATAATATATAAAGACTTCGTTCGCGTGGTCTTCAATTTAATGCGATAATATATTTAGAACAGAATCTATTCCACTGGGTTGCCATAGTAACCAGATCTAATAAGTTAGTTTTTTAGGACTCCAAAGGACCCCCCAGAGGATCGTATCGAAAAAAAACACCTGTCCTATGTTGGTTCTCCCGTTGCGTAAAATATTTGTGCCAAGTTTGGTTGAAATCGGTCCAGTGGTTTAGGAGGAGATGTGGAAGACCCCAAAGAACCCCCAAAAAAACCCCATCGAAAAAACCCCTATCCTATGTTGGTTCTCCCTTTGCGTAAAATATTTGTGCCAAGTTTGTTTGAAATCGGTCCAGTGGTTTAGAAGGAGATGTGGAAGACCCCAAAGGACCCCCCGAAGTATCATATCGAAAAAACACATATCCTATGTTGGTTCTCCCGTTGCGTAAAATATTTGTGCCAAGTTTGGTTGAAATCGGTCCAGTGGTTTAGGAGGAGATGTGGAAGACCCCAAAGAACCCCCAAAAGAACCCCATTGAAAAAACACCTATCCTATGTAGGTTCTCCCTTTGCGTAAAATATTTGTGCCAAGTTTGGTTGAAATCGGTCCAGTGGTTTAGGAGGAGATGTGAAAGAACCCAAAGGACCCCCAAAAGGACCCCCGAAGGATCATATCGAAAAAACACATATTCTATGTTGGTTCTCCCGTTGCGTAAAATATTTGTGCCAAGTTTGGTTGAAATCGGTCCAGTGGTTTAGAAGGAGATGTGGAAGACCCCAAAGGACCCCCCGAAGTATCATATCGAAAAAACACATATCCTATGTTGGTTCTCCCGTTGCGTAAAATATTTGTGCCAAGTTTGGTTGAAATCGGTCCAGTGGTTTAGGAGGAGATGTGGAAGACCCCAAAGAACCCCCAAAAGAACCCCATTGAAAAAACACCTATCCTATGTAGGTTCTCCCTTTGCGTAAAATATTTGTGCCAAGTTTGGTTAAAATCGGTCCAGTGGTTTAGGAGAAGATGTGGAAGACCCCAAATGACCCCCCAAAGGACCCCATCGAAAAAACACCTACCCTATGTTGGTTCTCCCGTTGCATAAATATTTGTGCCAAGTTTGGTTGAAATCGGTCCAGTGGTTTAGGAGGAGATGTGGAAGACCCCAAGAACCCCCCAAAGGGCCCCATTGAAAAAAATTCATAAACCTTCGCGGGCGTGCGCACAACTCACCGAAGTTTCATCGCAATCGGATGAATGGTATAGGAACGCATACGGGACAAAGAAAGAAACAAACATTCATTTTTATAGATATAGATGTGAATGTATTATTCAGCGTTCATTTCCACAGCTTTGAGTCTGCATTTGCATTAACTGAAGTAAAAGACTTTTATCCGCTTCTGTTGGGTACATAAGTGCGTGAACTATTTAATTACTATTCCTGAATGCACAATACGAACACAGACGCGGTAATTGTTTTAATACGTTTCGCTTAATGAAGTTGCCAGAGGGGACTTCATAAGGCCACTGACTAGACACATGCACGGTGTCTGTTATTATGTTGTCTATTACGATGTACGCAAACGCTTCAGCAACAATAAAGGAAAGTTTAACACACACTCAAAACAACATTTATTAATTTAGGTTTGTTAACATAAAACGAAAAAGGATTTTCTACAGACTAACAGTGTTACAACGGTCACCTTGATCGTCGTATGGTACAGTGGAAAACAAAATAAAAGACATCAATGAAGTCACTAATTACCAGCTTTAATTAATCACAAATACAGTTTATAATCAACTTGTACAATAATCTGAGTTAGTCTGTACGATATGCAACATCCGAAACGGATAGGAACGATCAGAAGAAGAATCTGTCCAGTCATAAAATAATGTAAACTAATAGGAATTCCGCACTATAAGAACTTTTCAATAATACACCACTTGAGACGCACTGCGTGAATCGCCCTACATAAACTAAAACTTAGCGGCACTGTATGGTTCTATTTACACCCCGCTGAGATTCCAGAATACGCGTCAACAGTACTAGAAAACACTAGAGCGTAATTGACAGTGCGCCAACCGGTATGGTCCGGAATACCCTCGTTGACGCATGCTAAGTGTCACGTACACGCACAGACATTACAGCTGAGCTGTGCTGGGATAGCCGAGAAGCATGTAGAACGTTCTGCAAAGGTGTAACAATACATTTTAAAAGGTGTAACAATACATTTTAAAAGGTGTAACAATACATTTTAAAAGGTGTAACAATACATTTTAAAAGGTGTAACAATACATTTTAAAAGGTGTAACAATACATTTTAAAAGGTGTAACAATACATTTTAAAAGGTGTAACAATACATTTTAAAAGGTGTAACAATACATTTTAAAAGGTGTAACAATACATTTTTATAAAAACACTTATAATTTAATAATTAAAAAAAATCTGTTCTTTCTTTTTGTAAATCGTTTCGATTTCTAAAAGATCAAATGTGTATCTTTCATATGCTTCCAGTGTATAAATAGAATGTGCTACTGACAAATTACAGAGTGTCTACATTAGTTATGAATATATTAATTTCAGGTCTCAGACAAATACAGTTTTAACATTTTTGTGATATTGGTTCGAACCTGTTCGTGTATGAGAAATTTAAATCTACTGTATACGTTTCATGTTTAACATTTTACTAACGCATAAGACAGACAGATTCATTGATAACTATCCTTTTGAACTTCTGTACGGATAAACTCACAAGATAGTTAACTGAAGAAATAAAACGTGTAATTATGATAAATATCAGAACATTACAGTCAATGAGTTAAGCAGGTGACACAGTACACTTATCAAATTGTGAGGATAAGCTACAAGAATTACTATATAAGTAGACAATATAGGTGTCAGTCTCGAATAATGATACAAAATCTAAAACACGCATTCAAGTGAATCAGCGTAGGTTGAGTACTTGAGGAAATGGCACAAAAATCGTGAGATAAAGACATCCATACAGGCATAATTAGGGATGTGTTGATTATTGAATATCAAATATAGAATATATTACAATAAAAGTTCAAAGTTACTTTAAAAAGAAAGCAATTTTGTTTGCCATCAACATCATCTTCAAGGATTAAACAAGGATGGTCTGTTCCAATCTCAAACAGTTAAAGATTAGTTTAGGAGCTGGTCACTACACCGCTTCCTCGCACGTCTCACACCTCTCCGTCTCCCACGGCTTATAGTTGCTTAATTGTTTGGATATGCGGCAGTCATCCATTCGGCAAAGATGTTTCCACCAATTCAGCTGATACTGGGCAATCCTGTCGAGTATGCGCATAATATTCAGTTCCTGCCGTATATCTGTGTTTCTTCTATGATCATGGAGAATATACCCTGCTGTGTGCGTGACAAATCTCATTTCAGCCGCTTTGATGCGACTGACCTGGCCTTTCCTTGAAGTCCAATTCCCAGATCAATAAAAAAGTGTGAGAAGAGTCATCACCTTGTAGAATTTTAGGCGTGTTCCTTTACTTGCTGACTTAAGAGCTCGCCTGATAGTGTCGCACATAAGGCTGAACATATGCAACCTATTCACAATGTCGTTGCTTGAAATTATAAGACACACTGTAGCCCGGATATTCAAAATTGCTGACTTATTCCAAGCATTTTGCTTGTCCTGTCTAAAATTTTTCAGCAGCGTCCTTTTTCCACCATTTTCCAAGCTATTGTAACTCGTAATAATTATTGTACAGGGTACCTCTAAAAAGTGCACTCATTCTTTGACTCTCCATAACCAACTGTTTTTTTTTTTGTTTTTACAAAAACGCGACTATCGTAAAATAATAACAGACGTATGCTTCTAAATGATAAGCATAAGAGAAAAATAATTTGTCCAAAGTTGTATTGAAAATACTAAAACATCAATAAAATGCAAGGACAACTTACAAGGAAGTGTCACAGAGACCCACCAATGCGACGCACCATTGCGAGGTAAGTTTGAAGCAGACGAAATTGTTCACAGTGATGTAACAACGTTCCGTTCTGGAAGACCAGTGACAACAGCTTAGCAAAAGGAAAACATCTGTTAAAAGTCTCTTCTTCAGATCACCACAAAACAATCCATACGACGAGCTCACTTACGTTAGATAGCTCACTTAACCGGTACGATTGCACCTACTGGGTTCTTCAAACACCACACGATATTATAAAATAATATTTCAGCATACAAGGGGTGTGGGATGTCAGCACCTTAGGCCTACTTCAATTCTTCTTCTTCTGCACCTCACGGAGTAGGCACTTTTCCTGTTCCGTCTTCACAGAGTATCTCTCCATCTCGCTCTTGGTCTTCATACGTCTCTTGTACCAAAGGGGCTATATTGAAACGTAACGTTAGGTAGTCGTCCATCCTCCATTCTGTCCAGATGCTGTAACCATTGCCTGCGATATGACTGGATCTTATAATTTATGGAGAATGCCTGTAGTTCTTCTCTAATATCCTCATTGCGCAAACAATCCTGTCTCGTGCAACCCTTTGTTCTTCTCCGAAACTTAATTTCTGAAGTTTGTATCTGGTTTTTAATTTTTTTCCTAGGGACCCAGGTTTCAGATCCATATAGTAAAACAGGCACTGTCATCGTTTTATAAAATTGAAGTCTTGTCTCTATCCTTGTCTTTTTGCTCAGCGTTCTATGTATGACGCCACACACCATCTGAAACCTCAATATTTTTGTAGCGATATCTCGGTCTGTGTCGTTTCCAATACTGATAGTGCAACTCAGGTAACTGAAATCAGAGACTTGTTCCAAAACTATTCCCTCAAGAAGAATTTTTGATCTGACTGGAAACTTTCCCCCAAAAGCCAGATTTTCGTTTTCTGCTTAGTAATTAGAAAAGCATACTGTTTACAAATATGATTTAAACGATGTAAACAATACTGCAGCTCGTCCTCTGTTTTCTGTATTACGACTGCATAGTCAGCATACATTAAAATATCCAAATTCGTGTTCTGGTTTAGTGGAATTCTTGAGACAATATCTCGTCTCCATGATTGGATAATGTCGTCAATACAGGGGCGGCTCGTGATCAGGTTGCAAAGTTGCACAACCACCAGTTTTATTGACGGTTTTTATTAATACATTAACAGTGTTAACAAGTATTTCGATTAGTGTGCGTACATGTACGTATACCAGTTATACGCCCAATACATTATCAGTCAATACACTGCTCGAAAACGAAACATTTACACGTAGAAACCAACGCGAGCTTTGTCGGCCGAGCGTGGTGGTGCACTGGGCCTCTGCAACATGATAGTTATATGGCAGCGGCGTACAAGCGCTCAAATGCGAAACGCAGTCTATACGTGTGCAATGGCATATCTCGCCTATACAAGGAAGGTGGTTGCACGCCGGGCTGCAACGTGAGGTGCGTGCGCAGCCAGTCCAACGTTACTCTCTCATTCTCTCTCTCCAGCTCCACTCCGCCTCCAGTGTGGCCCACTAGCGTCTAGTATAGTAGTACCTGCGGGGGGAAAACCAGCCGTTGCGAATTCGCACCGGCCCCGCAGGCCGTCTGAGTCGGTTCATTTAACTCTAGGTACTCTTGCCCGCAACTGCGGTTTCGCAACGGCGCCGCATCGCTCGTGTGCATAGGAGCTTTCTCCTTTCTGAGCCGGCCGGAGTGAATTCAAGTAATATAGTGTGGTGTGGTGGGGACCGAGTATGTGTTGCAAGAACTCAACACAACTGAATACTGAATACTGCCACTGTACTGTAAAAGTAAATTGTCAGAGTATAACAGCATCATATCATATGAATATCAGAAATGTACTAACTAATGTAATCTGTAGATACAAAGTAGTAATAAAACAGAAACTTAAAAATTATTTAACTGTCACCGCTGTTTAAAAAAAAAAAAAAAACAGAAGTGACAGTTGGAAATGAAATAAGAAATTTTAACACAATAAATCAAGTAAATCTTAATATAAATAAAAGTCATTGTATGTATGTATGTATGTATGTATGTATGTATGTTCCACATCTCCTCCTAAACCACTGGACCGATTTCAACCAAACTTGGCACAAATATTTTACGCAACATACGCAACAGGAGAACCAACATAGGACAGGTGTTTTTCGATACGATCCTTTGGAGCGTCCTTTGGGGTCTAAAATAAACTATTAGATCTGGTTACCATGGCAACCCAATAGAATACATTCTGGTTGCCATAGCAACCAACAAAACAAATACCTTTGTAGTTTAATGAGAATATTTCTCGATTCTGTTAACCTTACATTTCTAATATTATTGTTGCTCTTTTTTTTGGCGAAAAATCGTGCACCATATCCGACATTTTAACCAAGGTTTCTAAGTTCATACCAGCAATAATTATAAATAAAGATATAGATTATGATATCGAAGGTGGTGTATGCATCTTAAGAAACTTCTTAATAGTGCATGAATTCAGAGTTGTTTCAGTTTGAATTTAAAAGTGGATAAGTTAAGATCGAATAAGTTATAAGCGAGTATAAAAAACAACGTTTTGATAGCGAATGTATTTAGGTCGTAGTTTTCAGACAATATAAATATGCTTGCTTCAGTTTGAATTTAAAAATTGATAGCTGAAATCTATAGAAGTATTGTATTGTTAGAATAAGTTTAGGAGACACTAATTTAACAAATACCTTATTTCAACATTAACACAATGAGTTATAAAACGACAGTTAAATACGCAGCGCCTGCAAGTACTGTAGACATTTTATTGAAAACTAATTTAGCTGTTCGCCTTCTACCAGAGTTAGAAATCGAGCAGGAGCATCACACGCAACAGAATTCTTCTCCAGATATAAGAATACAGTTTATGACATGTTCTTAAGCAGGTGCGCTACAGAGTATTCCTCCAGTGAGAATGCGAACGTAACAATATAAGGATGATTATACAATATAGAAATAATATAACGTTAGAACAAGAATAGGTACAATTTATGGATAACTAAATTCGCCGTTCACACTCTCACGAAGGCAGAAATCGAGCATGCGCATTACGCACAACAGAATTCTTCTCGAGGTATAAGAATAAGTTTTATGACAGATTCTTAAGCAGGTGCGCTGCAAATCGAAGTAAGATATAAGCGAGCATAAAAATCAATTCCTTGATAGCGCGTGAAATCAGATTATAGTGTTCGTTCAATGTTATCAGCGTATATACTTTAGCGTTGTTATCTGGTGATGCCTAGAAGAAAGAAAGTCCATCGGTCAAATTCAACCGAAAGCAAACAAAGCCAAGCTTTTGCGAGCAGACGAAACAGATGATCAACGACAGCAACGGCTTCAGGACATGCGGAACCATGCCAAAACATCTCTGGCGGCTGAATCTGCGAATCAACGTGGACGTCGTCTTCGAGAAATACGGGAACATGCTAGCACACCTCTGGCGGCTGAATCTGAGAATCAACGTGGACGTCGTCTTCGAGAAATGCAGGAACATGCTAGCACATCGCGGTCCACTGAATCGGATGACCAACGTGAACGTCGTCTCCAAGAAATGCGGGAAAATCCTAACACATCCCGGGTGACTGAATCTGAGGAAAAACGTGTACGTCGTCTTCGAGAAATACGGGAACACGCTAGCACATCCCGGGCGGCTGAATCTGACAATCAACGCAGATGTCGTCTTCGAGAAATGCGGGAACATGCTACCACATCGCGGTCCACTGAATCGGATGACCAAAGTGAACGTCGTCTTCAAGAAATGCGGGAAAATCCTAAGACATCCCGGGTGACTGAATCTGAGGAAAAACGTGTACGTCGTCTTCGAGAAATACGGGAACACGCTAGCACATCCCGGGCGGCTGAATCTGACAATCAACGCAGATGTCGTCTTCGAGAAATGCGGGAACATGCTACCACATCGTGGTCCACTGAATCGGATGACCAAAGTGAACGTCGTCTTCAAGAAATGCGGGAAAATCCTAGCACATCCCGGGTGACTGAATCTGAGGAAAAACGTGTACGTCGTCTTCGAGAAATGCGGGAACATGCTAGCACATCCCGGGAGGGCTGAATCTGAGAATCAACGCGGACGTCGTCTTCGAGAAATGCGGGACATGCTAGCACATCGCGGTCCACTGAATCGGATGACCAACGTGAACGTCGTCTCCAAGAAATGCGGGAAAATCCTAACACATCCCGGGTGACTGAATCTGAGGAAAAACGTGTACGTCGTCTTCGAGAAATACGGGAACACGCTAGCACATCCCGGGCGGCTGAATCTGACAATCAACGCAGACGTCGTCTTCGAGAAATGCGGGAACATGCTACCACATCGCGGTCCACTGAATCCGATGACCAAAGTGAACGTCGTCTTCAAGAAATGCGGGAAAATCCTAGCACATCCCGGGTGACTGAATCTGAGGAAAAACGTGTACGTCGTCTTCGAGAAATGCGGGAACATGCTAGCACATCCCGGGGGGCTGAATCTGAGAATCAACGCGGACGTCGTCTTCGGGAAATGCGGGAACATGCTAGCACATCCCGGGCGGCTGAATCTGAGAATCAACGCGGACGTCGTCTTCGAGAAATGCGGGAACATGCTAGCACATCGCGGTCCACTGAATCGGATGACCAACGTGAACGTCGCCTTCGAGAAATGCGGGAACATGCTAGCACATCCCGGGTGACTGAATCTGAGGAACAACGTGTACTTCATCTTCAAGAAATGCGGGAACATGCTAGCTCATCGTGGGCCACTAAATCGGAGAACCAACATAAACATCGTATTCAAGAAATGCGGGAACATGCTAGCACATCGCGGGCTACTAAATCGGAGAACCAACATGAACGTCGTAATCAGGAAATGCGGGAACATGCTAGCTCATCTTGGGCCACTAAATCGGAGAACCAACATGAACATCGTATTCGAGAAATGCGGGAACATGCTAGCACATCGCGGGCTACAGAATCGGATGACCAACGTGAACGCTGTCTTCAAGAAATGCGGGGACACGCTAGCACATCGCGGGCGGCTGAATGGCATTCCAATTTATTTCTCGAAGGTTTTCATTACAATCCAAGAAAGAGTACAGCAAACATAAAAGCGTTGTTATTGGAGGAATGGACCAAATATGTAAGTACTGTTTTGCCAAGAAATATAAAGGCGAACCTCAGGGTATGTGCTGTTGCAGCGGGAAAGTCCGTCTACCAGCACCCGAAACGCCACCAGAGCCGTTACTCTGTTGCATGTCTGCGACTACTTCACATTCCAAATATTTCCTCAAGAATATCCCAGGAGGTACAATTCATGTTTTCAAATGACTTCGTTTGGAGCCTCATCCATAGAAGGACAAAGTGGGTTTCAAACCACCTTCAAGGTTCAGGGTCAAATATACCATAAGGCGGGTTCTCTCCTCCCTCTTCCGAGTGAAAATGCCAAGTGCTTACAAATTTATTTTCTCGGAAACGAAGATCTGGAAGTGGATCGACGATGTGACTACACAACAGTGGTGAGACGTGATATTGTGTTAAATCTCCAACGAATGTTTCACGAACATAACCAACTTATAAAAACGTTCAAGACAGCTTTAGAGGATATGCCTTCGGATGAGTGTAAATTAGTCATCCGTGCCGATAAAAGACCAGCTGGAGAACACGAGCGGCGCTTCAACAGTCCCCAAGTAAATGAGGTGGCAGTCGTTATAGCCGCCAGTGACTGCGACAGAAGGGAGATAATAATACAAAGACGAGGCGGCTCGCAACAACGCATTGCAGACGCACCGCTCATATGATGATCAGCAGTATCCCATTATATTTTGGCTATGTGAGGATGGATATCATTTTAACATCAAGCAATACAATCCAAATACGGAGTCAACGATTGATAAGAACGTTTCAATGATGAACTTTTTTGCATACAGGATAATGATTCGAAAAAACTCATATAATCATATTTTAAACGCTCGACAGCTATTTCATCAGTTTATCGTTGATACATACGCTAAAATTGAGGCTGAGCGTCTCCTTTTCATAAGACTTAACCAAAAAAAGCTTCGGAGTGAAGAATATATTCATTTAAGAGACTCCATTGCGAGTGAGATAAATGTCGACGATATTGGGAAAATGATGATTTTGTCCGCCACTTTTACAGGAAGTCCCAGGCAAATGCATGAGTACGCACAAGATGCTATGACCTACGTCAGATCATACGGACTCCCCGACCTGTTTATTACATTTACATGTAATCCAGCTTGGCCAGAATTAAAGGAAGAACTAACTCATGGGCAAACATCAAATGATCATCATGACTTATTAGCCAAAGTTTTCGACAAAAACAACATAAGTTAATCAATGTATTGAACAAGAGCCACGTCTTTGGAGAAACCAAATGTTGGATGTATTCTACTGAGTAGCAGAAAAGAGGACTTCCGCATTCTCATAACTTAATCTGGCTGAAAGAAAAAATTCATCCCACCAAATAGACGATGTTATTTCTGCAGAGTTTCCAAATCCAGAAGCAGATCAAGTTCTTTCGGATGTAGTAAAAAACAAAACATGGTACACTGACCATTTGGAAACATTAACCAGAATGAACCTTGCATGAAAGACCGGAGATGTAGCAAGAAATATCCTAGACAGTTGATTAAGGAGACACAAACTGGGGATGACGGCTACCCCAAGTATAGGAGAAGGGGTCCAGAAGATGGTGGATACACAGTGAAATTAAGTGTTCGAGGCGAGGAAATCGAGATCGACAAGTGGGTAGTTCCGTACTCACCTCTGCTTTCTAAAATGTTCCAGGCTCACACAAATGTTGAATACTGTAATTCAGTAAAATCCATAAAGTACATACGCAAATATATCAACAAGGGCAGTGATATGGGTGTCTTTGGTTTGACGAAGGCCAGCGAGCATGATGAGATATCAAATTATCAGTTGGGACGATACATAAGTAGCAACGAGGCAGTTTGGCGAGTACTGAGTTTTCCCATTCATGAGAGGCATTCTACAGTCCTTCATCTGAAAGTACACTTAGAGAATGGCCAAAGAGTCTACTTCACAAGAGAAAATGCACAAGCAGTTGCTGCTGAACCGCCCAGGACAACTTTGACAGCCTTCTTTCAGTTATGTCAACAGGATGCATTTGCAAGGACATTGTTATATTCGGAAGTTCCTCGCTACTATACTTGGGATTCTGGAAGGAAAGTTTTTTTTCCAAAAGAAAAAAAGGAGTACCTATTTTGGGCAGTGACGTTGTTGCAAGTGAGCCTTTAGGCGTGTCTACACTGTTCACCCGAATAATGCCGAATGTTTTTTCTTAAGAATGCTGCTTCATACAGTCCGGGGACCAGCTTCTTACGAAATGCTTAAAACTGTGAACGGTGAAGTATGCAACACCTTCAGGGAAACCTGTCAAAAAATGGGTTTGCTGGAAGATGATGAACACTGGGGCAAACCAATGTCCGAAGCAACGTTATCCTCATCTCCTGAGCAAATACGAAATTTGTTTGCAATTATCTTGACTACCTGCAATCCATCTAATCCCAGAATTTTGTGGGAGAAATGCCCCGAAAGCATGAGTGAAGACATCCTTGCCAGACTTCGCCGAAACAATGTCAACGATAACATACAATTTTCTGCAGAAATATTTAACGAAGTTCTCATTATACTAGAGCACAAATGCCTATCGATTTGTAGCAAACCTTTGCTACAGTTTGGGCTACCAGCTCCGGAAAGAAACTCTGATAAAGCAAATAATGCAGATCTCCGTGGAAAAAATTACAATATCACATAATTGAAAAAATTTATTGAATCCAATAAACCGCTATTGATGGATGATCAAAGGAAAGCTTATGACGGCATCATGGAATGTGTCAACAGAGAAAAGGGAGGTATCATTTTCCTAGACGCTCCAGGGGGAACTGGTAAAACTTTTTTGATTAATTTGATCCTCGCCGAAATTCGATCAAAAAATGACATAGCACTTGCGATGGCTTCCTCTGGCATAGCGGCTACTCTCCTGGATGGTGGATGGACGGCGCACTCGTCATTAAAACTGCCTCTAAAAGTAAATATGGAAGAATACCCTGTTTGCAATTATTAGCAAAACAAGTGCCCAGGCAACGGTGCTACGAATGTGCAAAATTAGTGTGTGGGATGAATGCACAATGGCCCATAAGAAATCCCTAGAAGCCCTTGACAGGACTCAGCGGGGCCTGAGAGAGAATGATCAGTTGCTGGGAAGATCTCTGCTGGTTCTTGCTGGTGACTTTCGACAAAGTCTTCCAGTCATACCGAAATCAACTCCGGCGGATGAAATCAATGTTTGCCTGAAAACTTCGTCTCTATGGAAGTTTGTTAAAAGATTCATATTAAAAACAAACATGAGAGTTCGGCTCTTTGGAGATGAGACGGCCCAACCTTTTGCAGATAAACGTATACAAATCGGTGAAGGCACATTTCCGACTGAATCAAACGGCGAAATTAGCTTTCGACATGATTTTTGCACTCTGGTTGCAACGGTTGAAGAACTGATCGACAAAATTTATCCAGGTATACCTGAAAATTACAGAAATCACGAATGGTTATGCGAAAGAGCCATTCTTGCAGCTAAAAACGATGCCGTGCACGAGTTGAACAGCCGAATTCAAAATATGATACCAGGCCCAGTCACTGAGTACAAATCTATAGATACAGTAGTGGACGCTGATGACGCAGTGAATTTTCCCATAGAATTTCTGAACTCACTAGACCCTACTGGAATGCCACTACATCGCCTTCAGCTTAAAATCGGTTCTGTTATCCTGCTGTTACGTAATTTAGATCCACCGAAACTTTGCAACGGTACCAGAATCAGCGTGAAAAGACTTTTAGCTAACGTCATAGAAGCTACAATTTTAACAGGCAAAGAAAAAGGTGAGGACGTATTCATTCCTCGAATACCATTGATCCTAACTGATATGCCTTTCAGTTTCAAGCGATTGCAATTCCCTGTGCGACTTGCTTTTGTCATCACAATTAACAAGCCGCAGGGGCAAACAATCAAGTGGTGTGGTGTTCACCTAGAATCCCCGTGTTTTTTTCACGGACAGCTCTATGTAGCGTGCTCCAGAGTTGGCTCACAAAAACGCCTCCTTATTAGAACTCCAGGAGGTAAAACGAAAAATGTCGTTTACAGGCAAGCATTGCGATAGACTTTGTCGTTGCACCCTTAAATTTACTGTTGTATTGTATTTTGAAAATTGTATTTATTTGTATGCATATCGTATATTTGTATATGTTATTGTTTTTGTACCTTTGTGTAAGTTTCAAATACATGTTTCTTTTCAAACTACACGCATTTTCATTTAAACAAAAACTATTGTATTATTCTATTTAAATAGTTGCAATGTTGTATAACAAACTATTGTAATAACTATTGTAGTATTCAAGCTATATTTGAAAGATTTAAATTTAAAATAGCATGGAAAAGAAGTTTATTTTTCGTCGCTGAAAGTTAGTGATAATTTTTGAAAAAGAAATGTATGAGCCTATGAATAAATTATGAACCCGAGCAACGCTGGGTAAATCGGCTAGTGGGTTCATAAAACTCTCACCAGCAATACATTTGTGTTTTGGCTGCCTTTTTTCTACAAAGTGATTCCGCACGTTGACATTTTATTTGGAAGCTTACAGAAAGCAGATATCAATCCCCTTACTGCTGAAAATACATCTCTTCTTTTGAGAATAATGTACAAAATATCCGAGAAGAAATTGATGAAGAACGCACAGAAAAAGTACCAGATCCTCTAACAAAAAGAGGAAATGTCATATATCAACGAAAAGTGAAATCGATATACTTTCACTCTAAAATTTGATGTTTTATCCCAACCACTCTTTCACGACTCCAACCACACGTTACTGCAACCACCAAAATTTGTAACCACCAGCCGCCACTGCGTCAATATTGTAACGCGTAGTTCGAGTCGTCTCTGTAAAATGTGTACCAGTTTTATATAGGTGTAATGTGTTAGTGCGTTCGTCTCGCACTGGGGTCGTTACATCAATTTTGCGCTAACGATGTCCGTAGCGTTGCGGTAATTACCAGTACAACACGGCAGTAACCTTACCTGTTCTTATATAGGGGTGTGTTAATCCCGGGTGGCGCCAAATTGTTTATTGAAACAATTAAACTTATTAATAGAGTGTTCTCAGCTATGACAGTCGGGGCGTTCAAATAATTCCCGCTCGTGCAGCCTTCTGAATCGTGTAGGTAGTTGTACAAATGGCAACTTGAGCGCTGATCGTCCAACCTAGTTTTCGTAAACGAACACAAGTAATATAATGCACTCCCTATGAAATAATAACAACGGTTACTCCCTGTACTAGTTATTTTAATGTTTTATAAGTAATATTTTCAATGTTGACAATTAAATTATATTAGTTGATTAACAACTTTGCACCGACTTTTTACATGAAACAATTATACTCAGGATGACGAATCGATTGAGGAACGATGTGCTCGCATCAGCAAGGCAGCTGAGGTGTTTAGCTACTATAATAATTTTCGTTCCAAAATCGTGGATTCTTTTGATTACAAGGCAAAGAATTCCTATGATTACAATAAAAGTATTTTACCTTATTCTAAATGTACATAAATAATAAGGTGTGTGTTTACAATCTGTTCTGTAGTGTCGTTAAATGTGGTTCAAAAGTTCGTATTTAAACAAGAGGTTAGATTTTATGTTAACAAATTTTCTGTGTGTTTATTTTTCTTAAATAATCTTTGAAAGAGAATATTCGGCTTATAGTGAGATCAAATTACTTTCAGTAAAATTTAAAGTGATTTGGTTTTTTGGAAATAAGGTAATTCAACGGTACTTAACACATCAGCATGACTTGGTGTTTTCATTCATTGGATCGGAAGAGGATTGGGCTGCAATAAGTTCTATTGTCATTAACCTTTGGACCTAAGTAGGTCTGGCGTCCTTTTCATATAGGATGTGGTCATAATTTTCTTTTATTTTTCTGTTGTATGGTCCTTGATCCTTAGTTGACTGCTCTAATGATTCGTCTGCTTCTTATCCAGTCATGGTTTTGAATTTCGTTCACTGTTTTACATTATTTAATGAAAAATTGGTCTTCCAAACTTTGGCTTCTGTCCTGGTAGAATGACGCTTTACGAGTAACGGTATTCAACGGTAATTTTCGCCACCAACGTCGGTTTCTATGGTAACTAAAGAATTCTGATTGGCTGAGATTGATATAAATCCATTGTTATCAAAATTTGAATTCTTTTCAAAATCCTAGTATATCTTCTGATTGCTGTTATTCCTCTATATTCCTTCGTAATTATTAAATATTGTCACTATAGTGTTTATTTCCTTCCATAGATTACTTTGACACCCCACAAGTTTGGGTTATTTTAGGTTTTATGATTTTACAATTATTTTAGTACTTGTTAATTACATTTCTTTTAGAATTCAAATGCTTATTATAATATTTTGTCTTCAAAATGATTTACCCTTTATCCTTGGTGAGTCCTTCGCCTCGGATTTGCTAATTTCTTAGTTAACTTATTACAATTTGTAGTTGTTTGTTTTTGACATTTAGGCATTTTCCTAGGCCTAAGTAGCCATTATGGTATTTAACTTATTTCATTCAAATTACATTTCCTTTTAGCCTATTGGTTTTTATTTTGTTATTATAATTGGTTGTATCATTTATTGTTGTGTTTTGGGTCTGTTTATGTGTTATTTATTATGTCAGTATTATTTTGTACATAATTGTTTATTATTTGGTTTCCTTGTTTTCTAGTCATACATTTTTTTTAATTTTTTACTTATTTACTTTGCCAATAATAACAATGTGGCTATTATTTACTATTTTTTGATCTTATTAAATACAATATTTAGGCCTATGGTCTGTATAACTCTACCAGCCATATCCAATTCATAAACTTGCTTGAATAATTATTTAACTATTATTTGCTAATCTTTGTTTACAATTCATCTTATTTTATATCATTTTTAGTGTGATAAACAACATCACTTTTTATGAAACTTATAACGATCCCTTATAACATGGGTGTTTATGGAGTTGTTTTAACTACTTAATTTTTTACATAATCTTTACTTTCCCTCCATGTTAACACTATCTGTTTTTCCTTTCAGTGTATTCTCCCTATTAATTATAATTGCATTTACTGAAATTAACTAACAACATTCTTTCTTAACTAATTACTGTCTTATCTGTTTATACTGCTATTCTTAATTGCTAATATTCTTCACTTTTTATCATTTAGTGTTTCCTTTGGATTTATTAATTGTTTGTGCTTTTATCATTCACTATTTTTCACTATATTAACATTCTTTATTTTACACTATTCTCATTCAATCATCACCTTCACTTTTAAATTATTTATAGTCTATTATAATTTAATTAGTGTACTTCCTTTATCACTACACTTTGGGGTTTTTACACTTTCATTTTGCACTTCACGATTGTTTTTGTTTTTTAAGTGTTTCTGAATGGGTAATCCCTCTCATTACTATCTCACTACCGTACTATCTCTTTCATTACAATATCTCATTAATAATATTAACAATTTTATGACTTTATATTTTTATCATTACATCTAACTCTAAATTGTTGGTTAGTTTGATTTTCTATATTTATATTTAACATTGTTTAATTGGGTTTCCTTCAATTCCATTACTATTGTCCATTAATGGATAATAACATTTACCTTTTTTCATAGGTTAATTATTGGTTTTTTCCAATATTACATTTGAGTGCATTATTTCTTAAGAATTTTTTACCTTGTATAATCCACTATGCGATCTCAGTTTTTTACATACAACATGTTTCAGGGACTAAATCCCCATCTTCAGGTACAGTAAAAAATTATTATTCCCGTAATACATAGGGGTCGTCGAAATGATTAAAATGTTTATACATAAAAACACACGCACAAAAATCACTGAATAAATTAACATATAACACAAACACATGAACACGTTAAAAGCAACTCAGTGCACCGGTCGACCATCGATCGTCAACTAGCCTGTGTTCGTGCTTCATTGCTTATCATCAACGCGGTATCATATAATTTATTGGATTTAAATGATAGCTGATCGTTGAGTAACTGCTCTTTATTTACTTTGGATGCCTTGTATATTTCAAACTCTTCTAAAGCAGTCAGGAAATGACCTTTATTACAAACATGTATCGGCTCCATGTACTCTTTGAATCCGGTGTAATTATGGTTTTCGTTTTTAGTTAATCATAATAGCGATCAGGAGACTGCAAAAAATGCATTATTTCTCTTGCTCATACTCTTTATTACTCTTTTGTGTATCATCATTGGTTTTCATTTTTATTTATTTCCCTTCATTTTGGGTTTGTTTCTTTTTTATTTCCCTCCTTCTTCATTTTCATTGTATTGGTTTAATAATTTGGTTTTCCACCTTCTCCTTTGGGTTCATTTTAACATGTTACATTGAGTCATTCAATTCCATGAATTTGTTTCATTTTTGTTTGGTTTTGGTTTTTTCCCTTCTTCTTTTGGTTTGGTTAATCACTTTCTTCTCTTCTTTGGATTTATTCTTGTTTGTTTTTTGTGGTTCCCTTCTTCTTTTGTTTTCTTTTGTTGGTTCAATCACTTGGGTTAGGTCATGTCGTCGTTTGTCGAGTCATTGTTTTTATATTTCATTTATATTAAACATTTTATTTTATATGAAGTATTATTTTATATTTAGAATCATTTTTTCATCCCTGGTATTGGGGTGGCTTATTTGTGTTGTAACAATGTATATACTTTAATTCTTTTAACCAAAATTTACGAGCAAACTTCACTTAAATCCAGTGCAAGAAACCGTCGGTACTAGCTCTGAAAAAATATTTGATAACAAAGAGATGTACTGATAACAAAGAGATGTACTTCCGGCAAGAACATCGTGATGTATGGATCTATCTCGATGCAACTCATCCAAACACATGGATTGGGCAAAGCGTTAGCGTTGAATTCCATTGCGTGTTTCACAGACCTCACACCAATGGGCATACTTTATGGTTTACTAACCTCAAACCGAAGGTTCATATCACAAAGCCACCAACAGTCGGTGAGGTAAAATAGGAAATTTAAAGACAATGTCTCGCATTCCAATTCAAATGGTTCATAACTTTTGCATATCCATTGATCCGCTTTATCAGTTGTCTGCAACTTTATGGTGGTAAGTTTAAAATTTTGCAAACTTGCAGGAGGAGACTAGACTGTTCTTATATCTCATTTAATTTACTTTAACTTAATTATAAAAAATACTTGAATCTATCTTAATAAACACTCCCTTTATTGTCATTCAAATTGCGAGTATATTTTTTGCGAGTCTCTGCATTTTTACTTTAACTTCATCTAACTGTTGCATTTTGTCATTTGCAAAGTCTGCACTGAATGAACTCACTTTTTATTTCTGTGAAACAATTTAACACCGTCCACAATAGATATTTAAAATTGACGTTATTTCAATAAAGCGATTTACCGCCAACATTACGGAGGAGTTACGGTTAAATCTAAAAAAAAAAAATGAAGTTGCTTGCTTGATTGCACGAGACGAGACAGTGCGGTTCATCCCGACATGTCTGAGGATGTTCCAATAAATCGATACAGAATTGAGTATGTTTGTGTGTAGAAAGTAAGCTGGTGTGAAGCAAAACAAATTGGCAATCCACTTGATACAGGTCCTACAGAATTCAATGATGTTACATCTCGTATTGGAAATCTAACACACACACGAGTTGGAAATAAATTGTTACGACGGTCTAACTGATCGTCGTATGGTACAGTGGAAACAAAATACAAGACACCAATGAAAGCAGTAATAACCACTTTTAATTATCACAATTAAACAGTTTCTAATCAACAAAATAGTCTCTTACAACAAATCAAATAAAAATTATTCACACGCAATAATACTGCCAACTAATTATAATCTCAAAAAGTCTCGCACAATTATATAACACATAACAGTTCGCCACAATACCTCAAACCCCGCTAACGAAAATCGCTCACGCAACTGACTATGCGTCGCTGAAGTCTTGTATTTATACCCCGCTAAGATTCCAGAATATTGCGTAATAGGTGTCTACTAGAAAACACTAGAGCGTAAACACTACAGCGTAATTGATTGCGGCCTTGAACACAGCGCGCGCGGACCGGTATGGTCTGGAAAAGTCTCGTTGCGTACGTGACAAGTGTCACGTCGTTGTCCTTCATATCAAAGTACTGTAGCAGCAATGTGTACGCACACACACATTACAGCCGGGCTCCGCTGGAATAGCCGAGAAACACGTAGCATGTTCTATAATGTCCTAACACTATTGTTAACTATCGAACAGAGTTGTCTAGTATCAAGTATGCATCTTAAATTATAAATCGTTTTTAATAAGCTAGAAAATTATTTTCACTATAAACAAAACAAAAAATTGCCTCAGGAAGGGGGGGACGACGCTTTGACTATAAACTAATTTTTATTAAAGACGTGTTATTATTTTTTATATGAAAGTTTCTTGATTGCTTTCTTCTTTTTTTCCTACTTTTGCTCAACCCAGAAGTTGGTGGACTCGCAATTTATTCCCTTCGAAAAATAGTCTCCTAATCAACTCATAGCTTCTCCCTACTTTTACCTCACGATATACTCCTGTTTGAGCCATCCCCCACACCACTTCGCCACTCAGTGAATCACCCGATCAGATTGGTGAACCACTTTGAACAACATACCAGGTGACCACCACAGATCCTACTTCTCGTTTCCGCGATGGTTTTAATCAGAATCCTTCTTCAGCCACTCTCTTGCAAACCTCATAACTAGTCATTCTACCAGCCGACGGTATGCTTAAGGGCCTCCTCCAACACCACATCTCGGTAGCTTTAACGTAAACTTGATTAGCCTACACAAGTTGTAATCAGTATTTACAATTTGTAATTTAAACACTTATGCGATGACGGTGTTAGTTTGTGGTCGTATGTTCAATTGTCTGAACAATTTGTATACAATTTTGAATTTTTTAAAAATCTTTACACTTAAATTTGGATTTTTAAATATTAAAAAAGTTTTAAAAAATTCTAAAAATAAAATTAGGGAAAGATGATACGTGTGGAGCCCCAAAGTGTTCCTTGAGCGAACAATAGGCCTACAATATACGTGACCCTCGAGAAGCCTTGGGGAACAGTTTTACATCCTCTTCTCCTACCTGCAAGTATTACCTTACACTAATCACTTTGGAAACGGAAGACCTATGTTTCTTATATCTGAGCTGATATATCTGAATATAGATCATTGTTCAAATCACCTACACGCGCACACACTTTTCCGTTTACAATGCACAAACTTACGTACCTACACCTCTCTGTCTCTCTCTCTCTCTCTCTCTCTCTGTAATGTGCCCACGTAATGTACCCACTACTTCTTTCACGCCTACCTTCAACTATCCTGTCACCTAGGGTTGCCAACCATACTTTATAATAAAGTAACCTACTTTATTTTTGGTGAATATACTTTATACTTTTGCATAAAAATAAAGTATGCGAAAATACTTTATTTTGAGTCTTTACTGTAATGCCTGGCTGTGAATACCGCAACTAGCGGCTGGTGGCGCGTAGTACTAGCCATACACCATCACACTAACACAAAAGCCGCGCGGTACGTCTTGGTCCTTAACGGACTGTGGAGCGGAGGTTTTTTTTTTTTTTACTGTAATGCACGAAACGAAACACTTTCTTACGTAATTTCCGAACGATTTATCGATACCTAAGGTAAAACAGAACGGAACACACACGATTAACAATGTTTATTTATTATTGAACGAAACGGCAGATGGCAGTCCATATCGGTTTCCTTTCTAGATCATTATTTATACGTTGTTGTGATCCTTGTGTGTTTGTTTGAAGTGTAAAGTGGCGAGAAGAGAGAAACAGAGCGTCTATAAATTTAATAAAAAATGAGTTATTTATTTTTTTAAATCTAGATTTAGATTGCAATACTAGCTATCCAACTCTCAAAGATAACCAAAAATTGTTAGCTTGTGCTAAAAGCATAAAAAAATATGTATTTAGGGCAATAAAAACGTAAATTTATATAATACTTTTTTTCTTACAAATACTTTTTTTTCCTCTTCCAACAGACAAGTTACGTTATTTTCCTCAAAAAAGTTGGCAACCCTACTGTCACCAACACCCTAATATACAAGTTTAGTAAAGAAAACCATTTATTTCAAGCACTTACTTCACGTTAATTGCACACGACAACAGAACAACATTTGTACTGTTACGATTTAGTTTTGATAGGACGCGAATGCATATGCATTAGTATATACGTGTACGCCCGGCGTGTTTCGTGTAGGTGGGAGTTTCCCTTCGTCTATTCTGTATATTTATACGGAATGTTTTTGTACATTTATACATATATTTTATGTATATAAAATTAAACGCGCTCTTGTGTATACTGCCCATGTGTACGTATATTGTAGCCAAATAGAATAATATTCGTTTATTCTTTTGTTAGATGTGTGTTTATGTGTGTGTGAATCCCGCACGTGTTATTGAGCGTGAATTGTGAACTGCTGGTTTGCAAACGGCTCAATACTAGAACTGTTTCTTACAACAGTGACTGTGAGGCAGATATAGACGAGGTTGTAAAATGTCCTTCTTGGGTTTATTTTTTTATTGCACACCAATTTCTAACTACAGATATTCTTTCTGGCCCCACACGTGTCTCTCTTACCCGACAATTATATTAAAATGACGTTGAAAAATTGCTAAGAGGCTAGACGGTGAGTCAGCTACTGACTTTCGTTCGGTATCTTTGCTGTGATGTGACATGGAAGTGACAGTCAAACCGTATGTATGACATGTGTGAGCAGACATGTATAGAACTAAGACTAGATCAGAGGCGCAAGTTTCTTAGATAGTAGCGACACCAAATAAATTTAAAGAACACACAATACTTAAAACATGGGACCGAGAATGAACGTTAAAAGACACATAAAGACTAAAAGATATTAAAAACAGAATTAACACTGTTGCACACCATTATAGAAAAATTATTCCGATTAGCGCTTTCAAGCTCATCGTCAGATCGGAAATAACAATAATAGAACTAGATAACAACTTTTTTATACCCCCACTAGCCCTACCGCGCGTACACACGTTGTAAACAAGCTTAAGTTAAACGTCCTACTTTCTTACCTACTACTTACTAGCCAACGCCCACCCTTGGCTGTTGGGCCATTAGGCGGCAAGCTGACCAGTAGAGACGTGAGAGCCTTGCCGTATCATCTTCATCTTGGACTTGCGTGTCTGAGAGAAAGGCTGGACACGTAATTAGGTGATCCGCATTCATGGAAGCGTATCCACAGAGAACACACTCAGGAGACGACAACACGCCGATGCGGTGCAGGTGGGAGGCCAGGTAGTCATGACCGGTTGTAGTTCTAAAAAGAGCAACACTAGTTGCTCGGGGTAGAGTTCTGTTGATGGGGCCGTCCGTAACCAATGTTGCCCATCTTTTTCCCACACAGGCACTTAATTGTTTTTTCTTTTAGCCATAGGCTTATTGAGCAGTTTATTCTTGCTTTCGCAGATGCATATGAGCTGGGGGTCTCCGGCTGAGGTAGTGCTGCGCCCATTTTGGCGAGGATGTCGGCTTTTTCATTTCCCATGATGTTGACATGGCTGGGTACCCATTGCAGTTCAATCTGGCAGCCTAATTGTACAAGGTTCTGCAGTTCTCCCCTACACTCAATTGTCAGGGAGCAGTTTGTGTCACCATTTGAGGTCACGTTTTGAATCGCTGCAGTTGAGTCTATGAGGAAGACGTCTTTGTTAGGTGGTGAGATCTTGGCAAGCTCAATAGATGCTGCTTTTATAGCTGCTACCTCTCCGTCATAGTTGCTTAGGCGGCCTCCTACAGCGAGGTGGCCTTCAAATAGAGAGCTGTAGAAACCAGCCCCTGTTGCCCCTGTAGATGGTTTAGAGGATCCGTCTGTGTAGATTCGTATCCACTGCTCAGCGGGAAAACGTTTTTGTACAGTGTGTAAGGCTGCTTGACGAATAAAGAATTCACGGTGATGTATAAATGGTGCTGCCTTATTTGGTTCAATGTCATATTTGCGTTGGAGTTCTTCATAGATCGCAATCGGGCATTTCTGAGTTTTCAGCCTTTCTGCCGCTGTTTTATAGTTATTCCACCGTTGTTGGTAGGCTCTTTTACATCTCTCCCAGGATATTAGGACTTTCCCGTCTTACTTGGATAGGTTCGACTTGCAGTTGCGACTCCATGGCAAGTATAGGAGTTGATTTCGGCGCACCAGTTATCGTTCTAAGGGCCGCATTTTGGACCAAGTGCAGTTTCTGGCTTGCTGGATTGGAGGCAGTAATAGTTGCTTCTGCGTCATATTCCAATTGCGGCCGAATGTAGCTTTTATACGCAGTTGTCAGAACATCTTGATTTGCTCCCCATGTAGTCTCAGTGAGTCGTTTAAGTAGCCGGCAGCGCCTAGACGCACTGTTCGCGGACATATATGGTGCTTCCACATCATTCTGGTGTCTATATTAACACCCAGGTATTTAGATATGTTCACTTCTTCGAGTTCCGATCCACAGTAGCGCAGATTGACCGTAGGCCGCCTTGTTGATAGAGAGAAAAGTTGGTATGTCGTCTTGGCGGTATTTATCGTCATGGCATTTAGTTTGGCCCACTCTTCTAGTTTAACAATTGCACTATTAATAGTTGCTTCAAGACCCATGATATGGCTGCTAGTTGCCCAGATGATAAGGTCATCGGCATACAGGAGCGCTTGTACTCCCGGCACACACCGAACAGCCACCAGAATGTCGTTGACCATAAGGTTAAATAGGCTGCAGCTGATAACGGCACCTTGGGGTAGCCCTTGGCGTTGAATTCGGTACTTTGAAAGGCAATTATTATAGCGGACACGAATTTGTCTTTGACTCAGGAAGGACGCTATCCAGTTAAAAAGGTTACCTGCGACGCCACTCAAAGCAAGTTTGTGAAGTAACATGGGTCTCCAGACAGTGTCGTACGCGTTTTTTAGGTCAACCATTACTGCCAGGGAGGACATTTTCTTGTGGTACCCTTCCTTAACACTTTGTGCAAAGTAGACGACTTGGTCCATGGTGCATCGGTGCGCTCGGAAACCTGCTTGGTATTCATCAATAACCGCACTCATTTCAAAGAACTGGTTCAGACGCCACACGACCATTCTTTCGGCAACCTTGCAGCAAGCACTTGTTAATGTGATGGGGCGGTAGCCCTCAGGTGTATCACTTGGCTTTCCTTTCTTGGTAATAGGTATAATCTCCCCTTTCCTCCATTGCTGGGGGACGCGCGTTTTCCACGTTAGATTAATGAGATTGAGCAAGGCTAGTTTCGCTGAGTTACAAGATTTTTTAGGAGCTCTGGGTAGATTGCGTCGGTTCCTGCTGCCTTCTTGCCCTTTGTGTTTGATAGTGCAAATTCAAGTTCGGAGAGGCTAAAATTAAACGTCCTTTAGGCTATTAATAACTTGCGAGTTCAGTCATTTCTTTCTAGTACATTCTATGTTTATGCGTGTTGTGTGTGTGTGTGTGTGTGTGTGTGTGTGTGTGTGTGTGTGTGTGTGTGTGTGTGTGTGTGTGTGTGTGTGTGTGTGTGTGTGTGTGTGTGTGTGTGTGTGTGTGTGTGTGTGTGTGTGTGTGTGTGTGTGTGTGTGTGTGTGTGTGTTTTGTGTGTACATTGTTTTCAATACATAACGTTTTAAAACCTTTCTCATTCACACTTTTAACTGCAAGTTCCTTTTCGGCACAGTTTTAGAATGCGATATATTGTCAATTAATTAAGATAGTTGTGTTAGTGGTTATAATCACAAACCGTATTAACACTGTTGCACACGACTATAACTTGTAGTTAAAAGTGCAAATAAGAAAGGTTTTAAAACGTTAGGTATTGAGAAAAATGTACACACACACACACACACACACACACACACACACACACACACACACACACACAATGTACTAGAAAGAAATGTAAAAGTGCCAACTGGAGTGACTGAACTCGCAAGTTACTAATAACCAGAAAGGGCCTTTAACTTATAGCTTGCTTACGAAAATGTGTACGCGCGGTAGCGGTAGGGCTAGCGGGGGTATAAAGAAGTTGTCTAGTCCTATTATTGTTATTTCCAGTCTGATGATGAGCTGTGAAGCTTGGAACAGCTAATCGGAATAATTTTTCTATAGTGGTGTGAAACAGTGTCAATTCTGTTAAAAATAAATTAATAAGAACACACAAAATTGAAAACTTAGAAGGAAAATAATATGGGACCCAAGAATTAAAGTCGAAAGACAGATACAGACTGATACATATTAAAACATGTAAGGAAAAGGATTGCGAAAACACATTAGCAAGTTTTATGCATTCAAAGTTGTAGTTTTTGTAATGTTAATAGCTGCCGTATAAAGATTTACCTCACTAACAACGAACAGACGTGTTTCGAATAGATAAAGCACTCGGCTGCAGGTATAGCAATGTAAATTGCAGCGTCTCCGCAGGGACCCTGTTATACCGCCGCTGTCGTAGTGCGGTGGCAGATTGTACTGCTATACTGCAAATGAGAGTAGTGCGCGCGCGTGTGTGTGTGGAATTTTACAATACACGTGCCCGTACAGGCATTGGGTTTTATAATACAGATAATAATGTATTTTGTGCTTGTAACACGAATAAACAAGCACAGCTTCTGAGGGAATGTTGTAAAGTAAATAGTCATATTTAGACTAGCAAATAAAAAGCATCTCTTAGGTACGTGACTTTCATTACCGAACTTCGATTCTTCCAATATAGAAACCAATTATGAAAATCCATTTCTATTTTTGTTTAATTGAATCAGTAACAATAATTTATAACAAACAAAATAAAGGGTCGTTTTTTAATGAAATTAATAACAACTACACCTACTTACAGACAATAATTTAAACTAAAAGAATTAAAATTATTTTTAATAGTAGAAAATTATAATGATATATTTTGATTTGTAGTATGAAAGTTTTGTCAGGTAGAGGATAGGGCACCTTCTTCCCGTTCGGGTGAGAAATTGGCCCTAAAGACGGATGATCTTCCATTGGTCAACGACCTTAGATGTGGAAGGCAAGGAGAAACCGCCACATTAAAGATCTTTATTGATATCTCTACAGGGAAAACTGGTCTCTTTACTCTGATAAGACAGCCAGTTACGTCCGGAGAACACCCAGACAGAAAATCTGGCTAGACGTTAAGCCTGAAGGTGGCAGCCCCACCATAGTCTTACCCTGCAATATACTAGTAACATATCCAGGTGACATATTCACTACTAAATTGCCTCAAATAAGGACTAGCCGGACGGATCATAGAAGATACACAGACATACGGCAGGAACTGAATATTATGAGTATACTCGACAGGTATCGGCTGATTTGGTGGGAAAATCTTTGCCGAATGCATGACTGCCGCATATCCAAACAAATATGGAACTATAAGCCGCGGGGACGGAGAGGTGTGGGACGTCCGAGAAAGCGCTGGAGTGACCAGCTTAAATCTTTGCCTATTTAAGACCGGAACAAACCATCCTTGGTTTAATCCTTGAAGATGATGATGATAAAAGTCCATACATAAGACGCATATGTTACATTTCAGCAACACTGTTGGTAGTCATTCTGGACAGTTACGTGATAAACAACGAATAAAGGATCACAAGTAAAGGGAATTTAGGAGCTGACTATACTAAGAGTATTGTTACGACATTGCAGAACAGTCTACGTGTTTGTCGAATGTGCCAGAAGAATCTCTCTCTAATGTGTGTGGCATACGTGACTGTAGACGCATTCGCGAGACTTTTATGGAAGCCGCTAGCCGCGCGGACTGTGTCAAGGCCGCAATTAATTAATTGCATTTAATTGCAAGTGAACAATTTCTATTTGATTTGCTGTAAGAGTCTGTGTTGTTAAATTACGAACTGTTTAACTGTGAAAATTAAAGCTGGTAATTAGTGACTTAATTGGTGTCTTGTATTTTGTTTCCGCTGTACCTACGACGATCAAGTAGACCCCCGTAACAGTATGGATATTATTTAGTTAGGCTATACGTGCTATTACTGAACTCACTGAACGAAACAGATTATTTATAAATCGAAACATGTCACTATCATATTACATGAATTAAAGAAAATAATGATATGTTGCGACTGAATATAATATGTAAACAGTTGTAGTTAAATTTATTAAATATTATTAATTTCAGAGGCTGCTTTGGGTACTACAAGTATTACAAGTACAATGTTTCAATTACAAGAAGTGGCAAAAGAGTAAAAAAAACAAAACCATGGTCTTTGAAGGTAAATATCCAGTGAGAACTAAGATAGTTATAAATAACAGCACTTTAGATAAAGTGAGCCGTTTTAAATATCTCGGCTGTGGAGTAAGCTATGAATCTGAATATGATATAAAAGAGAAGATAAATAAATTTAGGAATATTTGTGGTACAACTCATAGAAATCTTAGAAATAAAACGAGACACAGCACAAGGATTAAATTTTATAAGACAAAGTGAGCCGTTTTAAATATCTCGGCTGTGGAGTAAGCTATGAATCTGAATATGATATAAAAGAGAAGATAAATAAATTTAGGAATATTTGTGGTACAGCTCATAGAAATCTTAGAAATAAAACGAGACACAGCACAAGGATTAAATTTTATAAGACAATTGCAATACCCACATTGATATATGCGAGAGAGGCGTGGGTGATGACAGAAAATTAGTGTTAACTTGGCAAGATTCAGAGTGCTGAAATACAGTTTCTTCGAAATACTTTGAATTACACATTCCAAATACAATAAGGATTAAGGTTATCAGAGCAAAACTCGAAGTAAAGGACATAAATGATATTATTTCAGTTTACAGAATACAATGGTGGATCATCTGCAAACAGTCTACAGAGGAACAATTGTCGAAAGCGGTACTAAACTATAAAGCCATTGGTAGACGTGGGTCGTCCGAGGATGAGATGGGTGCCGGAACAGGTTTATATAACCTAATCCTTGAAGAGGAGAAGAAGAAGGATAATATTATCAATTTCATCGAAAACTAATACTTTACTTTGTTATAAATTACTTTTATTGACGTAATTTTGAGAAAAAGTGTAATACCTGTAATACATTTTTTCTGTACTGGAGGAATCGAAGCCCGGTACAAAAAAAAAAATCAAGTAGTAAGAATTTATGGATAGGGTGTTTTCCACCATAACTCGGTCATTTGTTTTCAGACTTGAACGAAGAATATGTCGTTTTCGTTGTGTTTACAATAAAAGGCTTAACATTTTATGTGACCAACCATAATTTGACAAAATTCAAATTATAGAAATATTCTTCTTCTTCTTCTTCTTCTTCTTCTTCTTCTTCTTCTTCTTCTTCTTCTTCTTCTTCTTCTTCTTCTTCTTCTTCTTCTTCTGATAGTTCCTATCCGTTTCGGATGTGGGATATCATACAGACTATTTTAACTTTCTGTACTGCTGCACGGGATAAGTCAGTTGTATTCATGCCAAACCAGGCCCTTAAATTTCTCACCCATGATATTTTCGGTCGCCCAACACCTCTCTTTCCAAGTACTTTTCCCTATAGTATGGACTGCAATAAGTAAAATCTCTGTTCATTTATCATGAGATGTCCCATATACTGGAGCTTTCTTATCTTCACTGTGTTAATAACTTCCCTTTCTTTCTTCATACTTCTAAGAACTTCAACATTAATACAACATAGAGATATTAAAATGTAAAGTGGCCGTTATTTTGAAAATTTAGCTATAAAAATAGCCTTAATTTTTCGTCTATTAAATAACATTAATCTAAACAGGTGTACCACATTTCTTTAAAATATCTCAATTCCTTCTTGAGACATAAAGTTTTCCTTAAAAACACAAAATGACGCCAGACGGAAAATGAGATATTTCCTGACTTATGTTTATAAGAATTTTTTTACTTAAGCTAGACTGCTGCATAGAATCAGAATATATATAGTGATTAATGAGGACACTATTACGTTTCAACCTGTATATTATAGTGTTTTTTTTCTGTTTTTTTTTTTTTTTTTGCGTATGAGCCACTGTGGTCTACGTTTGGTTCGACTGGTTCCTGCCCTTCTTCTACTCTATCTTCCTCCTCTCCTACATCTCCTTCCTTCTTGATCGATGTCTCTCCCTCCTTTCGTTAGTCCATACGGCATCTGTCCCCTTCCTGAGTTTTCTGTGTAAACCTTAGACATTTTTTAATTCGTTTTATAGTGGCAAGCATTCTTCAATGTCTTCTTGAGTAATCTGGAATTCTTCTATGTCCTTTTCTGTTTCTTTGAGCCACGTATTGGACATTGTGAGCGTTTTGAAATAGTTAAAAATTATATATTATATTATAATATTCAAACACTTTTTGCTTCAGTCTATTTCTTGATGCATATATAATATATTTAAAATTTATAACTACTTTACCTCAAGATGTTTGTTTCCTTTATTTGGGACATGTTTCGGGAAACATATTGTTCGCACCCTCAGCCTTCTTAATTTTGAATCTTATGGAGTACTTGTGTTGTATTCAAGTGTTCCACAAGATTCAAAATTAAGAAGGCTGAGGATGGGAACGATGTGTTTCCCGAAGCATGTTCCAAATAAGTTAATCAAACATCTTGAGGTAAAGTAATTATAAATTGTAAATATATTATATTAAATTATAATTATATTATAGTGTTTTATTATATTATAACTTTTATAATAGAATAGGTGATGAAACATACATGTATATATGAGTTAAATTTTAATCTACCAAAGATAGTTGATGCAGGATCACTTACAGGAGTGAAAACTTAAGCCTAATATTGTAAACGCACTTTAGAAATGTGTACTTAACGACTTATTTAAGTGAAGTTGCTAATTTCTTGACCGCCAGTAAGTTTCTGTAACAATTTCAACGTAATCGATTAACTCATAAAAAATGTGTTTTTCACCCCTATTATCTAATGTCTGACGCTAAACGGTGTCAAATGAATGGAAAGTTAGGTCAGATAACAGAGAGGTCAGCGCACGTGGACACACACACACATACACACTAACAGATTTTACAAAACTGTGTGTTGAGTAAGGAGTGACGCCACGTTTCTGTACGAGTCTCGTATAACTTTATGTTAGTTTATGTTATGTTAATAACTTGAACGTGCCAAATATTTCCACAAAATTACGTAAGCTTTTATAGTGCGCGCCATTTTGATGATTATATAAAATGCCGGACATAATGGCAGTGATTAAAATTAACTCCCGGGCTGTTTGGCCGTGGTCCATAGTTTGTGACAAAACCGGACGTTTCGGCCGTGCCAATGACTGCCATCTTCAGTGGAACGAGCCAAACGCTAACGTGGGATGATATACGTTAGGCCCACAGTCATGAATATGGTCAGACGTAACCAGTCCTGTGGTCTTAACGTATACCATTCCACGTTAGCGTTTGACTCATTTCCACTGAAGATGGCAGTCAGTGGCACTTCCGAAACGTCTGGTGTTGTCACAAAGTTTGGACCACGGCCAAACAGCCTGGGAGTTAATTCTAATCTAAATGGCACCGGTTAAGGCTTCGTACAACATTAATAGCAGTGGTTTATAATTAAATGAAGTCATACGGCTTGTTGCTGTCGTTTCGCATCTTGCGAGGCGAAGACCTTCAGACAGGAGAACAAATTAAGGTATTACCTAAATATTGGTAACAAAGAGAAAAGATTATTCTTACAATGGTAAAAAAATGGATTTTTTATAAATTCTAGAAATTAGAAAACCAATTACAAGTAACAAAAACTTAACAAATGAACAAACTGAATTCTGTGTATCCCCTTTATTAAAAGCCCTTATTTAGTTTAGTTAATTTTATATTTTGCATTCAGGTTATATTTAGTTTTTACAAACACTTGACCTTCCTTAGCTCCTGCACCCCTCTCCCCATCTTCACATCTCACACATGTTTTCCGATACTCTCCCTAAACAGATATCAACCACCCTTAGCCTACATCCTCTGTTTAGTGTTCACTCAGCTCTTTGACAGTGGCGTAAGTAAGGCGAAACAGCTGTCAGTACCAAGTGTTTATATATTTTTAAAAAAACATTTGTATTAATATGTTTCACCAAGTGCCCAACGAGTCGTCAATTAATATCGTCCTTCGTACAACATTAATGGCAGTGGTTTACAACTAAATCAAGTTCATATTGCTTGTTGCTGTCGTTTCTTGTCGCATCTTGCGAGGCTACAACCTTCAGAGAGGACAACAAATTCAGGAATTACTTTAGGTAACTAAGTACTTTAGGTAACAGTGTTTAGCACTGGCAACAAAAAGAAAAGCTTGTCTTATATATTTCTTCCATTTCTATTCCACTGATAATTTGTAAAAATTATACAACCTAATAATTTTTTAAAACGTGTAACTCTTGCTAATAACAAAGTGCAAGACAAAAGGCAACAGCCTACACGTAACAACCTTTATTGGCGTGCAGAAGGCGCCTGACAACGTTATACTTATCTGTCAAAGATGTCTAGCGGATGTCGGTTTTTTGTGCCAAGATCCATGTTTATTTATCCGCAGCTCAGGAGTTTTCTAGATACGAAGCAAATGTCTTTAGACCTTAATATGCGCGCAACAGGCTTTGTTGGATACGACAATTCCTTTACTGATTCCTCAAGTATCTGCGGTATTAACGACAAGATCTGCGCGAACGTAGATTAATTTGTCCAGTTTGTAAATGTTGTTTATTTTATGTGTTGGTATTGATCTACTCTCTTTGATATGTATAAATTAATAAATCACCTTAGATCCGTCGTATGACTTAGTTTTTATTTAAAATAACGCGTTTTGGAACATATGTTCCGTCATCAGATTAATTCACTCAGTTGAGGTCGTTAAATATTTAAATCACATTACTTTGTAACTTGCACACGTCCGTATGGGTGCGAACCCTTTGAAGGCCAACGGGATATCGTTGCCCAAATTACAAAGTAATGTGATTTTAACATTTAACGACCTCAATTAAGTGAATTAATCTGAAGGTGGAACATATGTTCCAAAACGAGTTATTTTAAATAAAAAACAAAGCCACACGACGGATCTAAGGTAATTTATTAATTTTTGATAATTAAGGTAATTTCGATAAGGCAATTTGATAATTGACCTTAAATTTTGATAATTAAGGTAATTAACGAAGCAATTTTGATACCAATAACAATATGTATGTCTTTGATAGAGAAAACTGCATCAGCAACTACACCTAAACTTTAGTTGGTTGTCCAGATAGAGACTTTAGTCTGTTGCAGTTGCCTGCTACATGGTTGCAACTGTTTTGCTGTACGTTGGTTTGTGTACCAACTTCGCTGCTTTGTCGCAGCACACAGCAGCCTAACGTGCAGGTTAGAATTGTTTACCGAAGAGAGAGAGAGAGAGAGAGAGAGAGAGAGAGAGAGAGAGAGAGAGAGAGAGAGAGAGAGAGAGATATTGATGGTGATGCGAGAAGGTTGCGCTACATGCATTCAGCAGAAGACTCTTCTATATTTGATTCACCTAGATGACTACCGCTGCGAATTTAAATATCAAACTAATACAGTAAAGTGGTTTTAGCACCCAGTGTAAATTCGCGTGAGATGGATATGGATCAATGAGGTGTGAAAACGTTTAATGACGTCACTTTTTGCCTATTTTATGAGATTAAAACGTGTTCTTTATAAGTAATAGGTTGAATGTCGTTAGCATAAATGTTTTGCCTCTTCCGTTTTTCTGTTTGAATTTTGTTTGAAGTAGTGAGAATGGTTGATGCTATTATTGAACGAGTGAAGCGAATTCTCTGTTACTGACCTATCTATTGTATTGTAACGGAGTTCATGGTGAAATGGAAAAGTTTAACATTAAGTGTGAATGTGTTAAGGCTTTTTATCAGTCAATCTAAAAGAAGCTTCTTTCACGAGGTACTTTTTAAATCTCAATAAATATGCTCTCATAAGCAGAAAGTTGTTTTGAAATAGATCTGCCACAAGTTTCCAAGGGGTATCGAGGGGAATAAACAAAAATAAAACAAGGACTGTTGTCGGTACAGAATTCTAAAACTTCATGGAGAACATGTCTGAATCAAAAATGGTAGAGGTCGGAAAAGAGGCGTCAAAATATGTGTTGTAAAAATTTTGTCGGAAAGCTTAGGACACTCAGTTAGAGCGTATAGTCTAAAACAAAATTTAGAGACTTGGGTCGTTCAATAGGCTTGAAAATATACTTAACGAGAAGACTAGAACATTCTCCACTAGTTCCCCCGTTAGTGTGGCAGGTATTGTCCCAGTCAAGGCCGCTCTGAAGTATGTTCCAGTGTATTCAAGAACACTTGAGATACGCATTAAGTGGCGTGAACTGAGGATGGAAAATTTATAGAAGGCGTGGGCTACCAATAAAAAGCCATAGCAGCCGCCTTGTCAGTTCAGTGGTGTTGAGCGATTTCTTTAGCGCGGATCGTGTGTTTGTAGAAGTATTGTAGCGAAGTGGTGTATTAGTGCGGAATTGTTTATAGTTGACATTATTATTGCTTGTGGACAATTTTTACTTGAATTGTTGTAAGAGACTATCTTGTTGATTACAAATTGTTAACCGTGACAATTGAAACTGGTTTTTAGTGACTTCATTGGTGTCTTGTATTTTGTTTTCCACTGTACCATAGTGAGACCGTCGTAACAATACTTCCTAAATTCCTATATTGAGTACTTTCCAGAAAATCTTTTTAAAGATGTTGAGTACTTTCCCAAGTAAAGATCAGGGTGAAAGGTTTCACCAGTGTATAGACGAAAAGGTGTAATGTTACTAAGGAAGGTGTAAGATCAACATAATTGATCCATACTGTTCGATGCTGCATAGAGATGAGCCGCAGGCTATCTAGAAGAGGAAAAGCGGCGGAAGAAGTGTACAAAACAAAACAAAAATAAACTGTAGAAATCTTTCTGAAAGTCATTCATTTTTATACGTACGGTTTAAATTTTAACAAGTAGTATATAAGTCTGTAATTTAAGTTTATTTTTCATAAACATTTGTTCCAGTTAATATATACAAGATTACGCTTTTCACTCATTTCCCACACTCACTTTGGAAAATATTCTTACACGACAGGAAAAAATGGTGGTGGTCACATTTGACATAACCGTACCAAAGAACATAGAAATCGCAAAAAAAAATACATACAATATTTAGGGACATAAGTTTACAAAGAGTTAAACTTACAAGTTTCAATTACAAGACGTGGCAAAAGAGTACTCACTGACAAGTAAGAAAGACCAAAACCATGGCCTTTAAAGGTAAATGTCCAGTGAGGCCTAAGATAGTTATAAACAACAGCTCTTTAGAACAAGTGAGCCGTTTAAAATATCTCGGTTCTGCAGTAAGCTACGGATTTGAATATGATATAAAAGAAACGATAAATAATTTAGGAGTATTTGTGATTCAATTCATAGATATCTTAGAAATAAAACAAGACACAGCACACGGATTAATTTTTGTAGGACGATTGCAATACTCACGTTGATTTATGAGAGTGAAGCGTGGATCATGACATGAAAAAAGTAAAGGTTGGGTCATGACAAAGAAGGAAAGCGCCAAGATGCAGAGTGCTGAAATGCACTTTCTTCGAAATACTTTGAATTATACATTGCAATATAGAATAAGAAATGAGAAAATCAGAGCGGAACTTGAAGCAAAGGATATACATGAAATTATTTTAATTTACAGAAAACAATGGTGGGGTCTTCTGCAAAGGATAACAGAGGATCGATTGCCGAAAACGGCACTGAACTATAAAGCCATTGGTAAAAGAGACCTGGGTCGTCCGAGGATGAGATGAGTGCCGGAACAAGTTCATATAACCTAATCCTTGAAGAGAAAAAGAAGAAGAAGAAGAAGAAGAAGAAGAAGAAGAAGAAGAAGAAGAAGAAGAAGAAGGAGACGTTTTGAATGCCTGTTCTTTCCCGAAATAAGTAAATTGCAAAGAATATATAAAATAATGAAACATGGTTGCATTTAATTTAGAAAAAACGATAAACGTAAGCAATTACTGTAGTTTTTTATTAGTCTACACATTTTTCATTTTCTTTTCAAAATCGTTGATGTTTTTTATAAATTTACACTTTAAAAGTGTAAAAAACTCTGATGATATTAAACAAAACAGAAATTCCTACTATGCTACGAAAATGCATACTAGTAAGCAACCAAAATAATTACATCAATTTAAAGATATCATAAATAACATAAAAATATGTTAATGGAATATACAGCCATTGAGGTATTCAATTATAAAATTGTGGCAATCTGCCTTAGCTTGTATTAGGATGAGCAAAATTTAATATTAATTTTACTATTCTGGATTTTTGTCAAAAAAAATTGATTTCTTAAGTAAAAAAATTGTCTTCTTTTTATACATAATTTCTAATTCTAATATCTGTACAGTTATTATTCTTTATGTGTATAAGTATGGATCATTTCCAAGATAACATATGAAAACTCATTTTCAATTCCCTGCAGGTTTCCAGCTGTTTTTATTTCAGTAGATACGTCCTGTTTCTTGAATTTATCAATCTACAGAAAATGTATTTTTAGATAATACGTTCGTCTGAGGTTAAGTACTAAAATAAATATTTTTCTTCTGCTGGGACATATTTATTAAGTCCCGAGCGCATAAACCCATCACCTGAAGTGCTGACACCAATACAGTATACCGTTTTCATATTCCGCATGTCGTTTTTTGAGAAACTGGAATACAGAAAAACAACAGACTGCGTCGTATAACATAAATATGGTTACGACGGTCTACCGATCGTCGTGTGGTACAGTGGAAAACAAAATACAAGACACCAATGAAATCACTAATATCCAGCTTTAATTATCACAATTAAACAGTTTGTAAACAACAAGATAGCCTCTTATAACAAATCAAATAAACATTGTTCACACGCAATAAAAATGTCAACTAATAGAGTCCCGCACAATTATAACACTTCGCCACAATACTTAGAACCGCACTGGATTAAATCGCCACTAAAACTGCACTAAGCGTCGCTGAAGTCTTGTATTCAGGCTATTCCCCGCTGAGATTCCAGCATATTCCATAATACGAGTCTACTAGAAAACACTAGAGCGTAATTGATTGGGGCCTTGAACATAGCGAGCGCTGACCGGTAAGGTCTGGAAAAGTCTCGTTGCGGACGCGTGACAAGTGTTACGTAATTGTCCTTTATCTCAAAGCAGCAGCAATACTGTCTGGCCGTAATTTGAAGATCGAGCAGTGGGTAAGGTGGGAGAAGCAGACCGGGCACTACCGTTGGCTAAGTGGGGGTGTTGTAATCTCTAAGCTGAGAACATTACCTCGTCAAACTAGTCCCTCACCCCTCCCGGCAATTAGCGCGTCTCTTGATCTCTTAATGGGTTCACGCATTCCTCGAATGACTTTCACTAGAGAAATTTGTTTGCGCTCTTCGAGAACACTTCGTTGTTATTGTTATTACATTTATTATTTACTTCGTTGTTATCGTTTAAAATTTATTATTTACTTCGTTGTTATCGTTTAAAATTTATTATTTACTTCGTTGTTATCGTTATTAAATTTATTATTTACTTCGTTGTCAGCAAATTTTAAACAGTGAACTGTTATTTTTGTGCGTTTTCAAAACATGGAACAATAAAAACTTACGTCAACACCTACTACTAGCTTCAGAACTCCGAAAACAAACCGGAAGGTAATTCGCAGTAGGGAGCGCACCATTGTCAGCAACATAATAGAAACATGTGTACAGGAGGCTAGTTCAGGAACTCTGCTGGCACCTATTACTTGCCCTAACAAGAGAGCAGCCCTTTATACGAGAAAAAGAATAGCAACTATTGGACGAGTTAGGAAAGAAAGGAAAGATTCTCCAAGAGGGGATCTAAAGTCACTACAGAAACCACGAACAAGGGTGCCTGTTGTGATTGACAACTTTGAAAATTACAAATTGTGCCTTCCGTCAGGAAACTGCTGGCTACACTGAAAGAGAGAATTAATTTCCCATACGGCAAAACAAAGCTTAGACAACTATTACACGATATGGGGTTTAAGTGGAAACGGTCCTGCAGTAAAAGAAAAGTGCTAGTAGAGCGCAATGACATCATTGATTGGCGTTGCAGTTATCTGATGAAAATGAAGAGGTATAGAGAAGAACAGCAACAGATTTTCTTCCTCGATGAAACTTGGGCAGACTCAAATATCACGTTCCGGAAATGCTGGCAAGGGCCAGGTGTAACGGGCGTCGCCGGAAACATTAGTGGAACCAGTAGATTTATTATTGTCCACATTGGTTCCAAAGATGGTTTTTGACTGGAACGGAATTGATTTTTAAGGCTGGGAATACTAAGGGAGACTACCACGGCCAAATGAATTCCGAAAATTTTTCAAAATGTGTGAAAGAGAAAGTGATTCCTGGTCTTCCTCCTCAAAGTGTTGTAATTATGGACAACGCGCCATACCACTGTGTAGAACACACCATCATCATCACTACATCAGAATGGAATTGTAGCCGATGAAACCTTCAGGAAAACTACGCTGTACGAGCTAATAAAAGCGAAGAAACGGCCGAAGAAGGTTTTCAAAATAGATATGGTGTTCGAGGCCCACGGTCACACTGTCGTGGGTCTTCCACCGTACAACTGCGAAATACGGAAAATTTTCCCATAAAGAGATAGGCTTCATATTGACAAAAAAAAAATTAAAAAAAAGGTGTATGAATTACAGAATTTAATTTCAAAAAATAAATTAACTAAGCAAATGCATAAACTACAAAATTTAATCATATAAATTAACATTTATGTTTAGTAGGCTATACACTAAAATAATTAAGTTACCTGTAATTCACTACAGTTCACTGTAGTGCACAGAAGCTCGATGAAATTTAAATCTAATTCAAATGCCAATAAACAGTATTTCTTAGACACTGTTGAATTAGAAGTACCGCTTCCTAAAGCCCGAGTTAATCGTACTTTTTCATAAATCGTTAAGATTTAACGTTTGATACCTGATTTTTTTTTTAACTCCTAAAGGCAATGCCTTGTCGCTGTAGCCACGTCACTCTATCCCTTGCGATATTTTTCATTTCTTTATATGACCCACTATTCACGACACTCATTGTGCTGTGGAAGTATGCAGTTCTTGGTTTTCCTTTGGGCTTCTTCCCCACTACTTTGCCCTCAAAGATGTTAGTCAAAAAAGCACTATGTCTGATCACATGCCCTATCAACTTAATCTTCCTCACCTCTATACTCCTAAGCAGTGTTCTATTCTCATTTATTTCCTCTAAGATCTGTTCATTCGTCTTCCTATCTGTCCAACTAGTTTTTGTCATTCTCTGCCAAATCCACATCTCCATTGGCTGAAGTCTGTCACTCTCCACCTTCCCTAAGGTCCACGATTCACACCCGTAAGTTAAAACACTCCATACAAATACCTTAACAAACTTTTTCCTTGTTTCAATACTAATATGGTTGCTTGTTAATAAGTTCCTTTTGCTCTGGAATGCTCGTTTTGCCAGAGTTACTCTCCTCTTAATCTCTGCCAGACACTTATTCCCACTTGTAACTATGCTACCCAGGTAACAAAATTCAGTAACGTGCTCCAATATTGTGTTGTTCAACATAATGGTTGATTTAATGTCCCTGATATTTTATGAATTTTAAATACAGTAGACTCCACACTAACAGACAGGCGGAAGATTCAAGCTAAATGCAAATGAAAGTAACACTGTAAAAATAAACTTAATAAGGTCTAAGAATACAGTATCTATTCTTAGGGCTACGCGACAAAACAACAAAAGATACACAGGTAACGAGTAGCAATCATTTAAGAAATGGACAATCCCAACAAATACGACATGTCAATCATTCCATGTGAAATGTGTGGTTTTACAATAGAACGTACACTATGGTAAACTGTATGTACATTACAAAAGATTTTGCTTTTTTCTGGAGTACATTCGTAGAAGGATAATTAGTGTAGGCTAAAAGAGTACTTTCATTATCAGTTTGTATAAGAAAACGTACCGTATCTGAAATAAATTGGTCGACAGAACCAAAGAGGAATCTATAAAACAAAAGCAAGATAATTATTAAATTGATGACTCGTTGGGCACTTGGTGAAACATATTAATACAAAGGTTTTGTAAAATATATAAAAACACTTGGTAAGTTTCACAAATTTTTTAATTAACTCTGACAGCTGTTTCGACTAACTTAAGCCATTGTCAAAGAGCGAGTGAATGAAATTACTGAACACAGGATGTTAGTGGAGAGTAGGTGGTGAACATCAGTTTAGGGCGTATCTGGAACATCTGTGTTGTGATGGCGAGGGGGGCAGTGTGTGCATGAGACAAGGGAAGGTCAGGTGTCTTTAAAAACTAAATACAATCATGAATGCAAAATATAAAATTAACTGAACTAAATATAAACTGAATGCAAAATTTAAAATAATGATGAACATTCAAAATAATATAAAATAAACTAAACTAAATAACAGATTTTAATAAAGGGGTACACAAAATTCAGTCTGTTCATTGGTTAAATTTTTGTTACTTTTTATTGCTTTTTTAATTTCTAAAATTTCTAACAAATCCATTTTTTTACCTTTTTGTATGTTGTGGAGTAGTGTTATGTTTTTTGTGTCGTGATTGTGTTGTAAGCAATGATCTGCAAAACCTGTATTACTTTAACATGTATTACAGAAGAAAATTACTTTAAAAGAATTTTATTCCATAGAGCCAGATCAGGGTAACAAAAAATTTCACTTAACAAATTACATTCCGTGTATAACCGATAAGATTAATAATAGGTTAAAAAACCATGGTATTAACATGGTATCAGTAAACAAACGTAATCTTGTTTCACTACTAGTCAATAATAAAGAAAAATCTAACACAGTGGAGAAAAATGGAGTTTATGAAATACACTGTGCAGAATGCGATGATATTTATATCGGACAATGTGGCCGTGCTCTGAAACATCGCATTTCTGAACATAAGAAGGCGATTTTAACTAATACATCTAATACAGGTTTTGCAGATCATTGCTTACAACACAATCACTTCATAGACACAAAAAACATAACACTACTCCACAACATACAAAAAGGTAAAAAAAATGGATTTGTTAGAAATTTTAGAAATTAAAAAAGCAATAAAAAATAACAAAAATTTAACCAATGAACAGACTGAATTTTGTGTATCCCCTTTATTAAAATCTGTTATTTAGTTTAGTTTATTTTATATTATTTTGAATGTTCATCATTATTTTAAATTTTGCATTCAGTTTATATTTAGTTTAGTTAATTTTATATTTTGCATTCGTGATTATATTTAGTTTTTAAAGACACCTGACCTTCCCTTGTCTCATGCACACACTCCCCCCTCGCCATCACAACACAGATGTTCCAGATACGCCCTAAACAGATGTTCACCACCTACACTCCACTAACATCCTGTGTTCAGTAATTTCATTCACTCGCTCTTTGACAATGGCTTAAGTTAGTCGAAACAGCTGTCAGAGTTAATTAAAAAATTTGTGAAACTTACCAAGTGTTTTTATATATTTTACAAAACCTTTGAATTATTGAATTATCTAACTGGAATGTTATACGGAGACAGTCTGGCGACAGGAAGTCAGATAACACACAAACACGGCACACAGATTAGCGTAGGCAAACCAAACGGCTAGTACACGTATTTTACCCGACATCGCTTACAAGCGGCCGCGTGGTGGGGGAGAGCTGCTTCAATCATCCGGTCGCGGCCACACAGTACGTACCCACACACACACACTATAGCTAGGCTCCGCTGGAATAACCGACAAACACGTAGGATGTTTTGCAATGTCGTAACAGTATTATTTTTTTCGTTACTTTCCATACAGTACTAAAGATTGTTACTGCGAACGAGTTTTTTCTCACCACCGGAACTAATTTGACTGCAACATTTTTCCTGGTTTCAATCTAATATTCAAGTGTTCTTGAGGTCATCAAAATACTGTAATCACAAGCGGGCGTATATAGTACGTTGCTCAAAACATGCATCTACTGTTTAAAAATTAGTAAATCGGTTTTGTAAAAAAAGTAACAAATTCTACAAGGTAATGGTCTTTGCCACACTTCTTTATGGCTCTGAGAATTGGACTTTAACGAAAGGCCAGCCCAGTCGCATACAAGTGGCTGAAATGAAATTTCTCAGGCACGTGAGAAGGTTTACTATCCATGATCATAGAAGAAACACAGATATACGGCAGGAACTGAGTATTATGAGTATACTCGACAGGATCTGCCAGTATCGGCTGAATTGGTGGCAACATCTTTGCCGAATGGATGAGACTGCCACATCCCCAAACAACTATGGGACTATATAAGCCATATGAACGGAGAGGGAGCGCTGGAGTGACTAGCTCTACACTTTGGCTGTTTGAGGCCGGAACAAACCATCCTGCTTTAATGCTTGAAGATGATGATAATGATGAAGTAACAAAGTCATTAATAAAAATGTATATTTTTTGTTTTACAGTTAGATATTAATCGATCGATGTAAAAAAGTAAGATAGGCTACAGACAACAGCAAATATAAATGAAAGCAATTATAAACTAAAAATATTAATAAATAATGTCCAAATTTTTTAAAACGAGAAGATTGAAAATTTTAAAGACTACGGTGTAATTTCAAATAATGACCTCGACTCTCGTAGATTGACCTTGAAACGCAGTAGATAAATAACTTGAGTAAATAGTTAAAAAGTACGTATGTTTTAATTAAACTATGTTTTAATAATATAATTTCAACCCTTATATTGTTATAGTTTAAGTTTTATATGCGTATAATTATTACACGTATATTTGTAATTCTACAAGACAGTATCGTTTTTTACATTTGACTTTTAACGAAGGACACATGTCCGGCCATGAATGTCGCAGGTTTGGCAGTTCTTTGTCTGATTTTCCTCACACCCGCACAGGTATCGTCTCTCGGAAACCAAGCGTCGTTAAACCAGTACAAACCTCAAACCGCTAGTTTTACCCATGAAAGCATTCATATGAATGCGTAAGATTTTTAATTTTAGGGAGAAAAATGCAGCATATGAGTTTTTGAACAGCATTAGTATTGTATATGAATATCAGCGTACAACTTATTTAAATATTACAGGTTCATTTATTAATTTCGTAATAGAGATAAATAAGGAATTCTAGTTGTACAGTTGAGAAAACTAGCTGAGGCAATGAACTCAGGTATTCATGAGAACAAAGACGAAATTTATCGCTGTTCCGGAACGATAGTCAATAGCAAATTAAACGTACCTCAGAGAGAAATTTTATCGAGTGGTGTAATTAGACGAAGTTTGCAGACGATGTTAAGTACTCGGATCTGAATAGTAGTAGATCCTTTAATTTCGAATGATGTACAATGCAATCACTGTTTGCGATTTTCAACGTTTAGCAAAACAAAAACTAGTATTTGTAATTAGAATTAGATTTCTCGGAACCTGGTTGACTACCCGCACTTCTCGATCAATAGCCTTCCGTTTTAATGCACAGTATGAGACATAATTTAAGTTTTAACTGCTTAGGCCATACGTTACAAATGAGCCAGATATCTGTAATTTTTACCGTATATTTTTTCGTTCAATTATTTTCTTTGTAAAGTCATTATTTTAAAACAGCCCAGTTCATCGAAAACGACAGAGAGGATATCAGTTGCCCATATACACAGTGTTACGAATGGAACCAAATAGAATAGCCTAAGGAGTCCTGCCCCATCCTCCCGCCCAGTGTGGTAGGTGTCCCTCAGTCAAGGCCGCATTCAAGTTTGTTGTAGACTAGTGGTTCCCAAAGTGGGGTCCGCGAATACTTTTAAGAAAAAAATAGAATATACCGTAATTTTCTCCAATTTTTTTATAATCTAAAATCTAAATTTTAAAATCTTAAAACAATTAATAGAAGATTCCAATACTTTTTGGTGCAAACTAATTGTAATTGTAAAGTAATTATGAACTAATGTCTTTAATAATGTCTTTAAATCATGCTGTGTAGCAGATCTGTTTGTCAGTCGAACTGACTAGAGCGCCGCATCAACGTAGAACTGATCGCGATGTTTTAGTCCACGTTTAAGCACTGTATCTAAACAAAACGTTTTTCCGTGTAGCTGGTTTTACGCCTAAGTAGCTGGATTTCGATAAGTGTGCGGTTAGAAAGATAGAGCCGAGGCTAGCAAAGTTAAGAAATACACTTAATGTTGAGAGTGACTTAATTTTGAAATTATCAGACATTAAACCTAATATTGCAGAGCTAATTGTTCAAAAGCTTCTTGATTGTTCACATTAAACTATGTTCGATATCATTGATATTATAATTTTGCAAGTTAAGAGAATTTTGATTTCAATACATTTTAATTAAAATATAAGAGCTTGTATCATATTTACTGTTTGCTTTATTTCAAAAGTCAGACGGGGTCCGTAAAATTTTGAATTCTTTGAGGGGGGTCAGCGGACTGAAAAGTTTGGAAACCACTGCTTCAAGAGGCCACTTGATATACGCATTAGCGTCAGCAGTAAGTGGCGTGCAAATTGAGGATAAAAGATTTTGCTAGAAGGCGTGCACTACCTATGGACAGCCATAGCAGCAGGTTTATGAGCCAGTTTGTTGAGCGATTTTCCCTTAGTGCGGTCGAGTGTTTGTAGAAGAAGTGTTGTTGTGCGGAATTCTTTATAATTGCCATTATTAATGCGTGTGGACAAATTAACTGGAATTATTGTACGAGTTGATTACAATTTGTTATTTGTGATTAATTAAAGATATACAGAATTCATTGGTGTCTGTATTTTGTTTTCCACTGTACCATACGGAATGAATAGGGCCAGGCTATTCGTTAATAATGTCAAAGAAAGGGATCACGCAATTAAGACAGGAATACAGCACAGCTCCTAGCATGAGTATGATCAATTGTGGAGTATGACAAGGGTACCCATTCTCACCTTCTTTTTTATTTTATATATGTAGACAACATCATACACAATTGGTAGATAAAACTAGCAGAACATTTTGTTATTGATAACTCTCCAGTTAACTCATTGTTATTTTCTGATGACCAGTCTATCCTGTCGAACTCGGAATTGGCTCGCAGACTTGTTGTACATTCACTGAGTCGAATATGCAAGGATTTCGTATTACAGATTTTCACAATGAAAACTACGGTAACGGCTTTCCATGGAGTTAAACCCATACGAGAAAAACTCTAAATGGTACTGTTCTCGAGCAGGTCAGTAATTTTGAATATATAAGCTTCAATGTGCCTTACATTACAATCAATGACGAAATGAAGAAGCTTCTTCAAACATATGTACGAGTCTATCAGTAGAACTCTAAATCAACGAGTAGAGAAACACGCCTGAATTTGTATAAGGTGATTTCCCTCTTCATACTCCTCTATGGTCTGAGACTTTGACTTTAACCAAGTTCCATGTCAGTCGTACTGAAGCGCCGAAATGAGATCTCTCAGGCACGTGGCAGGATATACACTTCAAGATCACAAAACAAATGTCGATGTATGGAACAAACTGAATATTACGAGTATACTCGATAGGACTGCCCAATATCGGCAAAAATGGTTGGAACGTCTTAACCGAATGAATGACTGCCGCATCTCCAAACAACTATGTATTTATAAGCCGAACAGACGTATGGGTGTGGGACGTCCGAAGGACCGTTGGAGTGACCAGCTCTACCCTATCTGCTTGAAACCGGAATATTACGAGTATACTCGATAGTACTGCCCAATATTGGCACATATGGTTGGAATGTCTTATCCGAACGAATGACTGCCGCATCTCCAAACAACTATGTAAATATAAGCCGAACAGACGTATCGGTGTGGAACGTCCGAAGGAGCGTTGGAGTGCCCAGCTCTAACCTATCTGCTTGAAACCGGAATATTACGAGTATACTCGATAGGACTGCCCAATATCAGCAAAAATGGTTGGAACGTCTTATCCGAACGAATGACTGCCGCATCTCCAAACAACTATGGAATTATAAGCCGAACAGACGTATCGGTGTGGAACGTCCGAAGGACCGTTGGAGTGACCAGCTCTACCCTATCTGCTTGAAACCGGAATATTACGAGTATACTCGATAGTACTGCCCAATATTGGCACATATGGTTGGAACGTCTTATCCGAACGAATGACTGCCGCATCTCCAAACAACTATGGAATTATAAGCCGAACAGACGTATCGGTGTGGAACGTCCGAAGGAGCGTTGGAGTGACCAGCTCTTCCCTATCTGCTTGAAACCGGAATAAACCATTTTTTATGTACTCCTTACTAAAATATCGGTATGGAGAACCATACATGACTTCCATGTTCTAAGATTTATATTTAAAATCATTTTCGAAATGAAATATTTCCATAGAAACTACTTCTTTACACTTATTGTTTCAGCCTTAACCACAGTACTGTGGTCACTAACGTATACCACCACACGTTATCGCACTCGATTTTCACTGATGATGGCAGTCGACGGCACTGCCGAAACGTCTGGTTTTGCAGAAAGCATTGGACTGCGGCCAAAAAGCCCGGGAAGGAATTTTAACAACATACTACTACTATGTTGCCGATAACGTAGTACTCATATAAAAATTATCCCGTCCCCCTTCAACTATAATTTTCATTTATAGAAAATTACACCCACCCCGTTCAACTAGCCTCTTCATTTATAGATATTTCATCCACGTTTTTACAGTGGATTATTAAGATCTTCTTATCAGGATACTTTATTTATCAAAATTAAGTACTTTACTCTTGTTACAACAAAAAATGTTTCAGGTAAACTGCCCTTTCCCCGTAACCGATCTTCACCGAAATCAATAGGCGTTGAGTCTTCTACAACTCGGCAACTCGGACACACATCTAAAAAATTATTTAATTCTGTTTGAATTTACGGTAGTTATCGTTCGTCATGAAAAAAATTCTCTGGTTACAACATACAATGTTGCAGGTAAACTACCCCTTTCCCTTAACCGATCTTCACCAAAACCAACAGGCCTTGATTTCTCTATAATTTAGGAAAATATGCAAAAATTATTTGATTATGTTTGAATTTACTGCTGTTATCGTTCGTCATAGAAAAAATTAACCTTGTTATCACATAAAATGTTGCAGGTAAACTACCCCTTTCTCTTAACTGATCTTCACCAAAATCAACAGATCTTGACCACTCTACAATTCAGGAAAGTATGCAAAAAAATATTTGATTCTCTTTGAATTTACGGCAGTTATCGTTCGTCATAGAAACAATTACTCTTGTTAAAACATTAAATGTGGCTGGTAAACTACCTCTTTCCCTTAACCGATCTTCACCAAAATCAACAGACCTTGAGTACATAAAATGTGAGGAACGCATGCAAAAAATTATTTGATTCTCTTTGAATATGCGGCAGTTATCATTCGTCATAGAAATAAAATTATCGGTTTAAAACATAAAACGTTGCCGGTAAACTATACTTTTATCTTAACCGATCTTCACCAAAAACAACAAGTCTTGAGAACTCTACAATTCAGGGCTATATGCGAAACATTATTTGATTCTGTTTGAAGTTGCGGCTGTTATCGTTTGCCATAGAAAAAATTACCCTTGTTAAAACATAAAATGTTGCAGGTAAACTACCCTTTTCCCTTAACCGATCTTCACCAAAAACAATAGGTCTTGAGTACTCTACAATTTAGGTCTGTATGCAAAAAATTATTTGATTCTGTTTGAATTTTCGGTTGTTATTGTTTGCCATAGAAAAAATCTACAGACAGACACACACACAGACACTTTTCGAAAAATGATTTTTTTCATGTTTTGAGGATAGTACAATCAGAATCTGCAATTATCTCGAACACGATTTTTTTGCCATCACCGTACTTCCATTTCCTTATGGAACATGGAAATAAAATTTGATGATAATGATGATGATGATAATGAAGAGATTATGCCGATGTATGTTCTTAATTAGCAGGACTCTTTCCTGTTTAGTGCGTTAAGAAGCTCTTGTTCTCTTGAACTTTTCAAAATTCACTTCGTGCTTAAACTTTCCTCTCCGACTAATCTTCAGCATTCTTCTACAGCACCGCATTAAAAAAGCCAGCAGTTATTTCCTTTCTCCCTATCCTGTCGCAGTTTTCTTCCCTATGGGTCATGGTTTAGGACTTGAAAATGGCGGAAACACTGAAAGGCTTCTCTTCCGGAACATGACAAGTGCCAGTCCAGCAAGCTAAACACGACTAACTTAGTCTTCCCTATAAGACAACGCTCTAAACATAACTTTTTCACAAAGTCTTTGAAGTGTAGAGATTTTTATACTATACTGGGTCCATCCTTATCCTGACTAATTCTACTTAATGTCTCCTAAAACTCTCTACCACTCGTTATTTTATATCCTAAATAGTTGATTTCTTTTACTCTTGGCATGGCCGGTTCTAGTAGAAGGCCGCAATATTAAACGTGCCAACGTTGCGTCTGAGGCCTATAAGCATAGTGTAATAAAATATCTAAAGTAAATATGTTATACTTTGATTTAATTTCATAGCATTACTAAAATCACGAGTAGGCCTATTTATAGCTAAATCTAAATTATGGGTCTGTGCCCACTTAGTACTATACGTTTAAGTTGAAGAAATTTGTGAATTAGTGTTAGGCCTAATGAATAAATTCTGTTCCAATTATTGAATTCGTATCATATAAATGAGTTAATTAGTATATTTCTTAAATAATATAAAAGTATTTTACATAACAAACTTTTAATTTGCAAGAAATATAGAATTATAAAACTGCTGTTTTATTTGAGATCGTCTAGTCGGCCTCAAATATCAGCTGGTTCCAGTGTTGCCATATATAATATTCCTGCCTTATACTAGAGCCGGCCATGCTTTTGGGATGACATCGTTCCCAATTGTTGTTGTTGTTGTTGTTCTTCTTCTTCTTCTTTTTCTTCTTATTCTTCTTCATCTTCTTTCTCCACAGACAATAGTCCATCTAGGAGGTGGAGAAAGTTATAAATGCACGATGAATTCATGAAGATAAGAACTGAAAGGAAATTTAAGAAAAATGTTACAGTGGAAGGACTCGTTTGCAACAGGTGGGCCAAATAGTTAAATTTTGATATCTAACTTATACTGCGCATTGGAGAAAGTGGTTGAAACACCTGCCGACCAGCTCGAGAGCTGTAACCTAAGAGAAAGCGCAATTAATACTCGTTGAATACAAATATTAGCTTCAACGATGCAAAACTTTACAAATTGCAGTGCCCTTCAGTCAACTTAACAAGGGATAACTACTGTTTACATCTGAGTAGCTCTGAACAGATCGTCTGCAAACTTTGTATAATTACACTACTGGATAAAACTTCTCTCTCAGGTAATGCCAGCCAGACACTTGGAGTCGTCTAACGTTCAGAAACGACAATAAATTTCGTCATGTTCTAATAACCGACTGGAGATTTCGCTACTGCGTTCATTTCCACCGTTGCGCCGAGTTCAAAGACAAGAGAGAACAAAGTTTTCTTATTTCATCCTGACATGCAATTGATAATCCATTATCTAACTTTTAAATACCGTTTTTTCGCAAATACCCTGCGTCATCGAAATTCATCATCATCATCAGCATCTCATCATCACCCGCAAGGATTAAACCAAACACGGTTAGTTCCTGTCTCGAATAGATAGGTTTTCTCGTGGTTTAACGTACGTTCAGTTATAGGCTAACACAGTACCGGAGTAAGTTACCTGTTTTCCAAGTAATTTGAAAAAATAAAAAGCATAGAAGCTGTAATTTCTGAAATTAATTCCCAATGAGACACTTTAACAACAAACGCTGCACAAAAACTCTTGTCAAAAGACTTTCAAATTAGGATTTGAAGTCATCGTCATCATCATCTTCTTCTTCTTCTTCAAGGAATAAACCAAGGATGGTTAGTTGCCGATCTCAAACGGACAAAGTCTAGAGCTGGTCACTCCAGCACTTCTTAGAACGTCCCACACCCCTCCGTCCCCTCGGCAAATAAATCCATAGTTGTTTGGGGATGCGGCAGTCATCAATTCGGCCACCAATTCAGCCGATACTAGGCGATCCTGTAGAGTATACTCGTAATATTCAGTTCCTGCCGTATATCTGTGTTTTTTTTTATGATCTTGGAAAGTGTAGCCTGCCACGTGCCTGCGAAATCTCATTTCAGCCGCTTTGATACAACTGGCCTAGCCTTTAGTTAAAGCCCAATTTTTAGACCCATAAAGAAATGTGGGAAGGGCCATCGCCTTAGGGTAGAATTTTAGGCGCGTTTCATTACTTGCTGACTTAAGAGTTCTCCTGATGGTCCCCCACATAAAGTTGAACTTGTGCAACTTAAGCAAAAATAAAGTAGATACTTTTTTACACCTTCATAACACAGTTTTACTAACTACCAAAGTAATTACGCATAAAATAATAATAATTACATTTCTTAAGTGGCATTACAACCGTTGTTCCTGTGGAAATTGTGACACTTGCTCTGAATGACATTTGCTCGGAGAGACAGTGGTTCTAGGAAATTCATTACTATTCCAGGAAGTGTAGTACGGTATTAAGCATTTACATTTGCACAGAAGCCAATGATGAGTTTTAAAAACTGTTACCCGTTCAACCTGACTGCATAAGCCCAACAATAAGTCCTTTATTTCATCTAACAGTTAATTAAAAAAAATAGTACGTTCATATTGACGACATTCATTTTAAAACATCATTTGCAGTTATTTTAGTTAGCCTGATCTAAATCTCTGCGCTTCCCAAGTCCCAGATATTTTTATACTGTTATTGACATTATCAGTTAAATTAATTACAATTAAATATAATTAATTCGAATTTTACATCATATTACATTATAATTATATAATTAATTATTACAGTTATTAATATAGCCATAATTCAGTTAGTTGTTATTTACTCTGTTTCTACTGTACAACCCAACGACCCGTGAGACCATCATAACAATATCAATCTGCTATACTACTTGAAAATATTTTTTTCGCGATAAAATTGGTACTTAAAATTTGTATCAATCTGCGCCAATAACGGAGAAGAGGGGAGGTATTTTGAAATTATTTTGTAGTTTTCGAAGGTGTTTTGACATTACTCTGTTTATTTTGGCAAGTGTTTTGACGTTATTCTGTTGTTTTGGAAAGTATTGTGACGTTATTACGTTGTTATATATATATATATTGTAGCGTGACAGAAAATCCACTACTTATTAAGTCATATAAAATCATAAAGTTTAATTACACCACATATGTTAAAATAGTATTGAATGAGATTTAAGGAAATCAAAGGAATGAACCACGATAAAATAAAAATCCTCATTACATTATATAAAAACCACTGTTTAAATATCAAAGAAAGTATTGAAAGCAACTCATATTATAAGATCAGTAATTTACCCAGGAAGCTAGGAGCAGTAAACAAATTAAATAACACCATATCAAGAAGAAAGAGAATCAGTTTAAGAGTGGTGAATACCAAAATACCCCAAAAACAAGAAGAAGGAAGAATAAAGTTTGTGATCAGGAAGAAAACAATACCCTGAAACCTTTAGAGAAGAACAAGGTCCGTATCAGTAAATAAATTAGATGCTCCAAACTAAACATCAGTCGAGATAACACAAAGTACCTTGGTTTACCCAAGAATGAAGAAGGAAGACAAGAAGACCAGAAGAATGAAGACTAGAAGAAGGACAAGAATGAAGACCAGAAGAAGGACAAGAATGAAGACAAGAAAGAAGATAAGAAGAAGGACAAGAAAGAAGACAGGAGGAGAGGAAGAAATAGTATGAAAGAAACACCGTTGTAAAACCTATTATTATTATTAACTACCATCAACCCCAAACCCACAAAAACGATTAAAAAGAAAGTATAACATACCAAAATCCTATAAGAATGTAATTATTTAGAAAACTAAAGTGCTGTATAGTATTATAAGAAGTGAACCGACTAAAGCTATTGTGTGATAAGAAAATAAACAAGTCTTAACAGTCCATGATTACTAAAGGTCTGGTCTGAGATAATAAGACTCAAAATATCAGAACCAACAGTGAAAGTGAATTTGTGTAAGTGTTTTTTGGAAATGCAATAAACTTAAAGTTAGTGATACTATGACTTATCAATATGCTATATAACAACTTTAATATCCAATAATAAACAGCATAATAAAATAATAAAATGGAAGATTTCCAGTATTTTATTATTTTAATGTAACTCTTAATTTACAAGACATTTGTAAAAAATGCTAATAACTAGAGTATGGGTGGTCATGTTTACTGATGAAGGGGATCATAAATAATAATGGTTTAGACCAGAAAGGACTGGCATTAATTTAGTATTCATAGGTTTAAAATGTTTAAATAGACTGTTTGTTCACAGCCATAAAATCAATGTGTTTGTAAGAGTTATTAGAAAATAAGATTTATATTATGTGTTTAAAATGAATAATGTTTGCTAAATAACAGCATACATACCATTAATAATGTTTCAGTAGGTATGCTATGTTAACTCAAAAAGAGTTAAAAGTATATGTTCAAACCATGTCAGCAATATGTTCAATTGTGCAGATTGCTAAATAATGTTCATAATTATTTTTTTTTTTAATAACAGTAGTGTTAATTAAATACTACACTTCACAATAAGTTATAAACCATTTTATTTTCATGTAATAGTAACTATGTAAAGTCAGAGGAGGAAGTAGGATTAAATTTATTTGAGAAAGACAGAAATGTAAAATTCTAAACTCTAGGCCATTTGGTGAATTCACAGAAACAATATAAACCAGTATAATTCACTTATAAATCCTGTAAACTAGCAAGATTTAGATAAGGTAAATCAGTTAACCACTACTGGGAATGATCCTATGAGTTAAAATGATAATAAGGAAATATACCTTAAAATATTGTAAATTTTCAAAATATATAAATTAATTAATTTTAAAGAGCAATGTCAAATTCAGAGATTAACACAAAAAACCAGTTCAAAGGTTTAATTTATATGTATTTAAGGAAAGGAGGAGGAATATGACTAATTAAAATTTATTATAATAGTATTAATGATAATTAAAATGGAGGAAAATTTTTATAAAGACGGAAATCCAATTTTGAGCCTATATTTCCAAAAGGGAAAGAAATTTGTTAATTTCCACAAAATGTCTACAGATATGGACTATAATATATCAATTTAAAAGGAATGAGATGATTAAACCAATGATAAGATTCATAATTCATGAAAGTGATGAATAAAATAAATAAATTTCATATATAATGTAATATTGTATCATGTGTATGGGTAATCGAAATATGTTAACAATACTTTTTCAAAGATTAACTGGGCCAGATTTTGACCAAGTTAATTAGTCTTTTGTTGAATATCAAGCTGAATAGTTGTGTGAAAAAACGTTCCTTAAAACCGAGTAGAAAATGGTACGACAAATTGCCATTAATGTTACTGCATCGAGAGTTAGATGAATTGAACACTTTCCTAGCTAAATTTACCAAAACCTAAACGACAATAGTGAAAAATGACACCTAACTTCATGATATGAGTGATATAAAACAGTAAAACAATATATTTGACATAATTCACGCTACAACGCATAATCACTTTTACAGACAACCTAACCAACGGAAGTGAACACATACCAAATAACTTAATTAACACCAATATACACGGAACACTTCTTCAGAACACACCAAACTACCTAATAGACAGATTACACCAGTGCGGGAACATTTCAAACATTCATGAAGATAATTTTGTTGAGTTTTTAACAAGACGACTTTTGCAGTGACTTCGCCAGAACTAGTAGCGGCCATCTTTGAATTTACCAATCTGCTTACATCATCAAGTGACGTCATAGAAGCTACATCTGGTCTGACAAAACAATTTTCTTAAACCTTATATATACGAATTATTTGAATACTGTTAAATAATAATTATTAAATTTATTTTAATTGTTAATGTTATGCTTTCTCGTCACCCTTCTCTGACTATTAATTTAATCGCTCAAAGAACCTGTCCTTTATATAATACATATAATAATTTTTATACTGTATGCACAATCGATAATTCCCTGAGACGGAGTCGATAATTGTTCTCAATCGATAAAAAATCGATTATTTATTAAATTGTTCAATAAATCCATATATTTCAATTGTTTTTTATCTGTTATTATTTCACATGCTAATTTAAGGTTATTTATTAAGGCTAAGGGACTTGAAGAAGAAGAAAATATTTTATTTGAGGGAGATATTGGACCAGCAAGAAAAATCTTCGATCGATTGCTGACTGGAGTTAATCTATTTAACTCCAGACTGGGCTCAAATCTTCCAGAAGTGCTCGATAGTTAATAAATACCTTCCTGATTATCAAAATGTTTACAAAACCTTTAAAACAGCCTTATTTCTTAATTACACACATTGATTAACATAAACAAAATTTTTTTATTGAAAATTTTATAAAATTTTATAAAATTTTTCTCTACTATTTTATTTTTGTAAAGACCGGCATACAGGGTCTGGTTACAATATATATATATATATATTTTTTTTTTTTTTTTTTTTTTTTTACCAACAGATGGTTTGATAACCAAACCAAAAGTCCTCGTCCAGATATAATCATCGATAAATTAATAAAAGTAAAGTTGATGTAGTACTACTTATAGGTATCAGAGGGGACAAACTGAGAAGTTGTCATAAAAGTGTCATAAGTTCAGGTGACGTTATGTTCTACCAAATTCTATACTGTTCGTGACAGATCTATAATAGTTGGTATTATATTATTTGTTGTTTAGTTAAAGTGTGGTCGCTTTAAATTACATTGGCAGTCACGTTTAATACGGAACAATGCACTGTAACGTGTGGGTTGTGATGCGGAAGCTGTGTAGGTTCATTCGGGTTTACCGCCCACTACTTATGCCCACATCGATCCCGTGAGCTTTCCTGCTGTATAATGTAAACAAATATTCAGAAATAAATGAGGGATGCGCCTACTGGATATACAAACACGATTATTTTGTCCATTAATGCGAGGAATAATTTGCAGTGCCGACTTCATATTTCGTTCAATCTTCTGTGTGCGGTCTCGTGTCAGTTGCGACGAAACAACGTTTTTACCAGTTCTTACGCGGTCAATAGCGCCCGTCAGTTTCACTAATTGACAGAATCTGTCATTTAGAAACGTTCCAGTTCTGACCGTCGATGACATTTCAATTCTGCAACTTTTCATTTGTACGATTAACTTATTTCTTCTAATATTCTTGTTACGTTAGGTTAGGTTAGGTTATTTTAGGTTAGGTCATGTTAGGTTAGGTTAGGATAGGTTAGGTTAGGAATGAGTACAATTCTAGTGGTTATTTCTGTATTATTTATAATAACACGAAAGTGCATTTGATCGCTACTGACCGGGTTCATGTTTCCACATAAGTCGCAACTGACCGAATTATAGTGGTTATTTCTGTATTATTTATAATAACATGAAAGTGCATTTGACCGGTACTGACCGGGTTCATGTTTCCACATAGGTCGCAACTGACCGAATTATAGTGGTTATTTCTGTATTATTTATAATAACATGAAAGTGCATTTGACCGCTACTGACCGGGTTCATGTTTCCACATAAGTCGCAACTGACCGAATTATAGTGGTTATTTCTATATTATTTAT